>JARZZO010000004.1:10888750-11580000 GCA_030544215.1 Zantedeschia hybrid cultivar | reverse complement strand
AAATAACAGTAATACTTGGTGCACTGTATGAGGTGTAGGAGAGTAACCCCAAAAATAATAATAACTTTCTTTATTTTTTTATGGCCGGTTCCATCTTGCACGACATGTTCATATAACTTGATGTCCAATCGGATGACCTAAGAAAATTAAAAATAATATAAAAGTTCAAGTTCCAATTAACAATAAAAAATCACCCTTAATGAGTTGAGTCCAGTAAAAATGGGATTCAATTTTTAATTTTTTAGAATTTTTTTTATCATCCGATCGAAGATTGGATTTTATAGACATGTTAGACATGATGGGGTTGACCATATTTTTTTTTAAATTTTTTATTTTTTGAAGCCGCACTCCATTCGGTATAATATTACTCTAAAAATAAAAGTCTAAATTAAGTATTGCAAAATACCACTTAAGTCATATTTTCAAATGTTGTGATACATTTCTTTATTAGAGAGAGCACATAGAGGGAAAGAGTCGTAAACTCTCTCTAACAAAATATTGTTCACTTTGGTTCATAGAAATGTTAAAAAAAGAGTCTTTGTTGAGAAAAAAGTGAAAAACTTTATTTATAAACGTAATGTAATTGTTCTAGTAGTAAGGGAGTTTTCCCTAATATTTCCTAATAATAAAATAAGAGAGAGAGGACCCACTAGGTTACTCTCTGGAATCCTTCCTCCAACTTGGTATCAGAGCCGCCAAGAAGGACGTCGCCGGCGCCGTTCACCCACCGGTAGCGGAGCCGCGTGACCACCGGTGTGCCTGCGCCACCCGCACGCTCAGGCGGGCGAGCGCAGGCCCGCGCCCTGCGCCGCGCACCGCCCCGCGCGGCCGGCGCCCTCAGCCGCGCGCCGCACACCGTCCTGCGCGGCCCGGCACCCTCCGCTGCGGAACGGCGTGACCAACGGCGAGCGCAGGCCCTCCGCCGCCCCCGCGCGGCCGGTGAGCGCAGGCCCTTCGCCGCCCCCGCGCGCGGCCGGTGCTCTCCGCCGCAGAGCGCGGTACACCGCCCCGCGCGCGCGGTGCGCCGCCACGCGCACCGCTGCACACCGCCACACGCGGCCCGGCGCACTCCGCCGCGGAGCGCCGCGCACAGCCCCGTGCGGCTCGGCGCACTCTGCCGTACAGAGCAGTGTCCTGCCTCTCGTCGCGGAGCGCCGCGAACTGCGTGCCGCGACATTCGCCCTGCGCGTACCGGCCGAGTCCAGGGGTGCCTCAGGGCTCACATCCTCTCCTTCGTTGCCCCAACAGGTTCCCAGCAATGTTCTGTTATTTTTTTTTGCCAATGCTGTAGTTCTTTTTGCATATGAGGGTTTGTAGATGGTTGTGTGTTGAGTTGATGATACCCCATTGTTGGGAGTGTGGTTGTGTGGTGTGGTTTCTCGTTGTGCTTGTGCTCCGGTATTACGAAGGGATGGCGGATCCGGTTACTATGCAGGACCTTGAAGGTCTTATTGGACGCCTTATATCCGCCCAGATATCTGCTGTGCAATCAGCTACTACTCCGAGAGATTTCACTCGAGAGAATACATCCCTTAGTGCATTGCAGGTAGCAGTAAAACTTGATGGACCAGCCACCTGTTTGACTTGGGCGAGGAGCACTCGTTTACTTGTGCAGGGACGCGGTTTGGAGGGACATTTGACAGGCATGGTGAAAAAACCTGCCAGTGATGCGCCTGGGGTGACGCAGTGGAAGATGGAGAACTCAGCTGTCTTGGCATTTCTCCTTAATACTATGGCGCCCAATGTTGCAAAAAGTGTGCAGTTACTAGAGACCGCACATGAGGTGTGGGAAGCAGTGGCCCAAATGTTTTCCCAACACCTTAATTCTGCACAGTTTTTTGAGATCCGATCCCAATTGCGGGAGCTTCGTCAGGGTAATTTATCTGTGACAGAGTATGCTACAGAACTGAAACGGCTTTGGTCTGAGGCTGATCATTATAGGACCTTTGTTCCTACATGTTCTGTTGATGTTGATGGTTTTCAGAAATACCTCGAACATGAACGTGTTCAAGACTTCCTTTATGGGCTAAATTCAGACTTTGAATATGTTCGTGTTCAGCTATTGGCTCGGGAGGTTCCTCCTAGCTTGGGACAGGCGTTTTCCACTGTCTTAAGCGAGGAAACCCGGCGGCGAGTCACTTCAGTAACAAGTGCTCCTGTACGCTCTGCTCTTACTGTGCAACCTCAAATGCAGTCGTCAGGGGAAAAGGTGTGCCACCACTGTAAGAAACCAGGACACATCAAGGCATATTGTTGGGATCTTCATGGTCGTCCTTCTCAGTCTGGCCGTGGTGGTCGTGGTCGTGGTGACAGTGGGGGCCGTCGTGGTGGGGGCCGTGCTAGTGGTCGTGGTCGCGGCCGTCCATTTGGACAGGCCCATCTTTCTGAGGAAACTGAGGACTGCATACCAGGTATGTCTACAGATGAGTATCAGACTCTGCGCCGATTGATAGACAAGTATGAAGCATCTTCTGGCACTACCTCCTCTGCGACGGAGACACCTAGCCAACCAGAGGGGCATTTAGACTCATCTCACTTTGCCCAGTCAAGTATTATGTCCAATATGGAACATGCTTTTAGTTGTGTAGGTAGCAAATCTAGCTCTTGGGTAATAGATTCAGGAGCCTCCAGCCATATGACAGGTATATCCTCTTTGTTTCAATCATATATCCCATACTCGGGAAAGGATAAAGTCCGTATTGCTGATGGATCTTTTACCTCTATCTCGGGCAAGGGATCTATTGATTGTACTCCTTCTCTGCGGTTGTCCTCTGTCTTGCATGTTCCTTCATTTCCTACAAATCTGCTCTCCATTAGTTCTATTACTCAAGATTTGAATTGTTCTATTACTTTCTGGCCTTCCTACTGCCTTTTTCAGGAGCTGAAAACAGGGAAGACACTTGGATATGGTAAGTTGCACAATGGACTCTACTACTTGGAGGATGGAGAGCATGGTTTGAAGCTTGATATGGAAAAGTCTGCGTTTTCTGCTGATAGTGCTGCATCAGAGATTGTGTTACATCATCGTAGGCTAGGTCATGTTCCCTTTCCTATTCTTAGACGCCTGTTTCCGTCTTTATCAAATAAGTGTAATGCAAATCTGTTGGTTTGTGACCATTGTGAACTCGCCAAACATACAAGAGGAATTTATCCAGTTTCTGGGAATAAAAGTTCTGAACCTTTTGCACTTGTTCACTCTGATGTGTGGGGACCTTGTAATACTGTTGCTGTTACAGGTCATCGGTGGTTCGTTACATTTATTGATTGTTTTAGTCGAGTGACGTGGGTCTATTTGCTGAAAAGTAAGGGTGAAGTTCTCAGTTGCTTCAAGGAATTTCATAAGTTAGTGGACACTCAGTTCAGTGCCAAAATTAAAATTCTGCGTTCTGATAATGGGACTGAATATACTAATAGAGTATTTTGTGAATACCTTCAAGCTCATGGAATTGCCCATCAAACAACTTGTGTTGATACTCCTGCTCAGAATGGTGTGGCTGAGCGAAAGAATAGACATCTATTGGAGGTGACCCGTGCCCTCTTGTTTACTATGAATGTTCCCAAATTTTTATGGGGAGAGGCAGTGTTGACTACTGCTTACTTAATTAATCGGATGCCCCTCAGGATCCTTAATTTTGTCTCTCCCATTCAGTCTCTTAAAGGGTCAATTGACTATGTGGTTCCTCCCAAAGTCTTTGGATGTACTTGCTTTGCTCGGGATCATCGGCCATCTGTTGGTAAATTGGACCCCCGGGCGTTGAAATGTGTGTTTATTGACTATTCTGCCACTCAGAAAGGATATAAATGTTATTATCCTCCGGAACGGCGTTTTTTGGTCACTATGGATGTTACCTTTCGAGAGGGTGAAGCTTATTATGAGCCTAGTCCTTCCAATGGAGGGACACCAGCTTTATTTCTTCCAGGAGAGTTTTTGTTCACTCCCACTAGGTCTGGTGTCCAGGGGGAGTATTATCATAGTGGAGATGGTGTTCAGGGGGAGCCAAGGAATGGAGCAGCACCAAGGAATGAAGCTACAGAGCAGTCCTATGTGCATCCTACTACTATCCAAGTGTCTTCTCCGATTGAAGCTCCATCCACTTCTCCTTCTGAGGCATCTATGTCACGTCATAACGGTAACATTGATCCCACTATTCCAGTTGTCTCTGATCTTGATATTCCTATTGCACAACGAAAGGGCACTCGCCCTATTGTCCCTCCTGCTAGGTACCGTTATGGCATTGCTAACTATGTTTCATATGAGTCTGTTTCTCCATCATATCAATGTTTTGCTGCAGCCTTAGACTTTATTTGTATTCCCAATACTTGGCAATTGGCTATGGAAGATCCTAAGTGGAAGGAGGCTATGACAGAAGAGATGAATGCTTTATCTAAAAATCAAACATGGGAACTGGTATCTCTACCAACTGGTAAGCGTCCTGTTGGATGCAGATGGGTGTTTACTGTGAAACAAACACCAGAAGGCAAAGTGGAAAGGTACAAAGCTAGGCTGGTAGCAAAAGGTTATACTCAGACATATGGAGTGGACTATGATGAGACTTTTGCCCATGTGGCAAAAATGAATTCTGTTCGTATTCTGATTTCATGTGCAGCCAACTTTGGTTGGAAATTACATCAGCTGGATGTAAAGAACGCCTTTTTACATGGTGACCTTCAGGAGGAAGTTTATATGTAGATACCACCTGGTTTTGATAATGAAACAACCACTGGAAAGGTCTACAAATTGAAACGCTCACTATATGGTCTCAAACAATCTCCTCGTGCCTGGTTTGATAGATTTAGCCGAGCTGTCAAAGGTATGGGATATCGACAGAGTAATGCAGATCATACTCTGTTTTATAGGCATTCCGAGGGGAAGAGGACTGTTCTTCTTGTTTATGTTGATGATATTGTTGTTACAGGAGATGATCATATTGAGATCAAGCAGTTAAAATCCAAGTTAAAGCAAGTATTTGAGGTGAAAGACTTAGGTCCACTACGATACTTCTTGGGGATCGAGGTTGCAAGGTCAGCCAGTGGGATTTTTTTATCGCAACGAAAGTATGTGTTAGACTTACTCAAAGACACCGGGATGTTGGGGTGTAAGCCTGCTACTACCCCGATAGATCCGAATCATCGATTAGTGGCCGATGATGGGGCGCCTGTTGACCAAGGAAGATATCAACGGCTGGTTGGGAGGTTGATATATTTGTCACATACCCGACCTGATATAGCTTATGCAGTCAGTGTTATTAGTCAGTACATGCATGATCCACGCGAAAGACATTTGGAGGAGGCTCATAGAGTGTTGCGCTACCTAAAGGGGTGTCCAGGTCGGGGTCTTCTATTCTCTCGGCATAATACCTTTCATGTAGAAGGGTATACTGATGCAGATTGGGCTGGATCACTGGATGACAGACGTTCTACCTCTGGATATTGTATGTATGTTGGAGGTAATTTAGTTGTTTGGCGGAGTAAGAAACAATCTGTGGTAGCTCGGTCAACAGCAGAAGCAGAGTATAGAGCAATGGCACTGGGTGTATGTGAGCTTCTCTGGTTACAGAAACTGTTTCAGGAGTTGCAATTGTGGAATGGGTCCTCTCTTCGTCTGTATTGTGATAGTAAAGCAGCAATTGAGATCATGAATAATCCAGTACAACATGATCGCACTAAACACATCGAGATTGATCGTCATTTTATCAAGAAAAAGATTGATCGGGACCAAATTTGCATTCCTTTTGTTCAGTCTTCAGACCAAGTGGCAGACATCTTGACTAAGGGATTAGGTCCCTCTCTTTTTTCTGTATTGATTGGCAAGATGGGACTTTGTGATATCTTTGCCCCATCTTGAGGGGGAGTAATGTAATTGTTCTAGTAGTAAGGGAGTTTTCCCTAATATTTCCTTATAATAAAATAAGAGAGAGAGGACCCACTAGGTTACTCTCTGGAATCCTTCCTCCAACTAAACGCAAGATTATTTTATCAACAAATGATGTTAAATTAAAGCCATCATTTTATACCTCTATACATATACTAGGTTAAAGAAATTGTGTCGGTATATGGCGCCCTTTTCGCAAGCAGCTCATCGGTCCCTCTTCTCCACATAATGCACTCATCAAGATTTGATGGTTCATTACTCCTAGTTGGGCAGTGAGTTTTCCATGACTTCCTTTGGTCCTTAGCATAGTTAACTTTATGCGGAAAGATACAATGACAAAGATTGGGTATATGCTTTATCTTAAATTTTGAATAAGGCGTCCAAAAATTCAGTGAAATAAGTAGCATATTTCTAATGTATTTGTGGGTCACATTCAAACTAGTCTTTTCATATTATTTATAGATTGATAATTGGAATTGGATTCACACTTTGAGGAGTCCCTCCTCATATGGAAAGAGAAGTTCAAGAATTATGAAGTCTCTAAGAGACCTATATCTATAAATATAAAACTATATGAGAGGGGTAGATCTGCTTGAGGTCTGTCACTTCCTCTCCACCCCCCTCTCTCTCACATACAAGATCCTCCTACCTTTTGTCTCTCTCTTTTCCTTTGGGATATCATTTGTGACTATGAAAACTTGCTACAAAGAATTTGTGGGGACTCCAAAAACTTGTCATATGGAACTTGTGGAAAATTCTAATAGCATCCCCACATTGACGAGGATGATCCATCACTTTAGGCGCAACAGTGAGCATCTCTCCCGCTATGACATTTAGGTAAATATCTTCCATGTGAGAGATTATTATGCAACAGTGGTCAGAGCAACTGGGCTCTTCATGTTGTCCCATGCAACAGGATGGGAGAGCTGCAATGATAACGCCGATGCACTGTCGTTGTAGGCTTCATAACCCGTGTCCAACATTAGCGCACAGGGGAGCGGATGGGTTGGTCGGAGGCCAGCCGGTCCCCTTCTTTCCTATGCCACTGGCATTGTCTTTCGAGTTCTGTTTTTTAGGACTTCAATGGCCTTTCTTTGTGATGAAGAAGATGTTCTTCTTTAGGGATTTAGCTTTAATATTCTTGTTTTAAGTTTATGCCTCTATTCTTTTATGAATTCATCTTTAAAAATGGGATAATTTTAAAATCGTTTTCTTATATGTCTTAGATTTATGAGCTTTCCTTTAAGTAGGGGCATTACTTTTAAGCTTGTTTGCAAAAGTATCACAGTAGTATGTTAAGTAATATTCAACAATCATATTGTAAATTTGTTTATTTTTCTATTTTTATAAAACTATGTTTATGAAAATGGACAAGTAAATTAACATGCTTGATGATGGGACCTTCCATTGGGCCTAGTTCGGCCCACTAGCCGAGGCTACCCAGCGGCCTATTTCTAGGAGTTCAAGAGTTGTGTGGTCCATATGAGATTCACGTCAGTACATATAAAGTTGTATGAGAGGAGCAAAAATGCTTGAGGTCTGTCTCTTTCTCCCCCTCCCCCTCTCTCCCCTTAGGGCCTTATACCCCTCTCTCTCTCTCTCTCTCTCTCTCTCTCTCCTTGGGGCATTACCCAAGAACTTCCTGCATGGAGCGTGTGGGGGACCCTGGTAGTCTCTCCACGTCGACGAAGATGACCATCTGTCACTTTCGCCACCGTTGCACAGTGAGGATCTCTCCCTCTACAAAAGTTAGGCAAATTTCTTCCCCATGTTGGATTATTATCCAGCACTATCAAATGTTTACAAGTGCAAGCTACAAAGATTGCATTCTCATCCAAACGATACTACCATAATACACAAGGGAAACTAGTAATGAAAGCAATAACATTAAGATACTTCCCCCCGTGCTTTTCCTCTTATAGCTTCCTTTGTTTACAATTTTCATGCATCTTTTCTTTGCCAACACATTTACTTCTTTCTTTTCTATGCATGCTTCAATTTATACCATGCATTCCCTCTGTAGCCTAGATGCAATTTAGGTTAACAGCAAGCCCCAGTGCTGTGGCAGTAGCTGCAGCAGCAAGACAGTTGCCCCACCTCCGGCTTCCTCCATTGTGCCTTCCTCCCTGCGAAGCTCCATGTGCACCGATGATTGCAACACCACCCAAGGCAGGCGTCCTCGAGTTGCCTCCATCTGAATTGCCATTACCACCCTTTCCGGCGCCGGCACCATGTGCGCCGGCACCATGTGTGCCGGCACTGCCACCTTTCTTAAAAGATACCAAGCTTCTCACTGCTTCCTTCTCTGTAAGCACTAGGAGCCAAGAGTCAATGTTAACCAGGGAGAACAATACAAAGGATAATAGCTTCATGCAATGTACAAAATTTAAGTAGACAAGCAACTAGCAAGATCGTAGATTTATGAGACTCTTACATATAAACACAGGTCACTGAAGCATATTTTAGCACTTGGAGATGATATCATTCTGTGTACTTGCACACCTAGGAGCACGATCTCAGTTAAATAATGCGAAATCCTGGTTAATGCAGCATCACCATTAACAGTGGAATCTTTCCTTTTCTTCAGTACTGCTGATGTTTGGCTAGCTCCACACAGCATTCAAGGACCAGCATAAAATGTAACAAGAATATCTCCATACATCATGTGGATATGGGAAGGCAGGCAATGAGCCGAGTTGCCCACCAGCCTCTTGAGTTCAGCTCATGTATCTAAGTGAACCATATTAAAGTTTTGAATAGAGATTCTTTACATGCAGGTTCAGACTGAATTCTGTCAGTAAAAAGAGAGGAAGATTTCAAAAAAACCCTTCATATGGTGTTTTTCTCATTCCGGAGGAAGAGTTTTTATGAAAGACTCTCTCCTTCTCTCTCTGTACTGATTGAGTTAAGTCCAAACCCGTACTAAAAGGAACCACACACAAAATTTAGTATAGCTAGTTCCAAGAGTTCGATTTCTTTTTAACCATTCATATCTTGATCTTTGCTGAACCAAACAGCATAACATAGTCAGAAATTGTTCATCAAGACCATTGAAATGGCTGGTTAGACCATCAGTAATTATTGCTTGATGCATATCAAGTACGTCAATGTCTTACACACAAAATATGCAGGCTGTACCAAAGTACATGCTTTCATAATCAGGGTTGGGCTGGCAAAGTAAACACTTGCTGAACACTGTCTGGCGGTGCAAGAACACTATTTTTTTTTTTTTTTGAAATTTTTTAAGTCGAACCTCACATACTCCACATGTTTTACAGTCTAATCTACAACTGAACGATCTAAAAAATATTTTAAAAGTAAAAATTAAAATTTAATAAATATATAAAAAAACATTCTTAATAGGCCGAACTTAAAAAAAATGTGGATAGGATCAGTCGGCGAAAAAAGTTTCAAGGCATCACTTCGACTTAGCCCTATGATCCTCAAATTTATGTCTTGATCTGGTATTCCACAAAGGATGTGGATGGGGTTGGTCAGCAAAAGAAGTTTTGAGGGGGGCAGAAGAAAGGGTTTCGATTCAAAATTCCCACTCCTAAATATTGGTATTCAATAAAGGACAGTGGGTTAGCTGACACCTCCTTCGAAAGGAAAGATCTATCAGAGCGGAAAGTCGACAGCCAAAGAGTTAGCTGTAAAGCTAATGTGGATGCTTTAAAAAGTTAAGACATAGAACTAATATAGCTCTTATTTGTACTTTTACTAATGGGATAGGAATTCGTAGTGGGACATTCTTTTCATAGATCTTTTGAGCGAGAAAGGTGTAGTTTTTTTGAAATTTTTTGAATCGTTCAATTAGAGATCAAATTGTAAGAATACGTACGACCTGACTTAAGAAATTTTCAAAAAGAACTTTTTTTAGTTATATTGTCCAGCAATCCAGCAAGTATTACCCTTTAATCTCCCACTGCAAGAGCAGAGCAGCGTACCAATGTCAATTCTTTAGTATAAGGACCAAATCTCAAAAAGAAGACCTGAATTGGGGAGGGGGGGATCATACTAGTTTAAAACATGACCAATGGCATGATACACTGAAGTCCTCACACTCGACAGATAACGGATTTAACCGTTTCATAAACTAATTGACATGGCCATGGTTGGCAAACAATCTCAGCTCAGTGTCATTTGCTATACCATGTGAAGAAAATGTAACATCAGGAGGATATGAAGTCAAATTCTATAGCCAAATTAAGTTCATATCTTGGATCTAATGAAAGGCCAGCTTCAATCCTACAATGATGAAATCGAAGAGGAAAGAATAATGCAATCAGCATCACACGGCTGACCTTTTAAGAAATGCTTGAAGATTTGCCATGAAGCAAAACTGTAAAAGCTTGGAATGCTTTGTGGCTAGGCTTAAATAAACCCCTTAGCATAACAAGAAACAAAACAGGGTCTCTCCTCTTTTTAATTTTGTCGTGTTTTGTGAGTTAAGAATGTTATTAAAATATATTTTGATAGTGTCACTGAACACTCCTTTTAATATATTTTTATTATAAAAATATATATTTGTAAAAAAAAGTTGCATTATAATGCAATCAAACACCCTATAAACTAAGTTGTAGATTATCATATGCGAGGAAAGTAGCTGGGGGTGTAAATGGAGGATGACAACAGACCCTTCACATTCGAATTAAATTTCTTGTATAATCATCTGCATGCAGTTCCAGCATGAAACATTGATAATAAAAAAAAACTTGCAGTGTTCAATATGACAATTGAGGAATCTCTTCAAGCGAACAAAAAAAATATGGTTGGATGGTTAAGAAAGGAAGTAGGGAAGAACTTTGTCGTTGTAGCATTAAGAATTGTTTAATAAAGCTATGAAAAAACGATTTTAGGGGCATTCCGAGAATTGAACTCGGGACCTCTCGCACCCTAAGCGAGAATCATACCACTAGACCAAATGCCCTGTTTGAGTTGTGAAATTAAAATGTTATTTGTTACATTAATCATAAGTTTTTGTACTCGCAACCGTGCCCTATCTTCAATTCAAACAGAAAACTCAAACTGAAGTTTTCTGTTTGATTTGGTTTTAAAAGGTTGGCAGGGTTCTGTTTCAAAAAATTATGAAATCAAATGGAACAAAAAAAGCTGAATAAATTAAAGTACATTTATATATATGCAAATTATTATATATGTGATGAAGATCTCCACGCACCCGGGTGGTCCGGATTCCTTGGAGTTCAGCCTGGGGGTTCAATCCCTCTGGTTTAAAGGTGTTGAATGCCCCGAGAATGAAGGGGGACGTCCGTTTTTAGTCCCATACCAACCTCATTATTTACTCTCCTAGTTATCCTCAGCTATAAATAAAGGAGGTCCAGCACTATAAAAAAAAGGTCAGAAAGGCCCCATTTAATATATTTTCTCTCTCTCACTCCCTCTATTTTGTCCTATTCTTCTTATCATCATTTGACTTGAGAGTCGGAAGAGTTTATCCGAAAAAGTCACCCAGGCCTCCTATAATGCCGTGCCTTTTTAGCGCAGGAGACTATGGCCTTTCAAATCGGCAAGCCTATTGCTCCGGCTCCTATGACCATCTAACTCTCGGCTCTCTCGGATAGAACCCTGCTCCAACCGGTCTTTCGGCCGCCTGATTCAGCAGCCCGTACGCCTCGACCGCGTCAATATGCATACATGAGTATATAAAAGCACAGTTTTTTTGCACATAAATATATTTATGATGTATATATACATATAATCAATAAAGCTAATTTTTTAATTTAATTTTACAACAATGTACATAAGCATAATATCACAAGCTGAACCAACTTGATCACACAGGATTTTTGCAGTTCCATTTAACTTCTATGCATAGTTTGGTTTGGCTCAATTGGGGAAAAGTTCCCCCCCAGCTAACCCAACCGAACTGTGCACTTTCCTCTGTCAATGCGTGAATGAACCACCTGTCCAATCTCACTATTTGCTAGCATTTACACTTATGTTGGAGTGCAAATATACTCCACTGTTTAAGCATAAGCATATTTCAAAGGTAAAGGATGACAAAAAGGAATAAACTTTTCAAGTGTAGATACCAGTGACTAGTGAGTATGAAGAAGAATAGGCGATCCACTTCCATTATTAATCTGCCAATCGCAGACTCACACACTCATCCACAGAAAAATTTATACTTGACAACTCGATTTCCCCCTGTTCTATGACGAAAATTATCTTAATCGGCCTATTTAATTAACGTGAGAACCATGCCAGAGACTAGACGGGTTATGCATTCAGCTGGGAGTCCAAAAGCTGATAAACACAAACTAAACCATCTCTCTATCTCCCCTTTAAAAACAAAATTAAGGCATAAAATTAAAGAGTGCGGTTACTCTCAGTATTGATTTGGATTAAACTGGGTCAAGAAGAGAAGGAAGAAGTCTTTTATAAAAATTTCTCTTCAGAAATAGAAAAATACTACGATTTTTTTTTAAACCTTCTCTTATTACTGATTGAGTTCAGTCTAAACCTGAATAAAAGATCTCTATTCAAAATTAAACGACCGTTATGTGAGCACTAGCTGCCCGAACAGGCACTTGTTTGCCTCAGCTAACTAGCAAGGTTTCTGTTCCGATAAAGAAGATGCTACAAAGTAATTGGCAGAAGAGAAGAGTCACCTGGAACGTCGCCGGCGCCCGGCGTGGCATCGGCGAGGAGGAGGGAGCAGGAGGCCACGACGAGAAGAACGGAGCAAACGAACGAGAAGAGAAGGGAAGCGGCTGCTCTCCTCTTCCGCATGGCGCCGCGCTGCCCCCCAAGATGTCGTGCTTGCTGGCGGCGGTGGTGATGGTAGTTGCCGGTGAGGTTGTCTGGTGGCAAAGTTGCGAACCGTGCGTGCAAACGAGGAAGCCTCCAGTGGCACCTCGGCGCAGCTGCAACAGCATGCCTTTGCTCTTCTGGATTCCACTTTTGTTTGCAGAATAAAGGAAAAATAAAGCCCGTTATTCTCGGAATAAGGTTAAAGTCTAATTCTCATTGAAAGAATTGGTTATTTCATATTATAATTATTTATTCTCAAAATTAAGTAAATAAATAATTCTATTTTACACTTAAGAATTTAGTATTTTGTCTTACATTTCATTATGTTATTAAAGTGAAATACTGAAATAAGTGATTTATAATAATTAATCTCGTGATAATCCATTTTGTCACGGCTTATGTCTTCTGCAACTTCTAGTGTAGCCTAGGAGGGTTAGGGGTTTATGCAAAGTTTTTATTTCTTGGAAGAGGAAATTTTTTTCTTCATGTACTAAAAATGGTTTCCAAAAAATGTAATTTTTTTTTACTTAGTAGTTATTAGGAAAAGTCAAATCTCATGTGGGTTAATTTTAAATTTCTATCATTCCTGAGAGAGAAAGAGAGAGTGATCTGGGGAGAGTGGGAGAGAAGCTTGATACTTTTTTTTAAAAAAAGAAGTTTTCTGAGATTTAGATGTAGGAAATTTTTTGGAATAATTTTTTCAAGTAGGAAATAAAAAGTTTTCCATAATGTTTATTTTCTAAAACCCCTAACCCCAAGAAAACTAGTTTTTCTGGAAAGTATACTTTTCCCTCCTATTTTTCTAAACTCCTAACTGCCAAATATTTGCGTAAAAACTTTTTATGTAGAATAAAAAAGTTTTGCTAGAAATTTTTTTCTTGCAAATAACTTTTTTTACAGTAGGTACACCTAGAGGATCCCAACTCGAGTAAGAATAAGGTCTATCCTTATCCTGGAGGAGGGCTATTCTTTTATCTTTGTCCTAATTGTCTTTGTACACCAATGCCACAAAGTTGGGATTAAGAAAAAATCGGCCTAAGAAAAATATCTCAAATCGGCAAAAAATCGAAAAGTGTGTGAAAAAAGCGTGGAAGATATGTTATCTTTAATATATAAAATATGAATTTAAAATATAATATACAAATTTAAGAATATATATTATAAAAATGAGTGAGTTCCTTTTATAAAGGTATATTTTTCATGAAAATATACGATAAATCGTGATTAAATCACTATTTTTTGAATTTATAAAAAAAATTGAAAATTCTTTCAATAAATTGTGAATTTTTCGTAAAATATACGTTAAGGTGAAAAAGTGTAATTAAATTATGATTTTTTCAAAAAATCATAGATTTATGTTACATGTTATACACTATAGGTCGCATATCCCCGCTCTTCGCTGTGGCAGATAAAATCCATCCACTTTCTAACGTTGAGAATCAGTTGTTGATTTTTTAATTAAAAAATCTTTTTTAATTTTGATAGACCCCGTTATGTCTGTCCTATACGACCATATAATCTAATCTTTGATCAGATGATTTGGGCTTGATTTTTTTTTTATATAAAATTTTGAATCGTTCAATCAAAGATTTAATTATATAGACATGTAAGTCAAGTTGGTGCCACTTAAAAAAATTTAAAAATAATTTTTTTATATATTAAAAATACTGACAGCCAATGTAACACCTGCCGCTGGTGCTGCAAGTGATTCTCTTTAACTTTTCCTTCCTTCCTTCCTCTCCATCTCCCCCAACCCATACTCCCCCCATCCATCTTCTGATTCTTCCCATCATTTCTCCTTAATAATTTTTCACTTTTGCCCTTATCTCCTATGTTCATAATTTTTCATGACCCTTTTTATCACATGATATTTCTTTTCTTTTTATGAATGCTGATGAGGCATAACAAGAAGAGAAAGGAAAACCGACTTACATAGTAGTTATAGGTATCATCATATATATATATATATATATATATATATATATATATATATATATATATATATATATTTAAAAATTATAAAGAAATTATAATTAATGCGTAACAGTGCGTCTCAACTTTCTATTACTATGGTCATGCAGTAGGCTATGGCCCTAAAACATATAATTCCTTCTATAATCTAAGATAATATGACAATATTTAAATTGCTTCAAAATAGATATTCATACAATTCCTCCTAAGAAAACATACAATTTCTTTTACAATGGAAGATAACATGACAGTATGTAATTTTTTTCAAATTGATGTTCATACAGTTCCTACTTATGAAACATGAAATAAAAAATGAACTTCATATCATTTTAATATAATTTATGAAGTTTAATTGGAATTTAAAGATTCAAGTAAAACTTACGAACTCAAGCCATATAGCAGTCTAAATGGGCCAAATTTGACGAGATGGTAAGAAAAGTAAAAAGTTGGATAAACGGACAAAAAGTTTTCATAATACGTGTATCCTTATCTTTGGCCATTGAAAAAAGAATAAGCATAATGTCTTTATTCTTATTTGAAAAAGAGAAAAAGTGTATCCTTATCCTTATTTTTTTAAAAGGATAATTGTACATCCTTTGATATCCTTATTAAACTATGTTTATTAAACATGGGAGATTTTCTATAAAATTTGCAAGATGTGTTAATCTACAAAGAAGAAAATAACTAGACGGTCTCCAATATGAACAAAATATATGAGTTATGAAATGGCCAAATCAAATGTACTGCACTGGCACACACGACCGTACGTGAATGATATTGGAAATGGCCCTTTGATATCGCAAACATATATATTAAAGAGTAAATAGGCGAATGACTTTAATTTAAGGAGCCCAATGCACTAAATATTATTTTAACTTTTCGAACCCTATAATCACTAGTTAATAAATGCACTTGGCGCAAGTATTTTATTAAAGTAATCTTATTTAAATAAATATTTTTATTAATTAATTTTTGTTAATATTTTATATTATAAATTAAAAATAAAGTTCATTTTGGTAAAAATAATAAAACATTTAATTATTGTTTATGTGCCAAGGAATGTGTATGTAGGAGAAACATTTCTTATATCGGTAGTTATGTCAGGTTTTGTATAGAAAGGGTATATAGACAAATAGTCGAAGAAAACTCAATTGAAGGAACCAACGGTGCATATAACAGGCAGACCCAAATGTATGTACCACAGTTGCTAATATACGGCTGTGTGGTTGGACCGTATAGTCCTTTTTCAACCCATGTTAAAAATAAATAAAAATTATTATATAATTTTTTAAATATTCAATTATTTTCTCAGACTTTTCATTCTTTGTAGCTTAAGTTTAATTGTCTGATCATAAAATTTAATCATAATTATTTGATCAAATGTTAGGGTTGATTTCACAATCGAAAATTTGTATTTGGCAATCGAAAATTATATTTGTCGTAATATGTATTTGTCTATCTAAATATTATGGAGGTGATCATGTTAACTCGCCTAGTTAACTAAATTGATCACGTAGTCTAATTACAAAAAAATGTGCAATGTGCAGCAACTATTACTCCTCAAAAAATATTAGGATACTCATAATTTGATTACCTACACGATGTTGGAACGAGTGCTTGTATTTGAGGTGAAAGATGTCACGTTATAGGACGTGTCGCAAAATTTAATTCCACGTGTCTCCATTACGTGGCTGAGTCGGCAACGGAACTATCACAGTTCGAGTTCCAGCGGGTCTCAATTGTAGAATTTTCACGTTTTTGGGTGTGGAAACCTCGTGCGTGGCTGTTGTGAGCGTATTTACCTCTTGAGTATCCTCGTCAGGCGCAAAATCAATTCCTGTTCGTCCGAATGGGAGAACTGCTGCCCAACCAACCGGGCTAAAAGTGTCAAAAGAAATTCCATTTCTAACGTGAAAACTGTTAAATAAAATAGATTTGAAATGGTCTCTTAATTATTAGAACCACAGATGCTCATGTTCAAACCCCACCAAAAACATATATATGGTGAAAGAAAATAAATAATTTTCAGTTTACCCTCGCTGGAAGGTAAAAATAAAAAAGGTATATCGGATCCGATTGGGCTGGTTCGGAATTCCTGTGGGTCGGTTTGTGCTCCGAGTGAGAATGATTCTCACTGCAACTACAAGTTAAGATCAGAGCGACTTGGTGAGTTAGGCCGAGTAAAGGTGAGCTGCATTGAAAATGGATAGGATTTGGGCTTTTACCCAACCGACCTAATTAAGTTTTAATTCTGGATCATCTGCAATATTGGATCGGACTTCAGTAATAACCAATCTCAAATTGTTATGTGTAAAGCAGGTTTGTCATTTGAGATACGTCCCATCGTAATTAACAACTTTTTTTTAAGTTCCCAATTTTACAGGTTTCCAATACAATACAGAACACTTAAAATATCTCCAAGAGCACAAGAGTACGACTATAATTTAATATATACTCCAATGTGCACCTCGATACAACGTAAACCCTTGCACTAATATCACATTGCGATGTATTGAAATTATGGTTGTAGTCTTATGTTTTTGGTGGTATTTAAGTATTTTGCGTTGTATTGGAAACCTATTAAATCGGGAACAAAGAAAAAATTACAAATGACGAACCTATTTTACACATGACATCTTAAAAATGGTGATTATTGGAGTTCAATCTAATATTGCATTGAGACGATCCCTTAAGTTTTGGATTGTCTGAACTTCCACTTGGATAAATATGTCCACAGTGTATTAGAGAAGAGAATCCTTGTAGTGGTAGTCACAAATATGTGAGTGCTATGTACGCATGATGAACTTGGAAGACGGAGACTTTGTGGTCCTCTCTTATGTGATTTATTTTTGTAATGGAAGAGTTTTCGATTGTCCCAACCCACTATACAGGTGTGGCATTGCAGTCCCAAATCCCAATTAAGGAGACTCCTACCATCATTACACTGAGGTGATGATTCTTATATGTGTCACTCATTCTGGACTTAATCCACTCAAATTACAATATTAATTGTGCCACCCGTTTGTCAACATCTTTGTGGAAAAGAGAAACACTTGTTGGTGTTTCTTATTTTAAATTTTTTTGACATTTTTTTAGGTATTCGATAGGCTCCATTATGTCTTATACGTCCGTACAGTTCGATCTTTGATCGGATGATTTAAAGAAAATAAAAAGTAAAAACCGAGTTCAAATGAATATTTGATAAAAAAAATGTCGAAAATCGACTTTTTATCGTATGGACATGTCGGGTTAGGATCTACCTAAAAAATGTCCCTATTTTTTAAATAATAACACCGGAAGCCGGTGCAACAATGGTTTCTCTTTTTGAAAATTGAATGATAAGAAACGAAAATTTTGACATTCGACCTTAATTAAAATTAAATGACACTCTAACATTCTTCTACACATTTGGCAACTGTAAAGTCTTAAAAGGGCAACTCCCACCTCACATTTTTGAGAGCTTCCAGCGGTGTTCCTTCTCGTTAAAACTAGCGTTGGACGTGAGACCAAATATTAATAATGAAAGAATAAGGAACTGAGATCCTCTCGATATAGTTTTGATCAAACTGGATTAGTGCTGAGCAAACTGGATTAGTGTTGAGAGAGAAATTTTTTAAATAACTTTTTTTCACGTGAAACTTTTCTCGTTTCTGATGTGTTTTTTTTTTTTGAAAAACTTTCTTTCTAATCCCCTTTGTACTGATTAAAGGGTTGTTGTTTTAGAGTAAGACAACATAATTTAAAATAATTATTTCATTTTACAGTGTTTCTAGTTGTTTGGAATGATATAAAATAATGTAAAGTAAAATCATATCTCAGCCTTGTCTGTCTACTTGTCAGTCTAATTTCTTTGTTTTTTGATTTGCAGCAAAGGCTCACTATAAATTAAAACAAGAAGATTGAAATATTCCTCTTATTTTATTTTACAAACAGTTAAACAAATATTGCCTGATTTTAAAATAAAATTTTTCTACTTGTTTTGAAATCAGTGACTTTGAAATCACAAATTTACAAAGTTTTATGTTAAAACAAATAACCGCTAAATTTACTTAGTAACTAGTAGCCGTATTGGGGGCAACCTCCTCAAGAATAAGATTTCCCAGCAAGCGAAAGAGATCAGCTTACCGTTACCTTTGGCCGGCAGCCACCTGAACAGAAGGAACCCAAACATCAGAACAAACAAAGAATTGAAGTGGGTGCCTAGTAATCTCCTCCACCTTCGGCCGGCCACCTCATGTAATCAACAAGTAGAAGAAGCCACATATGTACACCAAGAACAGCAGCTCGCTTTCTTCCCTGTTCCCCCCATATATATAAACCCCGCGGGAATGGCGAACTTCATCTGCACCACAGCACAGCCAGCCGGAACACCCCAACAGATCCCGGGGAAGGCAATCGGTGGCATCGACCCACAACAGGACAGCCACCCATGGCCCTCTACGTTTCCAACCAGTGTGGACTGCTCCTTCTGCTCCTGCTCGCCGGGGCAGCCGTCCCCATCGCCATTGCAGGCGACCCGGACATCGTCTCCGACTTCGTCCTGCCACCCAACGTCCCGGCCGTGGACGCCAGCTACTTCACGTACACTGGCCTGCGCTCGGTGGTCCGCTCGGAAGGGCCGCCCGCCAACTTCACGGTGCTGAAGGCCTCCAAGGCCGAGTTCCCGGGCCTGGACGGGCAGAGCGTCTCCATGGCGACGCTGCTGTTCCCGGTCGGCGCGGTGAACCCTCCCCACACGCACCCTCGCGCGGCAGAGCTCCTCTTCCTCATCGACGGCTCGCTCCTGGTGGGCTTCGTCGACACCACGAACAGGCTGTACACGCAGACGCTGCAGACCGGCGACATGTTCGTCTTCCCCAAGGGGCTCCTGCACTACCAGTACGCGCTCGGGGGGAAGCCGGCGGTGGCCGTCTCGGCCTTCGGCAGCGCCAGCGCCGGGACGGTGTCGGTGCCCAAGAGCGTCTTCGCCACCGGCATCGACGACGCCGTCCTGGCCAAGTCGTTTAAGACGGATTTGGGCACTATTCGCAAGGTGAAAGCTGGGCTTGCGTAGGAAGCCTGAAGCCGAGAGAAGAGTTTGATTTGGTTGTTTTAAATAAGTATCCGCTTCACAAGCGAGAGTTGAAATTGTAGTTTTTTCTAAGTTCAAAAGAATAGAGATCTTCTACTTCTAAGTTTGCTCTGAACTCAATCAATAAAGAGAGAGAAAGTTTTCAAAAAGTTCGGGTGCTTTTCTTATTTCCGAGGAAGAAGTTTTATGAAAATTTATTTCTTCCCCTCTCTTTATTAATTTGAGTTCAGTCCAACCCTGTACTGTGTAGAACCGCACTCAGTTCAAAATGATCAGATATATACCTGCAACAAGTTCCCTCAATTCATCTTGGGATTCTTTGTTCTCTAGGCTAAGCATTTGTTGATCCAAGTGATTTATATGTGCTGTAGGTCTTTTTCTTAAGGTAACAGGTTTTAATTATTTTTTTGGTAAAAAAATAAAATGAGTCAATGATTTACTAATGGCACTTTATATTATTCTAATGTTCAAATAAAAAAAATGATTTTTTTAAAAACATCATTAATTGTTTTAGCCATTTCTATAGAATTAGAAGAAACTACCAGATGATCAATTGACGATTTCTGTTTTTCAAACCATCAAAATTTCTGATGGTCTTTAAAACCCAGCTCGTCGGCTGCCTTGCCGAATTTTTAACTGTTAACACCAAGAATTAATTTAACTGCTTCATTTTTTATTAAAAATATATATGGCAGGTGGCCAGTGATTATCAAGGACTATATGGGGTTAAAACTCTATTGCTTTAATAAATATTAATTTTGAAATTATTATTTTAAAATATAAATAAAATATATTATATATTATATTAAGTGATAAAATCCTACTTCATAAGCATCCTCAACTCTCAACACAATGGTATAGCATCCCCTCTCGTTCCCGTTTCAAGTTAGAGGTTGGAGATTAGATCCCCCTCCATGCGATGGTGGGTCTCTTTGGTTTCAAGCTAGCAAATTTTCATGTAAGATGGGCTACATCCTACATGAAAGGCTTTTTCCAAAAAATTAATATAATGTACGTATTATTGGGTAATTTGGAATATCTAGTCAGCAAAACCTTAGTTCATTAACGCCCACTTTTTTTTATTTTAGCATCTATGGACTGAGATGGAATGCTCTGTTTCATAGAAGCTGAAAATATTTTTATAAAGGTCAAGCGACAAATTTGATTTTATTTTTCATATAGTTCTTTTTCCTTAGAAAAATTTTTCATTCAAATATATTTTAAATGAAAAGCGTGTCTCATTTGTTGACATTGGATGGATTATTCACTAGTTAAGGATTTTATTTAATTTGCACATATTTTTATGTTATTTACTATCTGCCCAACCTTTTCTAACGCCTCCTTCTCTTCTCCTAAAAAGGGAGCTTCCATCGCCATTCCCATCTCCTCCCTAATCCAAGTTTCTCCAACGGTCATTCCTTGCAATATTCTCCTTCCAAATTCTAAATATATGTAGTTTTCGCATAATCTTGTTTCTTGAACGGTAAGGCAAGTAGGCTCAACGTTCAAGATGATTAGAAGTAGCAGCAGCCATGTATATGTATGAAAATGGGGACAGATCAAATAAGCTCCGGACCTCAAAATCCTCTTCTCCTCACATTCAAAAAATAATAAAAAATATTAGTAATTTTTAAAAATTCAAATAGACTCTTTAGGGTTGTTTCTATTTCAGGTTTTTAATTTTCTCCGTCTAATCATAAAAATGAATTGAAGCCGTTCGATAGAGTATATAATATTAAAAAAATAAAAAATTATGATTCTATCCCTTACAATTTTAATTTTGATCTCTAACGAACGTACTTGATTGAACAGTTACGGTTGAATTTCTTCGATCTACAATGAAAATTAAATATCAAAAGGTGAAAACTAACCTAAAGGAAGATATTTCAATATTTTAAAAATTTTAATAATTTTTATTTGGTTTTTTATGATAGAAAAGTTTTGAAGTGGACAGGGAGCTCAATATAACGGATCTAAGCCCCAAGGCTCATTATAAAACCTCTCTCTCTCTATATATATATATACAAAGTTTATGTACTTGTATTGTCTTCGCGTGTGTCCACTTGTGAAAGTAACAAATAGTTTCACTTTGTTTGAAGAATAAGTTATTACGTGGGGTATACTACGGAATAATGTATATTAGAATAAAGAGTGTTTCGATTTGATAGTTTTGTGGGATCCGAGAATAAAAAGAATAAACAATTTTTGAGTTTAGAGTGAGATGACTTTTTCTCCTTATTCTTCGAATACGTTATTCTGTACCGGTATAAGTCATTTCGCTTGTCAAAATAAAATTAAGTTTATTCTCCCCTTATTCGTTCTTATTCTTTTCTCATTCTCCAATCAAAATAACACTAAATTAATCTATTATTTGGGTGGGAGTTTACATTGAAGTGGCAACATCTTTATCTACGCGGAGCTCATAAACAAGTCAACTACAAATCAGATTGTAACCTCAGTGAGACTCGTTTTGTTATACAATGCCTGTATTTAGGACTTCATATGTAATAATTACGAATGAATTCTGCTAATATGTTTATTACTTTGGTGATAAGCAATCAAAGTCGAATCGGCAAATAAGTTTACCGCGTTTCAGCATTTTTTTTCTACATTATAGGATGTTTTAAACATTTTTTCTCACAAAAGAATATTTCATTTATAAACTTTTCTCTCTGAAAATATAACCCAGAGACATTCTTGCTGAGTGGTGCAAGAGTGACGTGGAACGTGCCCCCCCAACCTGGAAATGTCACATACACATCCCTCATGTGCTCCCTGCAACCCATTGTGCGTTGACGTCAACACATATGGATACTCCTAAAAAGAAAAAAATTGCTTTTATTTTAGAGTTTCATGAGCATATACACACTCTCGGAAGTATGTACATACTCTCGGGAGCATGCACAAGACTTTGAGAGTATATGTTCCCGCAGAGCATAAACATGCTCTCGGAGCATGAACAAATTCTGGAGAGCATGTTCATACTCTTTCAAGCATATACTCTCGAAACCTTGCACATGTTGCCGAGAGTGTGTACATATTTCCAAGAGTATGTATATGTTTTACGGGCGTAAGCAAATTTTTTTTAGGAGCGTCTAGATGCACTGATGCGTGCAGACGTCAGCGCCATCATTGTGCTACAAAGACACATGGGAACATGTGCATGACTTTTCTAGATTATGAGGCACCTTTCACATCACTCTTACTGCACCCAAGTGGTGCAACAAATATTTCTCCATAACCCAAAGTGTTACTTATTTTGCAAAGTTGATCCATTTGGATTAATAATACGGCCATGTTAGTCAATCCTGTCATCTTACTCCCTCGTCGAGCATGGCGATAAGGCCGTTACCTCTGTAGATACATGGGGAATGGGCCAAGCTCTAGGAAGACTATTTTAGTCATTAATGAATGTTATATTTTTTTAATTATTTAAATATATTAAAAAACCAAAAGACATGCTTCAAATTGCCGTCTGTTTATATATTGCCCATAATAGGTGTATAAATTTTAGGATTTTTTAGATATTGATCTTTATAAACATGGTAAATGTAAAGTAAATCCCTATATCTTGCATATTTTGATGTTAATTTTTATAAACTTGAACATTTAATTTTTAACATTTGATTTCGTTAATTTTTCTTAACTCTACCATATATGAATTTAAGTTTAACTCACTCTAGAAAGGGCACTTGTATCTCTTTAAATTTAAGTGTTACTTGCACCACTGACAGCCGGTGCTATATTGGTTAACACTGTAGCAAAATTTTCTTTTTTTTAAGGTTGCCCGAAATATGTACAATGTGTCTGTATAACCTAATCTATGATCAGATGATCTAAAAAAATAAAAAAAAAATAAAAAATCACTTTAAGGCTTGACCCATTCTGTCATTTTTTTTGCACATTCATTGAGGCTCAATTTTTTATTTTTTAGAGTCATTTCAAATATTTCCGTCCATTTCAACATTGGCTTGAAAAATGTTTTATAAATATTTGCTTCTTTTAAACGATTCTTTTTAGAAGGATTCGTTTTTAAATTATATTAAATTTATAAAGACTAATATCAAAATATGCAAGATACAAAAGTTTATTTTAAATTTATTATATTTATAAGGAACAATATCAAAAGACCCCTAGATTTTAAGTCAGCGGCCCACTCCCAAATTAAAACTTGGACGATGCACAATGAGGGTTGCCGGCAATCCGACTAGAAAAGCAGTATAGTGATCTCCAACAATGCAACCTACATAAGGACACGGAAGCAACCAACTAAGTTTTGTAGGAATCTTGCTTTTGCTTTGTTAGGTTCTATGTTCAATCTTGTTCTAGGGCCTAAAGGCGAAATGTTGACTATGTACACAGTCTAACCTAATTTGACCCATTTTAAATGTATTTTCACTCACTGTCCTATCGAGAAGAATAAATTTGTGCATCGTCATTGTCGTCTTCATCATCATAATCTTATCCCATTTATTTGAAGTTGACTACATATAAATCATGTCGTATTATTTTATTTTGCCATGTCATAACAGTAGTTAAATCTCTAAGGCCATGTTCTTTCTTAGAACATAAAACATATCTTCTTCTACATTTCTAGAGTTCAGGGATGCAAGAGAACTGATACACTTATCGATATTGATTATGTTTGATTTGATTGTTTTTCAATTCATTTCTTTAGGTTTCTTTTGCAAGTAATCTTAGAGAATAACATATTTGTGAAAATCTCCTTATATATATTTGTGTATTTATATATATATATATATATATATATATATATATATATATATATATATATATATATATATATAATTTATTGCAGTTTAACAATATCACAAAACTTTCCCCTCTTCAATATCTTGGCAAAAAGTTGTCTATGTACATCATTGATATGTCCAAAGCCATAACATCACCTTGATTTATTGTACGTATATTCAAATATCAAGATAATTTTTCACAAGTACATATTGTTTTAATGGGAAATTCACGAAAACGTAATTTTAACTAAGACAAGTTTGAGCAAAATCTCTACTTTTAACACAGGCTCAGTTCGAACACCCATCCACTCAGCTCATTTCGTTTTCGTTTGGTAAATAAATCATGTATGGTTATTCAATTATTTAAAATTATAAATATGTGGTAATGATAATTTAAGAAATAAGTATTTCCTAAAATTTTGTTGAAGACTTCAAGACATTGACTCAACTAAGGAGAGGTCTGACCCTTAAAAAAGCAAGGCCAGTCCCTTGAAATATAAGAAGTGGTGATGTAGGCTAGTCCCACATAAGAAGTTTTCATGGGGGCAACCTTTCTTAAGGCCTACGGATTTCTCTTTCTTTTGAGATGGGAACTTCGAAGTACACTCTGTTCCATATCCTATTCTCATTTCTTTTATTAGGCTAATCTATCTTAAGTACATCAAGTTTATAAATATATAAGTTTTAGCAGGTTGAGTTTTTAATCGGTTTAACAAAAATTTGCAACTAAAATAATTCATGAATTAAGTTATTGTGGGTTCAATGACCCAAAAGAGTCCTACTTGCTGCAACATGGTGTTGCAGTGTTGTGCAATCCCACACGTAGCCATCCAATCAGCTTTGACTGCTTGTTACAGTAAGTATATTTTTTTATTTTTTTAAAAAACTTAAGGGGGAGGATCTAATCCTAAGGGACTCATATGTATGATCTAATTTTTGATTAAATAATTAAAATTTTAACAAAATAAATAAACAAAATATTTTTTTACTTTCTAAATTGTTTGATTAAAATTTGAACAGTAAAAATTGGCCCCTTATGCTTGCCCCTCCCTCGTATGTTTTTAGGTCAAAAGCCAAGAAAAATAAATACAGTTGCTGTTGCAGCAAGTACTACTCAACCCAAAATGGAAGGACTCAGATCCCAATAGGGTCCATATGACCCATTTAGCTCTTTCTTCGACCCCTTAATACCCTTCTTTCTCTCAGATCTCACTAGGGTCCATACGTTCACTGTAATGTCCCTGAAATTTGTAGTTGCAACCATCATTTGATCAGTGGATCAAATAACACAGGTCTTTTAGGATATGCTACACATTCTATGGGACAATATAACAATCATGCATCACCAGATTCACTGATAGAACGGCGATTACAGTTGCAAACATTTTTAGAGAGGAGAAATGCTTACTCTAGAGTTGGATCACAGTTAATTTGTGACATTTTGTCTATTTTTTGTATTTTTTATAGTCATTCAATTGGTGACTGAATCGTAGGATTAATCTGATAGATCACTTTTTTTTTTTTAAATTCTCTCTTCGTTTGTTGCGCAACGTCTCGATTGTAACAATTAAGTATTATTTTATTCAGAGAATGACAACCTAACAAGCAATTAGCTGTTGCGGAGGATCCTCCGGTCAGAGGTTCGTACTCTAATTGTAGTATTTGCCCTCGTATAGTGTGGTTGCGCATGGCCGCACGTGATCGATAGGGATGTGCATCCACTCTCTCTGCTTACGATTCAAGATGTAGTTGCATAATTTTTTTTACATACTAACATTAAATGTAAGAAGAGGGTTATTAGTATGACAAATATTTGTAAATGCTCCATGGATATGACTATATTAGAAAAATAGTTGTCACCTTTATAAATTTATACACACGTGCGTAGGAATGACGAATACGTTTTTAAGTGTGACAAATATTTTGTAAACTTCTTGATCTGTCATGTCTACGAAGTATTTGTCATGTCAAAAAATTTGTACGTAAATATATAAAGAATAAAAAATATTTTTTATATGTGACAAATACTTCGTAAGTACGATAAGTAGAGATGACAAATATTTTTTAGACATGACAACCAAATTTGCCGTACCCACGAAACATTTGTCATATGCACTTACATTTGTCATGTACATAATTTTACACCCGCATTTAACACTTCTGATCTGTACGTAAAAAGAATTACTTAATTTATGTGACCCCTACTTTTGTGGACCAATGAGAGCTTACATTTTAAGATGATTCAGTGTACTGCACTGCCTCTCAGTGCAACAAGTATTACTCATAGTGTATTGACAATCTGACTGCCAGTTTATAGGTGAGTTAATTAATTAATTAATTAATTAATTTTGTAAATCGACATCATAACAGATAAGGTCACGAATCCACCGTGGATCTGAGCTGAATCCGACTGGTTTGCATCTCTGATGGGTATCTGCACAGGCACTTTGTTTATTTCTACATATATAGGACTCGTCTAAATGATTGAATTCATCTCAATATTTTCCTAGATTTTTGACATAGTGAATTGTAGCATTGTGACTCGTACAATTCTCTGCAAGAATACTCCATGCGTACTATGTTTGTATATTAATTAACTTCTAAAAACATTAAAAGGGGGATAGAAAAATTGACAACAAATTCACTTTTCCAAGTGAAGGGCCGTAACACTGGGGATTATATGATTTAAGTAATGAAGAAGATGTTTCTAATGGCAAGGGCGAATGTGGTGCTATATATATATATATAACTACACACATTCGTAAGAGTGATAATTTCACATTGTTTCCTATAATAAGGATACATGTATAAAAATTTATATTCCTATTTTTCAAACTTAGTAATGCTATTTTTCATGCGGTATGGTTAATTATAAAACCAAACACACGCATTTGTAAGTGATTCCACAATTTCTTTTTCTATATATGAGTTGGATGAAAGATTATAGATTGACCTAAGTCTTTTACCTCAAATACTTGTTTTAACTTAGATTTTAACTACTTGATCTCAATATGATCATCTCCTGTAACAACAATATCATCAACATAAACAAGAAGCACAGTCCTCTTTCCCTCGGAATGTCTATAAAACAGAGTATGATCTGCATTACTCTGTCTATATCCCATACCTTTGACAGCTCGGCTAAATCTATCAAACCAGGCACGAGGAGATTGTTTGAGGCCATATAGTGAGCGTTTCAGTTTGCAGACCTTTTCAGTGGTTGTTTCATTATCAAAACCAGGTGGTATATGCATATAAACTTCCTCCTGAAGATCACCATGTAAAAAGGCGTTCTTTACATCCAGCTGATGTAATTCCCAACCAAAGTTGGCTGCACATGAAATCAGAATACGAATATAATTCATTTTTGCCACAGGGGCAAAGGTCTCATCATAGTCCACTCCATATGTCTGAGTATAACCTTTTGCTACCAGCCTAGCTTTGTACCTTTCCACTTTGCCTTCTGGTGTTTGTTTCACAGTAAACACCCATCTGCATCCAACATGACGTTTACCAGTTGGTAGAGAGACTAGTTCCCATGTTTGATTTTTAGATAAAACATTCATCTCTTCTGTCATAGCCTCCTTCCACTTAGGATCTTCCACAGCCAATTGCCAAGTATTGGGAATACAAATAGAGTCTAAGGCTGCAGCAAAACATTGATATGATGGAGAAACAGACTCATATGAAACATAGTTAGCAATGTCATAATGGTACCTAGCAGGAGGGACAATAGGGCGAGTGCCCTTTCGTTGTGCAATAGGAATATCAAGATCAGAGACAACTGGAATAGTGGGAACAATATTACCGTTATGACTTGACGTAGATGCCTCAGAAGGAAAAGTGGATGGAGCTTCAATCGGAGAAGACACTTAGATAGTAGTAGGATGCACATAGGACTGCTCTGTAGCTTCATTCCTTGGCGCTGCTCCATTCCTTGGCTCCCCCTGAACACCATCTCCACCATGATAATACTCCCCCTGGACACCAGACCTAGTGGGAGTGAACAAAAACTCTCCTGGAAGAAATAAAACTGGTGTCCCACCATTGGAAGGACTAGGCTCATAGTAAGCTTCACCTTTTCGAAAGGTAACATCCATAGTGACCAAAAAACGCCGTTCAGGAGGATAATAACATTTATATCCTTTCTGAGTGGCAAAATAGCCAATAAACACACATTTCAACGCCTAGGGGTCCAATTTACCAACAGATGGCCGATGATCCCGAGCAAAGCAAGTACACCTAAATACTTTAGGAGGAACCACATAGTCAATTGACCCTTTAAGAGACTGAATGGGAGAAACAAAATTAAGGATCTTGAGGGGCATCCGATTAATTAAGTAAGCAGCAGTCAACACTGCCTCTCCCCATAAAAACTTGGGAACATTCATAGTAAACAAGATGGCACGAGTCACCTCCAATAGATGTCTATTCTTTCGCTCAGCCACACCATTCTGAGCAGGAGTATCAACACAAGTTGTTTGATGGGCAATTCCATGAGCTTGAAGGTATTCACAAAATGCTCTATTAGTATATTCAGTTCCATTATCAGAACGCAGAATTTTAATTTTGGCACTGAACTGAGTGTCCACCAACTTATGAAATTCCTTGAAGCAACTGAGAACTTCACCCTTACTTTTCAGCAAATAGACCCACGTCACTCGACTGAAACAATCAATAAATGTAACGAACCACCGATGACCTGTAACAACAATAGTATTATAAGGTCCCCACACATCAGAGTGAACAAGTGCAAAATGTTCAGAACTTTTATTCCCAAAAATTTGATAAATTCCTCTTGTATGTTTGGCGAGTTCACAATGGTCACAAACCAACATATTTGCATTACACTTATTTGATAAAGACGGAAACAAGCGTCTAAGAATAGGAAAGGGAACATGACCTAGCCTACGATGATGTAACACAATCTCTGATGCAACACTATCAGCAGAAAACGCAGACTTTTCCATATCAAGCTTCAAATTATGCTCTCCATCCTCCAAGTAGTAGAGTCCATTGTGCAATTTACCATATCTAAGTGTCTTCCCTGTTTTCAGCTCATGAAAAAGGTAGTAGGAAGGCCAGAAAGTAACATAACAATTCAAATCTTGAGTAATAGAACTAATGGAGAGCAGATTTGTAGGAAATGAAGGAACATGCAAGACAGAGGACAATCTCAAGGAAGGGGTACAATCAATAGATCCCTTGTCCGAGATAGAGGTAAAAGATCCATCAGCAATACGGACTTTATCCTTTCCCGAGCATGGGATATATGATTGAAACAAAGAGGATATACCTGTCATATGACTGGAGGCTCCTGAGTCTATTACCCAGGAGCTAGATTTGTTACCTACACAACTAAATGCATGTTCCATATTAGACATAATACCTGACTGGGCAAAGTGAGATGAGTCTAAATACCTCTCTGGTTGGCTAGGTGTCTTCGTCGCAGAGGAGGTAGTGCCAGAAGATGCTTCATACTTGTCTATCAATCGGCGCAGAGTCTGATACTCATCTGTAGACATACCTGGTATACAGTCCTCAGTTTCCTCAGAAAGATGGGCCTGTCCAAATGGACGGCCACGGCCACGACCACTAGCACGGCCCCCACCACGACGGCCCCCACTGTCACCACGACCACGACCACCACGGCCAGACTGAGAAGGACGACCATGAAGATCCCAACAATATGCCTTGATGTGTCCTGGCTTCTTACAATGGTGGCACACCTTCTCTCCTGACAACTGCGTTTGAGGCTGCACAGTAAGAGCAGAGCGTACAGGAGCACTTGTTACTAAAGTGACTCGCTGCCGGGTTTCCTCGCTTAAGACAGTGGAAAACGCCTGTCCCAAGCTAGGAAGAACATCCCGAGCCAATAGCTGAACACGAACAGATTCAAAGTCTGAATTTAGCCCATAAAGGAAGTCTTGAACACGTTCATGTTCAAGGTATTTCTGAAAGCCATCAACATCAACAGAACATGTAGGAACAAAGGTCCTATAATGATCAGCCTCATACCAAAGCCGTTTCAGTTCTGTGGCATACTCTGTCATAGATAAATTTCCCTGACGAAGCTCCCGCAATTGGGATCGAATCTCAAAAAACTGCGCAGAGTTAAGGTGTTGTGAAAACATTTGGGCCATTGCCTCCCACACCTCATGTGCGGTCTCTAGTAACTGCACACTTTTTGCAACATTGGGCGCCATGGTATTAAGGAGAAATGCCAAGACAACTGAGTTCTCCATCTTCCACTGCGCCACCCCAGGCGCATCACCTGTAGGCTTTTTCACCATACCTGTCAAATGTCCCTCCAAACCGCGTCCCTGCACAAGTAAACGAGTGCTCCTCGCCCAAGTCAAATAGGTGGCTGGTCCATCAAGTTTTACTGCCACCTGCAATGCACTAAGGGATGTATTCTCTCGAGTGAAATCTCTCGGAGTAGTAGCCGATTGCACAGTAGATATCTGTGCAGATATAAGGCGTCCAATAAGACCTTCAAGATCCTGCATAGTAACCGGATCCGCCATCCCTACGTAATACCGGAGCACAAGTACAACGAGGAACCACACCACACAACCACACTCCCAATTTCAACAATTGTGTATCATCAACTCACAACACACAACCATCTACAAACACTCAGATGTAAAAGAAACAACAGCATTGGCAGAAAAAACATGACAGGACATGGCCGGGAACCTGTTGAGGCAACGAAGGAGGCGCTGGGAGTCCTGAAGCACGCCTGGACTCGGCAGGTATGCGTAGGGCGAATGGCGCGGCAGGCACGGCCCGCGCGGGACAGTTCGCGGCGCTCCGCGGTGAAGGGCGCCGGGCCGCGCGGGGCGGTGCGCGGCGCTCCGCGGCGAAGGGCGCCGGCCGCGCGGGGCGGTGCGCGGCGAAGGGCGCGGGCCTGCGCTCGCCCGCCTGGGCGTGCGGGTGGCGCAGGCACGCCGATCCGCTGCCGGTGGTTGGACGTCGCCGGCGACGTCTTTCTTGGCGGCTCTGATACCAAGTTGGATGAAAGATTAGAGATTGACCTAGTGGGTCTCTCTCTCTCTCTTATTTTATTATAAGGAAATATTAGGAAAAACTCCCTTACTACTAGAACAATTACATTAATATGAAACGATGCAGGTACAAAAGTAGCTATGTTTTAAACATTGTGGTACCGGCTCGGGTGACTGATCAATTACGTCTTAAAACATCAGACGTACTTATTTAGATTTTTAATTTAAGGCAGCAAGCTTCAAACATTTTTGTGAAAGAAACCCAAGGCAGAGTCATCTTGCTTCATAGTTGTTGTCATATGAAACGTGTCCTAATGGCATTTGACGGCGACAGTACAGTATATGGCAAGTTATCGACAAGAAGAGGTACATGTTTTAAATTGCTAACTTAATTAAATTTATAAAGATAAAGCTTAACTTTATTAATTAAGTAATGATGTTATTAGCCATGGGTGGATACCTCGTCAATTGACTAGTCTCCACTTGTCAGCTGAGGTTAATCTCGAGAGTTTTGCCCTCACACTCTCTCGAGACCGGATCCTTTCAGTACGTTGGCTGACTGAGCTCAGTCAGTACACTGAAAAGAGAGGGAAGGGTGAGACCCGCCGAACTGACCCCCCCTCCAATATACTGACTGAGTTTGATCAGTCACTGTACTGAGGGGATCGGTTCTCTACTCTCTCGTGTCTAATAAGTCAAAGAAAATGGTTTCATGATGGGTAGACGGGGCAAAGGCTTGCTGCTCAACGACACCCCTTTCCCCACTCCCAAAAAAAAAAAAACAAAAAAAAACTGGATAATATGATTAAAAGTCCATTGTTTGTTGGAAGTTAAAATTCTTGTGCATGTTCTTCTTTGATCCAACTAGAGTCTACAGAAATCAAATCTACGTGGGGGCATCAAGTTGCTCAGTTTTATAATGTTCTTGACAGATCAAATACGCACCTTAAAATAATAAGGATGAGTTGAAACGAACCCAGCCATCACTGCCCCATTAGCTCCTCGGCAACACATGCCTATTAATTAAGATGAACCCATCAGCCAATGGTCTTAAATATATGCTTGCTTACAAGAGAATGAGACAGTTCCTTTGGGCTTGGTGAAAGTATTTTTATTATGTTCAACAATCGATCTGAACAATGATAAAAAAAGACTCCTGATTTTTCCAACAAATTCATATATTGACTAGGTCACAGTAGTGCACTCCCTTCATCTTCCTATTTAGATCCAGCTTTCCATTGGCGTGTACAGCTATTCCACAAGCTGTTATCTTCTTGTTCTTGTTCTTCTTTTTGTTCTTCTTCCGCCTAGTATTCCATGGCTAGTTCACATTCTTATCGTGTTTTTTGGTTTCTGTTCCTCTTCGTTGGCTTTAACCTTTTGTATGAAAAGAGGGGGGAAGCTTCTCATATGATCTATCTACATCTGCAATCTCAGCAGCCATCTATCGTGAGCAAGGAGTACCGAACCGCTTACCACTTCCAACCTCCAAAGAACTGGATCAATGGTATGCTTTTCTCTCTCTCTCTCTCTCTCTATATATATATATATATATAAATCTATCTTTCTTTCTTGCTGTATATCTATTTGTCTGATTATCTACTTATCTGTGTGTTTCCTCCTTTACTCTTCTCTCTCTCTTTCACACACACACATGGACAGTGTGTTACATGTTCATTGTTTGCGAGTTCATGGGGTCATGCACGTAGGGTGGATAATTATAGAGAGGAGATTCTCACAGTACACTTTTGAATCGAAGTCCAACAATATTGAGAGAAGAAGGGTCCAGATATTTGCCAACTTTGGGGATAATATGAGAATTTTTTTGCAATGTTTGACCCTCCTCCCCCTCTCAGTATAACTGGACTTCGGTCCAAACGTGTACTGAGAAGATCCCTTCTCATAATTATAACTAGGTCCAAATGAGGCTTGTAAAATGAAACATTGGCGTCTTCATGAGCTTTGCCATTGGATTCTCATAGCCAGCCATATTAATTCACGTCAAGTAAGATAATGTTTGGAACTAAGCTTGGAAAATCATCCCTTTTTTCCTGAGTCTTTTCTTAATCCATTGTCAGAGGTTGGTCATACAAATCATCAAGTGAGTCTTCTCTTAATCCAATGTCTGAGGTTGGTCATATAAATCATTGAAGTTAACTTTCAGGAGAAGCAGCTTAAAAACTCCTCTTTTTAACTGATCATTACGAAATGTCATATTCTCATGATCAGTTCCCAAATGTCATATTTAGCGTTTACAATGCTGTCTGATTGAGATTCAGTAAGTTGAGACAATCCCAAGAGAGCTATCTGTACTATCCGATATTTGAACGGACGGTTAAAATTTTTTAAAATAAAAAAGGGTCACAATGATACAGATGGCACCTTAGGATTGTTTCCACCCCGTGAATTTTTAGAAAAGAATAATAAAGATTGGATGGTTAAAATTTTTAAAAATAAAAAAAGATCATGATGGTACTCATGGCTCTCTTAGGTTGTCCCCACCTCGTGAATTTTAAAAATAATAACGAGAAAAATTACACTTTTTACTACATCTCCAATTGAATCTGATTAGACTGTTACCCACTTACGATAGAGCAATGCTGCATCACAAGCAGTGCACCAAATATTATCTAGACTACAACCCACAGGGAGCACCACCTGGCCCAATAACGTTACAAAAGAAACTTCTCAACAGGGAGCACTGAGGTAGACATAAAACTAATGAATAATGTTTGCAAGCATTACAATACTGATGAGGCAGAATCCGATTCGGCCCATTAAAACAAGCCCAAACCCAGTTCAGCCCAGCAGCAGCAGTACAAGGCCCTCAGGGAGCCTTCGGCTCAATAGCGGCCCAACAGCCCTCGGCCCGTAAGCGGCACCAATGCTCCCGGCCCAACAGGCTTCAGCCCGTCAGCGGCTCATCAGCTTACGGCTCGGGAGCAGCCCGGCAGCCCCAGGCCCAGCAGGCTTCGGCCCATCAGCGGCCCAACCCCCTTCGGTCCGATAGCTGAGTCCGGCCCACTCCGGTGGAGGACTAGGCACTATGGCGGTTTACCAGTAAGCCCGGACATAGTCCTATATCGGCTGTCACCGTTAACCATCCTCTATCCTCTGCTATAAATACACCGCTATTTATTGCCAAAGGTATGCAATTCTATACCATCGAGACCCTAAAGGACTATAGTCCAAAAAGCATTAAAGCTACTCTTTGCCTTCTGAATCGAATCTTCTTCAGAAGCTAACTTGACCGTTGGAGGGGATTCCTAAGGGCCGAAGCCCGGGACTCCTGCTGACCGGTTTCTTCTTCTTTCCCTCCTGCAGGGGCTCGGTTCGAATCATCGCCGACCTCCCCGAGTCGGTATCGGCCGCCGACCTCGGACTTCTCCCACCGGTCTCGACGCCATGCGCCGGCTGCATCCCCGACCGAAGGAGCCTCGGCCCCGCCTTCCGAAGACAAGCCAACATCTGACCGAGTTACCCTCGGCCTCGGACCTTCAGCTTCGTCTCTGCCTCCATCGCCTTCCGGATCCCCGTCGGGCCTCTTGCACCGATCCGACCCAGCTCCGGATCCATAACTTCGGATTCCAGCTTCAGAATCCGGTCGTGATAGCTTCGGCTACATCACGTGGCGCCGTCTGTGGGAAACCAACAAACAAGTCATGTCTCAACGACCTGTAACCCGTCGATCCGGACAGAGCGAACCAGAAGCACGGGAGGCCTCGGCGCAGATACAGCCTTCCGAAGGCGCCCCTTCTGCTCCGCCGAGCCTGCCTCTGCCAGTCATACCGGAGTCTCTCGCCGCGGAGGACCGAGTGGGGGTGCTCCAATAGCAAATGGCAACGCTAGCAGCTGCCGTCACCTCCCTAGCGCCTCTTCAGGAGATGGTATCTGCCATCGCCCAGCGCGTGGGGCTGATGGGACAGCTTCCTTATCAGGCGCCGCTCCCCCTACTCTATCCAGTACAAGATGCCCGGTTCCGGCCGACGCCTACGCCGGTTTCCCTTGACGAAACCGCTACGGCGCATAGCGAGCCCTCGGCGCTGCCTGCCCGAGCTCCTCGCGCTGACCGCCTGACGGAGCAAGGCTATGCTTCGTCGGAATTCCGCTCGGCCCGGACCGGAGGACAATCAGTCGCCACCTCAACCGCCCCGGACCTGGATCGGCGGCTGACGGCAATGCGCAAGGAAATGCAGCAGATGGTGTCTCGACCATACGGGGCACCTCTTGCCAGCAACATCCTGGAGCAGACCCCGTTCACGGCGGAGCTCCTGGCTACCGAGGTGCCTCCCAATTTCAAGCTGCCGAAGGGCCCTCTCTACGACGGAATGACAGATCCGGTCTGTCATTTCCAGAGATTCAACGCATTCCTCTCGGTCCGAGGGGTTGCCGAGGCAGTTCGCTGCCGACTCTTTCCCCTCACCCTTGAGAAGATCGCCCTCACCTGGTTCGAGACGCTGGCCCCCAACTCCATCCACTCCCTAGTCCAGTTGGGCCAGTTGTTTATCGACTAGTTTTATGATGCCACCCGGTAGTGCAAAACCTCCGCCAGCCTGTTGGCCATCCGGCAAGGCCCCACCGAAACTCTCAAGGAATACTTCACCAAGTTCCGGACCGAGGCCGCCCAAATCCCGAACCTCGACAGCTCGATCGCGGTCTCGGCCGTGATTAGCGGGTGTCGGGACGAAGGGCTCCTCGGCTCCATCGGGAAACGCCATCCCCCTACCTTCCAGGACCTCGTGGCCCGGGCCCATAAATACATCAACCGGGAGGCCCTGATGATATCCAGGAGTAAAGGCGTGGCCGAAGCAGCCTCGGCGCCTGCCCCCCAGGTGGTCCGACCTCGGCCAGAAGATCAAGAGCCCTCCCGAAAGCGATACCGCCGGGAGGATTGGGACAGGGAAAGGCGACGGGACCCGCAACCGCGGTACCTACCCTTACCTGCTCCCCCTTCCCGAATGCTCATGGAGGTGAAGGGCATGATCCGGCGACCAGACCGCATCAAGACGGATCCTCGCCGAAGGGACCCCGGCAAATACTGTGAGTATCACCGGGAGATCGGCCACACGACGGATGAGTGCCGACAGATTCGAGAGGAAATCGACCGCCTCATCCGGGAGGGAAGACTGCCGCAGTACCGACGAGAGCAGCCCCCGCCGCAGCGGAACCGGGACGTCCCTGCAACGCCCGGGCAGCAACAACCCCCGGTAGCAGAAGCCGCTCCTCCGCCAAAGGTCACCTCAGCCCCGGTAGAAGCACCCCATCAAAGACCTAGCTCTGGGTCTATTATGATGATATCCGGAGGGCCAGGGGAAGGATCGAGGCCACGGCAGCGCAGCTCTGCCACTATAGCGACAATCGACGTCGAGCCGAAGCGGCCTCGCCAAGAAGATATCACCTTTGGCTCAGAGGACCTGACTGATATTCAGGTCCCTCACGACGATGCCCTCGTCATAAACGCTGTAATAAATAGCTATGATGTACATAGAATTTTTGTTGATAATGGAAGCGCCCCAAACATCTTATTTGATGATTGTTTTGAAAAGATGGGATTGAGTGAGGCTAATATGAAGCCTCACCGGGGCCCCCTCTTCGGTTTTAACGGCTCGCCCTGCCGAGTAGAGGGCATTATCCGACTCCCTGTAACCTTAGGCTCCGCCCCCCGGCAATTAACCGTTGATACGAACTTTGCCGTTGTAAAGGTCGATTCGGCCTACAACGCCATCTTCGGCCGAAGGCTAATCGGCGGGATCGGAGCCGTGCCTTCGTCTTTCCATCAAAAGCTGAAGTTTCATACCAGCCATGGAATAGGCGAGGCCAGGGGAAATCAAGAAGCAGCCCGACAGTGCTATATGATTTCGGTCAAAGGGAAGGCTGCAGCCGAAACCCTGGCGATCGAGTCATCAGCCGAGGCATCTCTGGGAGAAGCACTCCTCGCCATTCCAATTCCGGGAGGCGAAGGACGGATCCTGATGATAGGCTCCGGCCTAGCAAAGACCGAAGCAGAAAAGCTCACCGAGTTCTTAAAAAAGAATATCGACGTTTTCACTTGGTCTCCGGCGGACATGCCCGGGGTTGACCCAGAGGTAGCAGAGCACCGACTCCATACCGATCCCGACCAGCCCCCGGTAAAGTAGAAGCGGCGCACCTTCAATCAGGAAAGGAGAGCCGCCATTCAAGCCGAAGTACAGAAGGGGCTGGACGCCGGACACCTCCGAGAGGTGCATCATCCGGACTGGATCGCCAACGTGGTGATGGTGCCAAAAAAGGATGGCAAGTGGCGAATGTGCGTGGACTTCACCAACCTCAATAAGGCCTGTCCGATGGATAGCTTCCCGCTGCCTCGGATAGACCAGGTGGTGGACGCAACCTCCGGCCACGAGCTCTTAAGCTTCCTCGACGCCTATTCAGGTTATCACCAGATCCTGATCCATCCGAATGATGAGAGTAAAACTAGCTTCACAACTGATCTGGGCCTATATTGCTATACCCGGATGCCCTTTGGTTTGAAGAATGCCGGCGCGACATTTCAGCGCCTCGTCAATAAAGTCTTTGCCCCTCAACTCGGCCGCAACATGGAGGTCTACATCGACGACATGCTGGTGAAGAGCCGCGTCGCTAAGGACCACTTGGCCGACCTGGCCGAAACCTTCTCCGCGTTGCGGCGGTACAAAATGAAGCTAAATCCGGCCAAATGTGCTTTTCGGGGTAGCTTCAGGGAAGTTCCTCGGGTACATGGTCACTCACCGAGGAGTAGAAGCTAACCCCGAGAAGGTATCGGCTATCATACAGATGCGCCCCCCGGCAAACCTCCGAGAGGTACAGAAGCTGAACGGGAGGATAGCAGCCCTAAGCCGCTTCATGTCGAGGGCGGCGGACTACTGTTTCTCCTTCTTCAAGCTGCTGAAGAAGGCCAATAGCTTCGACTGGACGGATGAGTGTCAAGCGGCCTTCGACCAGCTGAAGGCCTACCTCTCCAAAGTCCCCATTCTGTCCAAGCCGGTCCCCGGGGAGCCGCTGAGCCTGTACCTCACAGTCTCCGAGACGGCTCTCAGTGCCGTCCTCGTCCGAGAACAAGATGGCGTTCAGAAGCCAGTTTACTATACCAGCCGAGCCCTTCAAGGAGCAGAACTCCGGTATCTTGCCCTGGAGAAGTTGGCTCTGGCCCTCGTCTCGTCCGCGAGGAGGCTCCGGCCTTATTTTCTTTCTCATTCGGTAAAAGTTCTTACCGACCAGCCCCTGAGGCAAATTCTCTCCCGACCAGAGGTATCTGGCAGGCTGGCAAAGTGGGCGATTGAGCTGGGAGAATTCGACATTTCCTACGCACCTCGGGTAGCGATAAAAGCCCAGGCGTTAGCGGACTTCATCGCCGAGCTCACTCCCGGCGCTACCTCGGCGTTTCAGCCGAAGGCCTATGCGCCCGAAGCCGAGGGAACTTCGGCTCCTACGCCAGCAGACGAATGGCAACTCTTTGTAGACGGCTCCGCATGCTCCACGGGCAGCGGCGCGGGTTGGATCCTGGCATCGCCCGAAGGAGTCGTCACGGAGTACGCTTTGCGTTTCTCCTTTCCAGCGACTAACAACGCCGCCGAGTATGAAGCTCTCATTTCTGGCCTCCGGGCCGCGAGGAAGCTCGGCGCCCGGAACCTGAAAGCCTTCAGCGATTCTCAGCTGATCACCAGCCATATTTCCGGAGAGTATGAGGCCCGGGAAGCAATAATGGCATCTTATCTTCAGGTAACTCGCAAGATCCTCGCTCAATTCGATTCTTATGAAATCGTGAGGATCCCGAGAGCCGAGAATGCCCGAGCCGATGCACTTTCCCGACTGGCGTCAACTCAAGACGGGGGAGGAGGCCGAATGATCCTAGTGGAGGAACTCGCCGAACCAAGCCTCGGCGAGCCTGAAGCCATGCAAATTACTGAGGCCGAAGCCGAGACATGGATGACTCCCCTCGTCGCTTTTCTCCTCCGAGGAGAAGTCCCGCCAGACTCAAGGGAGGCGAAGCACATTCGGCAACGCTCATCCCATTTCCTCCTCCTGGACGGGGTGTTATATAAGAAGTCCTTCGGCCGACCGCTGCTGCGGTGCCTCGGCCTGACTGAAGCCAACTACACCACGAGAGAAGTACATGAAGGGGTATGCGGAGCGCATGCGGGAGGAAGGGCCCTGGCTCACAAGCTTCTAAGGCAAGGCTACTGGTGGCCGACACTCCGAGAGGACGCTTTAGCCCTCGTGCGGCGCTGTGATCAGTGCCAGAGGTTCAGCTCCCTCATCCACCAGGCAGCTGATAAGTCCATGATTTTACATAAATAACATATCAAATTTACATAATTTGCTATCAATTTAACGGACAAAATCACATGGAATGATAAGATAAATCATTTGCGCATTCAGAATCTGAATTTTAAAATTTCATCCCTCCATGGATGGAATAAGGGTAGCAACTGCATTTCCTCAGCAATTATTTATGGCTATGAGAACTTAACTGTTATTTTATGTGAAACAGGACATAAACAAGCAGATGGCATAGTGGTTGGACCACATGAACTTCAAGGAAATGACCAGAGTTCGAATCCTGGCAAAAACATCATTTTATTTTCGTATTTTAGCTTCAACTGGGACCCACATGCCAACTAAGAGAGAAGGAAAGAGGGAATTCTGAAATTCAAAGAAAGGAGGATTCATTTCAGAAATTCGAAATTCAAAATTACTAATTAATGTTTTAAAGAGGATCCCTTAAATCAAGGGGAACTTAATGAAAAGATTTTAAAATTTCTTTTTGAAATTCAAAATCCCCCTCTTTTCTATAAAACTAAGGGAGGAGGTCAAGGTGAGGGACCCGGGAATTTTCAGAATTTTTTTACCTCTCTCTCTCCCACTGTTCTCTCGTTTTTCTTTCTTCTCTCCCCGTTTTCTCCCTCTCTCGGTCTCTCTTTCGTTTGTTTTCACAGCGTCTTCCTCCTCTCTCTTTTTCCCTCGGTTTCTCTTGCTCTTCCTCTTCTATTCCTCTCTTCCTCTCCTTTCCAGCATCTCTCTTTCTCTCTCGCTGCTCTCTCTCTCGGTTGTTCTCTTTCTCTCTCTCTTTTATTCTTTCTCTCCACCGCACCTACAAGCCGGTACCAGCAGCCGGCTGAAACCAGTTCCCTCCGTGCACGCGCCGGCAACGCTCCAGCAACGGCTTCTTCCAACTCCAACAGCAGCCTGCATCCACGCGTTCACAGTCCGGTGAGGCTCCTAGTGCAGCTCCAGCAGCAACTCCACGCAGCAGCTTCCAAGCGGCAGTCCACCAGCACCTTCTTCCTCTCCTCCACGCTGCCAGCAACTAGCAACCTGCAGCAGTTTCTTTCTCCACACAGCAACCTGCAGCAGCGCACAGACTGCATGCATGCGGTGTAGCCAGCGCATAGCCAGCGAGCAACCTGCTTCCTCCAGCGCATAGCAGCAAGCTCAACCACCCTCCAGCAGCTCCTCCTTCATCCAACGCATGTGCTGCCCATGCACGCTCGTCCCAGCAGCTTCTCCACGTACACCAGCTTGCCAGCAGCAGCAGCAGCCTTCCTGCAACTCCTTCCACCAACCAGCAGCTGCTTCTTGCAGCACCAGCCGGCTGCCTTCCATCTGCAGCACCAGCAGAAGCCTCCACGCGTTATTGGCAAGACCTGGAGCTGCACCTTCCTCCAGCTGTCCACGCGGTGAAGCCAGCTCCTCCAGCACATGCACGCTTGCATGCCAGCGCTTCAGCAAGCTACAGGATTGTTGTTAGAAGTTTTCTTTTTTATTTCAATCATGTTGTTCTTTCTTAGATTTGATCTAATTAATTGAGTACTAATAGTTTAAGTGTTTTCATTTCTTATCATTAAATATTTGCATATTTACGTTAATTTGATTGTTTAGATAGTTGTATGAACAGTATGTTACTATTCACCTCTAAGTTCTAGAATTTTATTCGTCCAATGTAAAATCCTTTTATTCAAATCAATCGATATCTAGTACTTGTTTTGATTTAAATTTTATTTAAAAAAATGTTAAAAAAATAAAATAAAATAAAAAATCTTTTGATGAATAGTAACAAGGGGGTATGTGGCTAAGTTTGATTGGGTTCCATTATTATGCATGCGTATGTAGGGGCCTTGATTGAATGCTCTTTTTCTTGCACCTTTTAATTTTGTCATTTGTATTAATACCCTTGTTTAATTAGTTAAAGTTAGTTGATTTCACTAGTTTTTTTTTTACATTTTTTTTTATAAAAAAAAATCTAAAACTTCAAAATCCAAAGTTTTCAAAGTTAAAAATTTAACTCCCTGTGGTTCGACTCGGACTCACCGCTATTAATTTCTAAAATTTGATTTGAATGAGCCGGATAAATTTAGATTGAACGTTTTCATGTGTTTAACGACGCACAATTCGAAACGCATCAATTTTTGGCGCCGTTGCCGGGGAATTAGAATTTTAATTTTGATCATTTTGGGTCCATTGGTATAAATCCATACTCACATTCATTTTCTCTTTTTGCAGGAATTTAAAAAAAAAAAAAAGAATACAAAAGGAAAGCTCAACTTGGTGAGTTTGTTCCAATCTTTTTAATATTTTTATGTTTAGATTTGCTTAAAATAGATATAGCCCTCATTAAATAAAATAAAAAAATCAGAAAAACAAAATTAAAATTTTTTTTTGCATTTCAAGATTAGAAACCAAACCACCATGTTTTAGGACATGCATCATTTAGGAATGCATTAGTTTTAAATTTTTGTCATTTATTTCATGTTGAAGAGTGCGGGAGGCAAGGTAAGTTTTTCAATATTGTGCAAATAACATGTTCATGCATTGTCATTTTATTATTGCACAAAACAAACTTGATTGAATTGTGGTGTGCATCTCATTGATCAAATAATTTAAGGGCATCTTCATCACAAGATAAGGTGGGGATTTCATCACCCTTCCTTGGCCCACAAACCACAAACACTCCATCTTGCATTGTCCCAAGCCCAATAAAAATCAAGTAGCAATTGCACCTAGGGTTCACACTATGATTGGACCGAGCTTTGAATTCATTTCTACTTTGGACAACGGTGTCTAGGCTAGAGGTTACAAAGGCAAACGCCTAAGTGGACAAGTGGTTATTTAATTAGGTCCCTACGAAAGTAGGGGGAGCCTCCCACTATCCCACCTCTTACCTGGCCGATTGATCTATTGTAGGGGTGATTCATAGTGAATTCTAGCCATTTTGTGAGAAATCTCATCTTTAAGTCTAGGACACACTTAGGTCATTAGGAATTTGTTATTAACTTGTTTGTCTTTGCATACATAAACATAAAAAAAATCTAAAAATAAAAAAATCACAAAAATAACCATTCTCATCTCATCTTGGTCTAGTGTATGCTAGGTAGAAGATCTCAAAAGCCATATATTATCAAACCCATTCAAGAAATTGAGAGATACCTACATCACCAAACCAACATTCAACATCAAATGGCTGGAAACAATCAACAAATACCAAAACAAATGAAGGAATACTTCATTCCTCAAGACTATAATCCTTCATCTTGTATCCAATTGCCTAATGTCCATGCTAGCCATTATGAGATCAAGCCAAGCACCATCCAAATGCTCCCATCTTTTTATGGGAATACCAATGAAGATCCATATAAACATTTGGATGAATTCTTTGAGATTTGCTCAACCGTGAAAATTCAAGATTTCACGGAAGATGCCCTTCGACTTACCCTATTCCCTTTCTCACTTAAGGACAAAGCCAAATATTGGCTTGGAACGATAGGGAAGCCCATTAGGACTTGGCCTGAAATGCAACAAGAATTCCTAAAGAAATTCTATCCTATTGGGAGAACAAATACAATGAGAAGGGCTATAACTGGATTCTCACAATTACCAGGAGAACAAATTCATGAATCTTGGGAACGATTGAAAGAATTGTTGAGAAAATGTCCACATCATGGATTGTCTAGATGGCAAATTGTGCAAGCATTCTATGAAGGTTTAGATGCACAATACAGGCAAATGGTAGATGCATCTTGTGGAGGAGCATTCATGAGCAAAAGTGAGGAAGAAGCTTATGATTTGTTTGAAATGCTAAGTGAAAATTCAATAAATCATGCTTCACTTTCATCATATGAAAGATCTGTGGGAACATCTAAACGGACTGGAGTCTATGAAATAAGAAATAGAGGAGAACTTGAACCTAAGATGGATATCAATGCCTTGGCTCAAAAGTTGGATAAAGTGGACCTTCTAGCCCAACAAATGAGCAAAATGGATCTTATGGCCCAAAAGCTAGACCAAGTCCTAGCTTCGAATAACCAAGGATCTAATATCTATGCACAATCAAGACCTTACTCTGAATCCTCTTCATCTTACCAAGAAGCTTGTAGTCTTTGTGCCAGCCCAACTCACCATGTCAGTGAGTGTCCCACGGCAGCCCAATTGCTACCGTTCATCCAAGAATAAGTCCAAGCAGCCCAGGGATATTCAAAGCCCAATCATGATCCATATTCTAACACCTACAACCCTGGTTGGAAGAATCATCCTAATTTCTCATGGAAATCTCAACAAGCCCAAGCTCCAAATCCACAAGCACAAAATTTTCAGAACAGGGCCCATCAACAGAATTACTATCCAAATCAATCTTTCAACAAAAGCCAACAAGCTCAAGCTCCTTACTTCCAGCCCAATAACAACCAGAATATGTTCTCTCAACCTCCATATCAAATCCCACAACATCAGCCATCAAATCAAAATGATGACAAATTCAATATGTTGCAACAATTACTCATGAATCAACAACAACAACAGCAACAATTGCAACAATTGGTCATCTCTCAACAACAATCCATTTCAAAATTGGAAGCCCAATTGGGTCAAATGGCTGATACAACCATGAGGAGGGAAGTGGGCCCATTACCAAGTCAACCCATTGCAAACCCGCGAAACTATCCTCCGGGTTTCCAACATCAACCAATCTTACCTAATCCTCAAGCCCAACTTCAAATGGGCCCAAATCCACCAAGAGGCCCACAGTTAGAAAATGCGAAAGCAATTTTGGCCTTAAGAAGTGGTAAAGTCTTGCCGGATCCTTACCTAAATCAAGGATCTAGTCAGCCCAATCTTGAACAAAATGAAGAAGAAAAAGGAGAAGAAGATGAAGATGAGAATGAACAACCCAATATCATCCAAGGAAAAGGAAAAATGGAAGAATGTCCTGAGAATTATAAACCAAAAATCCCTTTTCCACAAGCTTTAGAAAATAGCAAAGAAAAAAGAAAGCATCAAATCTAAGAAAAAAATGAACAGTTAATGGACTTATTTAAACAAGTCCACATTAACATACCATTGGTTGATGCAATCCAACATGTGCCGGCCTATGCCAAGTTTTTGAAAGAACTTTGCACTCACAAGAGAGAGCCTAAAGCAAATCCCAAAAAAGTCTTTTTGTCTGAAGAAGTGAGTGCCATTTTGCTCAATCAACTGCCTAAAAAGATGAAAGACCCTGGAGCACCACTTATCTCTTGTGTTGTTGAAGGAACCACCTTTGATAAGGCATTATTGGACCTTGGAGCAAGTGTGAACCTATTACCCACCTCAGTTTATGAAAAATTTGGGATAGGAGAATTGAAACCAACTCCGGTGATCTTACAATTGGCCGATAGATCTCTTAGGACACAGAAAGGAATGGTGGAAGATGTCATTGTCAGGATTGATACTTGCTACTTCCCAGTTGATTTTGTCATCCTTGACATGGAGCCCGTTCAACATCTGAGAAATATCCCAATTATATTGGGCCGACCTTTTCTAGCCACTGCAAATGCCATCATTAACTGCAAATCTGGGTTAATGGATATCTCATTTGGAGATCACAAATTATCCCTCAACATTTTCAAAGCTTCTGGCCATATGCAGGATGGGGAAGATTGTTTTGCAATTGATGTGATTGATAATATTGTAGAAACATCCCCTTTGGACCAATTTGAAGAGGAAGAGGAGTTAATGGCCATATCAGATTTGAATACAAGGACTTGGCAGCCCAATAAGGTTGAGCCTTTACCTGAACTCAATCTAGAACCTACTCCTCCATCTCTCCAGGTTCCTCCTCAGTTAGAGCTCAAACCTTTGCCGGAATCTCTCAAATATGTCTTTTTGGGCCCATCTGAAACTCTACCTGTAATCATAGCTACGGATCTTAACCCTACCCAAGAAGAACAACTCATTGAAGTTCTTCGAACTCATAAAGAAGCCATAGGGTGGTCAGTAGCTGATTTGAAAGGAATAAGCCCAACCACATGCATGCATCATATTTATCTTGAAGATAATGCAAAACCAAGCAGAGAAATGCAAAGGAAATTGAATCCTATTATGATGGAAGTGGTTAAGAAAGAAGTGGTGAAATGGCTAGATGCGGGTATCATATACCCAATATCTGATAGCAAGTGGGTAAGCCCAACCCAAGTAGTGCCAAAGAAGTCTGGCTTAACTGTGGTAACAAATGAAAAAGGTGAAGAAATGCCCACTAGGCTAACCACGGGGTGGAGAGTTTGTATTGATTACAGAAAATTGAACACAATGACAAAAAAAGATCATTTCCCACTCCCGTTTATTGATCAGATTTTGGAAAAGCTAGCGGGTCAGAAATATTTCTGTTTCTTAGATGGATATTCGGGATATAATCAAGTGGCTATATATCCAGAAGATCAGGAGAAAACCACATTCACATGTCCATTTGGCACATTTGCATTCCGAAGAATGCCATTTGGACTATGTAATGCACCAGCAACTTTCCAAAGGTGCATGTTGGCCATCTTTTCAGATATGGTGGGAGAATTCCTTGAAGTATTCATTGATGATTTTTCAATATTCGGAGATTCATTTGAAATTTGTCTGGAGAATTTGAAAAATGTACTGGGAAGATGCATAGAGACCAATTTGGTTCTAAGTTGGGAAAAGAGCCATTTCATGGTTAAAGAGGGCATAGTTTTGGGCCATATAGTGTCTGGAAGAGGTATCGAAGTGGATAAAGCTAAAGTTAGCCTAATCGCCAATCTTCCTCCACCCACTTCGGTAAAGCAAATTCGGTCATTCTTGGGCCATGCCGGCTTCTACCGCCGGTTTATTCAAAATTTCTCCCAAATTGCCCGACCATTAACCCTTCTCTTAGCCAAAGATGTCCCATTCCATATTGATGAAAAATGTTTGGAAGCATTTAAATCTTTAAAAGAGGCTCTGATCAAAGCTCCCATTCTCCAATCGCCTAATTGGTCTTTGCCATTTGAGATAATGTGCGATGCTTCTGATTATGCTATGGGGGCAGTACTGGGACAAAGAATCAATAAAAAGCCTGTGGTGATTTATTATGCAAGTCGTACACTTGTAGATGCTCAAATGAACTATACCACCACAGAAAAAGAATTGTTAGCTGTTGTTTTTGCTCTGGAGAAATTTCGATCTTACTTTTTGGGGGCAAAAGTGATTATTTATTCTGATCACTCGGCATTGAAATATTTGTTGACAAAGAAAGATGCCAAACCAAGATTAATCAGGTGGATCCTACTCCTCCAAGAATTTGATTTGGAGATTCGGGACAAAAAGGGGTCCGAGAATGTGGTTGCTGATCATCTCTCCCGAATCATGATTTCAGATAATGAACCAATGAGAGATTCATTCCCTGATGAACACCTCTTAGCCATTTCCCACATGTCACCACCATGGTATGCACATATTGTGAATTTTAAGGTGACTGGTCAAATCCCACAAGGATGGACAAAAAATGAAAAAGATAAATTCTTCTCTCAAGAGAAGTATTATTTTTGGGAAGACCCTGAACTCTTCAAAATTTGTCCAGATCAAATAATCCGGAGATGTGTGCCTGAAGAAGAACAACAAAGTGTTTTGAACTTTTCCCATAACCTTGCTTGTGGAGGTCATTTCTCCGGAAAGAAAACCGCAGCAAAGGTTTTACAAAGCGGTTTCTATTGGCCCACACTCTTCAATGATGCTTATGAGTTCAGCAAAACATGCCTAAGATGTCAAGCTGTTGGAAATATCACTAAAAGAGATATGATGTCTCTAAATCCAATCTTAGTGGTTGAAATTTTTGATATTTGGGGAATAGATTTCATGGGCCCTTTTCCACCATCTTTTGGATGCGAATACATCTTGGTGGCAGTGGACTATGTGTCTAAATGGATTGAAGCAATAGCCACCCGAACCAATGATCACAAGGTGGTGATGAAATTTGTACAGAAGAATATCTTTTCTAGGTTCGGATGGCCAAAGGCTATCATTAGTGATGGGGGTTCGCACTTCACTCATTCTCAATTTCGAGCATTGCTCAAAAGATATGGGATTACTCATAAGCTTGCTACCCCTTACCATCCCCAAACTAGTGGCCAAGTAGAGATATCCAATAGAGAAATCAAGAATATCTTGCAAAAATCTGTTAGGCCCGATAGAAAAGATTGGTCCGAAAGGTTAGATGATGCTTTGTGGGCCTATCGGACTGCTTATAAAACTCCTATTGGCATGTCACCATACAGACTAGTCTTTGGAAAAGCCTGCCATCTCCCAGTGGAATTAGAACATAGAGCTTATTGGGCTATCAAACATGTCAATTTTGATCTAGTCAAAGCAGGTTCACACCGAACCTTACAATTGAGCGAACTAGATGAAATAAGAAATGAAGCCTATGAGAACTCGAAAATCTATAAAGCCAAGACTAAAGCTTTTCATGATAAACATATTGTGAGAAAATCTTTCCACCCTAATCAAAAAGTCTGGCTATTTAACTCAAGGTTGCGTTTGTTCCCTGGGAAATTGAAATCAAGATGGGATGGGCCATTCTTGGTAATTAAAGCTTTTGACCATGGTGCGGTCAAGATCATGGATCCAAAAGATGGACAAACATTTACTGTTAATGGGCAACGCTTAAAACCTTACATTGAAAACGTTCAAAATTGTCCATTGGAATCCATGCAGCTAAGTGACCCACAATGAACATAATTTCGTCTGGCTGAAGACATTAAACTTAGCGCTTATTGGGAGGCAACCCAATCTTCTCATTTTTTATTCTGATTATTCTTTCTTTTCTTTCCTTTTTAGAAAACTCATAAAATCCACATTGGAGAACAGAGAGAAGCTTCGTCACATCTCAGGTTGTATCTCTCCTCATCATTAATTTTTGTGCATTTCTATGCCATTGAGGACAATGCCATTCAAGTTGGGGGGAGAATCATAATGCATATTGAATAAAATCGTTTAAAATGAACAAAAGTTGTGAAATTTTTTCAATTTTCACACAAATTTTCAAAAGAAAAATTGTTTCATTTTCACACCCCAACAGAAATTCATATCTGTTACACTTCATTTAGGGAATCTTGATCAAAAATTGAGGTAAAAGGATGAGTAAAAGTTTGAGTCAACCCCTCTCTCTACAATGAATCACGACAGGATGATTTTCACACACACACGGTAACTTGGAAAGAGTGGAAGATCCTGAAAGTGTAGAGTTGCTGAAGTTACCCGAAGTGTAGAATTACCCATTCTATTTTACTTTTAGGTCAAACGAATGGAAAGTTAGGATTCGTAATAGGAGATCAAACCACTTAATACTTTAAGGAGGCGGTCACTTCGAAAAAAAAAAAAAAAAAAAAAAAAAAAAAAAGGACAATCAGAAGCGTGAAAATCAAATAAATATGTTTCAAAAGAGTCAAAGGAAGGACGGTGGCAAAAAAGTATGCACCTCCCCTCAGACAGAAATAAAGAGAGTGGCAAAAAGTACGCACTCTCAAAGCACAAAACAATCGTGCTAAAGTCCTTCACAGCAAAATAAGACCAAATCCTAAAAAGTTTTAAGTCGGGGCGAAAACCGAAAAGCGAACCTAGCCAAGTAATCCAGAGATCTCTTTTTCTGTTCTCTCTCCTAGGTAATTCTACTCCAAGAGGCAGTAAAGGCAACGATATACCAAACATGATAGAAATGAACTCCAAGCACCTCAAATGATTTGCACAATCACTTGTCATGATTCTAAGTATGGTGGGCGGGAGAACGAAAAACTTGAATTCCAATTACCTACCATTTGCAATAGATATCCTTTAAAAAGAAGTGTGATTCTTTTTACTGATCATGATAGTCCTAATTTTTCAAATGATTGTATTGCTAAGGGACTAGCAATGATTAAGTTGGGGGGTGTGATAAGTCCATGATTTTACATAAATAACATATCAAATTTACATAATTTGCTATCAATTTAACGGACAAAATCACATGGAATGATAAGATAAACCATTTGCGCATTCAGAATCTGAATTTTAAAATTTCATCCCTCCATGGATGGAATAAGGGTAGCAACTGCATTTCCTCAGCAATTATTTATGGCTATGAGAACTTAACTGTTATTTTATGTGAAACAGGACATAAACAAGCAGATGGCATAGTGGTTGGACCACCTGAACTTCAAGGAAATGACCAGAGTTCGAATCCTGGCAAAAACATCATTTTATTTTCGTATTTTAGCTTCAACTGGGACCCACATGCCAACTAAAAGAGAAGGAAAGAGGGAATTCTGAAATTCAAAGAAAGGAGGATTCATTTCAGAAATTCGAAATTCAAAATTACTAATTAATGTTTTAAAGAGGATCCCTTAAATCAAGGGGAACTTAATGAAAAGATTTTAAAATTTCTTTTTGAAATTCAAAACCCCCCTCTTTTCTATAAAACTAAGGGAGGAGGTCAAGGTGAGGGACCCGGGAATTTTCAGAATTTTTTTACCTCTCTCTCTCCCACTGTTCTCTCGTTTTTCTTTCTTCTCTCCCCGTTTTCTCCCTCTCTCGGTCTCTCTTTCGTTTGTTTTCACAGCGTCTTCCTCCTCTCTCTTTTTCCCTCGGTTTCTCTTGCTCTTCCTCTTCTATTCCTCTCTTCCTCTCCTTTCCAGCATCTCTCTTTCTCTCTCGCTGCTCTCTCTCTCGGTTGTTCTCTTTCTCTCTCTCTTTTATTCTTTCTCTCCACCGCACCTACAAGCCGGTACCAGCAGCCGGCTGAAACCAGTTCCCTCCGTGCACGCGCCGGCAACGCTCCAGCAACGGCTTCTTCCAACTCCAACAGCAGCCTGCATCCACGCGTTCACAGTCCGGTGAGGCTCCTAGTGCAGCTCCAGCAGCAACTCCACGCAGCAGCTTCCAAGCGGCAGTCCACCAGCACCTTCTTCCTCTCCTCCACGCTGCCAGCAACTAGCAACCTGCAGCAGTTTCTTTCTCCACACAGCAACCTGCAGCAGCGCACAGACTGCATGCATGCGGTGTAGCCAGCGAGCAACCTGCTTCCTCCAGCGCATAGCAGCAAGCTCAACCACCCTCCAGCAGCTCCTCCTTCATCCAACGCATGTGCTGCCCATGCACGCTCGTCCCAGCAGCTTCTCCACGTACACCAGCTTGCCAGCAGCAGCAGCAGCCTTCCTGCAACTCCTTCCACCAACCAGCAGCTGCTTCTTGCAGCACCAGCCGGCTGCCTTCCATCTGCAGCACCAGCAGAAGCCTCCACGCGTTATTGGCAAGACCTGGAGCTGCACCTTCCTCCAGCTGTCCACGCGGTGAAGCCAGCTCCTCCAGCACATGCACGCTTGCATGCCAGCGCTTCAGCAAGCTACAGGATTGTTGTTAGAAGTTTTCTTTTTTATTTCAATCATGTTGTTCTTTCTTAGATTTGATCTAATTAATTGAGTACTAATAGTTTAAGTGTTTTCATTTCTTATCATTAAATATTTGCATATTTACGTTAATTTGATTGTTTAGATAGTTGTATGAACAGTATGTTACTATTCACCTCTAAGTTCTAGAATTTTATTCGTCCAATGTAAAATCCTTTTATTCAAATCAATCGATATCTAGTACTTGTTTTGATTTAAATTTTATTTAAAAAAATGTTAAAAAAATAAAATAAAATAAAAAATCTTTTGATGAATAGTAACAAGGGGGTATGTGGCTAAGTTTGATTGGGTTCCATTATTATGCATGCGTATGTAGGGGCCTTGATTGAATGCTCTTTTTCTTGCACCTTTTAATTTTGTCATTTGTATTAATACCCTTGTTTAATTAGTTAAAGTTAGTTGATTTCACTAGTTTTTTTTTTACATTTTTTTTTATAAAAAAAAATCTAAAACTTCAAAATCCAAAGTTTTCAAAGTTAAAAATTTAACTCCCTGTGGTTCGACTCGGACTCACCGCTATTAATTTCTAAAATTTGATTTGAATGAGCCGGATAAATTTAGATTGAACGTTTTCATGTGTTTAACGACGCACAATTCGAAACGCATCAGCAGCCACCCTTCTGACCCCCTTATCCGATCCCTGGCCTTTCGCTCAATGGGGAATCGACCTCCTGGGGCCTTTTCCCATCACCACCGGCCAAAGAAAATTCCTCATCGTGGCGGTAGATTATTTTACTAAGTGGGTAGAAGCCGAACCCCTCGCATCAATAACCGATAGCAATGCTTGGAACTTCGTATGGAAGTCCATCATCTGCCGGTTCGGCGTCCCCCAGGCCATCATTTCGGACAATGGCAAGCAGTTCGATAGCCGTCGGTTCAGCGACAACTGCGCCAGCTTCGGCATACTCCACAAATTCACTTCGGTAGCCCATCCTCGAGTAAACGGCCAGGTCGAAGTCACCAACCGAAGCCTGCTGCAGGGACTGAAAACCCGCCTCGGCGAAGCCAAAGGCAGATGGGTAGAGGAGCTGCCGAGTGTTCTGTGGGCCTATCGGACGACGAGCCGAACTCCTACCGGCGAAACTCCATTTCGCATGGCTTATGGGATAGAGGCCGTTATTCCAGTAGAAATCGGCCTTCCCTCTCCCAGAGTCATTGCTTACAATCCGGAGGCCAACGAAGAAGGCTTGAAAGATCATCTGGACCTCATTGAAGAGACCCGAGACAGGGCTCGTATCCGGCTGGCAGCTTATCAGCAGCGCATGGCTAACTACCACAACACTCGAGTGAAGCCCCGAAGCTTTGAAATCGGGAGCCTCGTGTTGAGGAATGCTCATGCTTCCAAACCGGCCGAAGCCTCAGGAAAGCTTGCCCCCAACTGGGAGGGGCCTTATAGGGTCAAAGAAGTAATCAGACGAGGGGCTTATCGATTGGAAACCCTTTCGGGCCAGCCTCTCCCTCGCACCTGGAATGTAGAGCGCCTTCGGCGTTATTTTATGTGAATCACTTTTTCCCGGACTTTCAGCCGGAAGGTATGAATAAAGGTCTTTCAGAAAACCTGATGGTATTCTAAGTCCGTGTAAACCGTACCGGGAGTGGCTTCGGCCATGCAAACCGTATCGGGAGCGGCATGGTATTCTAAGTCTGTGTAAACCGTACCGGGAGTGGCTTCGGCCATGCAAACCGTATCGGGAGCGGCATGGTATTCTAAGTCCGTGTAAACCGTACCGGGAGTGGCTTCGGCCATGCAAACCGTATCGGGAGCGGCATGGTATTCTAAGTCCGTATAAACCGTACCGGGAGTGGCTTCGGCCATGCAAACCGTATCGGGAGCGGCATGGTTTTCTAAACCGTATCGGGAGTGGTTTCGGCCATGCAAACCGTATCGGGAGCGGCATGGTTTTTCTAAGTCCGCAGATACCTCGATCCGGCGAATAGCTTCGGCCATATAATCCGGATCGGGAAGTGGCAAGGTATTCTAAGTCCGTGTAAACCATACCGGGAGTGGCTTCGGCCACGCAAACCGCCTCAAGAGCGGCAGGATATCTCTACGGGTCATATGAACCACGTTAGTAAAGGCCCCGGCCGTATATACTATTTGTGGCGATATTTTGTCAACTTTCTATCCGAACCTACAATGGGTCTCGGCCTTACGAGCTGTAGCAAACAGACGACAGGATCTCGGATTTCTGAAAAACTAGATTCGGACGATCATACACAAGACATCAAGGTAAAGCCAGAAACACTTCCTGTATTCACAAAAAGGGGAAGTACAAAACCGGCCATCCACCTGGCCGTAGGCTTACAAAAGAAAAGAAAAAAAAAAACCGGGGCAAGCCCCCGTATCAGTCCTCGGCAACCCCCTCCACTTCAACTGGGTTTCGGCCAGAAGAGGGAGAGGGGGAATCGACGATCTGCACGGCCTCAGGCGGGGTGGCTTCGACAGGGGCCTCCTCGACCGGAGCGACCTCGTCACCTTCCGCCGAGGCCGGGGCCCTCTCGGCCGTAAGTCCCTTCCACCAGGACAGGAGCTCCGCGCCTTCCTCGTCCGTCGGTAGAGTGATCGCGGTCAAGTCCACGTTCGGACAGACCTTCTGGGCGGCAGCTAGCCCGATGTCGAAAACTGAGGAGGCCGCTAGAAGCTGGGCCTGGATTATCTCCTCGGCATAGTCCGGGCCGTCCTTATAGTCGGCCACGGCCGAGTCCACCGCCTCCTCTAGCTCCTGCTTCAGGGCCGACATCTCCTCGGCATGGCGACGGTTTTCCGAAGCCCGCCGGGCATCCTTGTCCTAGATCTGGGCCTTAAGGGCCCGGTTCTCAGTCTGGGCCGCAGCAAGCTCCCGCTTGGCCTTCGTCTTGGCCTAGGCAGAAGCGCGGGCCTCTGCGGCCCTCTCCCCCAGCTGTGCCCGCATCCGTGCGTTCGTGGCTACAAGCCCGTCAACCATGGGCTCGATATAAGGCCCCGCCGAAGGGCCCTCGCCCGAACCTGCCGAGGCTGACGCCCTCTCGGCCTCCAGAAGCTTGTTCCGGAGCAGCTCCTGATGGTGAATCAGGACGCTGCCCGTAACCGCGGCCTACGAACCGAAAGCAGACGAGGATTAGCAAAACTTGAAGTAAGCTAAGGAAAGCTAGATTGAAGCACACTCAGAAGCTACTTACCTGGACCGCCAATCGGGCGCTCATCGCCGCCAGGTCGGTGACCGAGTGGTCCTTCAGCTCCACAAAGGCCGAAGGGAGAGTGAGGCTGCGAAGCAGACAGAGGCACGTCTGTGAGTCCTCCATGCTCTCATCTTTGTAGATCCCCGGCTCGGGGACCCACAATTCGCGCTCCTGCACGCGAGGCGCCTGCGTCCCGGCGCCTTCATGCTCTGCCCCCGCCATCGCGGCCGGAGGAGAATCGCCCCTCGGCGCCTCGGGGGACGCCAGCCTTGCGGCCCTTCGGGCCCCGGCGGTTCTCCTGACCAATGGGGCGGGCTCTGCCTCTTCGGGCTCCTCCGTCCGGGGCCGCTTCGACAATCGGCCGCCCCTTCGGGCGGTAGACTTGGTCTTTCGCTCCCTCTCGAGAGCGGCGGCGGCAGCACGGCCCTCGGAGGAGGCCGCGGTCATCGGAACCCCAGCGCGAGCCCTCGGGGCCCCTGCGCCTCGATCAGACCCGCCTGCCGCCTGCGGGGATGAAGGCTGACCTCGGCCGCGTTGTTGGGCAATCTGGCTCAGGAGACCCTCGATCCTAGACATTGCTGCAGGCCAGAGAAGAAGTGTTAGAAACGAATAACACAACAGCTGCAAACTTAAAACCGACTTACCCTCGGCCGAAGCTTCAGCAACCTCGTCGGCCGGAGGAGCTTCGGCCGGAGGAGCGGCCCCAGCGCTTCCTTCACTGCCCTGCGGAGTCTCCCCAAGAGGAAGGTAGGGGAAAGCCCGCTCCGGATCGAACCGAGGGTCCGGCCATATCCCGGCATCCACAAATAACTCCGCCTTGCTAAGGAGCCCCCAGATGTTGTACGGAGCCATGGCCTCGATATGGCCCACTAGGGTGCTCTGGGTGGAAGTCAGAGCGGGAGGATCGGAAAGGCCCGTGGCCAGCGGCGCCCATTCGGTAGGAAAGGGCCACACGCTCTTCTCGTTCTCCGGCAAAGAAATGTGGATAAATTTCCTCTTCCAGCCATGGATGGACGAGGGCTTCCCGGAAAAGATGCTTCGACCGATACGAGGGACGAAGCAGTACCATTCGGATCTCCCCTGCCTTTGGATTTTGAAAACATAGTGGAAGATGTTGATGGAAGGAGCAGTCCGTATACGGGCAAGCACAGCCAAAAAGCCGTATACTGTGCGCCAAGAATTGGGAAAGAATTGGGACGGGGTCAGCCCGTAGAAGCAAAGGAAGTTAATGACGAAGGTGGGGAGAGGAAGACGAAAGCCCGCCTGGAAGCTCTCTTCATAGATAGAAAAGGTACCCGGGCGGGGAGTATTGGCCCTGGTGTTGGAACCAGGCCGATAGGGGATCATCTATGAAGAAAGCTGAAAGTAAGAAGCGATGTAGCTAACCGCTTCATTCGAGAGGGCGCAGGCTGCCTCCGAAGCAGTCTTGGGACAACGACGTCCCGAGGTGGAAGCCTGGCCCGGGGTTTGAACCTCCTCGGACCCCTCGGCCTCGGAGGCCTCGGCCCCGGAGACCTCGGGCTCTCCGGACATCGCAGAGGCGAGGGAGTCTAGAGTAAGGGGAGATGACAGAGAAGACTTGGGGTAATGAGACGGGGTATACTCCTCGTTCGAAGGGTAATCTCGCTCGAAGAAGAGCTGCGGACCATAGGGTCGCGAAGACGGAGAAAGGAGATCGAGGCTTACTCTCAAAACGGAAAAGACCTCTCCTGGATCGAGCACAGCCTCTCAAGCCACCAAACTCCACCAGCAAACGCTCAGAGAGGTGGAGATCTTCCTGCGATGACCGGCGAGTTCGGACGACGCCTTCAGAAGGCTAGCCTTTCGCCGGAGAGGAAGGGAAGCTCGGATGATCGCAAAGGGACGCATGTGCAGAAGCAAGAAGAAGAACAGTGCCCTGCGAGAGGTCCCTATTTATAGGCATCATTCGAAGCCCCTCCCGCTGAGACCAACGGCTGAGATCTTCCCCGTCGTCTCGTCGCTCCTCTCGGATGCCCGACACGTGTACTGTCCTTCGGCGATGATGACGGACAGACTCCGAGACTTGAAGCAGAACGATCAACGGCCGAAAGCGCTCCGACCCTTCGGCTGACCACTCGGATGGCCGCCACGTGTCCCGATCCGCGTGCCGGAGAAGGGAATGGCGGCAATCCGAGCAGGACCTCGGGCAGAGGGCCGAGGCGATCTGCGACCTGCGAGCGGTCAGGATCTTTTTGTGCTTTTAACGAAGCGGCCGGATGCGTGACGCGTGTCCCGTGCTTCTTAGCGAAGCGATGCCCGTCCCGTCCATTTAATGAAGTCTGACGCGAGTCAGAGGGCTCGGCCCTTCGCTCTAAGAGACAGGTCTTCGTCGCCATCCGGAATGAAGACGAAGCAGCTGCTTAACCCTCGGTCGATCGAGGGCACCCTCTTCAAGAAAAGGAACAAGAAGCTTCGGGTAAAGCATCTGTTACGCTATTCCCCCAATCGGCTTCGGGCTATACTCTCGCCATCTCAGAACTGAGGAAGACAAGAGTGGGGGGCTATGTGATGAGGCAGAATCCGATTCGGCCCATTAAAACAAGCCCAAACCCAGTTCAGCCCAGCAACAGCAGTACAAGGCCCTCAGGGAGCCTTCGGCCCATTAGCGGCTCAACAGCCCTCGGCCCGTAAGCGGCACCAATGCTCCCGGCCCAACAGGCTTCAGCCCGTCAGCGGCCCATCAGCCTACGGCTCGGGAGCAGCCCGGCAGCCCCAGGCCCAGCAGGCTTCGGCCTATCAGCGGCCCAACCCCCTTCGGCCCGATAGCCGAGTCCGGCCCACTCCGGTGGAGGACTAGGCACTATGGCGGTTTACCAGTAAGTCTGGACATAGTCCTATATCGACTGTCACCGTTAACCATCCTCTATCATCTGCTATAAATACACCGCTATTTATTGCCAAAGGTATGCAATTCTATGCCATCGAGACCCTAAAGGACTATAGTCCAAAAAGCATTAAAGCTACTCTTTGCCTTCTGAATCGAATCTTCTTCAGAAGCTAACTTGACCGTCGGAGGGGGTTCCTAAGGGCAGAAGCCCGGGACTCCTGCTGACCGGTTTCTTCTTCTTTCCCTCCTGCAGGGGCTCGGTTCGAATCATCGCTGACCTCCCCGAGTCGGTATCGGCCGCCAACCTCGGACTTCTCCCACCGGTCTCGACGCCGTGCGCCGGCTGCATCTCCGACTGAAGGAGCCTCGGCTCCGCCTTCCGAAGACAAGCCAACATCTGATCGAGTTATCCTCGGCCTCGGACCTTCGGCTTCGTCTCTGCCTCCATCGCCTTCCGGATCCCCGTCAGGCCTCTTGCACCGATCCGACCTAGCTCCGGATCCATAACTTCGGATTCCAGTTTCGGAATCCGGTCGTGATAGCTTCGGCTACATCAAATACTAATTGATTTGCTATTGTATGGATAGTTTATTTATTTCTATACTTTCCAGATATTTGTCTCTGATTTGCTCTAATCACTAATGATTCCATTTCCTCTGCCTGCATGACTACACCTGCAAATCCCTTCACAAACATGATGGAGCAGACCCCAATGGTATGCCATCCTCCCCTTCACATCTTTCATGTTTCCATTACTTTTTTTCTACTTCTTCATCTGCTAGGTGAGAAAACTAGCTTATCATGGAGATGAGTTTCTAAACTTCCCCACTGCAATCTATGTATATATGGCCAGGCCCCATGTACCACAAAGGTTACTACCACCTGTTCTACCAGTACAACCCCAAAGGCGCCGTGTGGGGCAACATCGTCTGGGCACACTCCGTCTCCACCGACCTCATCAACTGGACTCCCCTCCCCCCCGCCATCTTCCCCTCCAAACCCTTCGACATCAACGGCTGCTGGTCCGGTTCCGCCACCATCCTCCCCGGCAGCAAGCCCGCTATCCTCTACACGGGCATCGACCCCCAGAACCGGCAGGTTCAGAACATCGCCTTCCCCAAGAACCTGTCCGACCCCTACCTCCGGGAATGGGACAAGCCCGACTACAACCCGGTCATGGCGCCGGTGGGCGGTATCAACGCCAGCTCGTTCCGGGACCCGACCACCGGGTGGCGCGGCAGGGATGGGGCTTGGCGAGTGGTGGTGGGCAGCAAGATCGACCGCACCGGCATGGCGATCCTCTACCGCAGCAAGGACTTCGTCCACTGGGTGAAGGCGCCGTTGCCGCTGCACGAGAAGGAGGGGACGGGGATGTGGGAGTGCCCGGACTTCTTCCCGGTGGCGCTGAGCGGGAGGAGGGGCCTGGACACCTCGATGAACTCGGGTAAGGTGAAGCATGTGCTGAAGGTGAGCTTGGACGAGACCAGGTTCGAGTACTACACGGTAGGGAAGTATAACGAGGCGGTTGACACCTATGTGCCGGATGGCACGTCGCCGGACGACCGCACCGGGTTGAGGTACGACTACGGCAACTTCTACGCGTCCAAGACGTTCTATGATCCAGAAGGGAAGCGCAGGATCCTGTGGGGGTGGTGTAACGAATCCGACAGCGTAGCGGACGATGTTGCCAAGGGCTGGGCTGGGATCCAGGTGAGTCCGCTGCCCTGGTTGCCAACAACATCACTTTCCACTTACTAAGGTCCTTTCTCATAACTACTAATCAAAGTCTAACATCTTAAGCGGTCAGACCACACCCGGTTAAGTGCGTTTGGTAAAATTTAAGTACTTAACTATCTAAACCTACCTAAACCATCTCTTAACGGCTAAGCTACCAGATGAAGCTTAACGCTCAACTCCTATTTTGTTGCCTCACCCCTCTTCCATCCCTCCACTCAGAGGTCATCTTTGTCATCATCAAATGGTCTAATTTGTTCGGTAATCAGAGGTTGTGTTACCTAACTCAGGTTTAAGATGTGAATCTCAGATTTAAGATCTAAGCCTTTAGTGTTATCAAACGCAACCTAAGTTATATTGATCACTCAAAATTTTAAGACCATCTACTTCTTATCTTGTCATATGTATAATTGTGGGCATGTGATGTACATCTTGTATCCAAGATGGGAGTCGGGATAAAAAAATTGATAGCTTATAATGTTAAAGTTCTTGCAATATATAGCTGTTCTTTCCATCAATCCATGGGTTGCATATGTACACAGCTGATAGTTCCTGTTCTAACCTTTACAGACGATTCCAAGAGTGGTTTGGCTTGACACAACTCGAAGGCAACTAGTGCAGTGGCCCGTCAAGGAGCTCGAGTCACTGCGGGGAAAGGAGGTCCATGTGCATGATGTGGAGCTCAAGACGGGGAAGGTTCATGAAGTTACAGGAATCAAAGCTTCACAGGCAAGTGATCCATCTTTAGTTATACGTACGTGCATGTTTTAGGTTTCACAACATAGTAATATGGTTAATCTTCCTATCACTTCACATTGAGTTCTCCACAATTTCACACTGTTTCATGCGAAGTTTCCTTTTCCAATTGCTTGTTTGCTCTGAGAAACTCGTTGTCCTTTGTAAGTTTAGGATGGAGGGTTGTTTATCCATATGCCTCATCATATATAGATTCCCGGTTCATTCTCTGAAGAACTTGTTTCACTGTTTGTGTTAGAACAGGCTGATGTCATCGTTGAGTTTGATCTGCCCAGCCTAGAGAAGGCAGAGGCCTTTGATCCCACTTGGTTGGCAGACCCTCAAAAGCTCTGCAATCAGAGGAATGCTTCTACTCCAGGTGGTGTTGGCCCCTTCGGTTTGTATGTTTTGGCTTCTGCACATCTGGAGGAGTACACTGCAATTTTCTTCAGGGTCTTTAGAGCCCACAACAAGTACATGACACTAATGTGCTCAGATCAGAGCAGGTTCAGTTCGAATCCTTCTCTCTTTTCCTGTACTTTCCCCATGCATCCACCAAGCTAAACCCTCCAAAATCTATCTTTGACCCTAAAAACAGGTCTTCTCTGAGGCCAGAAGTGTATAAGCCAGCATTTGGAGGCTTCGTAGACATAGATTTGAGCAAGTTGAAAGCGAGGATATCTTTGAGGACTCTGGTAGGTTAATGAATTCTGTCTCGTGTCTGAGAAATTTGGCGACATGTCTTTACAGACTTAAAACTGAGGCGGCGGCAAAACTAAAATATCTCCTCCTTTTTACGTAGATTGATCATTCTGTGGTGGAGAGCTTTGGAGGAGGTGGTAGGACTTGCATCACAGCGAGGGTGTATCCAACACTAATACTAGCACAAAAGCCCCGTCTATACGCATTCAACAAGGGGTTGGCCACTGTGAAAATCTCAAAATTGCAAGCATGGAACATGAGAAAAGCCAAGATTAACTAAAAGAACGAGTGGTATATATTCGTAGTGTGAATAATTTGGATCCTAGAATGATCTAGTTGATCCCTTGTTTCAGTTAATAATTACTACTCTTCGACTCCTGTGGAATAAAGACGTATTACTAGTTCTAGTTGGTTTAAAATTAATTTCCTTCTTCTTTAAGGTTGTTGAAGTTATTTGGTTATCCAATTCAAAATCTTAAAGTGGAGTCGGCACCTTCTATTAAATATTTTTTGGTTTTGTCCTTTTTTCGATGTAGGACTATTCTAACACACACCTTCACGTGCAGATCGATTTTAGGTTCTGTCACGTGGACCACAAATACGAAGTGCGTGACCTGATTCGTAACCATGGGCTCTGATACCATCTTACAAACTACAAAATCCGAGTGTTGAGTTTGAAGGGGCCCAAGATCGTAAGTACTGACCACAACTGAAATTAACCGATGTAAGACTATTATATAGCCGCTCCAATACTCTCCCTCACGGCCAAGATGGGCAGTGGAAATTAGATAACAGGAAGTGGGGCAAATTATAAGATAAAGTTGGGTCAGGCCCTGCTCTGATACCATGTTGAAGTTATTGAACCATCCAACTCAAAATCTTAAAGTTATGAGTGGAGTAGGCACCTTCTATTAAATACTTTTTGGTTTAAACACCTTCTATTAAATACTTTTTTAGGACTATTCTAACAAAGGTTGCACTTCCAGATTAGATCTAAAACCTGGTCATCAACTGACTGCACGTTTCCTAATAAGCAACTTGTACTTCTATTTTGAATTGTTCACAGACAGTGACACAGATAACACTCACACATGCAGCATCGCATCTTTTTTTATTTATTTGATTATTCAGATTGCAGAGTCAGCATTAGTGGACAGACTTCGGACGTATTGGGATCATGTTTGATTCAAGTGTGTTTTTACCATTGAGACCAAAGAATCACAGTGGAAGGTTGTGGTGGAGGCAACTCTGATTCCTATATATCCTAATATGTTTTTTTTCCTATTTTATCTTTTCGTGGATCCAACCTCGTAATAAAAGTTGGCGAGGGGTTGCAAGAGGGCATTATCTCTCTGCTCATAAGGTGAAAATTTGACGTATTATTGTAGTATGATCTAGAATGGGTTATTCTAGACTCATCGCATTTTAAAAAATGTACCGTCTCTTATGCTTATAACTCCTAAAAAATTAGAACTCAGTGAAGTTATGGCAAAATTCTTGTTGAACATCATAAAAATCTTTTATATTTTTGTGTATTTTATTCCTTTCTACTCCTTGTTCTCTTGTTTATTTTATTTCATCGATTGTTGCAATATATCTCGGCCCTAACACTTGGTAGGGATTCTAATTCACCCAAGAAGCATTAAATGCTTTAGTCCTTTGGTGCAAGAGAGATAATTAATAGAGCATGAGAACTAACTATGTTTTCTGCTTCCAAACGAAATGGAGCTTTTCAAAATGTCCAAAAATAGATGATTTTAGAAGGCCAAAAATAAACGTCATAGTGCTTTATTTAGTTAGAAATGTAAAATTTCAGTCCAATGAACTATTCTTACTACTTTGCAACTTGCATGAATCTTTCATGCATTTTAATCAGACAGTACTTTAAGGGCATGTTCAGTGAAACTTGTGAAAGTCAGTTTTGTCTTATGCTTCCAACATAAAAGAATGAAAGAAATAGTTATAATTGATTTTATGTTGTTATAGACAATGTCACTAAGTCAAGGTTCAGAATAAAAAAAGGTTTGAAGAAAAAAATCTCAAGTTAGCAGAAGTTTTGAAAACTTTATGAAGAAATTTTAAAAGAGGCATTATTTTTTAATATATAATTTTAAGATATGATATAAAAATTTGAAAATATCTAGTATACAAATGACCAAGTTACCTTTATAAAAATATATTTGTCTTAAAAAAACTATGTCATTAAATTAATACTTTTTAAATTTATGAAAACTATAAAGATTCTTTCAATAAATTGTGATTTATTTGTGAAAATATGTTAAGATGAAAAAGTAAGATGCAATTGTGATTCCTTAAAAATCGCAAATTTACATTACAATGGTTATACAAGCCAAATTCAATTTTTGTAGACTTCAATTTAGAGCTTCTAGTTGGAAAATAAAAAAAAGTAAAAAACAACAAATGAACTTTCATAAATGGCTTCCAAGATTAAACTTCTTCCATGGCTCATCATCTTTAACTCAAAATTGCCATGACTGGCAAAACTTTCAGTAGTTTTTGAACTTCAAAAGTTTCAATCCTGTTATTTTGATGAAACAGTACTAGATCTTGGAAGCTATTGGAATACTAATTTAGTTATTCTTTAGCATTCAATGAAGGCCTCAAATTTGAGCTTCCTACATTTGGATAAAATGATGTTGTTAAGAAAAATTTGGCTCTCATATAATGATCCATAATTAATTATAACTATTCTCACTTAATATTTCATGTTAAAATAACAAAAACAGTGACTTTCAATTGAAAGTTTGGCCAGACATGCTCAATAAATGGGTCAAAACTACTTTTACTCTCTTGATTGCGTTGGATTATGACTTTTGGTAAAGAAAAAGGCTCACTTTTTCCCTTACTTCTAATATGTACAATTTTCACTATTACGTTTTAAAATGAAAATCACATTTGGATCTTTTATAGGAGGATAAATTGGAAAAGGGCGCTTCACTCTAGTGACTTTCACTTTTCATTAAAGGAAAGGTAATTAAATTATCCTTTGATGTTATTTTAACTCTATTAACTCTTTCATCTCTAGAAAATTGTGCAAAAGCATAGAAATATGGATTTTAAATATAATCCCTCCTCTCCCCTTCACCGGTCTATCTCTCTTTTCTCTTTTAAAGTCCTATCACACATAAGCCAATACAACCTTGTACCATCTGGAATAGCTTATATCTTGTCATAGATTCCAATTATTGTAATATTTTCCAAAAGCTGTTCTAAACGGTGTAAATATGCTCCTTGAAATACTCCTTATATTTTTAATAATTCATTTATATTTAATGCATGGAATGTTTTATACGAGGGTCTTAGAATGCATAATATATGGTAATGAAGAGAGTATGATCTTAAAGACATAAGAATAACATCACTCAATTAAATCCATCTTAACTCTTTAATCTAATTTATTCTATGTCATTGATGGCAACCATATCTCACACTAAAACATTAGTACTTTTTTCATCAATATTTATTGACAGTGCGGTAGTCGGAAATTAGTCGGATAACGGCGACTGTCCGATTGAAGCTTCCGGCTACTCGATAGTATTTGTATTTAAATAAAAACGTTCTGAGTAGGACTTGCAAGAGGAAGAAGAGGCGTCATGGGTCCCCCCAGTCTGCTGAAGAACAAAATCCTCTGATGCCTAAGTTAGGTTTTAAAAGATGAATTCTTTCTAGAGGTTATTGAAATCTATATTGCGTATATGTGACCGGAGAAGGTCTAGAGATTATATAGTTCCTTGTTCCAGAGGCGTCCTAAGGGTCTTTACTTATGGAGACTTAATTAGCCCATGATCTACTCCTTTTGATCGAGGAGATCGTGGAATATTGGGTAAAGAGAGATTTTCTCGTGATCGGGAGGAGCAGATTGTGCGGACTTGCTTTAACTGGACGGTTATGCTATTAACACGTAAGACCTGCCTGATGGCGGGAGGCGTTATGGGTCGCCACTAGGGGGACCTTCATCCTCTCGGGAGGTCGCGATGAAGTGGCCTTTCGAGTCTAGACTCTCTATCTTCACTCGGTTGGATTGCAGATCTCCGAGGCCAAGAGGGTAGGCTCTTCTCAACTCTTGATTGCTACGATCGAGACATTGGGGTATCTTGGGAGCTACCAGTTGGTGCTGCGCCTGGCATTCTCGGGACATGGGCTCATACTCTCCAAATACCCGCCTTCAACCTGCCAGTCAGGATATAGAGAGAGCCCACGTGGCATTCTCGCATCGGTTCCTGTTGGCCGCGGACTGTTGGACCTATGAGGCAGATGAGCTTGTTTGGACCGAATTCCAATCATCCTCATCAGATAGCATATGACAGATAATTAACAAGAGGTAGGAGTGTTGTCCCAACCCTTCGGAGCTACAGAATATTCTCCACCCCGCGTTTCATCCAGCTGTTGTTGCCAAATTTTGAATCCAAATTCTCCTTGTTTGCTTCCCTCTCTTATTATCCTCCGAGTCAACAGAGCTGGTCAGTCAAAAACCACAGGACATGGAGTGTCATAGGGGAAGTCTTATGTTTAAGCTTTACCTTCAACAATTGTATAGAAGGGAAGCTTTGTTTAAGTGCCAGCTCCTACTGGTAAGTGGGCGGCCTTAGAGGGATTATTATTTTTGGCAGTGGAAAGTCTTGTATTCATGCTCTTTCTCTTAGGGAAATCTTGTAAACAATTTTGACAAAAAAAGAAGTGCGTAATTTTAAATATTAAAGTAAAATATATTTTAAAATTATAAAGTGGCGTGCCCTCCCCATGGAAAACGGAATATATATATGTTCTTATTTAATTCAACTGCAGATAGTTAAACATACGTGGGGGCGTCTAGTTGCTGGATTTTATGGTGCTCTTGGGAGGGCAAAGCCTTTATCTATACGACGGGTCAATTTTTATATGAGCACCCTATTAGCTCCTTGGCAACACATGCCCATCAGTTAATTAACCTGACTGACTTAGCGCAGATTCCGTATATGCTACCCCATAAAAGAATAAGGCCGTTCCTTTGGATTTGGTATATATTAATTATGTGGACCCAACTAGCTAGCTGAAAAATGATAAAAGAACTTGCAACTTTATTTTTTTTCTATTATACATTGACTAGATCACAGACATGGCCTACGGTCTTCCTGCTTAAATCCAGCTTTCCATTGGCCAGTGATGCTAATCCACAGGCTGTTAGCTGCTGCTTCTTCTTCTTCTTCTTTCCCCACCGGGTATTCCATGGCTAGGACACGTTCTCATCGTCTTCTTTGCCTTCTCCTCCTCCTCCTCCTCTTTGGTATTTATCTTTTGTATCAGAAGAAGGTGGAACTAATTTCACACAGGTTCGTCTATCCCCTTCTGCAGTTTGTGCAGCCATCCACAGTGAGCAAGCAAAGCAGAACCGCCTACCACTTCCAACCCCCAAAGAACTGGATAAACGGTACTCTCTCTCTCTCTCTCATGGGGTTTATGCGTCTTCGTGAGCTTTGACGTACAAGTTCACCTGGTTGAGAGATCTGAAGGCAACAAAATTATAAACAAAGCTACAGTTTGGGGCTGATTCATGAGCTTATGGACATTATTTATCTATTTCTTGACGCGCATTCTTAAGATGTTTGTCTATCTATGATTTGCTCTACATATGTACATCGATCTCTAATGGCTTCCTTAATTCATCTTTGGATGCCCATGCATCACCATAACTGGGACTCCCCTTAACAAACCTGATGGAGCAGACCCCAATGGTACGCTACCCTCCCCATTTTTATACATCGATCTCACGTTTCCACTTGTTCTTTCCAAGTCCTTCATCTAATACATGGAATACACTTCTCTCTGCATGCATGTCCATACCAGGGCCCATGTACTACAACGGTGTGTACCACCTGTTCTACCAGTATAACCCCACGGGCGCCGTCTGGGCCAAGAATATCGCCTGGGCACACTCCGTCTCCACCGATCTCATCAACTGGACTCCCCTCCCCCTCGCCATCTCTCCCTCCGAGCCCTTCGATATCCAGGGCTGCTGGTCCGGCTCCGCCACCATCCTGCCCGGCCACAAACCCGCCATCCTCTACACTGGCCTCGACCCCCAGCAGAACCGGCAGGTCCAGAACATCGCCTTCCCCAAGGACTTATCCGACCCCTACCTCCGGGAATGGGTCAAGCCCGACTACAACCCGGTGATCGTCCCCGACGCCGGCGTCGACGCCTCCTGGTTCCGGGACCCGACCACCGGGTGGCGCGGCCGCGACGGCTTCTGGCGTGTGGCGGTCGGCGGCCAGGTGGGTCGCGCAGGCATGGCGCTCCTCTACCGCAGCAAGGACTTCGTCAGCTGGGAGAAGGCGCCCGCGCCGCTTCACGCGAAGGAGGGGGCGGGGATGTGGGAGTGCCCGGACTTCTTCCCTGTGGCGCTAAACGGGAGGAGGGGCCTGGACACCTCGGCCACGTCAGGGAAGGTGAAGCATGTGCTGAAGGTGAGCTTGGCGGAGCCCTGGTGCGACGTCTACACGACGGGGAGGTATGACGAGGCGGTGGACGCCTACGTGCCGGACGGGACGTCCCCGGACGATAGCACGGGGTTGAGGTTAGACTACGGCAACTTCTACGCATCCAAGACGTTCTATGATCCGGCGAGTAAGCGCAGGATCCTGTGGGGATGGTGCAATGAATCCGACAGCGTCGCCGACGGTGTTGCCAAGGGCTGGGCTGGTATCCAGGTCAGTGTTTAACAAAAACTAAGAACTCCGGATGGGAATTGGGATAGGCTTTCTACTGATCTTAATGTTTTGAGATCGGATCCACTCAATGCAGCCACAGACCAGAGTTCGGTCAGTGCGCTGAGGGGAGGGGCCAGATTTTGAAAAAAGTCCTTCCCACGTGGCACTCAGTGAATCCGGTCTCTAACTCGTCCGGGACTCATCTAATTTAGGATGTCTTCCCCCACCCCAAACCTTTCATCTCGATTTAAAATTTATTAAATATTTTACAATATTCAAACATTATCATCTAAGTTGTCTCTCACTCTTTTTTATTTAATTTTTACTTTTAAATTAAAAGTTTTAACTGTGACCGTCTAATCAAATGTATCATTATTTAAAAATTAAAATTAAAATATCAAGAGATAAGATCAACCCTAAAATCTAATTTGATATATATACATATATATATTACTTTTTTTAATATTTTAGATGATGTCTAATTAGATGGCTTCAGTTGATCGTCAATACTAAATATATCCTTGCGTGATAGAATATCTATATTGTCTCCGAAGGAAGTCATTTATAGAGAAAGTTCTGAAAGTTTGTTCAAAAAACAAGCTTTCTAAAATAAATGCATATAGAATGATGTTAATTATACGAATTTGCACATAAGGAGGCTATAATTACATATCAACATTGAAATAAATTACGTTTGTGTGCTTGTGTAACTGGGTTACTAATATTTTAGGTCTCCTTAATACAAAAACAAAGAAAAATGCAAGAAAAGGTTAGGATCCGCGTCCACTTGCATACAGACTTCAAACACAGAAGAGCATGAGGATTCCTTATTTGTCTGATTAATTATTTGGGGTAATCTCATACTAACCACTCTTATTTTTTAAATTTCGAAAATACTACACTTGCTTGCATATTACCATACATACTCTTTACAGAATAGCATGTATATTAATTAAATATAACATTACAGAGGTTTATGTGAAATGTTTATCCATACAAATATATCATCGAAGCGACAGTTTTGAATAACAAATATGTCAGGATGGTACCTAAGATAATACAGAAATAAGCATGACATTTTTTAAATTTAACGTGCAAGAGTGGTTATATTAACTTATCACTATTCATTTCCAACACAGAAGCACGCAAAGGTTAGAGGTAGCCAAGAAATTAATGCTTAACTTTCTCCGGGTAAATCCTTCAGACCATCCCAAGGGTGCTCTGGCTGGATAGAAGGCAACTGGTGCAGTGGCCTGCGGAGGAGCTCGAGTCTTTGAGGAGAAAGGAGGTCCATCTACATGATGTGGAGCTCAAGACAGGGAAGGTTCATGAGGTGAGAGGAATAGAAGCCTCACAGGTTGGTTCCCTAGCTATCTGACACTTAGTACTAGTTTCCTATCTTGTTTAGAGATAACATTATTTACTTGTGTTAAAACAGGCTGATGTCATGGTTGAGTTTGATCTGCCCAGCTTAGAGAAAGCAGAGGCCTTTGATCCTACTTGGTTGGCAGACCCTCAGAAGCTCTGCAATCAGAAGAATGCTTCTATTCCTGGTGGTGTTGGCCCATTCGGTTTGTATGTTTTGGCATCTGCACATCTGGAGGAGTACACTGCAATTTTCTTCAGGGTCTTTAGAGCCCACAGCAAGTACATGACACTAATGTGCTCAGACCAGAGCAGGTACAACTGGAATCTCTTTTTCTTCCTGTGAACTTTCCCTGTTTCACCAAATTACAAACTCAAAGTCTAGTTTTCGGTGTAAAAAACAGGTCTTCTCTGAGAAGAGAAGTTCACAGGCCAGCATTTGGAGGATTTGTAGATGTAGGCATAAGCAAGCATAGGAGGATGTCTCTGAGGACTTTGGTAGGTTAATAAATTTTTTTTCACGTTGGGGACCTTTCTGGCAATTTAATTAAGAAGGTTAGAAATCTAATATTTCCTGATATTTATGCAGATTGATCATTCTGTGGTGGAAAGCTTTGGAGGAGGTGGTAGGACCTGCATTACAGCTAGGGTATATCCAACACTGGTATTAGAACAGAAGCCACATCTGTATGCATTCAACAAGGGGTTGGAGACTGTAAGAATCTCAAAGCTGCAGGCATGGAATATGGCAAAAGCCAAGATAAATTAACAGACTGAATGTTGTGAATAACTTGGATCAGAATCGTCTAGGTGCTCTCTTCTTCCCTTAATTACAGCTCAATGATTTTTGTGGAAAAAATGTTTTGCTGCCTGGCCTTGCCTGCATCGAATTTGAGAAAATTGAATGAGTCAAGAAGTAGAGAAAGGCTATCAGAATCTTGTTCATGAGAAAATTATTTCTGTTTTCAGTAAGAAATTATTCGCTAACTTTCTGCTAATTCCTGCTTCATGTGGAGACCTGACCAATGCTGATATATTTTCACTACTTCTAATCCTTGTTTATGTACATTGACGTGCCCTAGAATTTAACACATGTAATTAGGCATGACAACAATAATACGATCATACTTCAAAAAAAAAGAACTCAATCACTAAAAGAGTAGGATAAAACAATCTACAACAAAAGTCTCACAATCCATTAATAAACTTGACAATCTGTAACAATCTCTAATGCTTGCCTAAGATGCACCTCATGCTTACCTCTATTCTTAGAATAAATTAAGATGTTATCAATAAATACCACCACAAATTAATCTAGATATACCATAAAAACATTAGTTGACCCAAAAGACATCACTACAAATTCATAGTAGTCATTCCTTGTTCGGAAGGCAGTCGTTATAAATATCTTCCTCCTTGATTCTGAGTTGCCCGTTCTTGTCAATCTTTGCAAACATACTTTGCTTGTACTAGCTCAGCTTGACTCTACCACAAGCTGAGTTCGCATTTAATCGGTCCCAAAATCGTTCCACCCAGAGGAGTCCATTTGAGAAAAGTAATTAATTTACTTGTTCGATAAGTTTTAGTTAGAATTAGAATTAAGTTGCCATAGTTATGAAAACTAAGAAATTTTTCCTTTTTGGGATTCTGTAATCAATTGAGATGATTATTTTTGGTAATTTTTCCTCTTTTCTACTCCCTAACATAAAGGAGACCTATTGTAATATAAAACAAGGAATTGTTTTAGTAAATCCTTGCGGTTCTCCAGTAGAGCGTTCTTGGTATGTTTCTGTGTTTCTTCTCCTTCAACTTTTTCCTCTTCTTCTTCTTCTAGTTCTTCTTTTCGAGCTTGGCCTGCATCAGCTTTCAACGTAAAAATAATGAAAGAAATAGTTAAGTGCATTTAGATAGTTATAGACAATGTCACCAAGTCCCGATACGGAAAAGAAAAATCTCAAGTTAGCAACAATTTTGAATAGTTCATGAAAAAATTGTGAAAGAAACATTAGCCTTTTAATATATAAAATATCATTTTAAGACATAATATAAAAATTTAAAAATACCTAAGACACAAATGAGCAAGATACTTTTATAAAAGTATATTTTCTTAAAAAGTACGTGATTTCTAGTATTTGAATTTATGAATATTCTAAAGATTCTTTCAATAAATTGTGACTTATTTGTGAAAAATATGTTTAGATGAAAATGTGTGATAAAATCACGGCGTCTTCAAAAATCACAAATTCATGTTACAATGGTCGTAGAAGCCAAACTCTATAAGCTTCAAATTAGAGCTTCTAGTTGAAAAAAAATAAAAATAAAAAACAACTAATAAACTTCATGAATGGCGTCCAAGATCTAACTTCTTCCATGGCTTATCATCTTTCCCTCAAAGTAGTCATGTCTGGCACAACTTTCAGCACTTTTGGGCTTTCCATCTAGTTATTCTGATGAAAGTATTAGATCTTGGAAGCTATTGGAATAATATTTTAGTTATTCTTTAGCGTTCAAGTAAAAACTTCAAATTTGAGCTTCCTGTGTGTTAGGATAAAACGATGTTGTTAAGAAAAGTTTGGTTCATATAACTATCCATAACTAATTATAACCATTCTTGTTAAATAATTTCATATTAAAAGTGACAAAAAACAGTCTTTCCATTGAAAATTTGGACTTGGTCAATAAATGGGTCAAAACCTGTGAAAGCCCAAAACATTATCAATTTACCATATGTTCATTTCACTTATTATTAGAAAAAAATAATTGGCTAAAGTCATTTCACAATATAACTTGAAGATTGTCACAATTTATATACGTAAAAGGAATTAATTTGAATATACCGAGATGGTGCGTGCTGAGCATATATATATACATGCGATAAGTTCATTATAGGCACGGAAAAGAAAGTCTATTTGGCTACCTAATTGAGTAGGGAAATGCTAGGTTACTCTCTTAGTATACATCCTGGGATACTCCTTGTATTTTTAATAATTCACTTGTATTTAATGTAGTGAATGCTTTTTCATGAGGATTTTAGAATACTTAATTAACATATGGTATTGAAGAGAGAATCTTAAGAGAGTATCTTAAGGACATAAGAATAGCATTACTCAATTAAGCCCATCTTAACTCTTTAATTGAATTTATTCTACGCCATTGATGGAGACTATATTTCACACGAAAATATTACTACCACCTCCATCAATATTTATCGATCGAGAGCATAAAACAAGTAATTAACAAGAGGTAGGAGCATCATATAACAAGTAATTTACGAGTGGTGCAAGCATCATCCCCGCTCCTGTGGTGTAGTGGACACTCTTTCTACTTGCACCAGGGAAGACCTAGAATTGACTCTCGCAGGAGTTTCTTGTTGACATAATATGTTCTCCATCCTGCGTTTCATCTTGCTGCTATTGCCGAGTTTTGAATCCAAGTTCTCTTTTAGGTGTTTCTCTCACCTGTTATATATCCTCTTACCCAACTGAGCTAATCGATAAAAAAACAAAAACACCTTTTACTTTTTAACCCCTAAAAACTTTTAACATTACAAAAAATTCTCTTAATCGATCTGTTTTCAAAATCTCCATAATTTTTGAATGTTCACGAAAACACCCATATGATTAATAGATATTTGAAATAAGGAATATAGGAAAGATTAATATTTCATCTGCCTAGCACCGTAAGAATATTTCATCTGCCTCATCTGCCTAACACCATTGTCCACATGCTCTCCGTCATCATCTGCCTAGCACCGTAAGAATATTTCATCTGCCTAACACCATTGTCGCCACGCTTTATTGTCCAAAGGTAGGGGCTGTCATTCCCAAGGATAGTGAGGAAGATGTCCTTCTCCTTGGCGAGAAGACCTTTTTTAAGTAGCGGATGAGACTCACATAGTTCCACATTGAAGCCATAGATAGCATTGCCGTAGACATAAATCATTTGGGGGTAATCGGAGGTGAAAATGGCTGTGGCAGATGGAATATTCTCTCACATATTCTTCATTTCAAATGTCCGTTAATTTTATAAGTTTTTTTGTAATCATTCAAAGATTATGAAGACTTTTAAGAAAACAATTCGATTAGAAGAGAATGTTTGTAATATGGAAAGTGTATAGAGGCTTAAAAGTAAAAATCACAAAACACAAGGTGTAGGAGTGTCATAGGAGAAGTACATGATTTTAAATTGTTAACTTTCTTAAATTTATAAATATACTTTATATTTATCAAATTGCGTGCCTCCCCTATGGAAACGGAGTATGTTCTTGTTTGATTCAACCGCAGATAATTAAACATACCTGGGGCATCTAGTTGCCGGATTTTATAGTGGTCTTAGCAGGACAAAACCCTTATCTATATAAGGGGGTCAATTTTCATGTGAGCACTCTATTAGCTCCTTGGCAACACACATGCCTATCAATTAACCTGACTTCCTTAGCACAGATTTCGAATTTGCTATCCCAGAAAAGATAAGGCTGTTCGTCTGGGTTTGACGAAGAAAGTATTAAAGCATGCCCAATTAGCTGAACAATGATTAAAGAATTTCCAATTGTCAATTTTTTTCTAATAGATAATACACATTGACTAGATCACAAACGTGCCCTCGACCTTCCTGCTTAGATCCAGCTTTCCTTTGGCCCCTGCTGCTAATCCACAGGCTGTTAGCTGCTTCTTCTTCTTCTTCCCCGCCTAGTATTCCATGGCTAGGACACGTACTCATCATCTTGTTCCCTTCTCTTCTTCCTCCTCGTTGGTATTTGTCTTTTGTATCAGAGAAGGGTGTAAGCTTTATACAAGTTCTCTCCACGTCTGCAGTTTGTGCAGCCATCCACAGCGAGCAAGCAAGACACAACCGCTTACCACTTCCAACCTCCAAAGAACTGGTTAAACGGTACTACTCAGTAGCTATTCTCTCTCTCTCTCTCTCTCTCTCTCTCATAGGGTGTATGCGTTTTCATGAGCTTTGCCGTACAAGTTCACCTGGTTGAGATTAAATCATCATCAAAGCTAGATCGAGCAACCAAGTTTTCGAGCAACCAGCTTCCCAGAAGATCTTGCTTTTCTGGGTGGGACTTTTCCTTAATCCTAGGTCTAATATCGGTCCTATACAATCTGAAGTTCTCTCATAAGAAGCATCCTTTTAAGTAACTGATCTTAAAAACATATATACTAGAATGTGAATTGTTACAATGCGTGTGATTTAATAGCACACATTATTTCTTTACATTAAAAACATAAAAAATTTTATAAAAATTTAAATATTTAATAACTCCCTTAGAGTTATTTTCGTCTACTGAAATCTTATTTTGACTATTCGATCGTAGTTTGATCTTGAAATTCAATTTTAACCGTGTATAGAACACATGTAAATTCTGATTTTTAAAAGTTATAAAAAATAAATAAAAAATAAAAAAATCTTTAGATTAACCTCTATGTTTGTTCTCATCCCTTGACATTTTAGTATTCATCTTTAATTTACGAATGTAAAATTAGACGACTTACGTTGAATGCCTCACGATCTAACAGTGAAATTTAAATAAAGAAGATAAAATTTATTTTAAAAATAGTTAAATATTTAAAATTTTATTATAATTTTTATTTTTTTAACACAAAAAAAAACAGTACGTAATAGTGACACCATAACATTCTTCTATGTATATATATATATATATATATATATATATATATATATATAGTAACATAGTTTCACAACATAACTTTTTGACATACCTAAATAAGGTGGAGGGAAGTGTTAGTACGCCTACACGTACAAAATCCAATCCGACGTGGCTTCCGCAATCTGCCGCCCACTTCCTGACCCTTTGCACCTCCGAGTCCGAGTAGTCTTCCAACTCGACTTGTGTAAGCGTTTCCAACTGCGATAAAACACCTCTCGTAGGCTATAAATAGAACCTCTGGCCACCCCCCTTCTCATCACCTCCAACTCTGTTTCCTCTCTTCCTCCCTGTTCCTACAACCATTCCTCTGTTTCTGGCAGGAGAGGGTGAAAGACCAACCCCATGGGTACTCCCCAGAGCCCAGCCCTGCACAGATGGGCTCTCCTTCTGTTTGGTCTCTTTTTGTTAGGGGTGGTGAACACGCCGGCGGTGGAGGCCACCCCCACGCTGTACAGAGAGTACCAGTTCTCCGAGGCGGCGGAGGTCGAGGGGAGGCACAGGACAGGGTACCACTTCCAACCGCCCAAGAACTGGATCAATGGTGCCTACCCGCTTCCCCTGTTCCCCTCCCTCCCTCCCTCCCTCCGTGTCATGACAGTGTTCTTGTTGTTCCTTCTTCTTCTTCTTCCCCTCTCTGTTGTGGGTAGTTCGGGTGATTTAGGATTCTAAAGACCCTTTTAGATGAAGAAACCGTACATTCCGAAGGTGGGTTGCTCGGGTGATTCAGGATTTTAAAAAGCTTTTTAGACCATGCAACTTATCTTATTCTAACGAGAAACCTTTTTTTGGATTTGTTTATGTTGTTTTCCCCTTTTTCCCCTTGTTTGTATTTTTCTTTGGCGGTTTCCCCTGTTTCTATTGTAGCTAGCCGATCCCCTACGTCTGCCAACCTCCGAAGGTTTAGATCTACTAGCAAGAAATCGGGTCTCGGGCTAAATTTTGCCCGAGGAACCGTGTGGGACCGGCAGGGACCCGTGGGCCGACCCGGCCGGCATGGCCGCCCATCCTTACTGTGGATAGTTACTTATCACATGGATTGCACATGGATTGCCTTCTGGTGGTGGGGAGGGACACGTTCTAGCCTCCATCTCTATTTTTGCTCTTAAATTGATGTATATATGTTTAATGTCATTACGGTAAAATATCAAATTTAAATCAATCGATTTTAGTTTTTATTATTGAAAAATAAGAACTTTGTTTTAATAACTCTTTATAAAGAGAGTAATATTATCCTGCTGTCACTTATCTTATCTTGATTTTAGTTATGAGGAGTAAACATAAATTCTATTTTAGTATAAATATATCTCACTTGGAGACTTAGCTAAATCTAATGGTAATTCTAGATGATGCAAGAAGTCTTTTTTAACCTGCAGGCTGCAGTAAGAACTATGTATTTTAGTTTTTGCCTTACTATTTGCTTCTATGAGACTCTAACCTATCTCTTCTTGTGCTTCTGCATGGCGACACAAACATGCCAACATGATGATGAACAGATCCCAATGGTACGTCCCTCATGCACACATCCCTTCTTTCTTCATCATTTTACTGATGAACTTTGGTAAGGGAAAGAAAATCTCCCTTCAGTTAAACTGAACTCATCGACATCCAATTTGAACAGATTAGATATGAACGATATGGAACGTGTTCGAACCAACTGAGACTATAAGAAATCCTTTCCCATTATAAAAAAGAACTAGCTGGCTAGTATTGATCTGAGCTAAATGGTTGTCTGCAATTGATATCTACTTGCAGCTCCTATGTACTACAATGGCGTCTACCACATGTTCTACCAGTACAACCCCAAGGGCGCTGTGTGGGGCAACATAGTCTGGGGACACTCCGTCTCCACCGACCTCATCAACTGGACTCCACTCCCTCCCGCTCTCTACCCCTCCAAGCCCTTCGACATCAACGGCTGCTGGTCCGGCTCCGCCACCATCCTCCCCGGCAACAAGCCCGCCATCCTCTACACCGGCGTCGACCCCCAGAACCGGCAGGTCCAGAACATCGCCTTCCCCAAGGACCTGTCCGACCCCTACCTCCGGGAATGGGACAAGCCCGACTACAACCCCGTGATCGACCCCGACTCCAGCGTCAACGCCAGCGCCTTCCGGGACCCCACGACGGCGTGGCTGGGCCGCGACGGGCAGTGGCGGCTGCTGGTGGGCAGCAAGAGGAGGCACAGGGGGGTGGCCATCCTGTACAAGAGCAGGGACTTCCTGAGGTGGGTGAAGGCCAAGCACCCGCTGCACTCGGCTGCCGGCACCGGCATGTGGGAGTGCCCAGACTTCTTCCCGGTCTCTCTCCGGGGCAGGAACGGGCTGGACGCGTCGGCGGCCGGGGGGAGGGGCATGAAGTATGTGCTGAAGGTGAGCCTGGACCTCACCAGGTACGAGTACTACACAGTGGGCAAGTACTTCCCGGGGGTGAACAGGTACGTGCCGGACGGCACCTCGCCGGACGACGGCACCGGGCTGCGGCTTGACTACGGTAACTTCTACGCGTCGAAGACGTTCTTCGATCCGGCGAAGGGCCGGAGGGTTCTGTGGGGCTGGTCGAACGAGTCCGACAGCGTTGCCAGCGATGTCCAGAAGGGCTGGGCCGGCATTCAGGTAAGCTGTCAACATCAAAGTACAAACTTTATCTAAGCTTTTGCCTTCCAACATCAAAAAATATTAAAATTTTATAGTGCGAGTGTTACTTAGAGCAGATTAAATTAGACGAACTCTAAATGGTCTCTTGTTACATTGTGGTGTTTGCAGACAATCCCCAGGGCGCTTTGGCTCGACGAGAGCGGGAAGCAGATCGTGCAGTGGCCGGTGCAGGAGCTGGAGAAGCTCAGGGGGAAGAGAGTTGAAGCACATAACGTGGCGCTGGGGAAGGGAGGTCGGTTTGAAGTTAAAGGGATCCTGACCTCACAGGTTAGTTTTTGCAGCCACATGCACACTCCTTAATTTGATCTATCCATCTATTGAAATATCATCAATTTGGTTAGATTTTGTAACAAGCTAGTTTCTTTTGCTTCCAACGCGCTCTGGTCATCATGTAAGAAGTTTACATGCACAGCCAAAATGTAGACTAAAATCGACTAGTAAGCAAGTTTGGTTTTTGCACTCCTAACACACGTATATGAGTCAATTGTACTTCAATCATTTTGATTGGTTTAGAATCTTTAAAAAGTAAAAACTTTATATTTTTTAGGCTCCATTTTCCTTCCATCACAATAAGTAAACTAATCAAAATGATTGGAGTATAAATAATGTAGAAGAAATAGAGTAGATGATCTCAATCGGTTGATGACCACATATATATTGCATGCTTTATTTAGTCCACACGCCATCCCTACCAATGTTTTTTTCAACTTATTCCTTGTCATCTCCTTATAAAGTTATCGGTAGTAAAGTCAATTTTAATATGTTTATTATGACTTTATGAGCTATTTGGTCTTGCTCCACAATACTGTGTGTTGAATTTATAAGGATTTGCGCTCTTCTTGCACTATTTTATCGTAGGAGCTTTTTTTCTTTTTCCTACAAACCGGACTCTTGACTCGTGTAAAGATGTGATATACTACTTAATTTGATAACCACAAGATGCTTTTAATCCTCCACAGCCTTTCTAGCTGCTAGTTCGTGAAAAGTTCTTTGCCTTAACCTAATCTATAGCAGAAACTAGCTAGACTCTTCTAATGTTCTCTCCTTTATCAAGATCTCCATGCATGTTCCATTCTCCTTCGCTGGTTCCTCCATTGTTGGCCTTTTTAGGTCTTTAATGTTTTCGTGAAGACGATTAGTCCATGTGTTCCCTGCGTTCAAAACTTTGCCATTAGTTAACGTGCTATGCACCCTCCACTAGACTGGTACTTCCTCTGTAATCTATTGTTCCCCACGGTACATGAAGCACTTCATGTTTGTCCCTTGTTGGCGTCCAACGCCATCTTGACTCCTAGAGATCAGACATCTTTTTTTAAGAGCGTGGTTTCTGTTAGTGCAGGTTTAGATGGGGCTGGGTAAGTGCTGAGAGGGGTAAGAGATTTTTTAAATTAATAATACTTTGTTCTCTGATATGTCTCATCCATATATATTGGGTTATTAATCTGGGAATTAAACGCAGGCGGACGTGGAGGTAACGTTTGAGGTGTCCGAGTTGGAAAAAGCGGAGCCCTTCGATCCCGCGAGCGGGGCGGACGCGCAGGCGCTGTGCCGGCGCAAGGGCGCCGACGTGGCGGGAGGCGTGGGGCCCTTCGGGCTCTGGGTCTTGGTCTCCGGGGACCTCAGCGAGCGCACCGCCGTCTTGTTCCGCGTGTTCAGGGCAGCCCACAAGCACGTGGTCCTCATGTGCCATGACGACACCAGGTACGTCCAATAAGATGTTGCCAAGCTTGCAAAATGTGGTGCCATCATTTAATTTAAGAAAGAATTAAACAATCGAGATGCGCAACTTTATACTTAAGATAAAGAAAAAAAATATTAGCTTTAATTGTAGTGAGACATTAATGATGGGAGGGAGACTTTTTATTCTCATCTAAAGTTAAAAGGTGATGTTAAATCTTGGTTACCTAATTCATTCTCGAATTTAATAATTCTTAAGATGCGTTCCATCTCTATTCATGTGGTCCTAATGGTCTGAACTATTTAGAGCCAACACTTCCTAAAGCTTGAACATATGAGCGAGATCCTATGGACCGTCCGACCAATGAGAGAATGCCACTGAACCCCATGTGTGTCAACCCTATCGGGCCTTGATGCCCTTCTATGGCTGGCCGCTGCTTGGGCCCGTTTATCCTCTTATCTCCTGTGGATGGATCTCACCCACTAGGCCTTTTATGCATTCTTTTGTACGGATAGAAAAGTGGACCAATCAACTCTTTCCACAACCTGCAGAGTTAGACAGGAAGATGGGAAACTCTCTTCTTTTCTTCCCATTGTCTCCATGTCTCTTTCTGTCTTTTTCTTTCTTTCTCCACCTTTGTACATAGGAGGGCCGTGTGTGACATGTCAAGTAAAATAAGAGTGGAGATCTTCTCAGTACCTATCTGGACGGGAGTCCAATAATACTGAGAGGAGGAGAGGGGCTAAAACTCTCAAATTTTACTATCACGTGGGATGGGATTTTACATCTTTTAGCCTCCCTCCTCCTCTCAATACCGTTGAACTCTTGTCTAAACAAATACCGAGATGATCTCTATTCGTAAAATAACAGTTGGGTTGTCTATTCTCACTTATCGTTCACCACAATGGCAGGTCGACAACGCAGGCCGGCGTGTGGAAGCCATCGTTTGCAGGGTTTGTGGATGTGGACATCCAAAAGGAGGGGAAGATATCACTAAGAACCCTGGTATGCATGATGTTTACCAAACCACATTTCGACTCTTCCTCTTCTTCTTCTTCTTTTAACTTATCCCAGGTTAACATGGTCTACAGATCGATGCTTCTGTGGTGGAGAGCTTTGGGGCGGGAGGGAAGACATGTATCACGTCCAGGATCTATCCCGTACACGCCGTGGGCAGCGGCGCCCACCTGTTTGCGTTCAACAACGGGGCAGCCGGGGTGAGGATCTCGCACCTGCAGGCATGGCAGATGGGAACGCCTACCATGAACTGAGCTGCCCTCCTGTGTTGCTTGTTACATGAACTGAGTTGTCCACGTTCGTGGCTTGTTGTAGTAGACTTGGAAATTGCATGTTTCGGGCGGGTTTTGCTGTTCCTGTACTAGTTATTATGTCCTTGCAGTGGTTAATTAGACAGATATGTAATATGTATTAGCTGTGCAAGGGGAATAAAATGGTCTTCCTTCATGCTATTCTCCAAGGGAGATCTTCGGAAGTTGCCTAGCATATATGTACGCGTGGTCATGTGACTTTAATTAATATTACTATTGTTCGAAAGTTCCCTAGCACATCTTTTTGACACGGTAAAGTCTTGTTATACATCATAGTGTACAAATTTTGATGAGGTGTATTGCACACCTCAACGGAGTGGCTTGGAGCATGATGACGACCCGGTATAGTAGCCCTCGAATCTGGAGTCCGCACTTGAGGTTGGCTCCGGGGTGCGTAGTGCTCCAAACGATGTTCGTGAGGTCGGCTAGGAGGGACAACCTGCACATAAGAGTTAGGCCCAGACAATGTGTCTAAGGAAAATCCTTTGATGATCATGTCAGTTCTAAGGTGATGTCTGAGGCGATAGCCGGGAGTTTAAGTTCTATGTTAAGCTTCTTAGAGTGTACTTAGAACCAATGGGGGGGAGGGGGGAAGAGTTGTTTATATAGGAGTCGATTCTCGTGGACTGGTAAGCTTATCTCTCGGACACGTGCTCGTTCTTCAGTGGTCGGATGGAGCATACATGTCCTGCTGAGGTAGAGAGCCGGTGTGGTGCCACGAGGGTGGGACCTCGTGAGCTATTGGGCTAAGTCCGGATAGCTAGCTTTGCCCCTGGGTGAAATGACCTGGGCCCGTTGCTGCTCGGAGACTTGGGCTAGCCTAACCAACTGGGATCCAATTCTTGGGCCTCATTACTACCCCCCGATCTCCCTGATCGGCTTGTGGAGCGGGGGATTGGAAAGGATGCCTGTCGCATCTGTCTTTTCAAGTCCCATTCGCCACATGGCGCAGGAGGAAGGCGTCGATTTGCGTGCCACTCCTATATAAGGAAATGAGAAGGATGGTGCGCCGCTCATTTCGCTTTTCACAGGTAAGCAATAGGGCATGTAGAACTCGGTCGTCTTGTCGGGAATAAGGTCGGGCAGAGGTCAAGAGAAAGTAGATTTTTCTAAGAGGCCTACGACCCTCTTAGTAAGTAGTTTCATCCAATCTCTTCTAGCACTAGTTCCACCTTGACCGACTCCTCATCACACAATATACGACCTGGTAAAGAAGTGGAGGTAGACAACGAGATAGGAGCTTGCTCCAGTAGTGAAGCCCAAGCGACCTCTAGGATTCCCACTTCGGTCATAGCGACCGTCTCCGAGAACCAAATTAACATGGTTATGAGGCACCATATGGCCAAGGTGGTGTCGGCTGCGACGTGTCGTCCCACTGAGAGGGTACATGAGGGTGCCCCGACCATGAGCATCGGGGAGGTCCAATTTATCAAGTTAGAGTGCAATCCTCCCCTATGGTGTTTTATTGCCCTTACCTCAACCTGTCTGGCCGATAACACTATAGGGAAAGCCTTCTTTGTATACGAGGAAGCCATTAAAGTTGGCCTCAAGTTTCCAATCCATCCATTCATTTATGCCATCCTTGAATATTGTTCTCTTGTCCCGGCCCAACTCATGCCTAACAGCTAGCAGGGTACTTATTTCGTTCATAATAATCTGCTAAATAATGACTAATGTATACTTAATTTATTAAAATAATTAATAATTTACTAATAGGCCTAATTAATCATATCCATCAATTAAGTAAAATGGGTCCAAAGTTTAGGTCATAATATTCTCTCCTCAAAAAAATTATTTACTCGAAATTTAAATTGTCATAACTCAGTTAAGAAGAAGGAATACTTCTTTTTCATATCTTCTTCAGTCTTGTAAGTAGCTTTTTCTATAGAACAATGTCGCCGTAGAACTTTTACTAGAAGAATCATTTCGGTACATAATACTTGTTCCTTCTAGTCCATAATGTGAATAGGCCTCTCTTCATAAGATAAGTCTGATTCTACCTCTAGCATGTCATATCAATTAAATGAGATGAATCTAAAATATACTTACTCAACATAGACACATGTAAAACTGGATGTACATTGACCTCAAAAGGCCCGATAAATCTCTAAATCAACTTGCCACTCTTCCCAAACCACATTACACCTTTAGTAGGTGACACCTGAAGGAATACATGATCACCCACTTCAAAAGTTACCTCTCGCCTTCTATTGTCAATATAACTCTTTTGTCTTCTCTGAGTATTGGTAGTCTCTTCCTGATGATATCTTATTCTCATAACAATCCTATATAATTTACGATCCTAATAGATTCTTCTTACCAACTTCAGACCAACAAGTTGACAATTTACACAGCTATAGACATGTTAATTTTGACTTCACGTTGAGTAAATTTCATATTATATTTATGATGTCCCGAAATGGTCTGTGTTTTAATCATTGATTATTGTTTACATTTTTTCTAAAAAAATTTTATTTCGCGTCGCTTAAGGTCGACGCCATTATACACGAAATTACAAATTCCTTAATCGAATAAGGATTAAGCTGAATAATGTCATCTATGGTCAACGTGATTTAGTTTTCTGATCTTAGCCGATTGATAATTTGAATTTTAATTAATTTTCTATTTATCTAAATAGCGTCTTTCTAGGTCGACATATTTTACAGATTTTGTGATTATTTTTAATTTTTTTTGAGATTATCTTTCTTTAATTGACCCCTCTAAAAAACGTCTGAATAGGCCGACGCCTTTCTAAAAGGCGTCGTATGTGACCGACGCGATTTAGTGACGTATTAATCAAGATCATTTGGTCGAAATTATCTAATTTCCTTAAATGAGAGATTTTCATTTGACAAGTAATTATCTATGATAATATGTCGTTGAGATAGAGGATTTTTAGACTTAAAATCCTAAAAAATATTCTCTATATATAGTGCACTTCTTTGAGCCTTTAAGAGAGTTGGCTAGAACGCTATCAGATAGTCTTTTCGAAATAAGAAGAGGGCTTTGTAGTTCTGAATGTGAACAGTATCATTAGAGCTCTATTTTCCTCTCAAGCTGTTTCATTCATCTTTAAGAAGTTCAGAACAGACCAATCTTTTCTTTTTCTTTCTTTCTCTTTTTTTTTTTTTTTTGCTTTTGTTTTCATTAATTTTATAGTAATTGCATCACATATATCGTTCATTCACTTCTTACATACACACTCATTAGCATCTCATAGATTCCCCTCTTTGCATATAGGGGTTTTAAAGAAATACAAAACAAGTGAGTATTTTAATTGAGTTGTATAAAGTTTCTTTTAATAGAATATACGCTATACTATTCAAGGCTCTGATCATATTTTGATTTGTTTTTGTTTTTGTTTTTGTCTTTCTTACAAGGTATTGAAAGAGGAATTTGACTTGCCATGCATCATTTTCAAAAGAGAGTGAACTTTTAATAAGAAGGGTTATTCTTCTTCGGCCGACTAAAGAAGTGAAAATACAAGAATTCACAACACTTCTTATTTGGAAATGTAATTCACGATCACTTTCTTTTCTTTTGGGGTCTTCGATCTCTGGCGATCACATTTCATTGTTATTTATAGCAATCTTGATTCATGTTACTAAGAGCACGTCTTTGAGCACTCACGGCTTTTTGACGACCACGGTGGGACCTATTCTTGCCATCTTCTTTGTTTCACTCTCTTTTTTACCTTTGGCACCCTCATGTGCATCTTTGGCACCGTCGTGTGCCCTCTTTGGTGCTCTTCGAGCACATTTAATTACTGGTTATTCTTCATCCCTTGTGCATCTCATTCACACCTTTTAACAACAAATCTTGATTTTCTGATGATTGTTTTTTAAATTGTGTCTTGAATGGTTTGTGCTTGAGTTGACTTGTCGATTGCATGTTACGTACGAAGTGGAGTTGTTCTGAGTTATCTTCTGCTCCATCTATATTATGTTTGGCTGAAGGGGAGTGCCGCTTCTTGATTTGTGGTACAGGTTATTAATCGTGTCGACTTAGGCCGATGTGTTTTTGAACCGTGTTGTCTTTGATCGACGCCATTCAGTCAGTTTGCTTGCTGCCCAAAGAGCATCTGACCAGAGGCTTGATTTGATGTATCACGTTGACACAAGTCGACGTGATTCACGAATCACGTCTTCCTGAACAAATACGATTCGAATCACTACCTTATCATTGATTGTCACCTATTCATTGTATTAGAGACCATCTCGGTCGCAGGTCGTTTGCACTGGGAGCCCACTCTCCTTCATTCTAGGAGATATATGCCCTTCTTAATACTCTTAACTCTCTCCGATCGAGGTCAGTCCTTCTCGGTCAGACTATAATTATTTGTGTTGAGACCTCCATAAGTCCCCAAAAGCGAAGAATTCCCTTTTTACTCATCGGGCAGGTTGTACTACTAAAGTACCCAGTTTGATATGTTATTCACGATGAGTGTGAAGACATAGAGAATAACGAAGGACATTGAACTGGAACTAGGAACCTGCTCTTCTTGAGTGAATTCATTTTACTTAAAACTCACTTAAACTCGACAATGAATCCTCAAATGACGTAAGTATCCACTTATCTGATAAATTGTTTGCAAATTGTTTGAGCATCCTGCTGATTTGTTCATTAGGATGCTATGTTCAGGTAGGATTGTTAGTATGGCTTCTTATGAATATGATAATCTGTTTGACCATGAGAATGATACTCATGATCCTCAAATTCAAGCTTAGTTCAATCTAGAAGAACCTCACTATGACCAGTATAATCCTACTTTAGGATATCATGTCCATTTCTAAATCCATTCTAGGGATCTGAACTGAATCCTAACTCTGGGGAAGCTCATAATAAAAAATGAGCCTTCATCTCTTAATCCTATTCCTGATTTAGTATCCGCCCTTGGAGTCCTTGCCACTCATGTGGGTCTTCAACAGCTTGAGGCAATCCAGACTATTATGAAAGGAAAAGCTCCTTCAGGTCCTTCTGACCCATCAATCCCTTTGCTCCGATTTCTACTTGAATTCCCACTCAGGTCATGTAGAGCCTTCACATCTCTACTCCGCAATAGGTGGGTCAACAGTAGTTTACCATCCGCTACTAGTCAAGGCCTCACACTCTTACTCTTTCAAATGCCCTTAAGCACGGAGGAAACTCTACCAGACCCCAACCTTACTATGCACCTTGCCCTAGCTACTCTAGAAAATAGGCCTTATATACATCTCTGCCTCAGCCAACTGATCCCCTCACATAGGCCCTTTTAACAAACATGAACCAAATGGATGAACAATATAAGGATTTGAACAAGATGATTGATGCTAAGACCGCCCCAGAGATTTATGTTCCGACTTTGCAAGTATTCCACTTGCTACCATCAGAAATGCCCATTTACGGAAGATACAATAGGGCTAGTAACCCGTTCATACACCTGAAGGAGTTCCTCTAAAATCCTCATTCTGGCAGAATGATAAGAGATCCCTAGCTTTCTTGTTTAGAAGATCGCTCGAAGGACCGGCCCTTGAATGATTTTTCTCATTGGATCCAACAGATGCAGAGGACTTTGATATTATCTCAAAAAGATCTTTGCAATGATACAAGGATCAGGTTGCCTTGTCTCTTTCTATTACATAGTTGGTTTCTAAAAGATGAAGTCAGATGAAGACTTTGTCACCTTTGTTGATAGGTGGCATACTATGACTGAGAGGGTTAAAGATCACCCGTCTGAGTCTAAGTAGGTGAAAATGATAATTGCTAATGCCACACCCTAGTAAAAGTTGGTACTTTCGCTGAATAACTTTACCAATATGGCTGAGCTTTATGAGAGGGCGTGTTATGCCCAAAATGCATTCAAGAACTCCACATTTTCTAGTGTTTTTGACCCCCACCGACCTAACTGGCCTCCACCTAGGAAACCCAATGCACCATGTTCTTCCAATACTAACCCAACAACCGAAGATACCATAATAAATGAGCAAATGAGTTATATGAATAACAGCCAAACCCCTTTTGTGAGGAACCAAGTGTTGGGATCCGGATGGGACGCGAAGAACGCAGTGGAAACGACAAACAAAAATTATCCCGCCCGATGCCCGCTAATCCGATTCGGAACGAAAACTAAAATAAAAAACTAACGAGAAGTAATCCGATTACCGTGTGCGGATTCGAATCCGCTTCCGTCTCAATTCCGTCGAGGCGATGCCGCGAGCCGCACAAGCGTTCGGCCTCCAGCGGTATCCACATGATCCTCCGCGGTGGTTCGTCCACGCTCTCTCGTCTGTATCAGCTTGCTCGCTGAAGATCCGTCGCCGCAACGATTGCCGAAAAATCCGCGGACAAGAATTCCCGACTTTCGGGAATCACGCGCAGCGGAGACGGAGATTATCTCGGCACCTCGAACGGGGTGCCCAGAGAAAGAGGTGAGAGAAATGGGGGTCCAGCATGGGGAAAACCTGGAGCTTGGCCCAGGGTTTCTCAACAGCACGTATATATATATTAAGTCAGTGCAACTTTTCACAGAAGTCCCCGAGTTAATATAAATCCCACTAAAACACCACCGACTGAGAATCTTATTGCGTGTGACCCTCTAGGCCCATTAACCAGTCCGATTTTCAGCCCGTTAAGTCCAATAACTAGTTATTGACTTATTGTCATTAACTAATATCTAGATATTAACTAATTATTTAGCCGAATTAACATCGCATGTAAATTCGGTCAGGCTTCTGATCAAGTTGGGTGCCAAGTAACACCACATGATCCCGGAAAGTAATGGAGTTCAGCAACCCACTCATGGAACTTGTCCGTTCACAGTTACCGCGTGGCTATAATCCTTCGTTCGCACAATGCTCTCAAGTTAACCTAGGGTATGGTCAACTGTCAAACCCTAGATGGTCGACTCACTTGAATCAAACTCCGCTGTACAACATCGAAAACATCTTTTCTGATACTGTTTCTGCTATGGCCAGAGACTCCTGCAGATCTATTCTAGAGCATTCTCTCTCCAATTACCTGAGAGCGAACAAACCTTTATTGAAACAATCCGATCCTTTATTAGAGATCCCGTGGATAGGGATTCGTAGGTCAAGGTCAAAGTCCAGAAGTCCACCGACAAGGTGTCTTTAGTATCTCAAGTCCAAGGATCAACCACGCCACTGTGACGATGAATCAAGCCGATTGACAGTCAAGTAATTTACCATTCGGTGATTCGTGTCGGATCAGTTCAGTGAACTCATTCCCCAATGAGTACCTACAGGTTTACCATTGTGTCTCCACACGAGTAACTAACGAGATCAATCACCCTCATCATATGAGCTGGAATAATCTGTACTAGTCTTACCGGATGTTTGATGTCCTTCTCAAACATCTTACGACTAGGAACAATTAAGAATATGTGTTTATAAGTCATCAGTCTTAATATTATGATCTCATCATAATCTGATGACTATTGCATATATTCATGGACTTCATTATGCGCAATTATAAATATGCCAATCTACATAATGAATTTAATGCCATTGATTAGTGAACCAAATTAAAATAGGTGCCTTATGATTGGCTTAGAGGACACCTATATCCATCACCAAGCACCACCATACAATAACCAAAGGCCACAAAATCCGCAAGGCTTCAGGCCCCAATAGTAGCATCCACCTTAACCCTCTTTCAACCAACCTCGCTAATATCCAAATTACAACCAAGTGCCCCCACCCACTTAGTACACCCAGCCAAGAGAACCCCTGACCTTAAGCGAGCCCAGTATTCCCCACTACCGAAGTCCCTCTCCGATATCTTCAATGCTCTCATGGCAGCTAACGCCCTCACATTGTTGATGCACTCACAACTTTCAGACGATTACCAAAAGAATAAAAACTTGCCGCTCAAAGATGTGTGTGTGGCGCACGAGGGATGAAAACAATAAACAAGAGGTGTACTTGAGGAACACTAAATAACATACGATGGTGCCAAAGTGCACACACGAGGATGCCAAAGGGAAAAGAGAGTGAAACAAAAGAAGACGGTAAGAAGACAGTGATCGCTAAAAAGATGTAAGTGATCAAAGTGTGCTTTCAAAGACAAATGATAATATTGCTATGAATATCAAAAGAAATGTGACCGCCACATATTGATGATCTCAAAGAAAATAAATTGAAATGATTGCGAATTACCTTTCAAAGTAGGGAGTATTGGAATCCTTTTATTTTCCCTTCCTCAGCCGGTCAAAGAAGAAGAGCCATTCTTGTTGATGCTCATTCCCTTTAAAACAACGTGCGGCAAGTGATGATGCTCTTCCAACCTCTCTTCTAATGTCTCGCGAGAAAGACATACAAACGAAGAAAAGAATGAAAAGAGAATTAGAGCTTTGATAGGGGTAGCATTTATTCTATGAAAAGGCACATCATATAACTAAACTAAAAGTATTCACTTTACTGGTATTTTCTTGAAATTCCTATATGCAAAGGGAAGGATCTAGCATAAAATGCTAGTAAGTGTGTGTAAAAAAGGTGGTCATGATGATACATGTAATACAACTGAGGTGAAGAAATTAATGAAAACAAAAGTAAATGAAAATAGATAAAAAAGAGTTGGTCCCTCTAAAGGCACCGAGCTTCCAAGGTTTCTCGAAGATGGAAGAAAAGACATGGAGAAAGATGGAGCTCCAATGATGTTGTCTACGTTCAAAGCAAGAGGGCTCTCTTCTCACTACAGTGAAATACTCAAACAACATTTCGGCCAACTTCCTGAAAGCTCAAAGAGGTACCTTATATATAGAGAACATTTTCTAGGGTTTTAGGATAAAAAATTTCTCTATTTCAGAGTGAATCATCCTAGATAATTGTTGGCTGCATGGAGACCACCCATCCAAGGAAATTAGATAATTTCTGATGAAATGACCTTGAAACTGAATTGCGTCGATCACAGACAACGTCTTTTAGAGAGGCATCGGCCTACCTGGATGTCCTTTAGAGGGGCCAATTAAGAAGGATAATCTCGAGAAAATTAAACATAATTATAAAATCTATGAATGACGTTGACCTAAAAAGACGTGATTTAGATAAATAGGAAATCAATTAAGATTTAAATTACTAATCGGTCAGGATTAAGAAACTAAATTATGTCGACCAAAGATGATACCTTTCAACTTAAACCTTATTCGATTAAGAAATTTGGACCAAAATTAATTACATCTAGAAATCTAAATGATGTCGGACATGGGCAACGCGAATTAGTGAATTTTCAGAAAAAATAGACAAAAGTAATCAATGATTAAACCAAAGATCAGTTTGGAGTATCATAAATCTGATATGAAATTTACTCAATGTAAGATCAAAATTAACGTATCTACAAGTATGAGAATAGTTGCCCTCGTCATATTAACAAGACTAATATGTACTAGTCTCACGAGATATTTGATGTCGTCCTCAAATATCCTCCGACTATAAGCAGTTAAGAATATATATTTTATATGTTAATCTCATTATTATTATCTCATATAATCTAACATTTATCGTATACATTCATGGACTTCATTATGAGACATTCAAACGAATAACACATAATGAATATAAATGTTCTTATTAATTATATAAGAATAAGATCGTACAAGTCATGTAATTGACTTGACAGACATACATAACTAACATCAACTATGCATTTTTCTAAGTTTTCTACAAGAGGTTATCACAGTTTTACTAACTTAGTGTTATGTAAATCTTAACCCAGAAATTAGTTTAGGTAAAGATCAAACTTAGATTCTTCTTGAACAAATTGGAAATATAAATCTAATAAATTTTAGTGTATTTCTATTCTAATCCGACTCCAAGATTTTTCCAATAAGCTTTCCAAATCATACTTTCCTTTAATCAACCCTTCCTCTTCTTCTTAATCTAATTCCTAGTCCGACTAGTATTAATTTCCTACTTTCTTGAACCAGAAGCCTAAAGCTTTATATATTTTACTATTAAAATGCTTGAATTAGAAAAAGTTGTCTTCTTCAAATATGTAGGATTTTCTGACGCAATTACTCTTGTATTAATCTAAATTTTCTATAGAGAGTTATATATAAAATACTAGGACGTTGTCCTGTGAGTCTGTGAACAGAAATCCGATTAGTATAGTTTCTAATTAATGATTTATAGTTGGGCTAGTTTATTTAAATATATATCATTTTGATGAATTCCACTTTTGGAAAATCTTTCAAATAGACCTCTGGTCATACTTGACTCTTAAACTCATACTAAACCTTAAAATTAGCCAAGATGATCTTCTTAGCAACTATAATTAATTTAATTATATTTCAAATGAGCTTAGTTTCACCTTATTTTGAGTTCTTTACAGGAAGTTATAACGGATACAAGGTGACTATTCATTGTGGGCCTGACGGTTGTCTTTATCTTAATATGATAGGCCATCTTCTAATGACTTAATGGGCTAATTGGGATAATTAGATTTAAATTAAAAGGTTCAGATGAGATGGGATATAACATAGAGAATGTCCCTCTAAAGCAAATCCAACAGGAAAAAACGCCCCAAACAAGGCATGCAAAATAAAAATACGCGAGGAACATGCATCAAAAATTCAGACTGAACTGAATATTTTGCCGTGTAAGGGAGCATTTAGGGGCTTTAAGCTCAAAAAGCCTTCCCTCATGATCTGAGTGATCCCCTCTTGTTATCCCCACAAGAAAAAAGCCACTCTTATGAAGGATGAAGCCATCAAAATAAACGAAAAATCAGAAAATAAGTAAAACAGGGACTTAACTTGAAGCTCTCTCATTGCATTAATAAAATTCAAAAGGAGTAATTCTTAGGGGGAGATAGAATGTATGGAGAACCTTGCATTAGAGAAAAAAGAATATAGAAAAATAACTCTCTCTCTCTCTCTCTCCATGAATCTAGCTGGGCTGAGAGACAGCCTGCCCAGTTGAACCTTCTTCCTCTCTTTGTTTCTCACTCTATTCTTTTTCTTCTTCTTCTTCTTTTGTCCCCCTAATTTTCCTGCAAAAATGGAGAGAAGAAGAGGGAGTTCTTCTTCTCTTTGCCCCCTTCTCCCTTTCTTCCTCTCTTCTTCTTTTCTTTTGCCACCCTCTCCAAAGTTCTAAGGAGCTGATTTCATCCTTTTTATAACTTGGGGCTGCAGATTTTAGTCCTAAAGGATAAAGGATAGAAGAAAATATTTTCTTTCAATGATTAAGTAGACAAAGAAGAGGGGACAAGTGTCCTCTTTCCAAAAGTTGGTAAAAACTAAAAAGTACAGAAGAAACATTCTCTTGGTGCTTTGGGGGGGGGGGAGCAAAGAAAATGAGACATATCCCTCTATCTTAGGGTTATCACTTCTTTTTCACATGCCATCCTATAAAATCTTCTAGAAGCTTTTTTGTGTGAGAGGCTTTTTCTGCACATGGGCAACAAAAGGGGACACTTACTTTCTTGAATCGAGGAAACCACAATAAGCCACGTATGGGTATCCCAAAGTAGGCCTTCTCCTTTTTTCTGTATGAAACAACCTTGCCTGTACCAGCCCATCAACTTTGGGCTTGGGCCCTGTTGTATGCCTTTAGAAAAATAGGAAATGGGCCTAAATAAACCATGGGTTGTTGCAGCCCACCATGACTCCTTTTGGACCTTTGAGCTTTATGGGTTGGCGGATGAATTCTTTTGGGCTCGGACCCGTCCTGAACTTATTTAAGCATGCTTAATGGACTCGGGTACTTCCATATGTTTAAAAATTTGGTGACAACAAATTACCCCTACGCATGTGAATCCCGCACAGAGACCAAGGGTGATGGAGCCAATTATGTGCATGTAATAATCGTCGGACCAAGCTGCTCGGCCATCATATCCTACTGAGTCTGCTTCTACCACCTTCACTTTTTGCTCAGATATTGATATAACTGCGTAAGCGGGTCAAAGTTTTCCTTAAAACCGTTCCACTTAGGGTCTGTTTGGCACCCAGTAAAATATTTTACAAATGCAAGTTTTCGGAAAAATCATTTCTTGATGGATTATTTGGTTACCCGTGAAAGTCAAAGTCAATGGAAAACGTGATGCATGCAGCGCCATAAACCTGGATTTTGGTGTCCGTCCCAAGAGAGCTGATGCCATTTTCCGTGGGTAGCTGTCTTTTCTCTTTGGGTTGTTAGTCTGGTCTTCTATCTTCGAAATAATAAATCTAAACTATAATAAATAGGTAATGATATTCATATGACAACTCAACATTGCTTGCATCTTTGCATAATTAGATTTTTTATAAGACAACTCAAAAAAAAACATGAAAATTCAAAAATCTTAGCTCCATAAATAGTACACTACTGTTCACTGGGACTAGGTTTTTAAATTTTTATCTTTTTTTTGTTATCTTCCATCTAAAATCAAATTAGACGGACATGTAGGACATGTCAGCAGCTTTTACCGAAAAATAAATAAATAAATAAATAAAAAATCGAACCCCAATGAATAGTACACTATTGTTCTTTGGGGCTCAATTTTTGAATTTTTTTCTTTTGTTGAGCTGTGGGAATCGAGTGTTGTCTGTAGGAATCGGTGTCACATCCTCTGCAACAGGATGGGAAAAATAGACTAAGCAGTTAAGAATATATAAAGACTTCATAACTAGAGTCAATTGATTCCTTTGGTTTTCATTAAGGCAGTAAATGGTACAGTGATTTTTTGATTTTCGATCTACTTCCGACGTCACAAAAATGGATGTGAAAATGTTTTCTCTTTCTTATTCCAAAGTACTTTCGAATTTGAATTTTCTAATAAGTAAATAGATGTTGTGGCTCCATGCCAAAAATACTCATTTTCGCATCCACTTTCTGGTATTTATTTTGCTAATATATTATTATTTATATTTTTCTCCTATCACAAAAGCTAACTAGTACTATCAAATATTTCAACTTTAGTTTCAAACTAGGTAGATGTGCTATGAATGCTTTACTTTGATAAATAATAGTACTTTCATTCAGGGGGATGTTGAGCCCCTTAGGTTGCTTTTGATGCAAAAAAAAATCTTATAATTATATAAATTTGCTATTAGTAAGCATAAAGGTAAGTAAATGTGCATCTAAAAATGTGATAGAGATATATTATCAAATATTTTATTATATGGGTACGAATACAATAAGATTTTTTGATAGTAAATGTTATTTTTTTAAGATTAAAATGACAAAAGGATCTCAAAAACTTGAACGAAAAGGTCAAACCTTAAATAGGTGAGTATTGGTCGACTAGCACCAAATTGGTCAACTAGAATCAGAATTTAGTTTTCACTGAGTGACCTGTTTGGTCTACCAACTGGCTATTGGTCAACAAATACCAAAACTCATCTTTTTTGGGTATCTTTGATTGGCTGACAAATTGGGAACCGATCAACGAGAATTAGTCAAGATTTTAAGGATCTATTTTTCCTACATTGTATATTAGACATCTAGTTTTGGCTTCTAGTCGTCCAAAACAGCTTAGATGCCCATGTGACTAGGCAAGCTGACATGTCTTTCTCTATCCCATAGGAAGGAGAATCATATGAGACCTTTATGATAAAAGGGTTAGCATGAACTAACATTTCATCTTTTCTCCAACGATAATATATATTCTCTCTCTCTCTCTCTCTCTTTTTGAGATTCTAATGTACTTTTTGAAATTATTTGAAAGCTTACTTTTTCTCATTGTATGTTACACATCACTATCACCTTTTTACTTACTAACTTCTTAACTTTTAAGGAGAATTTTTTTTGTTTTTCCTGTGAACATTTTTATCTAAGTGACATCATGTACTACCCTACTAGCCAGTACATCAATAAACTAATCAAATGTTGGGATTCAAAATGACATGGACTATTTTGCATTTAAAAATAAAAAAAATGAAAAGCATGTAGAACCTTCCCAAGTTATACCTAACAGCGAGGGCATCTCTTTGAGGCCTATAAAAGGAAGAGTGTGGTAGGTTTTGGGCCAAGGTCTTGGAGGAAAAATGCGAGAATTTTTAAAGAGCTCTTTGTGTGTTTCTTGTCTTCCTCTTAAGCTCCTGTTCTAACCACTGTGAGGAGATTTTTTTTTCTTGTGAACTTTTCTCATCTATGCAGGTTAATGAGGAAAGTGTTAACTTGGTAGATCTTTATCTTCTTCTTGATTTAGGCAAAGACCAAGACTCTGGGAAGCATTCTTAGTGTGCAATGTGTCTTCCTCCTTTAAGAAGAAGATCTTGGTAACACTTCTCAAGCAAAGGCTACTAGGAAGATCCGGTGGAATATCATCTACATCAACTCATCTCCTAAGAGCAATGACAGCACAAGAAGAGATTAAAGACTTGAAGTTTATTTACTTATTTTATTATTGTAATATTTAATAAAGCAAATGTTGTCTTTTATATGTTGAATAAGTTAAAAACTAGGGTTTCTACCTTTCTTTTATTTCTTTCCATGTGCCTTTCTTTTGAAGAAGAAGGTCAATCATTGTAAAGATTATAGGTTGAGTGCCTTCTTTTATAAAAAAAAGGACAATCTTTAGAAGGGTTAGAAGTAAGTCTTACTAGATGCCTTATATCTAAAAAGAACCTTTTAACAAGAGACGTGGAATTTAGGGGGAGCCTAATTAGAAGCTTGATATCCAATGTGTATAGTTGATTAGGACTAGATCTACTAGCGGTATATTAGAATCAGATTTTTAGTAGAAAAGTCCAATGTGCTTAAGGAGTGGATGTAAGTCATCATTTGGTGGATGGAACCACTATAAATCTCGTGCCTAATGTGTGATTGTGTTTAGTGTTCTTATCATTCTGTTTTCATCTGACCTTTGTTTTAAGATTTCACTGCATTAATTAAATATTTTAGAAAAAAAAATTATCATCCTATTCACCAGTGATGGACGTAGGATTTATCCAATGGGGTCATAGAATTTTAGTGGGCTTAGGCCCAGTATAGATTTTACTTATGTATGACCCCATTGGCCCAGGCCCCGTGAACCCACTAGCCTTGGTTCCAGCCTAACGCAGCCCCCTAGCTCAAGAAAAATCTAAAGAAACCTAAAATTAATGTTTCTTATCGGTATTGAACTTATGTCCACACAGTAAATGAAACGACAAAACAATTAAGCCACTCTCTCTTCTTTAAATATTTAATTCTATTTTTTATAACCTTCTTAACTTAATTAAAATTCTAAAAAAGTAAAATTTTAATTACCTGAACAAGAGACACCCTTACGATGCTCAGAATTGCACACCGTGTGATAGATAGACTATCGAGCGATCCTACAAGATAAAATTTGTGCATCTGCCGCAGCGATTCACCCTCCTGGAAGATGTTGTCATAGCTCTAAATCTAACAGGGATAAGGTCTTCACTCTTCTTTTTGTTTAATATGATATTAAACAACAGAGATATGCTATTTTAGTCTAATATAAAACGCATCACATTACGCATACATACATTGGAGTAACATATATTAAGCTTGACTTATAGGAAGTACCAATTACACGTGTTCTTCTTTTCATATAAAAAATAAACGTAGATTTATTTTCGCTTTCGTCTTCGATATCCATGCGGAAACACTCATTTATGCCACCTCTTATCTGATATTAACGATGAACAAATTCGAGATTTCCAATGGCAAAGATAAAGGCCCGATTCCTTAATTATATCCTCAAGTAGCTTGGTTTTCTTATCCTAAAAAAGAACACCTGCCCGTTTCCTGATATCCACATTCCACAAGTATAGCCTTCTAACCATCCCCCCCACGTTCAACCAACGCAACAGGATGAGGTCGTCCCTTAAATATACACCTCTCCCCCACCACCCTCATCACCTCCATCTCCTTTTCCCCAGCCAAACAAACACACATCTCCTGTTCCTATCACTGCTGCTGCTCCGTTTATAGCAGGAAAAGAACTGCTAAGGAACACCCATGGCCACAGGAGCTTCCCTGAAGAGTCCTGCAGCAAGGCACAGATCATGGGTTCTCCTGTTGTTCTGTGTCTTCTTGTTAGGAGCGGGGAAACAGCCGGCGGTGGAAGCCACCCACAGGGTGTACAGAGAGTACCAGTCCTACCAGCCGGCGCCGGTCGGGGGGGCGCCCAGGACAGGATACCACTTCCAACCGCGTAGCCACTGGCTCAACGGTGAGTCTCATGTCTGATCGTTAGTTTGACGGAGGAGTAACTCGGCTTTCCATGTCCTTCAAAAAACGAGATTTTTTAAAATAATATAAATGAGTTTTATATATATATATGAGTTTTTTTTTAAAAATATATAGGAAAACAAGATAGAATAATAAACATATGAGTTTTTTAAAAAAAATATATAGTATTTCAGGCCAAATAAACTATTCCAAACACATGATAACGAAGACAAGGTGGTAACGTTAAAAACACCCTTGTTTGAGATTCTCAGCCTCTGAAAGATTCCATCATATTTGCTCTACATTCCCCCCGGCCGCTTCCATAATAACTCGATAGCCCTCCAATTTTAAGGTTAAGTTAGATGTAGCTAGGGATCATGCAGCTGTCTAGTTACTTCCTTAACTACTGTGATGCCCTAACATGTCTCTCCTTGTGCTTTTGCATGGCCACGCGATCGAACGTGCCAACATGATGATGAACAGATCCCAATGGTATGCTCCTCATGCTCTCATTCTTCTTTCTTCATCGTTTTACTGATCATGAACATTATCAAAGAGGGAGAGGATCTCCCTGTAGTTGTCTTTGACCTAAGTTGACTATATATCAGCTTAGCTCAGTTCAACTGGAAACGAGATCGTTTTTGGACCGAGCTGTCTAGACCTCCCAGCAGTCCGAGATTCATCAAAAGAGAAGTGAATAGGTCATTTACCCCTCTCAGCAATTTTGATGAGTCTCAGAGCGTAAGGAGATCCAGACAACTCGATCTAGATTATCCTGTTCGATTCAACTGATAAGGTTACATGTTTGAGATCCTTTCTTGACAAATCAAACGGTTCTTATGAAATCAAAATTGCAGGCCCCATGTACTACAATGGCCACTACCACCTGTTTTACCAGTACAACCCCAAAGGCGCCGTGTGGGGCAACATCGTCTGGGCGCACTCCGTCTCCACCGACCTCATCAACTGGACTCCCCTCCCCCACGCCATCTTCCCCTCCAAGCCCTTCGACATCAAAGGCTGCTGGTCCGGCTCCGCCACCATCCTCCCCGGCAACAAGCCCGCCATCCTCTACACCGGCGTCGACGCGCACAACCGGCAGGTCCAGAACATCGCCTTCCCCAAGAACCTGTCCGACCCCCTCCTCCGGGAATGGAACAAGCCCGACTACAACCCTGTCATCCCCCCCGGCCCCAACGTCAACGCCAGCGCCTTCCGGGACCCGACGACCGGGTGGCTGGGCCGCGACGGGCAGTGGCGGGTGACGGTGGGCAGCAGGAGGGGCCGCGTGGGTGTGTTCCTCCTGTACAGGAGCAGGGACTTCGTGAAGTGGGTGGAGGCGAAGGAGCCGCTGCACTCGGTGAACGGCACCGGCATGTGGGAGTGCCCGGACCTCTTCCCGGTGTCCCTCCGGGGCAAGAACGGGCGGGACACCTCCGACACAGGGGCAGGCCTGAAGCATGTGCTGAAGGTGAGCCTGGACGAGACCAGGTACGACTACTACACGGTGGGGAAGTACACGCCGGAGGTGGATAAGTATGTGCCGGACGGCACGTCGCCCGACGACGCAACCGGGCTGAGGTACGACTACGGAAATTTCTACGCGTCGAAGTCGTTCTTCGATCCGGCGAAGCGCCGGAGGGTGCTATGGGGATGGTCGAACGAGTCCGACAGTGTGGCCAACGACGTTCAGAAGGGTTGGGCTGGCATTATGGTGAGCATATACATGCATTAGGTCAAACTTAGTACTCAGTCCATAAAATCTACATAAATTCTATGTAATGAGAGCAGAGTAAGATGATCTCTTGTTGCGTTGTGGTGTTGCAGACGATTCCGAGGGCCGTTTGGCTCGACGGCAGTGGGAAGCAGCTCGTGCAGTGGCCAGTGGAGGAGCTGGGGAAGCTGAGGGGGAAGAGTGTTGAAGCCCATAACGTGGCGCTGGGCAAGGGTGCTCACTACGAAGTTAAAGGGATCCTAACCTCACAGGTTTGGTTTTTGAGATCTTTTAGTCTATTAGAATTGCGTTTCGTTTGGGTAGATTTATGCTTATAATAATCCCTCAAAATGCTTCCACAATTATGCATACAACATAGTAAACATTACCCTAATCAACCATCTCCAAAGAGACATGATCCTCTAAGTGCAGGTTTAGATCGAAATGGGTTAATGCAGAGAGGTGTTTATTCCACTCCCCATAAACATTATTTTAAAAGAAAATGTATTACCCCCGGTAGTTTTTGAGTCTCTTTTTTTTTTTTGAGAAATTTTTTGAGTCTCATCTAAACTTGCACTTACTGGAATCACATTCACATCAAAAACTAGCTATCCCCTACGGCAGGATGAGGTCGTCTACTCTATTAATTAATTTTTCTTATTTCAATGGTACTCCACGTTGTGCTATTGGTTTATTTGTAGAGTTTTTTTATTTTTTAAACATTCAATTTTCATGATTTAAATAAAAAAGTAGAAATAATCTAACGTATAAATTAAAAAAATAAAGTAAAAAAGAAATAACGTAGAGAAAGCAGAGTAGATGCTTTCAATCCCTTTCACTTTTACTGCAGATGGGATCCCTCAGATCTTATCTATACTCTCATGTGTCCTCATTCACAATGAAATAAAGAGTAAGACTTGCTGCACAAGGGCGTTGCAGTATCATGTTGTAATGTCCGTACACAACCATGGGATCGTGTCCTATCGCAGGCAACTGAGAGATGTCTACCCTTCTTCAAAATTTTGTGGGGCATTCAAAAACAGTCGGGAAACAAAGGTAAGATTAAGTAGACTCAGGAGTGAGAAAATGCGTTTCAAGAGTTAAACGCTACATGGCCTCGCCACCAAGCCAGTTATTGGAGAACAATTATTTATGTACAAGTTGGTCACTCTCCACTCGCTGAGCTCCATACTAGTAAGGGATGGCGAAGTACAAAGGCCGATTTTATTACATCAGCAAAGTCCTACAAGGTCCCGAGTTACGATATCCCGTTGCCGAGAAGTTCACCTTAGCTTTGATACACTCGGCTAGACAGTTGCACCTCTACTTTTAGGCTCATCCAATCGTTGTCTTTACAAGCCAACCCTTAGGGAGGATCTTGCAAAATCCTAAAGCATCGAGACACTTGGTCAAGTGAGCGGTTGAGTTGGGTGAATTCAACATCACCTACAAACCGAGAACTACCATAAAGGCACAGGCTCTCGCCGACTTTGTAGTCGAGTGCACCATATCAGTGCAAGAGGCTGGCACTGCAAATCTCAATCCAATTTGGGAGCTCTATGTCGATGAATCCTCTTGTGCAGCCAACAGTGGCACATGGCTATTCCTGATGTCCTCCGAGAGAATCAAGCTACATTATGCCCTGGACTTCAAGTTCTCGGCATCCAACAACGTAGCAGAATATGAATCCCTCTTGTTAGGCTTATGGATGGCTAGAAGCATGGGAGCAACTAGAATCAAAATCTTCGCCGATACCCAGTTAGTGGCAAGACAGATACGAGGAGATTTCGAGGCTCGATATCCAGGCATGAGTCAGTACCTACAGAAGGTTCAAAGCCAAAGAGTCTGACTTGAATACTTCGAAGTAGTCCAGATCTCAAGAGAGTAAAATGGCAAGGCTCACTCCCTGTCCCGACTAGTCTCGTCCGTCGAATAAATGTCCTCTCGGTCAGTGCTTATCGAAGAACTCGAGCAATTGAGTATTCAAAAAGACGTCCAAAAGCAGAGTTCTGGCTCATGACAAACTACCAGACGACCGATTGGAGGCAAGAAGTGTCAGGAATAGAGCTTGATGTTCACCATGATTGGTGATACCCTCTACTGAAGGTCTTTCTCTCAACCCCTTCTCAAGTGCCTCCAACTGATAGAGGCTCTGAGGGCTATAGAGGAAGTCCATGAAAGAATGTGTGGGAGCCACACGGGGGGTTGTTCTTGGCCCACATCCTACTCTAACAAAACTATTGGTGGCCCACCTTACAAAAAAATGCGCTGGAATACATCAAGAACTGCAATAGATGTCAGCGCTTCGCAACAACCCCTCACCAACCAGTTGTCTCCATGATAAGCCTCCTTGAGCCATGTCATTTTGCTAGATGGGGAATTAATATCCTTGGCCCCTCGCCCGAGGCACCGGGGCAGAAGAAGTTGGTCATTGTGGCAATCAATTACTTCTCCAAATAGATCAACGTGGAGCCATTAACCAAAATAACTGATAAAGCAGTTTAGAGCTTCGTGTGGAAATCCATCATCTGCAGGTTCAGTATTCTGAGATCTATAGCTTCAGACAATGGGAAGCAGTTCGCTAGCGCTTATTTTGAAAAGCTCTGTAAGCAACTAAAGATCAAGAACTGCTACACATCGGTAGCTCATCGCCAGGTGAATGGATTAGTAAAAAATGCTAACCGAACCTCATTCTATAGAATTAAGACTCGATTAGAGGGGGCCGCAAAGTCCTGGATAGAAGAGCTACCGAGTGTCATATGGTCACATAGAACAATTGCTCGAGTAGTAATAGGAGAAAGTCCTTTCCACTTAGTGTATGGAGCAAAAATCATGATCCCCCTAGAGATAGGGAGCCCCTCGCTATAGGTTGAGGCTACAGAAGCAGAAAGTCACTAGTAGCTGAGAGAAAATCTCAACATGCTCCCAAAAATATGAGAAAATGCTAGACTAAGAATGGTGGAATACTAGCGCAAGATGGCCAAATATTATAACCTCCAAGTGAGACAAAAACAGTTCTTTTCAGAAGACCTAGTCCTGAGAAAAATCGAAGTCTTGACACCACAGCTTGCCACCGAAAAATTTGCCCCCAACAAGGAAGGCCCTTATCGCGTATTAGAAGCTCTTGAGAAACGTTCGTACCGACTCTCCACACTCGAAGGCAAGAAGGTAGCCAGCACCTGGAACTCTAATAACTTAAGAATCTATTATTGTTAGGAACTTCTCGTTTATCAATTTAGTAGAATCTCCTTTTCTCGAGTAAAAAAGAACTTTGTACTACGTTGGAAAATAAACGATATAGTTTTTCATCTCCCAATATATCGGCGTTCAACCGTTTCCCCGAGTGCCTATACTTGATAAGGGCTCTTAAGCTAGCATTTTCCTCAAGTGCCCACACTCGGGAAGGACTCTTAAGCTAATCTTTTCTCCGAGTGCTCACACTCGGGAAGGACTCTTAAACCAACCTTTTCTCCGAGTGCTCACACTTGGAAAAGGTCCTTAAGCCAATCTTTTCATCGAGTGCCAACACTCATAAAGGACTCTTAAGCCAATTAATGCTCATCTGGTCGAGATCCAGAGAAGACTGCCCATGGTAGGTTGAGGAGCAGCAGCACCCTCAGTAGCATCAACAATGCCCTCGACGGCAACTTCCTAGAGGTTGTCGGGAAAGGCAGTGAAATCGACCGCCTCCGACCTCTCTCTCTTAGTTTCCTCGGCTTCAACCTCCGATACGTCCTCGTTGGAGTGATAGGCCAAATCTCCTTGCTCAAGCAACCCTATGCCCTCGATGTTCTGGAAGAACTCTTGGGCCCAAGAGACTGCCGCCCGAAAGCCAGTAGAGAAACCTTTTGTTGTACCCTTGTGTACCCGACGGTGTACTGCTCAAGGCTGAACTCGACCTTCTCGTCGAGGAACTCGGCTGAGGACTTGTATCAACTCACCGCTTCAGAAGCCACCGTCTCCAACGAGCGAGCGCGAGACTGGGCCATGTCCAACTCCTCTTTGACCTTCATTTTCCTCTCCTCCGACTCGATAACTTAGGCCAGAGCTGCCTTAAGGCTGGCCCCCAATTCCTCTTTCACCTTTATCGCGTGATGCATCTCCGCCTGGGACTCGTCCAAGGCCCACTGAAGATCTTGTTGTTGAGCTTCGAGCCTTTGCCTGTCCGTGTAGAGTTCGTCAAGTCCCTTCGCCAAATTAGGCATGGACTAACGACCGTAGGCCCGATTGCAGGGCCCGAATGGAGAGTTCCAGGTCAGGTCTCCACTTCTCCCACCTCCTCTCCATAGGGATGCACACAACCAAGGCCAACTTGTGCACCACATCCCCATCGGAGAAGGTGTTATCAGTATACACCCTCCATACAGACGGGCGCCATGGGATCGGATCTCGGGCAGGCAAAGAGGCCGTCGATTGTCTCAAATCAATCGGGGCATCTCGGATGACTATGCCCCCTGTCGGTCGTGGGCTTCAACAGTTGCACTCCCTTGGTCGTTCATTACGGGGGCCTTCCCTATATCCGCCCGACGCCTTTTCCATCAACTCTCTCCCCTCAGCTACTTCGCCCCCTTAAGGTTGCCGTTCGGCCGCCCTCTTCCGTGCCTAATCTCCTCCAGCCTCGCGGTTACATCGGCCCTGCCTGCCATCGGTTCCGCCAAAGGAATGTCCTCGGAAACGTCGAAGTACCTGAGAGAAGGCCCAACGTCGAGCCCTGATATCTCCGTGGTGGCAGACTCCCGGAGCTACTTTGCTACCTCCGCCCTCGGCCTTAGCTGCCTCCGCCACAGCAAGGGAGGCAAAAATGAACATCTTGGTTGAAAAATAAACAGCATGGTTAATAAATGACCGAGAAGAAAAAGTACTCTTGTAAAGACCGAGAGAGACACTCACCTCAAAACTCTCGCGGGGCAAGGTCAACCGCCAACAAGGCCCTCTCGATAACTTCGAAGTATGCGTCGATCACGAGTTGGGCCTTGAGGGCCACCTTCCTCGGCTCCATCTCTGGAGGAATCCGATAAGACAGTAGATCCTCCCACATGGAAGTGAAGTTGAAGGTACTGTGAAAATCCCAAAGGAGAGTCACGTAGGATCTCGAGTCACGAAGAAAAAATAATTTTTCCACGATTTATGGTTTGAGAGGCGGTGGAGCTGAGTAGGAGAAATAGGTTATGAAGACGGACCTTCACGAAGAAGAACTCGTCATCAATCTGGATATGAGGAAGGCATAGAACATGCACCAGAAGAGGAGAGCTGAGGAAATTATCTTTCGCTCATGACAGACGAGGAGGAAGATGTAGATGTAGAACCAAACATTGGAGGTGAGCTGGGCTGGAGCCAGTCAGTACTGTTGCAGAAGATTACAAATAAATAAGGAAATTGGAGGACGAAAACCCGCAAGAAACATCTCCTTATAGACTACAAATTAAACAAATAAAAAGGTTTTAAGAAAAATGTTTTTAGAAGTAGTAAACGATCAATTCTGTTTTTATTTTTTCTGGAAATTAATTTCTTTAGAAAACATTTTCACTTGAATCTATTTTACTTATAACAAAACCGACCCTAAGTCTGCGTCACAGTGAAAAGGTAAGCAGCCAAATTTGCCCGAGAAGAAAAGAGGAAGAACCAAGGAGCAACAAAGATATACTTACAACAGCAAGCAACACTTTCTGAAACCCGGAAAATTTTAAACGCAGGCGGACGTGGAGGTGACGTTCGAGGTGACCGGTCTGGCGACGGCCGAGCCCTTCGACCCGGCCAGCCGGCCGAACCCCCAGGCGCTGTGCGGGCGGAAGGGCGCCGACGTGGCGGGTGGAGTGGGGCCCTTCGGCCTCTGGGTCTTCGCCTCCGCCGACCTCAGCGAGCGCACCGCCGTCTTCTTCCGCGTCTTCAAGGCGGGCAACAGGCACGTCGTCCTCATGTGCCATGACGCCAGCAGGTACGTACGCCTAAAACCCGTTTTAACCTAATATCAACAATTTAAAAATTAGAGAATTCTTGCAATTTTAAAATGGCACTTTTTTTGGAGATATATATCTAAACACATGAAAATAAAATAAAAGAATAAATGAATAATCTGATTTTTATTTACAATGATCTTTTCATGAAAACTTAAATAAGGATATGCGCCATCAAGCAAGCGAGCGGAATCTTGTTTAATTTACACTATTCTATATCGTGTGATACATTTAAAAGCACTTTAAAATAAAATACTCTTTTTAAATTTTGACATTTTATGTCAAAATAATTACCCCTAAGAAGGTGTAGGATGGTCGGCATGTGTAGCGTACGTCCAATCTGAGGTAAGATTAGTTAAAGAGGCAGCATGCACTTGAAATATAACAGGCTACCACATTCCAAATATACAAAAAAATAATTTATAGTACATCAAACATAGTAAAAAAAATGTTATTTTACAACTATTTACAACATTTTACGATGCACCGACTCCTAAATCTTCTACACTTTCACTTGCACATCCTTTGCTCATATGGGTGATCAAGCGGACCAATTAGATTCGTCCCATTTCCCTATTTCTCCACGTACGTTGATATATAGGAGAGTTCGTGTGTGATTGGCTGCTGGGTAGTCTGTTCTGACTGATCCTTCACCACCACGGCAGGTCGACAAGCCAGGCCGGCGTGTGGAAGCCATCTTTTGGTGGGTTTGTGGATGTGGACATCCAAAAGGAGGGCAAGATATCTCTAAGGAGCCTGGTATAGTGTTCATCAAACCCATCTGGACTCTCCTTCTTCTTCTTCTTCTTCTTTTGTTATAACTCATGTCTGGCAAACTAAAATGGTGCATGTACAGATTGATACTACGGTGGTGGAGAGTTTTGGGGCGGGAGGGAAGACGTGTATCACGTCGAGGATCTACCCCGTACACGCCATGGGCAACGGCGCTCACCTGTTTGCGTTCAACAACGGGGCGGCAGGGGTTAGGATCTCACAGCTGCAGGCATGGCAGATGAACACGCCTAACATGAACTGAACTGTGTCCTGTGTGGTGTTGTAGCTGCATGGCAGATGAACACGCCTAACATGAACTGAACTGTGTCCGGTGTAGTGTTGTAGTAAAGCTTTGAAATCGTAAGTTAAGGCTTCACAAGGTGAATAATAGGATAATCTTCCTGAAAGTTTACAATGGGGTGATATGATAATATATATTATGTGTGGTGTTGTAATAAAGCTTTGAAATTGTCCCATTTTCAACGGAACTATCACAGCTCGAGTCCCAACGGGGTTCAGCTGCGGACCCTTTGAACATGGAAATCTCGCAAGTAGCTGTTGTGAGCTTATTATCCCTTGGATATTCCTCGCCTAACGTGAGATTGATTCCTATTTGTTCGAGTTGGAGAAGTGGTGCTCAACCAACGGGACTACCGTCCAAAAATAATAATAATAATAATAATAAAATTTTGAAATTGTATCCTAAAGCTTGACGAGGTGAATAAAGTAATGATCTTCCTGAAAGTTTAAGATGTGGCGATATACTATATGTGCCCTTTGTGGTGTTGTGGTAAAGCGTTCAACTTGTAACCTGATGCATGACAAGGTGAATAAAATGATGATCTTCCTGAAAGTTTACAGTGTGGTGATATATATTAATGTGTGAAGATGTTAACATGTGATTGATGAACTTGTAGCTAGTAGTCTCTCACGCCATTGCTCCTCCACCTGTGAAATGTGATCCCCTGGTCCTGGACTTATTTTAGTATATAGATTTTTAGTAGTCGATCTCTTTTTATTTATCAAGAAAAATTCCATCTTTTATTACTATAAATAAAATTATACCTATGTTAGGAACTTAAAGAGGCGAGCAAGAGATTGGCCCAACCAGATCTCCGAATCTTCACACCTGCCAACGGATTAAATACGGCAGAACATGGAAACAATGCCCACTAAAGTAAATATCGATGCCTCACCCTGCCACATTTAACATCTATGGATTCAGATTAAGTGAGGAAGATACATCACGATTCCAAATCGAAAGCCATAGCCAATTTGACACTATCAGTATGTTTGGAAACACTTTTAGTTGGAAGTTACTTTTATTTTTTTCCCCTTAAAAAATAGCTGAGAAGAATGATTTTAACTCACTTTAGATAGTTAAAACAGTTAGTCTCTCCTAGTTAGATTTTTTTTCTCCCATCTATGAAGATTCAATTTCAATATTTTGGTTGAAAACTGAACACAACTAAATTACTGTATCAATGGCTTCCAACATTTAATCTCTCCCTATCAAAATAATTAAATAAGACTTTAAAAGTACTTCTGATTAGAAGCTTCGCTAAACACCAGTGAACCGTGTTAAGCCAGTGAAGTCTGCTGCACGTGTAAAGGCAAAGAACGAGTATAAGAAAAACTAGAACACTTACCATTAGAGTCTACTTAACTGTTATGGCCTTCCTGCGAACACCTAGTGTCCATTTGGTATGGCGTACAAGTTGCTGCGTGCACAAGTTTTCCTAAAAGCTTAATCCCCATGGTTTGTTTGATAATGGGTAATAAAAATCTCATTCTGCTACCATCGCCAAGTAGGGATGTTGGCATCCACTGTAAGCTGTCGGATGTCATTTTCCCAACGGAATGAACAAGTGCAGCCCTACAGCCAGGGGAATAGCCAGGCAAATGTACAAACAGAACCTTAGAAATTACGAACACTTGTACACTTTAAAGATGTTATAGTTTTACACTTGTATCCTTAACACTTAAAAGGTACAGTTTTACATTTATATCCTTAATTTAAGAAATATTTTAGTTTTACAGAAAAACAAATAAAATATGACGTTGGATAGGTATTGCTTACACTTATACTCATTAAAAAAAAAAAATTATTTGAACTCTCTGATTAGTTGTCGAGTTGGGGTGTTCTCCCAATTGGATAAATAAAAAAATAGATAAGTCCTCAAATATTGCCATTCAAATTTTGATCATGTAGAGACACAATATTTCTATTTGGACTGCTTGGTCAAATGTCGAGTTGAGGTGCTCGCCTAGATTGGAATATTTTAAAAAAATATAAAAAATCTTCTCATTCTGCTATTCGAATTTTGATAATGTGAGAGCATGATCTTTTTTATTTAAGCCGTCCGGTTAGATGCTGAGTTGGGATTCTCCTAAATTGAAATATTAAGAAAAAAAGGAAGAAAAACTTTGAAGCTGCCATTCGAATTTTGATCACCTGAGGGTGTGATCCTTTTTATTTGGATTGTCTGATCAAATGTCAAGTTAGAGTGTTCTCCCAACTTTGAGAATTGGGGGGAAAAAAAAAAAAAACCTTTGACTCTGTCATATCTATGTCAGTAATCCCATAATATGAAAATTCTTTCGGAAGCAAATAAAGATATGAGATCATTTATAGGAAAATGTTTTATGGAAAACAAATAAATAAAAATATTTTCAGAAATACAAAATTATAGATTATGTTTTCATTTTCCTTATAAATTGGTTTCCTTCAAAAACATTTTTCGTTTGAATATGCTTTAATAGAACCAAACACGCCCGTAGCTATTCATTAGCAGACAACAGGAAGTGGCCCAAAGATCAAAGAAGACAGTTAAGTCCCAAAGTGCACCTTACCAAATGCTGATCTTCCTTCTAATACTTCAATTAAATCAATAATTTTTGTTTTATGAAAATTATTAGGATGACTTAAAAAGTGCATTCTTTTCACATAATCAGTTCATGTATTAATCACAGAGACAAGTTTCCTAAATTGTAATATGTAATGAAACCTTATCAAATTATTACAACTTATATCAATTGCAAATAGAATTATTTTCGGAAAACTGCCAGAAACATATTTTTAATTATATTTATCATAGGTGGTAATTAAGCAGGCCTCTAACACTAATTTTGGAATCTTTTGAACGTAGGATATGAATTTCAGCTATCTAATTAATGTCAAAAAAGAAAGGATCTTGGGAGGAAACTTCAACGTCCTCTCTCCTCATCTCTTTCCTTCGTTTGAACTTTTTACTTTCTTATTTACAAAGACTATATTTTATCATATGCTCATAAAATTCCTTTTTTATCATCAAATAATCAAATGACAAGTCATGTAGTTTAGTAAACATTAATCATGTGTGAGTAGAATTGAAGCACAATGAGGCATGTGTTGCAAGATGGAGAAAGAAAACACGTTCTTTGGAAAGGATAAATCGCTTGCAGACTTCACTTTAGGTACTAGATTTCCAAGATTGTACTGTTTGCCGTAGATGCATCAAATATAGTCTCGACTCCTATCAAACTAACGATACATAATGACTTTGTGCCCCTCTTTGCAAAGGGGTCAAGAGGAAGTTGATCTGAAGTCAATCCATCCCTCGGCTGGTTTCAAGCATTAACGTTCATAGCAAAGAATACTGCATAGTTTGGAAGGGTTAAAATGGGTGCTCACAGCGGTGTCCGTACGTATACAGTTCAATTGAAGGCCAACTTCCCTCCATCGCAAATATGGAGAGCTCCGAGTGGTAAGAACATGATCTTGTTTGGCAAGAGAATTATTACAGGTGTACAAAAGAAAAATGGCAGAGACTAATATCATCGACTGTCGAGATGCTGATCACCTGAAATTACACGTCCAATTAATAAGTTTAGAAGATGCTCAAAACTCGAGCGCCGCTTTGATTGGAGAATAAGAAAAGAATAAGGACGAATAAAATAAGAATGAACTTAATTTTGCTTTCACAATCGGAATAACTTATACCGTGCAGAATAACGTATTCAAAAAATAAAAAATAAAAATCATCCCACCCTAAAAGCAAGAATTACTTATTCTTCTTATTCCATCAGCGAGTCCCACAAAACTATCAAAATGAAACACTCCTTATTCTAATATATGATATTCCGTCAATGAACCCCACGTAATAACTTATTCTGCAAACAAAGTGAGATTGACTTTAGTTTCAACCTCACTTCAGTCCGTACAGAAGATGGGCAACTATTTTCACATGGTCAAGGTGCAAACAGGAAAATGCAGTAGAAACAAAATTCTTAGACTCATCCCTCCCGCAGCATGCCGGAGCACCAGGAACTGGAAGGAACAACTACCACACTTTCATGGGAAGCAGTGTTTACCTTGAAAATACTTGTATGTGAGCATTAACATTTATTTACAATCAGAATAGATACTACCACGCAGCAACTTTCTGGTTGTTTGTTGTCTAAGCGGAAGCTTAATCTCTCTACAAGTCTAATTGCGCTACCTTATTTATTTTAGAATAAGAACAAGGGTCCCTTTGGTTGTTTGAAAGTGAGCTTGGAAGTGAGTTAAATGTAAATCACTTACTTTGCCCCACTTCTAATTGTTCGGTTGTTTGAAGGTTTTAAAAATGTTGGAACTCACTTCCTTCAAAGAGCACAAAAAGAACCGAGGTGACTTAAAGAAAAAGTTCGGAAGGCACATCCATGTAACTCACCTCCATCTATTTAATCTAAACATCACTTCTTTCTAAATACCTACATGTAACCGAACGATCAAAATTGACTTTATGAAAGTCAGTTGTATGCAACCAAACAATAAACCAACCTTCTGAAAGTGAGTTACATGTAACCAAACTGCCACACTTCGAACTCACTTTCACATTCCTCCAATGTAAGTGAGCTACTTCCATTCAACCAAAGGCACCCTAAATGGTGCAATCCAGTCTTTTGGGGGAGAAAAAAGGTTCCCATGGGATACCAGACGACACTGCATATAATGGAATGTCCAAATAGTCTTATGGATTGACTTACTAAACATCCCGATGAAAAATACAACTTGTTTTCCAACTAAAGGCAAATCATTGGAACTACTAAAAAGAAACTCATCCGGTCCAAACATATAGATCTATGCAACTTAAACCCAAAATGACTCCATACCCAGTAAGATCCACAAGATTCGTGCAAGAAGGAACTACAGCCTCCTGCCCCTTCTGCCGCCCTTTCTGCGAGTGCTGTCCGTGGGAATTGGTGTCACATCCTCTGCAACAGGATGGGAAAAACAGACCAAGCAGTTAAGAATATATAAGGACTTCGTGAAACTGAAACGAAGAAAAAAAAAAGGTTATTAAATAGCACAACAAAGAAAGCTTGCCCTCAAGTAGTTGTAACTTGTGTAATCTCATTAGGCCAGTTGAACAATGAATAACAATGGACTAGAAAACGCATAGCAAACAAAAACTGCACAAGTTCAGATTGAACATAAAAATTGAACATTTTCTTGGCCCTGGTATAGGATTTCCAAGACCAACGGGTAGAGATAGATCGTCTGAAAAAACATTCAGATGTCTGATTCATGCGGATCATTCATAACAGTATTCGGCATTTAAGAAAAACAACAGCAATGCAGCGGGCAACTTAATAATGTATCCTAGGTGAAACATTTAACAAATAGCAAGAAAAATTGACAGTAAAGATAATAAAGTACACTTTTTAATGTGATCAGTTATATTTCCTTTTGGTTGGGTTTTTGAGTTTCTTCACTATTCCCAGCTGACAGCTCGGAACATGAGGCCAACACAAGTCCCGGTCCTCGCTCTGGAGAAGGTCAAGGTCCAGAACTGATGATAAAAAGGATCAATTTCACCAATCAACTGAAACTGATGTCACAACCCACCACATTTTCACATTCAAGCAAGTCATGTTCCATTGTGAAAGAAAAGGTCAAAATAACAGCAGAAATCTGGATTCCATGAACACAAAGGTATCACCATGATAAAGTCAAGTCAATTACCAATTCGACCAACTTTCATTCCAGAACGAGCAAGAGCCCTAAGTGCAGACTGAGCACCCGGACCAGGTGTCTTTGTCTTGTTCCCACCTGTTGCACGAAGTTTGATATGCAAAGCCGTGATGCCAAGTTCCTACAGCAAATTGGGGGCAACGATTGATTCTAGCCATGTATGTGCTGAATTATGCATCCAAAAAACACACACCAAGCTTCAAAAGAAAAAAAACCTTGCATCTTTGTGCGACATCCTGGGCAGCAAGCATGGCTGCGTAAGGAGAAGACTCATCTCTGTCAGCTTTCACCTTCATACCACCTGCATGGAGAAAACTTAAAATATGAAGGTAACTAAGGACCAGCAAACTTTAGCATAACCAAGACAGTTTTATTATGGAACAATTTCAATATAATTAAAAACAGTTTTACCAAGAAGGAGACAGAAGATGATTGAATTTAACTCTTCTTGCAAGGAAGTCGCAATGTCAAGGTCACCAGTTAGAAAGCAAGAGAAACATTACCCAAAATAATGTACTTGAGAATATATCACACATGCACTTTTCAAGCAAACTGCAGCCTATCTTGACTATCCAATAATAAATAAGGATGGCTAATCGAACCTCGTTTCCTGGGTTTGGCAAGTTCTTAGCTGATTGAATGTTTTATGAAGTTAAACAATAGGCATTTAACAACTTAAATAAAATGAGATAATTATGCAGCAATAATGCTTAACATAACCCACAACTAATCTATGAATGCCAAGCTGGAAAGTCAATAGCTAATGAGATTTCCACATATGCTGTAAGTAGTGAATTCTATCATAAAAGTTACAAAAAAAATTCTCTTTTATGCATGAACACTGAGGAAGAAGACACATATACAAAAATAAGGGAAAACAACAGCAATCATGAGATTTCTAGTTTCTTGGGTGACAGCTATTACATTGTACATTAGGGCTTGATCTTTTTGACCACAGGCACCTCATCAAGGCTCTAAATAGAGGTTACATTTTCATTTCACTATGTGGGGCTTTGGAGATATCTGATTCATGTTAGGCCCCATCCACCCAAATATCCCAATGGAAATAATTCCTGATGTGAGACGGCTAATGGAACTAACGAACTCACTAGCGATGGTAGAGATCAACAACAAGCAATATAATAATAGGTAGAAATAACTTAGTCGCACAATTATCGAGTTGGATAACCACGCCAGACAACAAAAGTAGCTGAGTAACCGTCCTTCTTGCGATGAGGAAACGTAGGGCCATTGGTAGTTGAGGAACTACCACAAGTCTAGGGAATTAGAACTATACAAAGTCCTGAGGGAACTCCAGATAGATGTAACACGCTCACAGCCAGTAGTGACGATGTATCATGGACTAGGTATCCTATCTCACGAGTCGACGGTAGATGAAAGCAAATACTAAACAAGCAAAATTGTGGTGGGAGGGCAGGTACATACCTCCATGTTGGTGCGTGGGAGAAGACCATCCAGTGCTCGTATACCACCCTCCAAATACAATAAAATATAAGCTCACTCCTCACAGGGAGGTAAAAGGCTACAATTAAACAATAAAATAATCCGAAGTGGTAAACACAATAGCTGACAGGTCACCGACGACACGTATGTCACTGGGAAGATGCCTTTGGAAGCGTGCCACAAAATCAAGGCGCTTGAATGTTGACATGCAAATCGAGGCGACTGACACAGGCCTCGAGATGCACGATCGTGTAACCTCAATATGCGTATGGTGGTGACATGCAAAACGAGGCATAGTCGGAGATGTACCACGTTGAATCTGGGTTGGCTCATCGAGATGAATCCGACGACACAAACAATGCGCAAATTGGAGCCCGGACGAGCTCGGAACGTGGGTGGTACGCTAACGGCTCTTGTTGCACCGCCTGGCGTACTGACCAGATCAGAATATGGTTCGGACCTGGCCAAACTTTGGCTCGAACCAGGGTTGAACCAAGTGGCCAACCTGGTTGAAATAGATGGGCCTGGTGGAATAAGTGGCTCGGACCACCACAACCTAGCTCAGGCCAAAAGCTTAGAAGGTGGCTAGGAGTGGACCGGGTCAAACCCGATTTGACCGGGTGGGCTTAAAGTGGGGTTTGACCCCTTCCCTTGGCTAGGAGTGGACCGGGTCAAACCCAAAGACCGAGTGGGCCTAAAGTGGGGTTCGACCCCTTCCATTCTTCCTGCTTCACCTTTCTCTCTCCTCTACCCCAAACCAAGCCAAAAGGAGGAGCAGGGTGACAAAGGCAGCGAGGGAGGCGGCGAGGGAGGTGGTTGGCGACAAAGGTGGCAACAACATGGCAGACGGTCGGCGGCAGCGACGACGCCCACTCCAGCAGTGGTGGTGGAAGGGGGTGACGGCGGCAACGTCAGTGTCAGCAACAGACGACAGCGGTGGGCAGCTGGGGCAAGCGCCGGTCCTGCAGGCGCCAACGGCAGCGATAGCGCCAGCGGGCGCCGGCAACGACTACGGTAGGCCACAAACTCCTCTCCCTTGTCCTCTTATTCCTCTTCTTCTTCATACCTGTGCTACTGGTACACGAACCGAAGGAGAACGAGAGAAGGAGTTTAAAGAGAAGGACCTATTGGCATCGCATCAGCAAATTGGGGTATACCCTAAAGTTGCACCGAGAATAGGCTTCTTCGGCATCTCACCGACCGTCGTAGTGGTAACATAGAACTTGGGTAAGTTTTTTTTCCTCAAATAATCATCCATTAATTTTCTAAATTAAACTGACAATAACATATATAAACTCCTTTGGACTCCTACCCCAACTCTAACAAGCCATTCGATCCTATCCCTAAACCTGTCTCTATACATTACCCTTAATTAGTGCGAAAATCGTACCTAAAAATCCTAAAAAAAATATGAAAAATCAGCTAATGGGCCATAAATGGGCCTAATAAAATCAAACAAAATGTATCTCCATACATCAAATGGGCCATGCGTCGTCTCTAAGCCAAAGGGACGCTAGAACAGCTCTCCGACAACGATAGACAATGTCCGAGTGAAACCGGACTGTGGCTTGGGTGTCCTCACCAATTTCCCCCTTGCAGAACAAGAATGTAAAGAACGAAACAAGGAGTACCAAGGTTGGGACTATAGCAGTGCTCCCTAACAGTGGTCCTCGTTTCCTTCAAAGCATGGACGAAGCTAAAACAGAATGAGGGCTTCTCCAAGTCATTCTTTAGGAATTAGATTATACAATCCCTTCCTTTGAAGAGATATATTCGGGAATATTAACAAAAAAAGAGTGTACTAATCTATTGAATAAAACAAACATTGCTGATGCAATGAAGCAAAACTTTCAATTAGGTTAGTTGACAACAGCTATCTGACACAAATGAAGTGACCCCCTAACAGTGGGTACCAAGGTTGGGACTATAGCAGTGCTCCCTAACAGTGGTCCTCGTTTCCTTCAAAGCATGGACGAAGCTAAAACAGAATGAGGGCTTCTCCAAGTTATTCTTTAGGAATTAGATTATACAATCCCTTCCTTTGAAGAGATATATTCAGGAATATTAACAAAAAAAGAGTGTACTAATCTATTGAATAAAAAAAACATTGCTGATGCAATGAAGCAAAACTTTCAATTAGGTTAGTTGACAACAGCTATCTGACACAAATGAAGTGACCATCTAGGACACATAGCAAGTACAATGCCTGCTCCTTTACAGACCTTCTGGTTTAGCCTTGTATTTGAATTAGGACAGCATCCACATTCCATCAGGAGCCATGTTTAGGAGGTCATCAACCTACTTCCCTTAGTAAAACCAGAGAAGTGGATAGTATACATTTTAATATAGAATGACATTGCATGAATATGAATTAATAACATAAAGATAACACTAGGTAAATAGAAGGATGTAGATGCCAGTTCAACCACAATCCTATAGACAGCCCGTGTTTAAAAGTTAAGAAGCCTTGTTTTAGGGCTTCTCAGAGACCCGATGCAGCACTAAAAAGTCAACCAAGGTTTTTCCATTGGGAAACTTGCCAAGAAACAATTCTAACAAACCAACGTTACCTCTTAAAGTCATTATATGATACAATGTTATACAGTTAAAGTAACCATATGTTGGCCATGTAAAACCTCGAACAAATGGCTAAGGTGGATCCAATCAATTTGGCAACAAATCCATTCTTGATTGCATTTCTGCCCTTACCCATGAGAAAATTTAAGCTCCAAACAAGAAAATCAAGATCCACTACCTCCCTGACCTTCTAAGGCCTGTCTAAATGTACTTACATCCGAATAAATATCCAACTTAAAAAAGAAAAGGCCTAAAGGGGAGGGTACCCATAAACACAACACAAGCCCAACAGACCAGACCCAGCGGCCCATCAGGCCCAATATTCACAAGGTCTATTCGACCATAATTCCTAGAAAAGCCCACAAAAAGCACTTGTCAGGAATCCACTTCTCGAAAGCCCACATACTATGAAGTGAAACCGTCTAGGTTCTTCCTAGGAATCTTCGTAGTGCCTTCAAAGGAGATGCTGTGGCTCTGCTGTTGGGATGGATACATGGGTATTGGTTCTTGAACAGACTTTGCAAAATAAATTAGGAATTGGCTGCGGAAGCACTATCTATTATTCATTGAACTTAATAAATGATCAGAGTTGTATAGTATTGAATTGCAACCACCTGCCCCATGCATAAGGGCTAAACTAGAAGATGCGCTTGAGCAGCAAAGTAAAGAAGCAGCGAAAGGAACAGGAAAAAGTATTCCATTCCTGCATTTACGGAGGCTGTGTGATCTGTCACCCGTACATTCAGGGCTTGGCCACATCCCATGTATAAACCCCCAAGGCACGGGCTGGATAAATCATTTTGTCTTAGCAAGAGAAGAGGTCAAAGCACTGGCTTACAGGAAACTCGTACTAGAGACATTCTAACCGTGGGGGCACCTTTCATTTAGACATTTCAACAGATTGTTGTTGGTTGACCTCATTACACAACCTATCCCCACATATTACAAACTGCATGGCTAGTCTCTGAATGGTCTGCCGATCATGTAGGGAATCCATTCCCCCAAACAACTGTGTAAAGGAGGAAGAGCACTCATTCCTTCCCGACATTCATCATCAAAAGTCAAAGTGTCATTAAAAGGGCCTGCCTATTCACCTTTTCCCGTCTATCAAACACCCTACACGTGTCAAGTTGGGATAGCACATCTATCAGGCCATATGCTGCTCAAGGCAGGGTCATCCTCATGGGGAGATCCACTGCCATCAGATCCCCTCTCTGACGTGGCAGTCAGCCATCATGAGAAATCTGCCTCCATCAGATTGAGTCACTATCATCATGGGGAATATGCCCCCAGAAAGTTGATTTGGTTCTACTAACACTTAGATGAGAGGCCCCCGTGGCACCTCCGGAAGGATACACATACCACTAGGTCCAAGCCCGCAGGATACATGTCCACTCCTCCCTAGGGGGGGGCAATCCATACAAAAGCTTTAACCCAACACCATGCACAAGTATGATCTCTAAAGCTCACCTAATCCCAAGGCCTCTTCATTCTTTTTCCCTTCTTCTCTCAAACCCTGACTTAAGCATCAGAGGGTTAACCCTGTGTATGCCTAAGACCCCGTGGCGCCTCTGGAAGGACATGCATACCACTAGGGCCAAGCCCGCAAGATACATGTCCACTCCTCCCTAGGGGGGTCAATCCATACAAAAGCTTTAGCCATCCACCATGCACAAGTATGATCTTTGAAGCTCACCTAATCCCAAGGCCTCTTCATTCTTTTTCCCTTCTTCTCTCAAACCCTAACTTAAGCATCAGAGGGTTAACCCTGTGTATGCCTAAGACCATGATTGTTGTTTTCCTTGTGTTTGCAAGTATGATCTTTGAAGCTCACCTAATCCCAAGGCCTCTTCATTCTTTTTCCCTTCTTCTCTCAAACCCTAACTTAAGCATCAGAGGGTTAACCCTGTGTATGCCTAAGACCCTGATTGTTGTTTTCCTTGTGTTTGCAAGGAAGGTAGTACAACCACGTGTCTCACATCCCACTATCCTTTGGCTGGATCCTTCCACGCGTCAACATGTTAGCCACTCATCCACCCAGCAAGGATTCAAGAGTTCCCAACCTCTGCAAGGCCCCTTCTTAAACTATAAAAGCAGATGCACCAAAATTCAGATACAGCATGTTCTGGAAGTCATTATGTGAATTTCTGAGGAAAGTCTGCAGAAGCACATTTGACGGTAAGGTAGTTTATAACAATAATTAGCTAACTTCACTATGAACATTGGAATCCATCTGTTAAAGGAAAGAGTTAACTCTAGCAATAATTTGCTATATCAGCTAACCAACAATGGCAAAGGTAGAATTTTTCTTAATTTAACCTTGGGGCAGAACTGAAAGAGCCTTCCTTTTTTGCCCTTCCACCCGATCACATATATTCCATCATAACACGATGAGAACAACGATATGCGACCGCAATTCATCCATAAAATAGAACAATATGCTCATTAAACATTAGAGGGGAAAGGGCCACATTATCCACAGAACAAGCCATACCAGTGATACGCACAAGAGTCTCCCTCCCGGACAAATCAGTGACATGCTGCACGCCGGAGTAAGAACATGAGCCAAACGCGACGCAACAACAGCAACATGGACGATTCAAACGGCCAAAAAAAAAAAAAAACTCAGATGCTTACAATGAAGGTGTCGTTGAAGGACGCAAAGATGTGGGCAACGCCGAAGACGTGCTCCCCTTCCCGCACCGCGGGGCCGAGCGTAACATTCTCCTCCTTCGGCTCTCTGGTCTTCCTCCTCGACTGCACAAGACCATCTCAAAACGAATTATTCACAGCAAACTGCAAAGATCCACGACCTAATCCTCCCCCCACACCCCACCCCAACCCCACACACACACACTCCTAATACAGATCTGATCGCAATCGCAAACATCCAGAGGAAACACTCATGAAAAACGGAGAAAAACATAGAATCCATTGCCGAAGGTAGGAGAGAGAGATCGGGAGATCCGAACTGAGAGAGGGATCAGAGATGAAGAAGAGGTGCATGGGGAGGGAGGGCATCACCATGGCTGCTGGCGCTCGAGCTCGACGGCGAGGCGAGAGCAACGGCAGAGAACAGCGAACTAGAAGGGGAAAGCGCTCCTGTCCATGTACAGTTTATATAGTTAGGGTTTAGTCCCTTTGGGCCGGATGAGTCCAAAGTTTATGGCCGTCAATGGACTCTCGGCCCGTTAAAGTTTCTGCGGTACAAGGGCCCAGTATGCTTTCACCAACTGTCATTGGTAGAATATGATATATATAATTCAGCTAAAAAACAGTTTGTTGATGTTGAGTGTTGACGATGTCAATTTAATTAAACTTTACTGAATTCTAACGGGTGAAAGTGCTATGTTGAGTGGCTTAATCCTGCAAAATGAGCCTTCCATGTGCATGCTCTTAGTTTGTCATTGATGTAGCTGAATCTATCACTGTCGGATTCCGAGATAAGAATTCGAGATAGTAATCAGAAGATTGAAAAGCCGACTGGGATCCGGACAGAGACGTGGACAGAGTACGGGACCGAAGCTCCAAAGCCGAGGGGGATGCGGACGAAGGGATCGGTGAAGAACGAAGCCGAGACCCTTATGAGAAGAAAATCGAGACCAGTGGCCGAAGCCGACCCGGACGAAGAGGTCAGCGAGGATTCGAACCGAGCCCCTGCAAAAAGAAGAACCAGTCAGCAAGAGTCCCGGATTTCGGTCCAGGAGAACTCTCCTCCGATGGTTAAGTTAGCTTCTGAAGAAGATTCGATTCAGAAGGAAAAAAAGAAGAAGCTTAAGTGCTTGTGTTGTGTTCTTGCTTTTTGTAATAAATAACCTTCTATTTATAACGGAGGATGGGAGTTACCTGGTTGTTGCAGCATATATAGGACTATGTTTTAGGTTGCTAATAAACCGCCATAGTGCCTAGTAATCCGCCGTAATGGGCCGGATACGACTACTGGGCCGAGTGCCGTTGTTGGACCGAGTGTCGCTGTTGGGCCGAGTGCCGTTGTTGGGCTGAGTTCAATTGGGTCGTATCCCTTTCACTAGACCGGCCTCCTAGATTTGGGCCGAATCGGATTCTACCCCATCACATGGCCCCCTACTCTTGTCGTTCTCAATTTTATGAAACGTCGAGAGTAAAGTCCGAAACCCCTACGGAAAAATAAAATATGACATGATCCTCGTTTGAAACGGTTGTTCTCATTCCTGTTTTAAAAATCGGGAGACACAGCTTCGCCTCAAGTCGATCGAGAGTCGGTGACAAACAGCCCCGTCTCAGGCCGAGACCCTGTCGCAGACACCTTCGTCCCAGGCCGAGACTTGGTGACGAATACCTTCGTCCCTAGTTGTGAAAGGGCAAGGTTATCAGGACACTTTGGGACGCCAAGTGAGGGCGAAAATGACTTTGAATCTCCCACCTTCACCGTCGCATCACAACAAACACAGGACACGTGTTTGACATCCGGCCGGGTAGCCGAAAGCACAAAAAGATCTCAACCGTCAACAGTCATCACTTGGATCGCGGCCATTTCGGCTCTCTACCCGAAACTTCACCTGGATCACCGCCACTCCGGCCCCTGACACGAGGATAGGGACACGTGGCGAGCATCCGGAGGAATAGCCAAAGGGTTAGGCCGCTTCCGGCCGTTGATCGCCTCTTTTCGATCCGGCAGCCCACTCGTCGTCATGGCGAGGGACGGGACACGCGTCAAACATCCGAGCGAGGCGGAGCCGAAAGGTTGAAGGATCTCGGCCGTCGGTTCGCCATCCGACCCCCGTAGGTCCTCCTATAAATACCGGCTTCATTCGCCTCAAACTGTTCCTTCGCATTCTCTCTCTTCTTCTCCGCGCCAGAGCGTTCCTGCAAGCAGCGCCGCGAACGTCTTTTCTTCTCCGGCCGCGAGTGTTCTATCGAGGTCGTCCGGGGACGTTTTGTCAATCGCCGGGGAGTTCCTAATATGAGGGTAAGCCTCAGCTCCAGCCTTTTCTTCTTTTGATTCATGTCCGGTAGTTCTACTTCGGCCGAGAGCAGCTTTTCGGCCGAAAGCAGCTCATCGTGCTCCTCGTCTAGACCTACTCCCCAATCTTCTCTGTCATCTCCTTTTTCGTCGAACTCTTTCCTTTTTGGTATGGCGGACGAGGCAGAAACGGTGCATGCTGCTGCCGAGCCTTCCACTACCGGCCGTCGTCAAGTCGAGAAGGTCTCGGACGTAACTTGTGCTCTTGGTGTCGAGGAACTGAAGAGCATAATTAACTACGATCTGATTCCTTCTTGGATGATTCCCATTTGGCCTGGGAGGCGCACAAGAGCCAATTCCCTTCGGCCGGGCTGCTTCTCGATCTATGAGCACAGCTTCCGAGCAGGCTTTCGCCTTCCCCTTCATCCTTTCGTCGTAAATCTCTTGAGCTTTTATGGACTGGCTTCGTCTCAATTCTTCCTGAATTCCTGGCAGACGGTCTACGCTTTCTTGGCTCTTAACTCTGTTCTTGACTTCGTCCCTTCTGTAAATATCTTCCGTTATCTCTTCAAAATCAAACCTCAGGGGAGGTCTTCTTGGTTTTGCTTCGTTCCCCGCTTCGGCCGGGGGATCTTCTCCGGGAAGCCCTCGTCCATTCATCATTGGAAGGAGGATTTCTTTTTTGTCTCTCTGCCGGAGGGGAATAAGGGTATCTAGCCCTTTCCTACCGAATGGGGGCCCTTGGCCGAGGACATTTCCGACTGCCCATCCCTCAACCCCGAACAGCTTGCTGACGCCCACCTCTTCGAGGACGATGCTCCGTACAACATTGCTGAGCTTCTCGAGGACGAGGACAGGCTCATAGCGATGGGAGCCTGGCCGGATCCGTCGCACCCTCCTGTCCGGGCTTTTCCCTACCTTCCTCCTGGAGATGCCCCGGGAGAGGCCGAGGCGAGAGCTACTGCGACTAGGGCTCCGGCCAAGGTCCATCGTCCGTCCGAAGAGGGCGCTGAAGCAATGGCCAGGGGTAAGTCGGCTTTGGGTCATAAAATTATTGTTGAACTTTTCCCAACTCTTCTTCTTTTCTGCTTTCAGAAATGTCTGGTCTCAGGGGCCTCATGAGCCTGATCTCTCGGCAGCCCGCGTCGTCTCGACCATCCCAGCCGCGGCCTACGGAAGGGAGGTCGGTCGAAGGAGTTTCGGGCCCGGGCACTCGGCCGGCGAGGCAGACAACAGCTTCCGCCGAAGGCCGCGCTGCTGCCGCTGCTCTCGAGAGGGAGCGACGGAAGGGGAAGGCGGTCGTCGGGGGGAGCGAGCGATCCGAGAAGCGGAAGCGCCAGGACGACCACGACGAGAGGGAATCTGCCCCGGTGACCAAGAAGCTGGTCTCAGGACGGGACGCTCCGCTCTCATCATCTCCCCAGCCGCGGAGGGACAATTCCCCTTCGGCCACAGGCACCGCAGCGAATACGGTGTTGTCGTATCCCTTCGGGGCGGCCGGGACCCACATGTCTCGGGAGTACGAGCATGAGCCATGGCGCCCGGACACAGGGGTCTTCACAGGCGACAGTCTGGATGACTCCCAGACGTGCCTGCACCTGGCTCGGGGCTTAACCATCCCGATGGCCGGAGATGAGATCCGAGAGCTCTCTTCGGAAGGCCTATCCCTGCAGTGTGTCCGACACGCCATCCAGGTAAGACCTCTCTCTTCGTCCTCACTTCTTCTCGTTGTTTCCTTTAGTTGTCTCGGCTTACGTTTTTCTTTCTTTCTACTGTAGGCCGCGGTCATGTGTGGGGCTCTCGCTCGCCGCCAGGCCCTCATCCAGCGGAAGCTTCAGGACGTCGACCAAGCCTTGGACCAGTTGGCTTCGGGCAAGGTGGCCTCGGTGCAGCGAGATCTCGAGGCTAACATCGATGCCCTCATCGGGGCAAACTCGCGGCTGCGGTCCGATCTGGACGGACAGAAAGAGGTAGTTTATGCTACCTTGGAGGCCAAGAAGAAGGCCGAGAAGCAGCTGGATCAGGCCCGAGCAGAGATCGCATCCTTAAAGCCCGATATCCAGGACAAGGACAAGGAGCGGGACGAGGAACACCGCCGTCACGCCGAAGCTGTATCGGCCCTGAAGGCGGACTTGGAGGCCAAGACCAAGGAAGCCGATGACGTCGCTCGCACGGCCGTGGCGAGTTACAAGGAAGGCCCGGAATATGCTGATGAAATGCTCGATGCCGGGGCTAGGGCGGCCGCGACCATGTTTGATCTGGAGATGGCCATTGCCCAAAAGGCTTGTCCAGACACATATCTGACGGGTTTCGGCTTCCCTACCGAAGAAGAAGGTGATCAGCTCTTAGCCTAGTGGCAACAGCTTAAGGCCGAGGGAAACATGTCGCAAATTGAAAAGTTCTTTATGATCTCATGAAGTTGAGTGACTTGGACCAAATTCTTTCCAATGATATCGCACTCCTCGATCTGGTGCTAGAAACTATGGCATATTTGCATAGCCAGCATCAACAAGATAGTATTTACCTAAAAAAAAAAAAAAAAAATTTACCTATTATACAAATAGTTATAATTATCTCTAATATAGAACATATAATTATGATTTGAGAGCACCATCTAAAACCATGGCATCAACAGTAGAACCCTCATATCCAACATTAACATAAAGAAAACGCATGTCAAAGGAGCATAGAGCCATAACATTTTGAGTTGTATGTGTTGGGATCTCGGCGTTTCTCCGAATCGCAAACGCAACGAAAATAAAAAATAAATAAAATAGCGATTTGTTTCCGTTTCAATAAAATTAAAACGATTATCAGATAGTCGGATTCTTACCGCGTGCGGATTCGAATCGCAACCGTTCGGTTCCGTCGGTGTGACACTGCAAGCCGCGCAAGCGCCCGGCCTCTAGCGGAGTCCACGCGATCCTCCTCGCGGTGAATATCCTCACGTTCCTCTCTCATCGCAGCCCTCAAATCCTTCGCCGTTCGCTGCAACGACCGCATCGACGCGTGGTAGATTTCCCATCGGACAAGAGTCGGAGAAGCGGTGGAGCAAACCCGGAGATCAGAACCGGCCTAGGGCGCCAGAGAGAGAGAGGAATAGAGGAGGGGGCGGTTAGGATTAGCAGCAGCCTGACCTGCTCAGACAGTTCGTTATATTTTATATGAACTGCGCAATTTTTCATAAAAACCTCCGGTTTATATAAAATCTACTTTATTATCCATCGCCTTGAGAATCATTTGCATGTGACCCTCTAGGCCCAATAACTAGTCCAGTTAATGGCCCAATAAGCCCAATGACTCCTCATTAGACTGATTAATCAATTAATAACTCATATTAATTAATTAATCAATCGAATTAATGTCGTACATCGAATTCGATCGGACCTCCGATCACGTTGGGTGCCAAGCAACACCGCGTGAACCTGAAAGGTATTGGAGTTAAGTAACCCACTATTGGAACCTTTTTGCCAACAGTTACCGCGTGGATATAGTCCTTCATTCGTACAATGCTCTCGAGTCAACTCAGAGTATGGTGTACTGTTAAACCCTAACCGGTCGACTTACTTGGATCGGATGCTGCCGAATAATATCGAAAAACTCTTTTCCCGATATTATCGTCCGCCCTGGCCAGGGACTTCCACGCATCCTTTCTAGAGCATTCTCTCCCTAAGTACCGAGAGCGAATGATTCCTTATTAACACTCAATTCCCTTCGACGGTATTCCGCTGTACTCGATCCTTGACTGTTTAGAATCCCGTAGTTAGAGATTCATAAACTAAGGTCAAAGTACAGAAGTCCACCGACAAGGTGTCCTTGGTGTCTCAGGTCCGAGGACCATTTACGCAACTGCGACAATAGAATCAAACTGGTTGACAGTCAGGTACAATACCATCCAGCGATTCAGTCAGATCAGTTCAGTGAACTCATTCTCTAATGAGCACTTACAGATTCGCCTTAGTGTCTCCACACAAGTGACTATGAGATCAGTCACCCTCATCTTATGAGCGGGAGTAATCTGTACTAGTCTATATGAATATTCAATGTCCTTCTCGGATATCCTCCGACTAGGAACTATTAAGAATATGTGTGTTTAAGTGATCAGTCTCATTAGTATGATCTCATCATAATCTGATCACTATCGTACATATTCACGGACTTCATTATGAGACGATAATTAATACGATTTACACACAATGAATATAATGACATTTTATTAACAAATGAACGAGATTACAAAGTCATATTGGCTTGTAAACTACCTAAGACTAACAATATGTCCTTTGCGATTGCAATAGCACAATCTATCATTGGTTGGAATCTCAACTAATATATGTGTCCTATCTATGGCTCCAATACAATTCTACAATTAAAAAATAACATAATTGTGCATATATATTATTATTAAATTAATTAAAAATATTAAAAATTACCTTGAAAAATCGGAAGTATTGTCTATCCAAGATGTATTGTGGAGTCACAGGAGGAGGAAGGGAAATGAGTCTTGATGCTAAAATATAAAGTGTGTCAATAACCTGATATAATCGACGGCTAATTGTTTCACTTGAGTGTTGAAATCACTCTTGAGCACATCGATTAGTTATGTCTTTAGCCAAGATATAAATTGATATCAAAACTATCTCTTTGATATCAACTCTCATACTCTCTTTTAAAATTTTCAAATTTTTAATCTCATTACACAATCCAAAAAAAGTATTCTTGTCCATTCGACATATCTCATGAAATCAAATTAGAGTCCCTTAGATTAACTCTTGCATATAACACTTGCCTGTGAGAATAGAATCTTTTACGTGTTTCTTTGAATTCTCCTTCTGGTTTATAGAAAGATTGCAAGCAATATTGACAATTGTCAATATAGTAAGGAGAAAATGATGGACAACGTTGCATAAGATATTCCTTTGTATCATGTAATTGATTTTCTTCATTGTCAAGATTTTCTAGATTTGAATATGATAGATTATCCATGTATTTGCTTTAAAAAACGTCAAACTATAAAATCCAGATAATCACATTCATAATATGTGAATAAAAAGAGAATAATTTTCCATCTATGTCACCACATTCATTTATTAAAAAAAATGCATTAATATTTAAGTCATCTAGTATCCAAACAAATTAGGATAAGTCATCCAATATCCAAACAAATTAAGAACCTACCAAAACAACAATAAAATAAATGTTCTAACAATTCATGTCCTATAAATATTAAAATGAACTAATAGTTCTCCCAAAGATACATCTTCAGCCATGCTAAATGCTGACGATTTTCTTCATCAAATTTGAGGAACACAAGGTAAGCATTGTCCTTCCTGATCAAGTTAGTTGCTTTCGCTTTTTCGAAAGGTGATAAATCCATTATCATTATTATGTCTACGCACTGTTGTATCATATCAAATGAAGCAGGGACTGGTGTCTTCTTGTGTTCTCCTGTTGCTTCTAGCATTGCATCAACTAAGGATGACATTGATTCCTTGATTTTTTTCTTTTGATCTTGTCAATTGAAGTCGTAGATTCTCTAAGCTTCTTCCACCTGCCACAAGCTCCTATAGAAAGTTTATACTCAGGGTTAGATGCAGACCTATAATCTTTTGTGAGATCTAAATGAGTAGTTTTGTAAGGAGGTGTGGAGTATGGGTCACCAAATTCAAAAGTTCCTTGAGGTGGTGAAAGTGTATTTTATTGTCTACTTCCATATGCTTTAGTACCTATGATAAAGAAGATTTGACAAATATTATTTACAACTACGAAAATGTGATCCATATAAAGAAGATTTGACAAATATTATTTACAACTACGAAAATGTGATCCAAATTTAAATAGCACATGTAGTGAAGAGAAATAGTATCCTCAAACATTTCATACCACTCATTATAGAGTGGAATGGTGACTGTAACGACCCGCCACCCTATAATCGGGGATCCGATTACTAAATGGGTACCGAATCATTAATTTGGGACCAAACCAGGATCTAGTAAGTCTGGGAAATAAATAATAAACTAAGCTAAACATTCACATCGCATTGACTTGAAATAAAAGTGCAGGAATTAAAATTATTACAATGCGACTCGATACAGCAAATAATTACATTCTCCAACAGAAGGAAATAATTAAACATACAGGCCAAAGATAAATAACAACTACATCGGGGCATACCCCGGAACAACCGCTGAAGACGCACAACTCACGGCCGCACACGCTGCTCTAGGTCTGCTGGGAGTCCTCACCTGAAAACCGCAGGGGTGAGTCTCAGGACAAGACTCAGTAGGGATCCTTCGATCCCCACTGCCCACGCACACACCCACAAGTGCAAAGTACAGCTAACAGTAAAGTAACAAGTGTGGTGGCAGGTATAATATCTAATTCTCTACGTGCGAACGCATGCAGTCGAAATATAATAATCATGCACATTCTAAATCAGCCGTAAGAAAACCCACAACTGCCGTCTCGATAGAACTCGCCGACCGTACAAACAACGGTGAGAAAAACCTCGACCCGCTGAGACCAAGGAACAGCCCCTCGGATAGCACGCTCGCTACTCCGGCCCAACTGGCTCAGGTGACTACCCCTTCCCTCAGCATGAGTGACTCTCCGAATGTACCACTCCGACACCGGTACTAGCTGACCCCGGGGTTCACCAGGTGACCCTCTCTCACTAGGCGTCACCCCGCCCACGCCCCCACCGGCGCTGTGCTCACGCCCCCACCAGCACAGGGTGATAAAGCGCTACAATGTCACTCCAGGTCCACAGTAACTGAAAACCCAACACAGTGCGATCCGGTCACGTGAAAATCCCGCGATCGCTCAACACACATAGAACCATCCGATCGTGAGGAATCCGTCTCTATCGGGTGCACTAAAACATGTGCAAACTATCTATCTAGCAATGCGAACACGTTTTACTGGCATGCATTAGTGAGATTCTGTCTTGAATCGCGTCGACCGAGGTCGACCCCATTCAAGACCTATGTGCAGGTTCGTATAAATCAGTTTTCAGAATCTAGCTTTGAAAGGCGTCGACCCTCATGGTCGCCTTTCAAAAGGCGTCGACATCCCCAGATGCCTTTCAACACGAAAATCCGGAATTCCCAAGGCCTTAACCAGGGGATTTCTGCCGTTAAAACGCGTCATGGATGCCCGACGCCGTTCAAAAACGCGTCGTTTACCCATGACGTCTTTCAGCCACAGAAATTCCAACCGGGCAGACTGTCTGTCAGTCAATTCCTGTTTAAAAGGCGTCGTGATGGCCCGACGCCCTTCAAAAAGGCGTCGTCCATGTACGACGTCTTTCAAGCCCAGGAACCAGGAACGCCCTAAACCCGAGGGCTCCCTTTCCAACCCCAAATAACCCCAAAAATCATTCAAACTGGAGGGAAACGAAGAGCAAGACAAGTCATAGGCAAACACCCCCATAGAATTCCTAAACATGCTCATTCTAACCCCCAAAACCGAAGATCTACCACATGCATATTGAGGAAAACGTGATCTTAAACACAGTGCCACGGGGAACGTCACCCTACCGGACACTCGAACTCCTCCAAGCTTCAAGCCGTCCACCCGTCTCGCCCCACGCCGCCGCCGGTACCGCCGTGGTCGTCCTTGCTCCACCGTGACGTCGGCCGCCGTCCGGAGAGTAGAACGCCGCAGTGGAAGTGGAGGTGGTAGTGGTAGGAACCGAGTAGAGGATGAAGTAGAGGGAGAGGCGAAATGGTGGGAGGAAAAGAGGGAGGAGGAGGAGTCGCCGCCGGTCGCCGGAGGAGAAGGAGAGAAGGAGAGTAGGAGAAAATGAGGGAAAGAAGGAGGGCTCGCGGGGTTAACCAGAGGCTAGCTAAAACGCGTCGACATGCACGGACGCCTATCAGGTGACATGACGGCCGCTCTGACAAGATTCTGAAACGCGTCGTCCTTCACAGACGCCATTCAGACAACTTGTCAGGGCCGTACTCTGACACACCCAGAGTCGCAGTCTGAAAGGCGTCGACCCATACGGACGCCGTTCAGACGACCTGACAGGGCCGTACTCTCGCGGCCCAAAGTCAGTCCACGTGGCACCCACGTGGCAGAACCTGAAACGCGTCTGCCATGGTGGACGCCGTTTAAACCGCGTCTCGCGGGCTCGACGCGAAACAACACAAAGTTCCAGACCCCACTAGGGCCAGAACTACAGGGTCCGATCCCGAAAACCGAATCCGAAAACCTCAGACCTTACAGTGACACCCCTCCATGCTTTCGTTTCATGATGTTTTTATTACATATAAATTCAAGGATTATTGCCTTTTAAAATTATAAATAAAATTAGTATATTAATAAAAAAAATTAGTCACCTAAATGTAAGCATCCTAAACTTCATCAGTTGCCACAAATGTGTTTAGTACAGGGTTGAAAGCAAAGCCGTTTTAGTTGAATATGGTCTTACTTACGACAAATCATTTTTCATGACTTGGACATAGGCTTTCAGTTGTTTGCATGTGGCATTTAATCCAAACTTCTTGTTAAACTCAAACTGCATTGCTTCCGATGCTTCAAGTTTCCAACTAGTTGATGCTCTCTTTTCAGCACGATGATGATCTACTAACATTTTAGTTAAAAAGGATGAGCGGGTTTGATCCCTCTTCAACCTTTCATTAGTCCCATTTGCTGATGATACTTGTATTTCAGATCCCATGTCTGCCATCTAACCAATTATGTAATGACATAATCCAATGAAAGGTCATAAATAGACTTGAATATTATAGTTAATCAACTTAAGAAATAGGCAAAATTCATGAAGATAAGTGCAGTAGAAAAACTGTACATGATAAATGCGGCACATATATAAGGATAATGATACTATCCTTAGTTTGGTGCCAGCTTTCTCAACTAATATATCTTCTAATGAAGCATAATAGTTCAGTACTTGTGTTGTTGATTCAGCCATCTGTCTTTAACCAGTAGCTTAAAACAGTGTTGTACTGATCCTAGGTTGATTAGTATCTTGCTCAAGATCATATGTAGTTGTCAGATTTTATTGTATCTATTAACAAAACTCTAATATTTCCACATAGTACACATCAACTTTCAAACAGAAGTAATATGACTTTGATGAACCTTATTCCGTACCAGTGTGATCTCTGTTACAATACATGAGATGGGCAGGGAAGGGATATGTTTTATTGTCAAATTACATGATATCATTGCCTGGCTTGCATCTCCATCAACGATGCCATAGAGATGATCCCTTTCAATCCCAAACCAGACCTTCCCTCTGCAATGGCCCTAGTCTTCTTCCCCACCCCCAGAGACAGACAAGTCCAGCATCATCCACAGCAAGCCCCCGCTCGCCCAGCCCCAAGGCTGCCCACCTCCTCGGCCGCTTCCTCTCCAAACTCGAGTTCTAGTTTGTTTACCACCATGCCCAGGTCTGCTGCGGATGAGGACGAGAAGGAAGACAAGGACATCCACAAAAAGGGTGCCCAGAAGAAAAATGGAGAAGCAGGTGCAGCCTCTGGGTTCTTCTTTGGCGGGTGATCTTGGTGAGGGCAACATCACATGCTCGGCAAAGGTCAATCGGGTTGGTCAGTCCGTGATCTAGTCCAACTCAGTCTATATTAAAAAAAATTAAGTTGGCCTAAATTATATAAATTAGATTAAACTAAATTTGAGTTGACATTAGTTAAATATAAATTGAGTGAATTGAAAACGGACTGACCTAGTTTAATATATTGAATTTTACAATAATTCATATAAAAAATAAAAAACTTCTAACAAACCATTTATAAACAAGACCAATCCAACCAACTCAACTCAACCCAGTCGCTATTGAATTTGGACTGAATTTGGTTAGACTAAAATTGGACTAGACTATTTTGAATTTAAGTTAGATTCAAATTATCACATAACCTAGCTCAATCTGTCCAATTTACATCCCTAGGCACAAGTGAGGACTTGTTTTACTTTTGGGGAAACATGACTCCAAATGAAATTTAATGGCGTGCTTTCCTTAAAATAAAGTTTAGGGGAGAGCAAACGTCAAGAGAAAAAAAAAGCGCAACCAAACACATCATTAACGACCTGGGAGTTGAATGTGAACCTAACAAATATTTACATGAGCAAAATTTGAATTGTCATATTAAATTTAAACCAAATTTGAGGTCCATTCTACGTGCGGTCAAGCTAGTTTAATGACAGCAACCAGCTAATGTGTTTGGTTGCTATAGTAGACAAATCTATCCATATTAGTTTAGATATTGCTACTAACAATAGATATTTTTCTATCCTCTTCAATTTGGATGCTCAATACTCATACATTAGTAAAATATATTGTTCCAACAAAATTTATACGACTCTAGACATACACTAAAATGTTAGAATTTAGTCTTTGACGGTCTCAAGTCTTCCTATTGTCTCCTTTTCTCACATCTCTTTCCTCAAGCTACCCTCCTCGTTCGTCTAATATCAATTTGATGTTAATGTTGCAGACTTCAAAAAATATCAGTTATTAAATCTAATTACATCAAAAACACTCACAACCAAACAGAGGATAAGAAAAAAGCCATGCTAAACATTTTTTAACAAAATCTGGAGTCATTTTTTTTATAAATGTTGTCTGCAGGTCCCGATCAATCTTGCAATCTATCGGAAATAACTATATACACATACCATCAGTCGTACCCATCACATGACATACCATTGTCATAACCAAAAAATTAAAAACAAAACCCAATAGGTCACTTGTAAAGATCATTTATAGACGCACAAAAGCATATCTGCGTATCACATCACAAAGTTCTTCCATCTCTTGATGTTTAATCCACAGCAGCACAGCCCCTCTGGTACATCCGTTGCGCCAATGTCAGGGCTGCGACCATAATATTAGCATTTTCTGATAGCTCAACAGTGTTCTTCAATGGAAGGAGATGCCTATTGTGTAGTGATCACCCTATACTCAACTTTTTTCAGCAAGTCATGCGCGGATAGACTTATCAGAGCAACTTTCCAAAGGAAAAGTCTTGATAGAAACCTTGAGCTTCCACACTAAGATTCCTCCACCATACTCTCATCCTTCCATTAAACAGACACATTTAAGATTAGAATCTACCTTGCTTGAGCGTTCTATGACGTCCTGGTGGTGGGGTGGGACTGCTAATCAGATCAACTCAATGCATTGGAAAACGTAGCAGTATGTTTACTTCTATAGGTACGGAGGAAAGAATGGATCTGATTCACAGTTATTAAATCGACTTCATACGTGCAAGATAATAAGAGGAACTGGCACGTTCCCAAAGACAGGTAAATGAAAGTAAGTTGAAAAGAAAAAAAATATTAGTCCACAAAAAATATCACCCATGTCTGTGTTATCGTGTTGGAATACATTTCAGGAATTTGAGAAGAAATTAGGTACCATAATTTCTAGTAGTCCCTTTGGGTTCTCAACATGGACCCAGTGGCCAGATTTTGGAAGAACATGGATCGAAGTCTTCCCCGCATCCGATTCTTGTTGCTTGAGGGATAGGCTCTCCAGCCTATGAATAACATGAGAAGACCACCTATCACTGTTTTCTGCACGAACAATTTCTATCTCCAGCCCTTTTGGTGGATGCTCTAGCAAAGGCCAGTAGCACTTGTCCCTAGAAATATTAATGTTTTAAAAGATTATATCAGTTATGGACTCTATAATTTGTTCTTGGTGTATCAACTGAAAAGTCCAAATAAGTGCTTATTCCATCATAAAAGGAACTTGCTAACCTGTAGGAGTTGAACATTTCTATGGCAGCTGGAAGATCAAAAGCCCATCTCACATGATCCCCTTCCTTCTTCAGATTACTGCCAATCCACTCTGATAGCGGCTTGGAAAACCCAAGTTCAAGCATGTGGTCTACAACCCACCTGAATATTGAATTGTAATGTACTCTGAGTCAGGGCCTCAGGGCTCATATGAGTCTAGAGTGACATGGTAAGAAAGCAAATGAAGAAATGGATAATCCAAAATTAGATGTGCCGTAAAATGGATGACAAATATAGATTGGATTATCATAACATGAAGAAGAGAACAAATTCCCAGATGGCTATAACATGAAGCCATAGCCTGGTAAGGCTTATTCACAAACAAATGAAGTATATCTTATCTGGCTTCAGATGTTCTCATCAGTTGGATGGACAAATGAAGTATATGCAAGCATCAGCTGATCAGCAACAACAAAAGAAAGACAAAGGTAGAAGATATCTGGAATGCAGAATGATAAGCACACAAAGGACAATATTTGAAGGAAAAAGTTACTCGGCTCCAGCATAGATATGCCCTATCCAGTAATCCTAGATATTTTTTTCAGCTAGATGAATAAAATCATACAAACATCATGAATGAAATTATACAAAAATGTCAATTCCTTGCAAGTCTACGGATAGACAAAAAACATACTTCCGTGATGGAAGCAAAGAAGGCAAGCTGTCCAATGTTTGCAGAACCTTTTCAACCTCACCATCACTGTCATCAGTATTCACTTTTCCAGGGACAGAATCCAGTACCCACAGCTGTTCTGCACAAGGAATGACAGAAAGGCATTATTAAATTTTGAATCTTCAACTACAATGATATTGTAAAATCACTTCAGTCATCAATGAAATAACAATTTAATAAAAACAAAAGTATAATCATCGATAATCAGAAATTCGCTTCTTACATAACAAAATGGTGGCCTTGATCAAAGAAATTCAAAGAAATATTCACAAATTCAAAACGATGAAAATAAGAGATGGGAACCTGGATCTCAACATAGCACGTAAACTTTGAATGTATAGTATAGATTTACAATATCCCCAAGCTTACTGATGGCAGATGTTAACCTTTCAGTTTCCTCCTCATATTTCAAGAAATTTTCACATCCATGAGTCAACTGATTTGAGTTAACCAATATGAAGCATCACAGTGCTACCATGCTTATGTTCAAAAACCCACACTTGCATGTGTGACACACAAAGGAGCCAACTTGGCATGTTGCATGTTTACATGATCCTCATAGAATCACCTAAAGAGTATGAAATGCAGCCTCCACTGAAAGCATCATTAAATTTTAGTACCTTCTGAATATCACAGAGTAGGATGGAAACATGATGCTTTTGATCCACCACAGTTTTAGAAAATATTTGTGATACCATATCATGCACCATAGCATGATAACTTCATTTATACTATAGCGCAAGAAATCAATAATTCAGTAGACAGTAAGAAGTCAAATGATTTAGTTTGGTCTTACGCAGCTCACAGAAACAACCAATCTGATCTATACACGAAATGTAATTACATTTATGTTAACAAAAATGTAAAGTGCAAATATCTCATAAAAAGGATACCTGCTTGGGCAACATAGCAGACTCCCCGTAGTCACCACGTGAACAGCTCTCAGCAAAATCCAGAGCAACTTTTCCACCCATGGAGTGGCCTATCACAACATCCGGCCACATCCATTTCTGAGATTTCACCAGATTAGCCAGATCCCTTGCAGCACTGACCATGTCATGAGGAGGATCCAGCCCTTTTACACCAGCTGATCTCCCATGGTTTCTCAAATCCACAAGAATCATTCTCCAGCCTGTAAATGAAAAAGGACCAGAGTTCAAATTTGGATCTATGCAGAACCAGGATCCATCAGACTGTAAGAAAAATCCCAAAGAAAGGATAAATAGACTGAGCGTTCCAAAATCCTAACGCTACTGATAAGTAATAATACTACAGTAACATGAAAAACGGGCGCCCATTTTGCAACTGAAGATAGTGTTGCATTTTCTGGCATAAGCTTTTGGACTTTGACGGTATCAATTGAAATTTTCAGTATTAATCCATAGAAATGCTTTCTGATATGGGGGATAGATGTTGAAAAGAGAAGTTAATAATACAACGTTGATAAAATATCAGTGTCAAACATTTGACGCATGGAGAACGCAGAAAATTTGTCGCTGCCTTTGTATGGTAGAAGCTAGGCTCCAGAGGGGCCACCAGAAACATTGTAACAGTATAATTCACTCAGCAACACCAAAATAACAAGCAAGAAGGACTAGTGAATTAGTTATAATCCTGGCATTATTCAAGATGCTCTGGTAGTATTTGATCTAAATTTCCAATAAGATCGTCAAGAGAAGCAGCACCAAGCATCAGCATATACCTTGTATCTACCTAAATTATCTCATCGTCAGCCGGTAAATTTTGACCCGGAAACTTGAAACAACTGACAGGAATGAGAAGGTTCCGATCAACAACATATGTACTACGTTGGACTGGAATTCCTCCTTCCAAAAAAATTTCTCTCTCCGCCTCATCTGATCATCTCACCCCCAAAACTTGAGAAAAGTGGCAGGAAGTCTTAAGGCTCCAATCAATTACTAATGCCATGGTACCTAGTAGAATGTCCTCTTCCAAAAAGGAGTTTCTATGCGTCAGCTGGTCCATTTCAACGCCGAAACCCGAAACAACTGAGAGGAATGCTAAGGTTCGAATCAAAAAATAAACTACGGTAAGCTAGAATTCCTTCTTCCAGAAAAAATTCTCTATCTGCATCATCCAATCCATTTCCGAGCTCGAAAACTTTGAAACAACTGGCACGACTGCCAAGATTCTGATCAGCTATCCACAGAACTTCATCATCCTAGAACATGGTGCACGAGCACGATGGAACAGAAAAAAATTAACGATTCCTCGGAGAGGCAGCTACCCGAAGAGGCCGCAGCGAGCTGCGAGGCGAGGCTCCGGGCGAAGGTGCGCCAGTTCCGGCCCGATCCCAGCAGCCCGTGGAGGACAAGCGCCGTAGAGGCCGGCGGGGGGCCGTCGGGCGCCACGATCTCCTCGTACGCGAGGGTCCCCATGGACCTGGCGGGGTTGCCGGTCGCTCCGCCGCCATGGAAGGGGGAGAACGGGGATCTGCGGAGGAGGATCCCGAGAGAAAAAAGAGAGGAGAGGAGGGGGCCGGGGGACCCGGCGGTGGTACTTCTCAGGCTTCTCGCCATGGCTGGTGCTGCTTTTGGAACGGAAGCTTGGCCCCCTCCCCCCGGAGGAATTGGAGAAGGAACGGGTTAAAATAGGCCCTCTGGTAATGTTGTTGTAATCGGACGGTTGGGACGATCGGCGAGATCGAACCGCTGGTTCTCCTTTGAGAAAAAAAAATATATGTTTATATATTCTTTGAATCGTATGACAGCTGTGGGATTTGAACCCACGCCCTTTCGGACCAGAGCCTAAATCTGGCGCCTTAGACCACTCGGCCAAACTGTCGGATGTTGGAATATCCTTAAATTTAAAATAAAACAAGATATTATATGTCTTGGATGCGAAGAAGAATTCCACGTACACCAGTTTTGGTGCATCAAATCAGACACCAAACTTGACATAGGTGCATAGTAACATAAATAGTACTGTATTTAGGTAGATGTTGGTTACTGTGGATGTCGGGAACGCTTCGAGGATCTGACGGATGTCACACCCTCTTTAATTACACTCTCCACAGTGAGGATCGCAGAAGCCTGCAAACAAAGGAAAAGGATCGGGAGGTCCCCTAACTCTTGGCAATGGAAAACCCTCTGATGGGTAAACCAGGAGAGGGCTCTAGATTGGTGAGGTGTGTGAGATGAAGGGCCATCTATTAGCCTTTCTTCGTGGCAGTGGCGGACGCAAAAATTTTATTTAATAGGATCGTTCGAATATTAGGTCAAAGTGTGACTGGGTCAGTAGAGTCTTGAGTTAGGTCATATAGAATCATGGGTTGGCCCAGTGAAATCTTGAGGTGGGTCAGTGGAGTCCCGAACTAGATTGCTTTAAATTAAGTTAAGAGATTTGACAAAATTCAATGAGATATGTTACTGCCTCATAGCCCATTCATCCTTTTATTTGTTAGTATACTGTTGAGAAACCCATCCGTATTAGAACAAGTTTGAAACAGAAACAAATATGTAGTGACCTGCCTTAATAGGATTCTAATCCTATAATGCCAGGTGTGCTGCGTTTCCTCCGTAACTATAGTCCCAACGAAGTAAGCCCATTTAGGCCGTCGTGTTTGGCGCAGTTTTTATTTGAAAGCATTTTTATATTTTCATTTAGTTATTTTTTATGGAAGTCATTGAATCTTAAAAAGCATGTTTTGACTTCCAACCAAAAGTTACAAAGAGAGAACTTCTAAGATTAGAGAAAAAATGAAGTTATTATGAGAGAGTTGATTTGTGTAACAAATCAAAATTATGAGAAGTTATTTATACTTGATAATATTTTTTAATATTAAATTATGTTAATTTTTCGTGCATCTGATGTTAATCATTTTTTAAGAGAAGGTATCCCCTAAACTCAAAATCTGATGTGTCATCATTTGTTCCAAAATCTGACAGTGTGTTAGAAGAAAGTCGGCCTTCAAAAACTCAGAGTTGAATATAAGAAAATAGTTATAAGTTTGGTGTCATCCACAAAAACACTTGTATAAAAATTTCGAGATGATAGTAGGGATGCTTTGTTAGAGAATGTAATGAAGTTTTGTCAAAACCATGATGCATATGTGCCAGATATGAATTCTCGTTATACTTCCATCCGAGGTCCTTGTCATTCCCAAAGAAATAAAATCACTTTGTTGTATCATTATCGAGTGGATATATTTCCTCCAGTTATTGATAAACAGTTGAATGAGTTAAATGAAAGATTTGGCGAGTGTACAATGGAACTCCTTACCCATAGTTCAACCTTAGATCCTAAGGAAAATTATAAATCATTCAATATTTGCATGTTGCTTAAAAAATTCTATCAACAAGATTTTACAGTTCAACCTTGATATTTCTAATATTCAAGAGCTTTGTAAAAAATTGGCGGAAATTGAAAAGAACAAGATTTATCATCTTGTAGATTGATTGATTCGATTGATGCTAACACTTCTAGTTTCAACAACAGGCACAGAACGAGCATTTTCAGCCATGAATATTGTCAAACAAGACTTCGCAATAGGATGGAAGATGACCTTCTTGCAGACTGTTTGATTATATATATTGAGAAAGAGATTGCAAAAACATTCAGTACTGATTCAATTATAGATGACTGTGCTTCAGCAAAAGAACGCCGGGCACAACTCATGTAACTTTTTTCTCATCATTTAAATATAATACTTTTTTTAACCACATCTATAAAATTCTTCACTCTCCTTATATTATTTTTATTGCTTCCATTGCTGTACAAAATTTGTGGTAGGATCAAAATGTCAATAATAGTATTAACAATAAAATTTTAATTGGCCCCCCACCCTCAAAATCCTGGCTACGCCCCTTGGCATGCACCTCCCTAGCTATGGTTTAAGACAAGGCCCAAGGTTAGTGGATCACATGACAGCTCGTGTATCATTAAGTATGAGCATTAAATAGAGATCCTAGGGTCTGTTAGTGGGGAGCTAGACTTGACCATTGCCATATGTCTGCCAATTTTAAGGAAGGTGCTTATTGATTGGACCACGGCTGCAAGGGCAGTCAAACGAGACGTACTCCCTACCTTGCTAAAGGGCCGCTATCTGGTGGTAGGTTCCTAGGAGCTACCCAGGACGTTTACGGTCCCAGGTTGACAGAGATTAGAATGCCACAGGAGCTTTGGACTTCTCGCAGATGGGCCTGTATTATAGCAGGTTACCTCGATCAATATTACCTTTGATATTACTACTAATCATAAGTTTGTAGTTACATTACATAAATATGCATCGGTAAAAAGATTGTTTGTATTACCGTGAAACAGCGTAATTTGAAACAATTATTTTATTTTACAATGTTTTCAGTTGTTTGGAATGATGTAAAACAATGTAAAGTAAAATCCTGTCTGCCTACTTGACATCTCAATTCCCTTGTTTTGATTTACAGTAAAAACCCACTGTAAATTAAAATAAGAAGATTGAAACATCTCTCTTGTTTTATTTTACAAAAAACCAAGTAAACATTTCTTTATTCTAAAACAAGAAAATTTCACTTATTTTGAAACCCGTGATTTTGAAACCGGTGATTTACAATCTAAAACAAACAACCCCAAAGTGTATTGTCGTGCCAAAATTCAACACAGGTCTAAACTTATATTAAAAATGATAGACTTTGGCCTTCGAGAGCCTAAAGACCTTCGCTTTCTCTTTCTCACCTCTAACTGTTTCTTGTCCCTTCGGCTACCTTCCTCTGTCTTCCTCCAATATCAATTTTTAATAATATAGACCACAAAAATATCAATATCAAAACTAATATTATACTAAAATTACTATTAAAACCAAACAGGGATGTTTGAATTAGTGGCAACATACGGGACGCACACAATAAACAATTTTTATCATTTTAAGTCGTGTCCATTTGGGCATTTACAAATTATGAAGTCATTTTCTTAACACCAGAGAGAATTGTAAGGTAGAATAACAACTACGCACCAAGCTAATTTGAACACAACCTCCAGTTTCCACGACAAGTGTTATGACCAAGCAACAAGGACAATTTTTTTAGGTACTAAATGTAAATATGTTTTCTCCATTCATATTGACACAAACTCACGAAGTTCATTAAAAAGGTGCCCAACAATCTGCATGTAGTCCAATACTTACCCTGCCAATTCCCATTATAGCATATCTTCAATACAAGTATAACATAAAATTTCCAAGACACTCCAGCAGCCTTGGAGATGAAAATAAGCACACGGAAGTCACAGGAACCCTAAGAAGCAATTAGAGGACAAGCATGAGCCATTAAAACTTGAAGCTTGTTCTCAACATGCTTCAATCAAAGGGGTCTATCCGAAGATCATGTTCACTTGCCATTGCCATTCCTGTGCAAAGGCATGTCGGGCACATAACCTGGATATAATACAGTTCAAGATAAAGAAAAACACAAAATGAAATTAAGCAAATTGAGATGAATAAGACATGAAAAAATATTGAGATGAACAAGACATGAGTGAATGCAAACATGAGCAGTTACCTTAAAGAGAGGCACATAAGTTAGAAAATATCAACTTTTAAGTGCAGAAATGACCACCACATGAAAGAGACTAAACAGGAAGCTTCACAGAAAATTTTTGCTAGCACCCTCATGATATGAATTATTCCTTGTTCTACGTATAACATTTTTGTTGTCAACACCTAAATTGTAAGCAAGATATGTATACCAATAATGAAGTATGTTTCGATAATGTTAAGCTGCTACAGATGAATAAGTCATTATGATAACAAGAAGCTACTTCAGACTAGGTCACTTGAGTGAATCTAACTATAAACTAGTCCTAGGTCATAGGCCTTGGCTCTCAACTCTGTACAACACCAGAATCCCTTTGTCATTGGCCTTCGGATACTAATATAGGAGAATAATAATAGAATCTCACAGAATCTGCAATTTCATGGTGCTAGACATTAAAAACATAGAACATATTCACTGAAAAACACTCATGCTTTCATACAAGTAATACAGAGATACTAAGATCAAATTTGGATCTCCTGTAAAAAGAAAGTGAAATTAAGCAGTGATGTAGCCGAAGCTATCACGACCGGATTCCGAGGCTGGAATCCGAAATTAGGACCCGAAGCTGGATCGGATCGGTGAAGAGGACCGACGGGGATCCGGAACGAGGCGAGGACGGAGACGGGGCCGAAGATCCGAAGCCGAGAGGTGCCCGGGCGAGGGCTCGACAGGAGCGAAGCCGAGACTCCCTCGGACGAAACAGACCGGCCGGCGAAGGACGGGGCGAACCAGCCTGCGGAAGGCGTGGCCGAAACTCTTTCGAGCGAGACGGACCAGCCTGCGAAAGGCGTCGAAACCGGAGGGAGAAGACCCGAGGTCGGCGGCCGAGACCGACTCGAAGAGGTCGGCGAAGATTCAAACTGAAGCCCCTGCAGAAGGAGGACAAGAAGAAGAAAAACCAGTCAGTAAGAGTCCCGGACTTCGGCCCTAAGGAACCCCCTCCGCCGGCTAAGTTAGCTTCTGCAGATGATTCTATTCAGAAGTCAGAGAAGAAGAAATAGCTTTAATGCTTTTTGAACTGTAGTCCTTGGGGTTTCGAAGACATACCTTTAGTAATAAATAGCCGTGTATTTATAACAGAGGATAGGAGTTGCATAATGGTGGTAGCCGATATAAGACTATGTTCTGGGTTTACTGGTAAACCGCCATAGTGCCTAACCCTCCCACCGGAGTGGACCGGATACGGCTACTGGGCCGAAGAGGGTTGGGCCGCCGATGGGCCAGATGCCGCTTAGTGGGCTGGAGCCTGCTGGGCAGAGGGCTGCTGAGCCACTAATGGGCCGAAGGCTATTGGGCCGCTGATGGGCCGAAGGTTGTTGGGCCGCTGATGGGCCGAGGATCATTGGATTGCTTACCGGGCCGAGGGCTGCTGGGCCGCTAATGGGCCGAAGGCGGCCAGTGGGCCTCTTACTGCTGCTGTTGGACTGATCTCAGTGTTGGGCTTGTTTTAATGGGCCGAATCAGATTCTGCCTCATCACATAGTCCCCCACTCTTGCCTTCCTCAGTTTCATGAGATGGCGAGAGTAAAGTCCGAAGCCTCCTCGGAGGAGTAACACGGCATGTGCTTTATCTGAAACTTTTATTCTGCTTTGTCGAAAAAAGGAACTGCCTTCGGTCGGCCGAGTGGCTGAAAACAATCAACTTCGTCTTAGGCCGGGACCTCGTTGTTGGTACCTTCGTCTCAGGCCGAAACTTAGTGACGGATGCCTTCGTCCTCGGTTGCGAAGGGACGAGTCTTCTGAACATGTCAGGACTCCTAAAAAAAGGACGGAAAAGACGTCAAGCTTTTCGTCCGAACGGTCGTGTCGTGAGAAAACACAGGACACGCGTCGTACATCTAACCGGCTTGCCAAAAGCACAAAAAGATCCTGTCCATGATCGGTGATCACGCGGATCGCGGGTCACTTCGGCTCTCTGCCCAAAACTTTACTCAGATCGCCGCCTCTTCTGTTTCCGGCACGCGGATCGGAACACGTGGCGAGCATCCGGATGATCAGCCGAAGGGTCAGGCCGCGTCCGGCCGTTGATTACTTTCTCTCAATCCGGCAGCCCGACCGTTATCATTGCCGAAGGACTATATACGTGGCGCGCATCTGAGGGAAGCGGTGCCGAGGAGGGGGAAGATCTCAACCGTTGATTTTGGCGGGGAATGCCTTCAACCTTCTTTATAAATAGGAGCCCCTCTCCCCAGGGCACTGTTCCGCTTTCTCCTTCCTCTGCGCCTGTGCTTTCCTGCGATCACCTTCTCCAAGCGTTCCTGCTTCTCCGGCGAAGAACGAGCCATCGGGAGTGTTTGAGGGCGCCCTGTCCGTCGTCGGGAAGCTCTTTGTTGCCTGGAGTTGTCGCCGAAGAATTTTCTGTTGTCCGAGAGGCCGTTCGCAGTCGAGGGGACCTTGTTTGAGGGTAAGCCTCAATTATGCTCTGTGATTCATGTCCAGTAGCTCTCCTTCGGCCGAGAGTAGCTCTTCGGCCGAAGATTATTCTTCTTGCTCTTCATCCCGGCCTCCCGAGTCTTCCTTGTCATCTCCCTTTTCTTCTAATTCCCTTGCTTCCGTCATGGCGGATGAGGCCGAGATGTCTCGGGCTGAAGAGGCCGAGGAAGTTCCGGCTACAGCCCAGGCTTCTACCTCCAGCCGGCGCCGGGCCGAGACTGTTTCCGACGCGGTCTGCATTCTTACTGACGATGGGGTCAAGACCATCGCTTCTTACTATCAGCTTCCATCTTGGACGATTCCTTATCGGCCTGGGAAGGACACCAGGGCTAACTCTGTCCGACCGGGCTACTTTTCCATCTATGAGGAGAGCTTTCGGGCGGGTTTTCGTCTTCCCCTTCCTTCCTTTGTTATCAACCTTTTGTGTTTCTACGGATTGGCCCCGTCCCAATTTTTCCCGAATTCTTGGCGGACAGTCTATGCCTTCTTGGCCGTGAACGCTTATATCGACGCCCTCCCTTCGGTAAACATCTTCAGCTTTCTTTTCAAGATACAACCGCAAGGGAAATCCGATTGGTACTACTTCGTCCCCCGCTTCGGCCGGAGTATCTTCTCTGGGAAGCCTTCGTCCATTTACCATTGGAAGAAGAGCTTCCTCTTTGTTTCTCTTCTGGAGAAGAAGAAGAGTGTGTGGCCCTTCCCTACTGAATGGGCACCTCTGGCCGAAGGCCTCTCCGATCCGCCTTCCCTTAATCCTGATCTGCTCCACATCGTGCACCTCCTGGAAGCCGAGGCTCCGTATGACATTGCGGAGCTCTTCGATGAAGAGGAAAGGCTTGTACAGACGGGGACTTGGCCGGATCCGATGAAATCTCCTCCCCGAGTCTTTCCTTACCTCCCTCCCGAGGATATTCCGGGGGAGGCCGAGGGAGCGGCTGAGGTTGAATCTTCGGCCGAAGCTCTTCCGACCAAAGAAGGCGCTGAAGCTTCGGCCGAGGGTAAGTCGGTCTTGAGTCGAAGAAAGTTGCATGTTTGTAAGTCGCTAACTCCCTTTTCTGTCCGCAGAGATGTCTGGGCTTCGGAGACTGCTCGGCCGACTCGCCAAGCAACCTGGCCAATCTCGACCGTCCCAGCCGCAGGCGGTGGGAGAAGGAGGAGCTGAAGGAGCTGCGGCTCTGAGCGCTCAGGCCGTTAGGCAAACGGCGGCTTCGGTCGAAGGCCGCGCCGCTGCTGCTGCTCTCGAAAGGGAGAAGCATAAGGGAAAATCGGTCGTCCGAGGGGGCGGCCGACCAGTGAAGCAGAGCCGGGCGGATGATCCTGGCGAGAAAGAGTCCACCCTGGCAGCCAAGAGGTCGGTGGCTGCCCAAGAGGCCCCTCTCTCGTCGCCTCCCGAACCACCGAGGGGCGATTCCCCTCCGGCCGCGGCGGCCGGCACAGAGGATCTCTCTTTCCCCTTCGGGACAGCCAGGACGCACATGTCCCGTGAATACGGGCATGAGCCCTGGGTCCCGGATTTGGGGACCTTCGCGGACGAGAGCCTGGAGGACTCTCGGACATGTCTGCGCTTGATCTGCGGCTTGACCCTCCCGATGGTCGAGGACGAGATGAAAGAGCTGTCCTCGGAGGGCTTATCTATGCTGGGCGTCCGATACGCTGTCCAGGTAAGAAACTTCTTTATTTGTCTTGGATTAGTATTTTCCTTAGCTCTTTTGCACTTGCTTAATTTTTCCTTGCCTTCGGCTGTAGACCGCGGTCGTGTGCGGGGGCCTCGCTCGTCGCCAAGCAGCCATTCAGCAGAAACTTCGAGATATCGACCAGGCCTCGGATCAGTTGGCTTCGGGCAAAGTAGCCTCGGTGCAGCGTGATCTCGAGGCCAACGTTGACATGCTCCTGAGAGCTAATGCTCGTATGCGGGCCGAACTGGGGGAGCAAAAGGAGGTGATCTGCACTACCTCCGAAGTCAAGACGAGGGCCGATCAGGAGAGGGAGAAGGCCGAGAAGGAACTGGAGACGGTCCGGACCGAAAACATAATTCTTAAGGCCGAGATCCAGGACAAGGCCGAACAGCGGGTCACGGAGCGCCGTCGCCATGCCGAGGAGGTCTCGACTCTGAAGGCAGATCTGGAGGCCAAGGCCGAAGAGACTGCTCGCACAGCTGTGGCAAGCTACAAGGCCGGCCCGGATTTCACCGAGGAGATAATGGAGGTTTGACTCGAGGCGGCGTCGTCCGTATTCAGTCTAGGGCTGGCTATCGCCCAAAAGGCGTGCCCGGCAGTAGATCTGACCGGCATCGGCCTTCCGACGGACGAGGAAGGCGATGAGCTTCTTGCTTGGTGGAAGAATCTTAAAGCCGAAAGAGCTCCAGCTCCAGAGGAAGGCTACGCGGCCGTTCCTGATGAGGTCGTTCCGGTCGAGGTTTCTCCTTCGGCATCTCCCGATCAGACTCCTGTTGATGTAGACGGCGATGATGCCAAAAGCTAGTACGGGAGCTTGTCCCGATTTTTATCTGCTTTTTGAAAGGCTGCAGCCAGGTGTATGGCCGATTTTGTACTTTGTTCATGTATATATGAAAAGTATTTTGCTTCTGTTCATATTTCTGTGTTTTGAATGAATGACCGAGTCTGGCTCTCCTTGTGGCCGAGACCATGTTGCTTTTTGATGCGGCTCGCATGGCCGAAGCCACTCCGGATTCGGATCGCATGGACTTAGAAAATAATGTCGCTCTCGATACGGTTTGCATGGCCGAAGCCACTCCCGGTACGGTTTGCACGGACTTAGAGAATAATGTCGCTCCAGATACGGTTTGCATGGCCGAAGCCACTCCCGGTACGGTTTACATAGACTTAGAGAATAATGCCGCTCCCGATACGGTTTGCATGGCCGAAGCCACTCCCGATACGGTTTACACGGACTTAGAGAATAATGCCGCTCCCGATACGGTTTGCATAGCCGAAGCCACTCCCGGTACAGTTTACACAGACTTAGAGAATAATACCGCTCCCGATACGGTTTGTATGGCCGAAGCCACTCCCGATACGGTTTACACGGACTTAGAGAATAATGCCGCTCCCGATACGGTTTGCATGGCCGAAGCCACTCCTGGTACGGTTTACACGGACTTTAGAAAACCATGCCGTTCCCGATACAGTTTGTATGGCCGAAGCCACTCCCGGTACGGTTTGCACGGATTTAGAGAATAATGCCGCTCCCGATACAGTTTGCATGGCCGAAGCCACTCCCGGTACGGTTTGCACGGATTTAGAGAATAATGTCGCTCCCGATACGGTTTGCATGGCTGAAGCCACTTCCGGTACGGTTTACATGGACTTAGAGAATAATGCCGCTCCCCATACGGTTTGCATGGCCGAAGCCACTCCCGGTACGGTTTACACGGACTTTAGAAAACCATACCGCTCCCGATACGGTTTGCATGGCCGAAGCCACTTCTGGTACGGTTTTACACGGACTTTAGAAAACCATGCCGCTCCCGATACGGTTTGCATGGCCGAAGCCACTCCCGGTACGGTTTGCACGGACTTAGAGAATAATGCCGCTCCCGATACGGTTTGCATGGCCGAAGCCGCTCCCGATACGGTTTGCATGACCGAAGCCACTCTCGGTACGGTTTGCACGGACTTAGAGAATAATGCCGCTCCCGATACGGTTTGCATGGCCGAAGCCACTCCCAGTACGATTTACACGGACTTAGAAAACCATGCCGCTCCCGATACGGTTTGTATGGCCGAAGCCACTCCCGATACGGTTTGTACGGATTTAGAGAATAATGCCGGACATGATATTTCAAAAAAGAAGAATTTTATTCATACCTTCCAACTAAATTCCGGAGGAAATAACTTACATGAAATAGCGCCGAAGGCGTTCCACATTCCAGGTACGAGGGAGAGGTTGACCCGAAAGGGTTTCTAATCGATAGGCCCCTCGTCAGATTACTTCCCTTATACGATACGGTCCTTCCCAGTTGGGAGAAAGCTTTCTTGCGGCTTCGGTCGGCTTAGATGCATGAGCGTTCCTTAACACGAGACTCCCGGCTTCAAAGCTTCGGGGCTTTACTCGAGTGTTATGGTATCTTGCCATGCGCTGCTGATAAGCCGCCAGCCGGATACGAGCTTTATCCCTTGTTTCTTCTATAAGATCAAGATGATCTTTTAGGACTTCCTCATTAGCTTTCGGATTATGAGTGAGAACTCTAAGTGAGGGAAGGCTGACTTCGATAGGAATAACGGCTTCTACCCCATAAGCCATGCGGAACGGGGTTTCACCGGTTGGGGTTCGACTTATAGTTCGATAAGCCCATAGGACGCTCGGCAGCTCTTCCACCCATCGGCCCTTGACCTTGCCGAGGCGAGTCTTCAGTCCTTGCAATAGACTTCGGTTAGTGACCTCGACTTGGCCATTTGTCTGAGGGTGTGCTACCGATGCGAATTTATGAAGAATGCCGAAACCGGCGCAGTTGTCCTTGAACCGATGGCTGTCGAATTGTTTGCCGTTGTCTGAGATAATGGTCCGAGGGATGCCGTATCGGCAAATGATGGACTTCCATACGAAGTTCCATGCGTTGCTATCGGTTATGAATGCGAGGGGTTCGACTTCTACCTATTTGGTAAAGTAGTCCACCGCCACAATAAGGAACTTCCTCTGGCCGGTGGCGACGGGAAAGGACCCCAGTTGGTCAATTCCCCATTGGGCAAAAGGCCAGGGGTCTGATAAAGGAGTTAGAAGGGTTGCCGACTGGTGGATGAGGGAGCTGAACCTCTGGCATTGATCGCAGCGACGGACGAAGGCAGTTGCGTCCTCTCGGAGCGTCGGCCACCAGTATCCTTGCCTTAAAAGCTTGTGAGCTAGGGCCCTTCCTCCTGCATGTACTCCGCATACCCCTTCATGTACCTCTCGCAGCGCATAGTCTGCTTCGGCCGGGCCGAGGCACCGCAAAAGTGGTCGGCTGAAGATTTTTTATATAATAGCCCGTCTAGGAGAAAGAAGTGAGAAGAGCGCTGCCGAATGTGTCTAGCTTCCTTCGGATTGGCCGGGATTTCTCCTCGAAGGAGGAAGGTGACTAGGGGAGTCATCCAGGTCTCGGTTTCAGATTCGGTCACTTGTATGACCTCGAACTCCTCGAGGCTTGGCTCGGCTAGTTCTTCTACGAGAATCATTCGGCCTCCTCCCCCGTCCTGAGTCGATGCTAGCCGAGAGAGAGCATCGGCTCGAGCATTCTCGACTCTCGGGATCCGCACAATTTCATAAGAATTGAATCGAGCGAGGATCTTGCGAGTTACCTGGAGATAGGACATCATTAATGCGTCCCGGGCCTCATAATCCCCGGTAATTTGATTGGCGATCAGCTGAGAGTCGCTGAATGCCTTTATATTCTGTGCACCGAGCTTTCTGGCAGCCCGAAGGCCGGAGATGAGGGCTTCGTACTCGGCGGCATTGTTAGTAGCCGGGAAGGAGAAGCGTAGTGCATACTCTGTGATGACCCCTTCGGGAGACGCCAAGATCCATCCGGCGCCGCTACCCATGGAGCACGCGGAGCCGTCAACGTAGAGTTGCCATTCATCCGCCGAAGGCAGAGTAGCCGAAGGACCCTCGGCCTTAGATATATTGACTTCCGGCTGAGAGGCCGAGGATGCTTCGGGGGTGAGCTCAGCGATGAAGTCGGCTAAGGCTTGAGCTTTTATTGCCGTCCGCGGCCTGTAAGAGATGTCGAACTCTCCCAGTTCGATTGCCCATTTTGCTAGCCTCCCGGATACCTCCGGCCGGGAAAGGACTTGCCTTAAAGGCTAATCGGTGAAGACCTTTATTAAGTGGGCGAGAAAGTAAGGCCGGAGCCTTCTTGCGGACGAGACAAGGGCTAAAGCCAATTTTTCAAGAGCAAAGTACCGAAGCTCTGCTCCTTGGAGGGCTCGGCTTATGTAGTAGACAGGCTTCTGAATGCCGTCTTGTTCCCGGACGAAGACGGCGCTGATAGTTATTTCAGATACTGCGAGGTAGAGAAACAGCGGCTCTCCATAGACCGGCTTGGACAGGATGGGAACGTTGGAGAGATAGACCTTCAGTTGTTCGAAGGCCGATTGGCACTCGTCGGTCCAGGAGAAGCTATTGGTCTTCTTCAGTAGTTTGAAGAAAGGAAAGCAATAATCGGCTGCCCTTGACATGAAACGGCTTAAGGCGGCAATCCTTCCGTTTAGCTTTTAGACTTCTCGGATGTTAGCCGGATGGCGCTTTGAATGATGGCCGAGACCTTTGCGGGGTTAGCTTCCACCCCTCGGCGAGTGACCATATAGCCGAGAAATTTTCCGGAGGCCACGCCGAAGGCGCACTTGGCTGGATTTAGCTTCATTTTGTATCGGCGTAGAGCAGAGAACATTTTGGCCAAGTCTGCCAGATGGTCTGCAGCGACGCGGCTTTTTACTAGCATGTCGTCGATGTAGACCTCCATGTTGCGGCCGAGCTGCGAAGCAAATATTCTGTTGACGAGGCATTGATATGTTGCTCCGGCATTCTTCAGGCCGAAGGGCATCCGGGTATAGCAGTATAGACCGAGATCAGTTGTGAAGCTGGTCTTGCTTTCATCCTCCGGATGCATTCGGATCTGATGGTAGCCTGAGTAGGCGTCGAGGAAGCTTAGTAGCTCGTGGCCGGAGGTTGCGTCCACCACCTGATCTATCCGAGGCAGCGGGAAGCTATCCATCGGACAGGCTTTGTTGAGGTTGGTGAAGTCCACGCACATCCGCCACTTGCCATCTTTCTTGGACACCATCACTACATTGGCAATTCAGTCCGGGTGGTGTACCTCTCGGAGATGCCCGGCGTCCAGCCCTTTTTGTACTTCGGCTTGGATGGACGTCCTCCTTTCCTGATTGAAAGTACGCCGCTTCTGCTTGACCGGGGGTAAATTGGGATCGACGTGTAGCCGATGCTCCGCTACTTCCGGGTCGACTCCAGGCATGTCAACAGGAGACCAGACGAAGACGTCGAGGTTCTCTTTCAGGAACTCGGCAAGTCTCTCGGCTTCAATTTTTTCTAGGCCGGAGCCTATCATAAAGGTTCGTCCCTCTCCTCCCGGAACCGTGATGGCGATAAGTTCCTCTCCCGGAGATGCTTCGGCCGAAAATTCGATTGACAGGGATTCGGCCGCAGTCTTTCCCTTAACTGAAATCATATAACACTGCCGAGCTGCTTCTTGATTCCCCTTAGCTTCACCGATTCCATGACTGGTATGGAATTTCAATTTCTGGTGGAAGGACGAGGGTACAACTCCGATCCCGCCGATTAGCTTTCAGCCAAAGATGGCGTTATAGGCTGAATCAACTTTGACAACAGCAAAATCCGTTTCGACGGTTAATTGGCGGGGAACCGAACCTATAGTTACAGGGAGCCGGACGATGCCTTCTACTCGGCAGGGCGAACCGTTAAAACCGAATAGAGGCCCTCGGTGAGGCTTCATATTAGCCTCATTCAATCCCATCTTTACAAAACAATCGTAAAATAAAACATTTGGGGCACTTCCATTATCGACGAAGATACGATGAACATCGTAGCTATTTATTACAGCAGTTACAACGAGGGCGTCGTCGTGAGGGACCTGAATGTCGGTCATATCTTCCTGACCGAAGGTAATGTCCTCTTGTTGAGACCGCTTCGGTTCGACATCGACCGCCGCTACTGTCGCAGTGCTGAGCTGACAACGCCTCGAACCTTCCTCCGGTCCACCGGATATCATCATAATTGACCCGGCACTGGGTCGTTGGTGCGATGTTTCTACCGGGGCCGAGGTGTCCTTCAGCGGAAGAGCGGCTTCTTTCTCCGGGGGTTGACGTGGCCTGGCCGTCTCAGGGACGTCCCGGTTCCGTTGTTGTTAAGGTTGCTCTCGCTGGTAATATGACAGTCGGCCCTCTCTGATGAGGCGATCAATTTCCTCCCGAAGGTGCCGGCATTTGTCAGTCGAGTGGCCGACCTCTCGATGGTATTCACAATATTTGCTGGGGTCCCTTCGGCGAGGGTCAATTTTTATGCGCTCCGACCTCCGGAGCATGCCTTTCACCTCCATAAGCATTCGGGAAGAGGGAACAGGTAGCGGTAGGTACTGCGGCTGCGGATCCCGTCGCTTGTCTCGGTCCCACTCCTCCCTCCGATATCGCTTACGAGAAGGTTCTTGATCTTCTGGTCGATGACGAACCGCCGGAGGGGCAGGCGCCGGTATTGCTTCGGCGGTACTTTTGCCCTTGGACATCATCAGGGCCTCCCGGTTGATGTATTTATGGGCCCGAGCTACGAGGTCCTGGAAGGTGGAGGGATGGCGCTTCCCGATAGAGTCGAGAAGCCCTTCGTCCAGACACCCGCTGATTACGGCCGAGACCGCAATCGAACTGTCCAGGTTCGGGATTTGGGCAGCTTCGGCCCGGAACTTGGTAAAATACTCTTGGAGGGTCTCGGTCGATCATTGCCGAATGGCTAACAGACTGGCTGAGGTTTTGCACTGCCGGGTGGCATCATAGAACTGGTCGATGAACAATTGGCCCAACTGGACTAAAGAGTGGATGGAGTTGGGGGCCAATGTTTCGAACCAAGTTAAGGCTGTTTTTTCAAGAGTGAGGGGGAAGAGACGGCAGCGGACTGCCTCAGAGACCCCTCGGACAGAGAGGTAAATGTTGAACCTCTAGAAGTGGCAGACCGGATCCGTCATTCCATCATAGAGAGGGCCTTTCGGCAGTTTAAAATTAGGAGGTACCTCGGTGGCCAGAAGCTCTGGAGAGAACGGAGTTTGCTCCATAATGGTGCTGGCGAGAGGCGCTCCGTATGGCCGAGATACCATCTGCTGCATCTCTTTCCTCATTGTTGTCAACCGCCGGTCCAGGTCTGGGGCAGTTGAAGTAGTGACCGAACGTCCTCCGGTCCCGGCTGGACGAAATTCAGACGAAGCATAGCCTTGCTCCGTTATAATGTGGTCGGTGCGAAGGACTCGGGCAGGCGGTGCCGAGGGCTCACTGCGCGCCGTGGCGGTCTCGTCAGGGAAGACCTGCGAGGGTGCTGACCGAAACCTTGTATCTTGGGTAGGGCAGAGTGGAGGAGGCGGTACTTGTTGGGAGAGCTGGCCCAGTAACCCCATGCGCTGGACGATGGCGGATACCATGTCTTGCAGGGGCGCCAGAGAAGTAACGGCGGCGGCTAGTGTTGCCACTTGCTACTGAAGTTCCTCCATCCGATTGTCTCTAGGAGCGAGGGACTCTGGTATGACAGGAAGAGCCGAGCCTTGTGGTGGAGCAGACGGGGCCCCTTCAGAGTGAAGCGGTTGTGCTGAAGTTGCCCGTGTCTCTGCCTCGTCTTGTCCGGATTGTCGGGTCACTGGACGATGAGACATGACTTCTTGTTTGTTTCCCACAGACGACGCCACGTGATGTAGCCGAAGCTATCACGACCGAATTCCGAGGCTGAAATCCGAAGTTGGGACCCGAAGCTTGATCGGATCAGTGAAGAGGACCGACGGAGATCCGGAACAAGGCGAGGACGGAGACGGGGCCGAAGATCCGAAGCCGAGAGGTGCCCGGGCGAGGGCTCGATAGGAGCGAAGCCGAGACTCCCTCGGACGAAATGGACCGGCCGGCGAAGGACGGGGCGAACCAGCCTGCGGAAGGCGTGGCCGAAGCTCTTTCGGGCGAGGCGGACCAGCCTGCGAAAGACGTCGAGACCGGAGGGAGAAGACCCGAGGTCGACGGCCGAGACCGACTCGGAGAGGTCGACGAAGATTCAAACCGAAGCCCCTGTAGAAGGAGGACAAGAAGAAGAAAAATCAGTCAGTAAGAGTCCCGGACTTCGACCCTAAAGAACCCCCTCCGACGACTAAGTTAGTTTCTGAAGATGATTCTATTCAGAAGTCAGAGAAGAAGAAATAGCTTTAATGCTTTTTAGATTGTAGTCCTTGACGTCTCGAAGATATACCTTTAGTAATAAATAGCCGTGTATTTATAGCGGAAGATAAAGGTTGCATAATGGTGGTAGCCGATATAGGACTATGTTCTGGGTTTACTGGTAAACCGCCATAGTGCCTAACCCTCCCACCGGAGTGGGCCGGATACGGCTACTGGGCCGAAGGGGGTTGGGCCGCCGATGGGCCAGATGCCGCTTAGTGGGCTGGAGCCTGCTGGGCCGAGGGCTGCTGAGCCGCTAATGGGCCGAAGGCTATTGGGCTGCTGATGGGCCGAAGGTTGCTGGGCCGCTGATGGGCCGATGATCACTGGACTGCTTACCGGGCCGAAGGCTGCTGGACCGTTAATGGGCCGAAGGCTACCAGTGGGCCTCTTACTGCTGCTGTTGGATTGATTTCAGTGTTGGGCTTGTTTTAATGAGCCGAATCGGATTCTGCCTCATCAAGCAGCAACTCGTGAAAAGGAATTCTCTTATGATAGGGGCATGGAGAGGGACAAGGGATGCACGACTATAAAGCTTTGATAATGAAATATATATTTTACAGCCAACTGGTGTAGGAGAATAATCTGCAGCCAAATTGACAGTAAGCAGAAATATTACTATTGCAGGTTTTAGGGGAAAAGGCCAAGGGTGTTTTTGACATATAGATCAATGAAACAGTTAGCATCAACACTGTAAAAAGACTTCCATTTTAAACTTTAGACAGGGATGTAAATTTCAGGTCATATAAGCCTAGCAAGTGAGTGAAGAGACGGTTTTTAGGAGAGAGGATCAGAAGGAAATCTTAACAATTCACCTGAAAACTATTGGATAATGCATACCAAAACCACCGCACACGTCCATGGGGAAAATGGAACCAAAAAAGCCAAATACCGTAAAAAATTGTTTGAGACCAAAACCCATTAACCTGAAACATCTTATTTTTAGGTCAAATGCTACTCCACCTCTGGGGAAAAGTTTTCCTTGAAATTTGAAAAAAAAAAGTTATATGGATTGTTACCTGAATGTTCTGTGCTGATGACATAAAGAAAAGATCAGACTGGAAAATTCGGTAAATGCCATTACATAGCACTGTTATGGATGACTATCTCTCACTAATGAGTTTGAAAATCTTAAATAGAATTTTCGGGCAGAACAAACTTTAAAAATTTCATCAAATATAATTGGCTTTTAATTTTCTCGGTGTTTGAGGAACAAGAGAAACCTCATTTCCTTTGGCAGGAAAAAGAAGCCAGATAGAAACCATAAATTACTCCTGTTCTCTGGTGGCAAAGAGCAATATTAAAGGACAAATAATAAAAACAAAATTCAAAGAGAATCTAGACAAGATAAGAAACCTAAAGATTAATCTTTGACCTGTTATCTGCATCTTCTAGCTAAGATGTTGAATATTTACCCAAACACATTGTTTGATAATGCAAAGTTTTCAGCTATATATCTACGAAAGAAGAAAGCAAACCTCAAAATTTCACGTTTGCCAAACCAGGTGCACAGAGACTTGACTAGTCAATGGAGATTGACTCATGCATGAGGCACATTTGCCTATGGATGCATCCTACTAAGCCAAATTCTTTCACTGTTCAGAAGGATTGTGCCTCCACAGCTGACAGCCGCATGTTATAACTATCATTCTAAAAACTCAAGTGGAAGTATGGGACTCAGTAGTCTTCTGTGAGAATTTTTTAAGAAGAAATCTGCTACCATCAGAAGCTTAATTGATAACTCAGGAATGAGTATTTGACTGCATATGCTGTTCCACAATGAGCAGGCAATGGTCTGACCTGTCTTTTTGACAAACATTTCGTGAAGCCTTATGTACAGGTCTGATACTAACCAAAATAAAAGTGTATAGTTGGTAGTGAAGAGCATACACATAAGATACAGAGAGCACTGCGATGTAACTAATGGAATAGACTCTAACCAAACTGTTTTCTTTATGATGTCCAAAGCTGTTAATTACAAATTAGCATACCTTGCCAGCTCCAGAGCAGTTTGGACACCTCTGTGTTGTAGGAGGCTTCAAAGGACGTGAAGAACTGCCAGTGAGTGAAATTGGCTCAATCTTCAGGCACATACCACTAGCAGAGCATCGAGCACATGCCAAATAACCTGACATCCACCAATTAAGACAACATTAGCAATATCTGTTCAAGAAAAATCCTAAGAAAGTGAATGCTCACATACATCGATGATCCTTGCACATGCAGGATAAAAGCTCAAATTTAAAGACTGCCAAAAAACTGGTACTTCTGAAAGAGATGATTTTACAATGGTACACAATGTTTCTTTCTATCAGACTGCGGAAATTCTTATTGAGGATGATATATACCAGTTCCGTGACAGTACTTGCACCTTTTCTTCTCTTGTTGCTCAACATTATTGATCTCAATTATCATCAGTGCTGAAATCACGCCCACTGCTCCACCTGAGAAAGAAGCAACTATGGGGTCGACCTGGCTGAATCGCCATCCAAAAACTGGGTATCAGAGGGTTGAACAACTTTAGTCAGTAAATTGTAACTTCAAATAACCAACCCTCAGATGCACCTTAGTTGTAAGGGAAGGTGTATGCTTCTGATGAAATCCTCATAGGAAGTACCACCAAAACCTAGCTTTAGTTCCAGCTGCATTAAGATAAAATATCAGCTTCTTTATTAGCATGCCAACATCAAAGCTGCTTTTCAGAGAATTCCAGCAGTAAAGCTGGGGGAAGTTACATGTGAGGCTAACTAACTGCTTTTCAGAGAATTCCAGCAGTAAAGCTGGCGGAAGTTACATGTGAGAACTGTCGAACAGAATCAACAGATGAGCAACAAATGCACTATAATCATGTTCCAAGGGGGAAAAAAATTGCATATGGTGAAAATATGAAAAGTTCAAAGGGAAAAGTAGGCAATATAGAAGTCATGCATGAAAAGAATGACCTAAAGTATCACTTCGTCAAATGAAATGGTGAAGGACACTAAGCTGGCAATTTGAAGCATATGAGTTGTAACAAGGATAAGAATGCAGTTGGACCAAAATGATCTAGAAGAATTTTGCTAATTCCATGCATTTGTGGAGACCTAAGGCATGTTGTGTAGGCTTGTTGTAATAAATGTTTTGGTTCTATAAATTGAAGTGATAATATACCTCTAAGGGCCTGTCTGGATTCAATTCATAAATGCATTTATGTTAACCATAACTTTGTTTTCCATCATAAACTTAGTTGTATGGTAAAAAATGCGTTTACCAGAAACTAAGAAGAGCAACATTAGCAAACTAAGAAAAGCAGTATTTGCAGGAACTTCTGACATCAGATCGTCTGAAATAGTGATAGATAAGGAACCGCATGTCTGCATGAGACATGACTACATCTTGTACACATCTAAAACATGATTTGACTGCATCCATAAGAGGAGAAGAGGTTACATCCTTTCCCTCTATAAGGTTGAAAAACCGCATAATCATGGTATCACAATAACTCTTTAGGAGATATTTACAGAAAAGAAACAATCAGAGGAAGACTTACAGTTGGTGCAAGGAGACCTCCGAAGACAATTATACCGGATAGTAGTGAGAAGGAGGTCAGGTAAAGTTGCTTCAAAGTTTTTGTTGTCTGTTTAAACAATATAAAAATTACACAGTAATAGCTTAAAAGAGTTCCAAAAACTGATAGTCAAGTAATTAAACAGTAGAGAACGATAAATAATGTTTCCAAAGTAACCACCATTCTAGGCACAAATGGTATAGTTGAGGGAATATCAGGCATCTCATTTTCTTCACTGCTCATTTCTACAAAATCTGCACTCTTTATCCGTTGCTGCACCCGCAATCTCCTTACCTGTACAAGCAGAGATGACAGAGAAGGCTCACATAAGCCCCATGAAGATTATAAGTTCACAGGATCTTGATGCTATGTTGACAACAAATACTTCAAGAGGATCTTGATGCTTTTTTTTTTCCCTTGTCTTCTAATTTACCTCTTCCATGAGAAGGAACATTTTGTTCCGCCGGCTTCTTATGTTATCCCGAATTTCTTGCAGCTGCATCTGAACAAAGTCTTGAACGGTTTCTGGTCCTTCGATGATGCAAAAACTAATGAAATGGAAATATAATAAGAAGACATGAATTGGGTGTTCAACAAAAAGTTACATGATTTTGTGTTCTCCACACCATTCCGACCAGAATTAAATCGCACAAAATCCAACTACTTGAGAATTTCTTCAAGAGATCGTTTTTTATTGCCATAAGACGGTGAAATTCTTGAATCATGTAATCGCTGGTCTCATAAATCAGTGGAAACAGAATCCCTCATTTTGGGCCGCAGTGATTTTTCAAAGAAGCGTTGACCGGATTTTAGATTTCAGTGTCCCACATTAATCCAAACAAACGGAATCCAAAGATTTCGGTGTTCAACGTCAACACAAAGGAATGGCATCCGGAAAATTCAGCACTCTACATCAACCCAAATCCAAGCAGTCCCCAAGTCTAAAACACAGAGGCACCAATCGGCAAGAGACCCAACGGCAAGACGAGGGACCTATACCTGGGCAACCCATCTCCGGCAGGGTTGGAGCTCCCGTCCCCGGAGGAGCAACTCACTAGCCTGACTCGGGAGGGAAGCTCCCCTCTGAGAGAAGAACCCCAGCACCGCCTCCCACCGCCGGCGGAGGACAAAACGAGGCCTTGGTGAAAAGGAGAGGAGGAGGACTTGGTGCTTGAGGGGAGAGAAGAGGCCAAGAAGAAGCCCCAACCCGTGGGATGGGTAGCCGCCGCGGCGGCAGCAGCAGCAGCAGCCCCAGCTCCCGCCATCGCCGCCGTTCTCAGCAGACAATGAAGAGCACCGGTGTCCTGTCATGGAGTAATTTGCAAAGAACGTTTGCATGTATACCCTTTAATATATCGTATTGTCATATATACCCCCAACTTCTACACGTTATTAAAATTTTGCATATATACTCTCAACGCCCGATGTTATCATGACTTATAGAATCTTTTTAACATATTTTGTTGAAATTCACTTTAATTTGATGGAGGGTATGAATGTAATAGTGAGAAGATTTAAGGAGTATTAGTGATAATATGTAGGAGTTGGGGGTGTAAATACAAATATAGTGTCTTTGAGAAGTATACATGCAAAAAACCCATTTGCAAAAGCTATTTTGTCACGGAGAGCGTATTCCTTCCGAATGAGAGGATTTAGTGCACCATGGCGCAGTGTGCCCGCTTAATTAATGGCCAGGACCGAGTCAGTTGGCGTCATTCTGGTCGGGAGCCTAAAAAGGTGCCAACATCTTCTAGATGATGGAAAGAGATTCTAGGAAATAATTTTTTAAAAAAAATGCATATGCATGGAATCATGTGAAAAAATGTTGAGATGTTTACTTTCAGTTCTTAAAATTTTTAAATATTTTTTATAAATCTCTGTAATATTTATATTTTCTTAAAACTCTACATAATCTTTGATTCTTCCTTAAAAGGTCCCTCAGGAGGAGCTTTTTAGGAAAAGTTAAAAAGCCTCTCCAAAAGAACTTTTTAGGGAAGGTTGAGAAGCCTCTAGGAATGTTTTAAATAATTATAAAAACTAGTAAGGAATATGAGGTAGGAGCTTATATAAGAAATATTGAAAGGTTATAAGGATTGAAAAATACAAATTCTATAAAGTTTCTATATGCTTATTATATTTGTAGAGAACACCTTTGTGTCAAGTCTATTAACACTCACAGGAAGACTTATTTTAAAATAAGAAGAAGCTTATATATATATATATGAGATTCTTTAGAGAATTCTTTGCGAAAATTATAATCTGAAAAACAAAAGACTATTGTGCAAAAGTATTTCAATTAAGGGAAAATATTAGACTTACTGGAAAATAAATCATCCCCTCTTCACAAGGCTTATATATGGTTGACCAATTGAGCCACCTAACAAAAAAATTGTAATAATTCGTATCAAAGTATGGAAAGCAAATTGTCACTAAGCCCTCATTTAGTAATGGAATAAAAGTGGAAAAGAATATCTTATTGACAATTCTGTCTTTCATCAATTTTTTGATTGGCAACGGTTAAAATAAGGAAGATTTTTAATATGAGGGTAGCATGTTTGCTTGTTATTAGTTTTAGTGGATTTCACTAAGCTATAATTAATTAATTTGTTTAAAATGATTGTAGTATTGATGCGCCTCCATCATCTAATTTGGATCTGTCGACAATGCTCTCTATCGCTCAAGCGCATGTGCTATAGTTTAGGGAAAGAACTGTTTGTCCAACAAATTAAGAAGGAAAAAATGATCTCTCTTGACTCATTAATAGGGATGTCAATGGTAACCAATAGCCCAATTATTCAAATGTTCGTTACGGATAAGTTTTTTAAACTGATTTGCATAGTGATAAGGTAACGAATATAATTTTTTTCTGATAGAATACATATAATACACTTAGATTCGATTATCCGACCAATTGTTAGCTTATATGCCAGTTAACCGATAACATTTTTAAATCGATAACTTAATAGATACAGTCATAGATCTACCTTAGATCCGCACTGAATCCAACCCGTTTTCATCCCTACTCATTTACACCAAATCTATCGGCTCCATTTATTAATTCAAGATCCTTCTGGTCATCTTATAATGATATGGTTTAGAGAAAATTAAAAAAAATGTCCTTATGTCTATCAACTATCAAGTCCATTCTTATCCTTTCAAGAAAATAAAAAATGCCCTTATTTCTGTCCAAGTCGCTTACGGTGAACTTAATGCTTATCTACAAACTTGAGGCCATATTCTCATCAAAGCCCTACCCTTTCATGATTGTAAAGGAAAATTTTATGATAGCATTATTTTATTGGCAATGTCAAGGGTGCCCTCCTTCCTACTGTAATAGTTTATTTATACAATAAGTGGATTACCTTTTATATTTTCATGTGTGCTAATTTTTCGTAGCGTGGAACTAGGACTAGATCTTTTTTTTTTTACACAAAGGATTCATGCATTCATATCAAGTAGAAAAGTTAACAAGGGATAAGTCTGCTCTAATAGCAGAGGAGATACATTGAGGGAGATTGGAAGGATTCCAAACATTCCCAGAAGAGGACAAGGCAGCTAATCTGGCAGTAGCATGAGCCACACAGTTACATAGGCGAGGGACAAATCTAAGAAAAACATAATTCCTATCTAATATTAGCTGACAATTGTTGATGATTGACTTAACCTTCAAAGGGGGAGCTCTAAGCTTCAGACAAGCAAGAATGATCACTTCGGCATCACCTTCAATCAAGATCTTTGAGTTGGGTTTAGCTTGATTAGTAAATAACAAAGCTTCCCAAAGTGTCAAGGCTTCAACAGTAGTAGGGTCTTGAGAACAAGTAATCTTGGAAAAGCAGGCGATTGGTTGGCCCTGCCAATCTCTAAGGATAATGCCAATAGCACCACAAGATGACGAGACAACACCATCAAAATTTATCTTGAAAGAGCCAAAACTAGGCAGTTCCCAGACATTAGGGAGAGAGTTAAGAGATCTTAACATGTTGGGGGCTGCAAGATAAGGAGGAGTACCAGAAATCAACATCCACCAAAGCCCTCCTAATGACAGTGATGGGATTAGCTTGGATATCTTCAAACACCCTTTTACATCTGATTTTCCAAATATGCCATGCAACAAAGAAACAAGTAGCTAGAAAAGATCTATCTTTAGAACCAGTAAGAAAAGGGGGCTTACTCCATTCAATAATTTTCTGATCCAGTTGTTTGTGATCTAATAAGGAATGGTAATTAAGAAGGGACCCAAGCCAGGCAAGTCTTGCAAGATCACATTCAAAGAGCAGGTGATTCACAGTTTCCGCATCTCTCAGGCAAATCTGACACAGACTGCTGACAGTGGGGATATGCTTGGCAATGTTGTCATTGACTGGCAGAGCATCAACTAAGCATTTCCAGATGAAATGGAGAACTTTAGATGGAACAATTCTACTAAGTTGAGGATCCCACACACATTTCCAGACAGGATTGGGATGAGAAGCAGTCGGTGTAGATGCAGTATCAGAGAGATATCTGTAAGTAGATTTAGTGGCGAAGCAACCATCCTCAGTGAGTGGCCAAATGAATTGATCCCCAATGCCCTCAAGAGAGTGAGGTAAAACAATTGTTGAGGTTGCCTTGGCAGAATATTCAGAGAAGATAGAATTAAGCATAACTTCATTCCAATTACCATCGCGAATCAATTGGAAAACCCACATAGGAAAATTACCAGTAAGATGATGCCTGACAGTAGGAGGTCCGAGGTGATTGGGGATCCACTTATCTGCCCAAATATTAGTGGACAGACCATCCTGAATCCTTTTGAAACAAAGGCTGTCCACTAACTGACAGACCTTAAGCATGACTTTCCAGGGAGCAGAACCAACAGAGGTGCTGGGTAACTCCCAAAAGGAGCAGGCTTTCAAATATTTTGCTTTCACCAACATGGCCCAGACAGTGGTTTGGCCTCAATCCAGAACATGATAGAGATGAGGAAATTAGTGGGTGGCAGGGGCTGTTGGGGAGATGTGTTGGAGGGGCAAGGTGATGGGACTTAAGTTCTTACGATGGATGCATCGGAGAAGTTATGCTGCAAAATGTGTCAAATCGTCAAAATATTTGTGTTGGTTTTATTTTTCTTCCAATAGTTTATGTTATAGAATTAATTTTGTTATTTTGTCATCATTAGGGCATCTTTAAAATTTATTTATTATTATCTATTTTTTCAGTGAAGATAAATTTCTAATTAAAGTTGGAGTAGAATCGTTCAGAAGATTATTATGTTTTTTCCTATAAATAAGAAGCTCAACTCTAACGTAGGGAGGATATTTTTGCAGAGAAAAAAAAATAAAAAGAGCTACTGCCTTGCCATGGTGAACGGTTTCTTCCCTTTGGCGTGAAGCCGTACTCTGATCCCCTCCCATCTGCTTCCCTGGCATGATGCCAAAACACCCCCTTCTCTTCTCCTGTGATCCGGTGTTCACCCAGCCATCTCAAGTTCCACTCTTTCCTGTCGTGCCACTTTTTGTGGTAACATTAGTTCTTTTCTTGTCTCTTTGGATTTGTCCTTCTTGTTGCTCCTGTGTGAGATTCATGTGTTTTTGAGAAAATATTTGGGTAGTCTTTGATATCTATTTTTGGGAACTCATTCCTACTTAATATGAGCAATGAACTTACTTAAATGTCTTTGGTAAATCTGCAAGGAAAACTTTTCGATAAAAAAGAGGTCATTCCATAGACAATGAGAATGACTTTAAAGTCTCCTTCTCATATTTGGATGTCTTCCTTAAAAAAAACATTACTTCGTATAGAGTTAACATTATCTTAACAAAGCATCCTTATATAAATTAAAAGTGACGGCTCTCTAAAAAAAGCATTCTTGCCTATAAATCGCACTCTCTAAAAAAGCACTGTAGATAAGTGATAAAACATATAAATCAGATTTATAGCGAAGCTTGAAAACTCAAAAATAAAAAAATAAATTTGACAACTTTTAAAGATAAATAATTTTACCAATCTTTTTATAAAAGTTCAGCATGCACCCGCAATCACCACGACCTCAATCAAGAGACAGGATGATGGTTCTCAACCTAAGGAATACCATGCTCTCTACTTGTCTGTTATTGCTGAGTTTACATCATTAGTTAACTTTTGCCTCTTTTTTTTTTTCTTTTTTTTAAAAGGCCCAGAGGCCGATTATGTACAATTATTTACAAGTGACCGGGATTCTAATCGAGAATCCGAAATTTTCTTCTAGAGTTGGAGATAATTCATGTTCGGTCGATGGGACCGCCTAATTAGGCGACAAGAAGCCCCAACCATAATCAAACTTGAGACCTCCCTTTTAAAAGGGAGGTGGTGAACTAACTGTCCTAGGCAGCTGGTTCAGTTAACTTTTTTCTTTTACTACTGTGACATTTAAAGTAGAAAAATATAAGCAAACAAGTAGCTTCTACCATGTATTAAAAATATAATTCAGATGCCAGCATGTTCGAGATTATATAAGGTAATCAGCTACAGGTTGAGATAATTAATAATAGTTTAAGATTTTAATAATTGCCAAGCTCGAGGTCCATTCTTTTGTTAGCTGTTGGATGGCCTTTAACACCCAAGTTGGAATAGAATCTACCTCCGTGGAAAAGAAAAGGAAGTTAAGAGAAGAAGCATGCAAGATGCGACGCCACTGGTTCTAAACCTTTTTTGAGAAGCACAGTTGATTGAGAGAGAAGCCTAAGAGACGTATTCTAGATAAAGACTTTCTCATATGGAAGGGCCGTGTTTCAGCCGTTGATCACGATCTAAGGGTCATAATTTAAGGGTAACATAAAGAAGTCTGTTAACATATATTAAAATGTATTATATATATATATGGAACTCTAATTTCTAATCTAAGCGGTTGAATTTTCTTTACCACTAAAAGAGTATCTATGAATGAAAAATCAGATAGCCTAGATGTATATTTCTCATGTATCTAAGCTGTACAAAATGGATGGTTTAGATAGTATAACATTTGATAGTATCTAATTTATAGAATGGAGTACATTTTTATATGCATATACTTTTCATATTTTATAGAAGGTTTTTTAATAATTTAGATTAAAAATTAGAATTCAATTAAAGTACTTTTGAAGTATGTGGCACCATTCTTATTTTGCCACCGATAGCAATGGATTTCTCTATATATATACATATATACACACACTAACACCATATTTATACTGATAACATGCTAGGAAAATTTTATAAATATTCTCAGTATATTTCTTTTTTTTATGATTTCTAATTGGAAGGGCTTTTAATGAGGGTCAAAAGATTGTGTAGCATCTAAATTAATATGAAGGTTGCAAGAGCTTATACCGAACAGTTGAGAGGTTCCATGGATTGTAAAGTAAAAAAATTCTAAATAACATTACTAAGTTGCAGAGTTGTTTAGCAAGCATTATAAAATGCTGTAGAACTAGGTAAATGATTTATAGTGCTAAAAAATGTAAGCAAGAGCACGGCAAATTATTAGATTTCAAAATTCTGTTGACTCGTGGTATCTCTTTTTTATTTGACTTTCAGTCCATGTCTACTAAAAATTAAGATCCAAAATTTTTAAAACTATGAGATTACAGTGACTTTGTTTTCAATTTTGTCCTTTCATGACAAATGGATCAACTGGTCCTGACCTCTGATAGAACTGGATCCAGCTAAAGCTTGAAGCTAGGTTGTGATGAGATCCTCCAGCCTTGCAAGGAAGCGAAGTGAGGGGATGAAACTTGGGGAAAACCTTGTGACGATCAAGTTAGGACCAAGAGTAGAACCCAAGGTAAGCCTGAAGATGTGAGTACTGGGGAAAAAATGGAGCTGTTGCTTACCCTTTTGGGAGGAGTCCTGTAGAACAAATAATGGATGCTCATGAGACCAGTAGTGGATGTACTATTTAAGGATGCAAACGAGTTAAATTTGATGCGGATCTAGGATCGATATATGATTATGTATGTTAATTAATTTAAAAATGCTACCTGTTAATTACCTTATAAGGTAATAATTTGTCAGAGAAATATGTATTCGGTCAAAAAAAAATATATCTATCATATCAGTTTAAAAAGACTATTTATTCACTTGGTTACATCTTGCCTAGTTTGTCAAATACATAAAAAAACAAAAAATGTCAATAGTGCGTTATGCATGTCCTGTGCTTATGTTACCTACCTGGTGACTTTAAGAGGCCAGTGTGCAATGTTGGCTCGAAAAATTGACACAATGAGGGCTAAGGTCTTTCATATCTAGATATAAATATTAGTAAAGACAAGAAAGCAGATAGCTGATCCCTTTATTGATAAAGTCATGAGATGTGGTGGAGATGTCCAAACTTCAACTCCTAGGGGAAGTCGTAAGATACCAATTGCATTAGACAACTTCATTTAGCTTACCTCACTACAACATCTACAAAATGACACCAAAAAGAATGGACAAGTATCCAAGTGCTTGGTGGGCTAAACGAATACACTTGAAAAGACCTTTTAAATAGCTATTTGAATAATTTGATAACTACAACTCCGAAGCGGCGCCCGTGTTAGAAAGCTCTACCAAACACGTACGTAGCCATTGACGTCTGCACCAATCATGCAAATTAATGTGGAGATAGCGACGTAGGTTGCGATCATTTGGAGGTGGGTCTCCCCCTCATCACCCAAACTTTGATAATATGGAAACTCTTCTTTAAAGAGTGGAACATGGTTTAGGGAAAGCGTCCCTGGTTTCCTTAATAACCAAGGCCACAGGTTGTTCCCTTGAAGAACCCACAGAAGAATGCCTAATTACTCACCGCCATCTAAACATTAGCCAATGACAGGTATAGTGACTTAACCACAATTAAACCTAGCTAGGCCACCATGCCATCGGGGATCGTTGGTTTCCTACGTCACATGGGAGACGAGCAACATGTTTCATAGTTCTTGACGAATAAAATTCCTTTGATATTGTTAAAGATTTTAATGATGTAACTTTTATTCACTCGAAATAATAGGTAGAATTATTGACAGGCCGTTTTGTAACTTTAAGATGTCATCTATGAGAGGAGTACATTGCAACAAGTTAAGTCATCCATGTGGACATGTATAATATGAACTGGGTAGTTTTTTTTTTATTGATGGCCTCGTTAAATGCAGGTGTAGAATTTTAGGTGCGATAAATGTATGTGAGACTGACAAATGTCTGGTGGATTTGTTACGTCCACGGAATATTTGTTGCGGCTGCAAAATATTTGTCATGCGCATAAATCTATATATACATGCGTAAGAATGACAAATATTTTCTAGACAAATACTTCATGGATATGATGAATACTATTTGTCATATCTATGAAATATTTTTCGTACCAAAAAATTTGTATACAGATAAATAAAGATAATAAATACTTTTCGGCCGTGATAAATACTTCACGGACGTGACAAATATTTGTGATGCCTATAAAGCATCCGTCACACTCACACGCATTTGTCATGCCCAAAATCTTGCACTTGCATTTAATGTCTTCAGGTCACCAGTGAAAAAAGCTGCCTAGTCTATATGGTGTCCGCCTATGTGGAACAATGATATCTTGCATTACATGATGCCTTGCATTGAAGCAGGTATTTCTCCATCTATGTTAGCCCAATTTGGCAGCTTGGACCCAAGACTACAAAAGATTGATAGACATCATCCACCTTTGAAGCAACCGCCTAGTTGTGCAAGGTTCAAAGAAAGAGGAAGGCACGAACGAAAGAAAAATAACCAAACAGAATTTGGACTGTAAACAGATCTGGATTTTATCCGGATACGATCCACTCCTGATTCGTAACGGGACAATCGGATTTTTATCCGAAAAAGATATCCGACAGATCACAACTAGATATCCATTTATGATCCGTTTCGGTCACATAAATCCCATATCCGCTCCATTTAAGATTCACTCCGGATTAGGTTTACTTAATAGTCATAATTATCTATATAATCTAAGATCAAATGATTAATTTTATATTAAATATGTGTATATTTATTCATATGTTGATATTTTAATTTAATCATTTTTATATCAAATAAATATTTTTTAATATTTTATGTTAAGTATTCTTTTCTTTTTATGATAACTAATTCATATATTCATATATTAATATATGTTTTAAATTTTTAGATGCATTATTTGTCTCAAATATCATTTTTTAAATTAACCCACCTAATATCTAGATATTATATGTATCCACTCCGAATATGAAGAATATCCATAATCTAATTTCCATTCCATATCCAGATCATATACACAGCGGGTACGGATTATCCGTTTAGCATAAACGAACGGACGCGAAAATGCCGTATCCGCTCCGTTTACAGCCCTAAAGAGAACTCACAACTTAGGAAATATCAAATATCATTCAACTCGTATTTTGTATATAGGGGGCGTCTATAAATAGACGCGAGCTTCTGATTTTTGCTAAAAAAATAAACATTTACCAGATGAAAGAAGACCAAATTTTAAGTAACTTCTATAAAGGAATCACAATCAAATTCTAAGTCCTCTTAATCTCTATCTAAAAAGTTACAAAAACTAACAATTTTTTTCTAAAACTTTGTCGAAATGATGAAATTTGACTTAGAAAACAACGCAGTATAGACGTAGACAATAAATCGTGTCGATCCCTTCAGCCGGACGATTCTGAATTAGGGTCCTGCGCAAATCCGACTCCTAGGTGAAAGTTATGTCTGTTTTACTAACAAAGTGTCTGATTCCAACTTGAAGTCTTCTTTCTCTTCTATTTCTTCGCATCTTCATACTCAAGCCACATTAGCGCCACTTGGCCTACATCAAACTCTCTCTTGGAGCCAAATTAAGATTAATGCTTGCTGCAATGCAAGGCAACTGGTGATCCCATTGGTCTATATAGGTAGGCGTCACATTGCTTGATGATTTCTTCCATAGGTGGACCTGAAAAGCATTAAATGTGAGTGCAGGAATTTGGACGTGACAAATGCATGTGGATATGACAAATACTTTATGGGGGTGACAAATAATATTTGTCAAACTCACGAAGTATTTGTCACAGTCATAAATCTATACATATATGCATAGAGATGTCATACTTTTTAGGCATAATAAATATTTTGTGGACATGACAAATAATATTCGTCATGTCCACAAAATATTTGTCACACATGTAAAATATTTGTCATGTCTAAAAATCTATACACAGATGCGTAGGGATTGTCAGTTTAAATATATGGCCTATAAGTTAATCCGTGACAATCTTGTTTATTTATTTAATGATAATAAATATTTATTATGTGTAAATGACATCATTATTATATTCATATCATAATGAAGTCCGTAAATGTATGTAATAGTTGTCAGATTATGATGAGATCATACTAATAAGACTGACAACTTACAAATACAAATTCTTAATTATTTCTAGTTAGCGCATATATGAGAAGGACATCAGATATCCGGTGAGACTAGTAAAGTTACTTCGCTCTTATGATGAGGGTGATTGATCTTATATTCACTTGTGTCGAGATACTACATTGAATCTGTAGATGCTCACTGGTGAATAAATTCACTGAACTGATCTAACTTAGATCACTGGATTGTAAGTTATCTAGCTCTCAACGAGCTTGATCCAATGTTACAATTGCGTGGATGGTCCTTGGACTTTAGATACCAAAGACACCTTGTCGGTAAACTTCTGCACTTTGACCTTGGCTAATAAATTTCTAACTATTATGTCATAGTCAATCAAGTGATCGGATTCAGTGGAAGACTTTTGAAGGTGATTATGTGTTCAATAAGGGATCATTCGCTCTCAGTAATTAGAGAGAGAATGTTTCAGGTAGGATGCGTGGGAGTTCCTAGTCAGGGTAGACATTATATTAGGAAAAGAAGTTTTCTCTGATATTGTACAAACGCATCTGAGTCAAAGTGAGTTAACTAGTTAAGGTTTGATAGTTGACCATATCTTAGATTGACTCAAGAGCATTATACGAATAAAGGATTATATCCACACGATAATTGTGGATGCAAAGGCTCTTTAAGTGAGTCGCCAAACACTATTATCTTCTAGGATCACGCGGTGTTGCTTAACACACAACTTGATCAGAAATCCGACCATTTATCATGAGTTAATAATTCACTTAAATAATTAATTAAATATATAAAATAATTAATTACTATAAGCCAATAAGGTATTAGTGGGCTTAATAGGTTAAAAATCGGACTGGTACTTGAGCGTAAAGGGTCACATACACATAGATTGTTAGTTCGAGATCCTTTAGTAGGTTTTATATTAAACTGGGGACTTCCGTAAAAAGTCGTCTACATTTAATATAAATAAACACCGTGTGAAAATCCTAGGCCAAGCTCTAAGGTTTTCTCTAAGATTGGTCGCCCCCCTCTCTCTCCTCCTCCTTCGTGCGTCCCATAGCCAGTGCCCGGAGACTCAGCCACTTTGCTGTCTTCGACTCTCGTCTCTCGGGAATTCATCGCCCGCATGCCGCGAGCATCGTTGCCACATAGGAATCTCGACAAATGAGCCAATCTGGACGAGGGAGCCAAGACGGTCCCGCAACAGGAGAATCACATTAATATCGTTGGAGGTCGCGCATCTGTACAGCTAGTAGTGTCGCTCCATCGGAACAATGCGAATACAAATTCGAGTTCGTACAAGTGATAATTAATCACTTGTTTCTTTCTTGTTTTACCGAAACATACCGGTGAGGGTAGGTTATTTTATTTTAATATGTCATTTCCGTTACATACATGTGATCCCCACCTGATCCTTACAGTGGTATCAGAGTTAGGTTCTACTGTGGTCCGTTTTAAAACACTAAAATACTTTTTCTAAATAGTATTCCATGCAAAGATTCAATTTTTCTGAGAAATTTTAATTCATATGTTGAGAAATAGTAATTCATGTGATGAATGGGACAATTAGATTATAATTTTATTTCTAAAAAATTGAATTTTTTGGGTTTTTTTTTGTGTTCTTCATGGAGGATGAAGAATGGGAATGTTTAGTGGCTTTAGAGGCCACCGTCGGCCATCACCAGCGCCATTGGTGTGATCGACGGCGTTGTTGGTGTGATTGGCGGTAACCGTTGGCCAAGCCTATCATGGCAGTGGTGATAGTGACCAATGGCAGCCTTCCTTTCCTCTCCTCACTCTCATGTGATAAGGAGGAAGGGAGGAAGGGGGCCGGCGCCAGCCCAGCGCCGGACCCGCAGCTCCGATCCCCCCTGCCAACGTGGGGCAGGGAGGGGATGGGGGAGGTGGCGGTGGCTAGGGCAAACCCTAGCCGTAGGCCCCCTCCAACCCGGGGCTGGGTCCACCCAGGCTAGGCCTAGCCGAGCCAGTCCCCTTCAATGGCCAACCTGGCTGGGGCTAAAGGCCTGGGCTAGGGGTCGGATCAACCAGGGTCGGCCCAGTCCAAACCCCAACCCCCTCTTCAACTGGTCCATTTAACCAGTTTTTAAAATAAATTTCATTTTAAAATTAAAACTTGTTTAAATTCTATTTAATGAGGTCAAATTAAAGATTTTGATCTTGAATAATATTAACATATGTTGTTAATTTATTATTTATTAATCTAATTATTAGATTAATAATTAATGATATTCTAATTAATCTAATTATTGGATTAATCTCATTTTACTATTTAGAATTGTTTTAAATATGCATGGAATATTTTAAAATTTTTATTTTAGTCTCTTTGCATATGTGATGTGTGTTAAATGCTTTCAAATTTAGAATTTAAAAGCATGCTAGAAAATAGTTTTTCTATTACACTTTTGTATATTTGATAATTTGTATCAAATTATGTTGTTGTGATTGATCGTGATGGACAGACGAGGAGCAAGGATGATCCACAAGAGCAACCAGAAAGGTTGTGAATATGTGATGGCCAACAAATTGTGATTGCTTAGTTTGATTAATATAAGTTGTTATATTAATTAGGTGGTGATTGATTGTATGACTCCAGTCAAATCACTGTGTTGTCCTTGACGACATAATGAACATGTATATTTGACGCATGATTTTTTTTTAAAAATTTTGAATCAAATTATACTTATTTAGGTGTAGTAAATATCCAAATCTATATGATATATTTATTTACTATCACTTAGGATAAAACCAGGATAAAAGTAATTAAAAATTCCTCGTTATTAAATTTTAAGCCGTAGTGCAGTCCTTGAGAACACACCACGTGCCCCTCCATCATCATAGTTTTAAGACTTGACTCAGATTGAAACAAGTTTGTTGTGCTATCTACAAAACCTGTGATATCTGATGACATACTAAAACTATAGCATGATGATGCCTGTAAATGGAGTAGAGTAAAGATGTAGTTTTGTTGTGCTATCTACAGGGGTCTCATCTTAGCCTATGCATGTTAAGTAATGATGGTAACGCTTAAACCGGAATTAGTGGTTTGTAATGCTCATTTCCTAGGCAACTAATGTTCTAAGGGTCGAAGTATGATTAGATATTATAAAGAGTTACAAGTGCTAAGAGTTAGTTACTCTTTGATCATAGTATGATTTGTCATACCCATTTCCGAGGTCACATTATGAGTTAATGAGACCATCGGCGTTTCTCGTTCTATATATTTGAGCGTTATACAGTTCGTTGAAAATTAATGGGAGTCAAACTAGATAAAAGTCATATCTTATTTTTAACTTAAATAATTGAATTCATGCTAATTATATTTTATTTCTCCTGTAGGTGAGAATGTCGTCACATGACCCATTTCGTGGCATATTGGATACCAACAAATTGATAGGTCCAAATTACTTTGACTGGCTTAGAAACTTGAATATTGTCCTCAAATCTGAGCAGATTGCCTATGTCCTAAAGGATGAGGCTCAGCTTGAACTGACATTAGTTTCCCCTAAATGAGATATGATTGCCTATAAGAAGTGGAAAGAGAACTCCACTATGGTCCAATACTACATATTAGCCTCGATGAGCAATGAGTTGCATTGACAATATGAAAATGTGGATGCTAGATCCATCCTACTTCACTTGAAGGAGCTCTTTGAAGAGCAAAGCAGGGTTGAAAAATATGAGATATCTGAATCCTTATTTAGCGCTCATATGGTAGAGAGATCTTCAGCGCATGCTCATGTACTGAAGATGATAGAGTGGATAGAAAGGTTAGCTGTGCTCGAGGTAGACCTATCTAAGGAGATGACCGGAGATGACCACCAACCTTGTGATTGGCTTTGAGGACACCTATATCTGCGAGCATCGGGTGATATATTTTTTATTGTTTTTGTTGCGTTCTTCGCGTCCCACCCGAATCCCAACAGTAATATCAGAGCCAGGTTTGCCGCTTTGATCCATTTCGGGACGACGAAATTATTATTCTAAAAAAATTCCATGCTGCAGATTCGATCTCTAATAAATTATTTTTGACTCATATGATGAATCAGCTAAGTAGAAAATTGTTTCTAACTTTGAATGCATAGAAAGGAAAATATTTGTTTCTTTTTCTTTGTTGCCTATGCATTTTTATTTTTTTTGGTGATTCACATGGCCACCGCCGGTGACCCTAGCCTCGCCGGTGACTTTGGGGGTTGCTGCCGGCACTGGCTGGGCGGGAGGTGGCGGCGGCGCCGGCCACATCCTATCCTTCCTCCTTTCCATGGGATGGAAGTGCAGGAGGAGGAGAAAGGAAATAGGAAAGAAGGCCTCGATTTCAGATCTGGTAAACTGTCGGATTTAGAAGGCTACCGGCGGCACTGCCACTCCGGTCGGCCATCGCCGGCGTCGGGCACGGGAAGGGGGGAGCATCGCCCTGCAACTCCCGGTCAACCCTCCACCTGCCAGCACCGGAGTTAGACCGAGTTTGGCTCGATAGCTCGCGAGCCAACTCGTAAAAAAAAAATTATCATTACCATTTCATACCCGTATGGACTCACCAACCGAGTGAACCTGCCCCGCTCCAGCCGATTTGAACTTTGTTGAATAAACGGTAGGCAGAAAGAAGATAGGGAGCCTAAACTTTTTTGAGAAACCGATACAGGACTATTGTTTGTGCTGAGAAAAACGCTACTGGCGGCTGCCCTTTCTTCACGTAATGTTTAGTCTTACATCAGTTTTCACATGTTTTGCCCCCTCCAACTTTCTTATAAATTAGAAACCCCTCCCTTCACATCTCTTGTGTTCTTAGGCTGGCTGCTTGAGCAGCTGTTAGCCATAACTGACAAGGGCTTGGGCCGTTGGTAATGGGTTGGAAACGGGCCAGCCATACTAAATGGGTTTGGGCTAAGTTAAATAGGCTTCTTTAATTCAAACGAGCTTGGCTCGAGCTCAGCTTGGGTTCGACTTTTTGGGCTCGAGCCCGAGCTCGAGCTTGGGTTTAGGCTTGAATTGGGGCTCGGGCTCGACTCGAGCTCGATTTTTTTTTTGTGAGCCGAGCTCAAGCCTTGCAAAGCTCGGCTCGGCTCGGCTCATTGCCAGCCCTACATGGGGTCCTAGTCAGTCAAGTGATAGTGGAAGACTTTTGAAGGTGATTGTGTGTTCAATAAGAAATCATTCGCTCTCAGTATAGAGAGAGAATGCTCTAGATAAGATGCATGGGATTTCTTGGCCAGGGCAAACACTATATCAGGAAAAGAAGTTTCTCTGATATTCTACAGACGCATCGAGTCCAAATGCATTGACCGATTAGGGTTTGGCAGTTGACTATGCCCTTGGTTGACTTGAGAATATTGTACAAACAGGATTATATCTATGTGATAATTATAGATGGAAAAGTTCCTTGAGCAGGTTGTCGAATCCCATTACCTTCAGAGATCATGCGGTGTTGCTTGGCATCTAACTGGATCGAAAACCCGACAGTTTATCATGAGTTGATAATTCGGTTAAGTAATTAATTAAATATGTGATATTAATAATTATAAGCGAATAAGTTGTTATTAGGCTTAATGAGTTGAAAATTGGACTAGTACTTGGACCTAGAGGGTCATACGCACATAAATTCTTAGTTCGGGGTTACACACACACGTCCTCCTCCTCCGTATGCTCGTAGTTGATGCCTAGAGACTCACCGCTTCATCGTCTTCGACTCCCTTCTCTCGGGAATTCATTGCCCACATGCCGCATGCATCGTTGCGATACAAGAATGTTGGCAAACGTGCCAATCCAGACGAGGGAGCGAGGACGTTTTCGCAGTAGTATAATCGCGTGGATGCCACTGTAGGTCGAGCATCTGTGCAGGTAGCGGCATCGCTACATTAGAATAACATGAGCGCGGATTGAAATCCGTGCAAGGTGATAATCAATCATCAGTTTCTTTCTTGCTTTACCAAAACGAATAAGTGAGGGCAGGTTATAATATGTCGTTTCTGCTGTGTACATGTGATCCCTACTCGATCCTTATAGGGATGACAAATACATTCAAGCGTGACAAATACTTCGTGGGCACGCCAAATAGTAAATGCCCAGATCCCTACACTTGCATTTAATATTTGTTAGGTCCACCTGCGAAAAAACTGCCAGGTCGACGCCCACTTACATGGACCAATGGGATCACTCATTGCAATTTGACTCAGTAACAAACATTACTTCCAAATTAAATGTCAATCATAAGAAGTTTGTTAACTCTGGTTAGGCATCACTTCCCCAAATTAATGTTTACTAATGCTAATTAAATTCTTGTGAGATAGATCCTATCAAAGTTGAGCTAATGAGCTCCTTAACAATTACAGCATCGAGCCTGCAATAATGTTCTTACTTGGAAAGATATGTTTATATCTCATTTATGGAGGTTTTTTTATTAAAATAATTATATTTTAATAAAAAATTAAAATTTTAATCGTCATTAGAAAATATTTACAAGAATAGTCATATGGTATGCCATCTCAGTTTACTAGACAACAGCTATAGATCGTTTTTTAATAAAAGTCAACATTGGTAAGGTCGGTGTTGACAATGCCGACCTAGGGTCGGTGTTCCCAACCCTGACTCTAAGTCGACATTGATATTGCCGACATTTTATTTTTTTTTTAAAAAATCCCTTCATGAGAAGATGCGGAGAGAAAAGAGGATTCCAGCGGGGCAATGTATATTATGCCTAAAGTTGGCGTCAACAATGCTGACTTAAAGTCAAAATCGCTAACACTGACTTTAAGTTGGAATTTCCAATTTTCACTTTAAGACTACCACCCGTCCGGTCGTTGATGTGTCATCTGATAGTTGATGTGGTGTGTCAGGTGACTATTCTTGTAAATAAATTTTTTTTGTGATTAAAATTATAATTTTTTATTAGAATATAATTATTTTAATAAAAAACTTTTTTTTCAAGAGCTAAGGTCTTCTAGACTTCATGCTCTAAATCTTGGTGCCCCTCCACACAAAAAGCCTAAAGACAACATGATATTTTGTTTATTTTTTCTAGTCGAAATGATTGATTCATCTTTAGCTCATGTATACATAAGCACACCAAAATTTAGAGAAGGGGATGTAAATATCTTTAGTGGTATGGGGGAGAAAACTCTTACACCACTTTGATTGGAGAATATGAGAAGAATAAGGGTAAATAAGGGGAGAATAAGCTTAGTTTAGTTTTGATAAACAAAATGGCTTATACCAGTGCAGAATAGCCTATTCGGAGAATAAGCCATCCCACCCTAGATCCAAGAATTGCTTATTCTTCTTATTCCGTCAACGGGCCCCACGGAACTATCAAACCGAAACACTCCTTATTCTAGTGTACGTTATTCTGTCTCCTATTCACAATGCCATACATGCATGTGGGATCTAGTGTATAGCGAACAACAGATTTATCCTCCTCCTATCAAGTGAGATATCAATCCAACTAGTCTTTAATGGAAATGAAGACTTTCTTTTCGAAAAGAATGTCAAGTTCGAGATTTACCTTAGGTCCATTTTTATTTTTCAATTCTTATAATTTTCCAATATTCCTTATAAGCTCTTATGGTCTTCATACTCCTTATTAGTTCCTATAATTATTTAAAGGAAATTTTGCATATATACTCTTGAAATACCGTATTTGCATCTACGCCCCCAACTCCAACATATTATTTTCAATACTCCTAAAATCTTAGAAATGTTATCATTATACCCCTTCATCAAAATAACATAAACTCTAATCGAATATGTTAAAAAGATTTCGTAAATCTTGCTAACATTAAGGGTACAAATGCAAACTTTTGGTGAATTTAGGAGTATATATTGAAAATGTTAGTGAATTTTAGGATGCAAAATCTTTAGCTTTGATTTAACACCATTTTGACGAAGGGGGATATTTGGTTAATGTTTACATTATTTTGATGGAGGGATAATCGTAATATTTCTAAAATTTCAAGGACCTTTTATAGGGTGTTTGGTTATAATTTTTTTTAGCTATTTCTCCATCAATTTTGATTTCAGAAGAAAACATGACTTGTATCCCATTTGGATTCCTTTCTTTTATTTTTAAGGAAGGAGATGGGAAGAGGTTATTAGGTGTTTGGTTACCGTTTTTTCTGCTCTTTCTCTTTTATTTTTTATGTTAAATGGAAAATGAGACTTACATCCTGTTTGGATTCTTTTCTCTTACTTTTAAGAGAGAAGATAAGAAGAGATGAAATCTTCATAATTTTTTTTAAAATAAAAATAACTTAATCTTTATTTTTTATTCAAAAAAGATGCATGATGACCTTCACTTCTTCTATAACTGCTCTACTCCTTTCTCTCCATCTCTCTCCCATAAGAGAGAGAGAGAGAGAACATCTTCTAAGATTTCAAGGACCTTTTATAGGGTGTTTGGTTATAATTTTTTTAGCTATTTCTCCATCAAGTTTGATTTCAGAAGAAAACATGACTTGTATCCCATTTGGATTCCTCTCTTTTATTTTTAAGGAAGGAGATGGGAAGAGGTTATTAGGTGTTTGGTTACCGTTTTTTCTCCTCTTTCTCTTTTATTTTTTATGTTTAAAGGTTTTTTAAAAATGAGACTTACATCCTGTTTGGATTCTTTTCTCTTACTTTTAAGAGAGAAGATAAGAAGAGATAAAATCTTCATAATTTTTTTTAAATAAAATAACTTAATCTTTATTTTTTATTCAAAAAAGACGACCTCCACTTCTTCTAAAAGAGATGAGTTGCGTGAATTCTATCACTTTTTTCTCTATCTTCCCTATCTCCCCTTCTTCCCCACCACAATCCCACGTCTCTCTCTCGCCATCCTCCTCCACTCTTTTTTTTCTCTCTCTTTCTCCATCATCCCATGTCTCTCTCTCCTACCACTCTTCCCCAAATGGGTCTTTATAAATCTTAAAAACTATAACAATCTTTCCAAACAAGGAAAGAGCTGATTACACTATTTTTGAAAATAAAACAATTTTTATGAAGATTGTAGAGATTATAAAGAATATTAAAAGATTATAAAGACTGAAAAGTAAAAACTCTTAGTTAAAAAAAAAAGAAAATAAATAAAGAGAAAAGAATAAGATACTCGGATGTCCGTCAAAAGTGCGATCCACCGGATGATTGGATCTCATTCCTAAAGTTCAGATCATACGATCATACCCGCACCAGAATTGAATGACAAGGGCGATCGGACGGTAAAACGAACCGCCCAGTACGTGGCCTCTAGAATCCGGTGGGTGGACACGTGGCCCGCGAATTGAGCGTCCGCATCGGATCGGCGTAGACGCGTAGACTCTTAACGACCCCACCAACATTGCAGTCCCACTAAGGCACTTACGACGTGGCCTCCGCAGTGGTTTTTCAAAGCTCCGTCGGTCCATCCGTCAACATTGTGATATCTTTCTCTCGCCACGTCACCGTCTTCCACACGAAGGCTCCCTTCAAAAGCCTGATGCGCCACCATTTGCCCGACCACACCACTCTCTCTCTCTCTCTTCTTCCTCCTGCTCCCTCTCATGGCAGTGCTCCAGAGTAGAAGCGGCGTCGTGGCCCCTCGCGGGGTCGATCTCCACCGCTGACGCCCCCCCCCCCCCCCCCCCCCCCCCCCCCACCCCGGGCTCCGCCATGGACGCCTCCCGCCACCACCGATCCCCGCCGTCCGAGCGCTTCCTCGGCCTCTTCTCCTCCCCGCCGGGAACCCTAGCCCCCGCCCCCGGCGGCGCCGGCGTCGAACTCCACGAGGACGAGGTGCTGTGGACAGGCGCAGACGCCGACGCCGACATCTCCGCCTCCAGCACCCCTCGGTCGACCGCCGCCCTGAGCCCTACGGCCGGCGCCTCCATGCTTTCCCCCTCCGTTTCCTCATCCAGAAGCTTCCGGCGGCTACCCGAGAAGAACTTCGGGATTCTCGCCGCGCTCCCGGAGGAGGAGAAGAAGCAGGCAGTGAGGAACCCTAGCTTCATGCAGCGGAACACCTCGGCGATCTCCTCCGCCTCGACGTCGCCGACCGCGTCCACGTCGTCCGCGCGGATGATCCCGGTGATCCCGAAGCCTAAGCATGGACATTTCTCGATGTCGGTGCCCGCAGGGCAGATCCACCACCAGTCGGCGCCGGTGAATGTGCCAATGGTCCCCAGGCGGCAGAGGAGGGAGCTGGTGGAGGAGCCGGACGAGGACGACGCCGATGACGAGGAGATGCTGCCGCCGCACGAGATGGTCGCGAGGAAGGATTCGCCGATGACGACTTTCTCTGTGCTGGAGGGCGTGGGGAGGACGCTGAAGGGGAGGGATCTCCGACGAGTGAGGAATGCTGTGTGGCGGCAAATAGGTTTTCTCGATTGAAACTAAAAATTACGCCCCATTTCTATTTCTTTTGGGACGCGCGTTTGAGGATGTAGATGGGACATGTGATTTCCCCTGATGTTTTGGTATTTCAATGATAATAAAGTGGTCTTCTTGATCCTTAGCGTAGGAGAGCCTTTTTGGTGCTTTGTTGAGGAAATTTGTTATCTCTGCGATCTTTTTTCTTAGAACAATGCATTGTCACACGGGTTCAATTATTGATAGGGTCCATCTTATACTTTTCTTTCCTCACAAATTAAATAAAATTTTAATAAGCAAGAGAATAAATATCCCACCTGTTGAAGTTCAACCTAGGCTTGATGTTCACCAATTGTCAAGATGGTTGCATCATCTCTACCGCCTCTACAGGTTTTTCTTTGAGAAGAATGAATTTGTTTGTGTTTCAAAAATGCATAGTTCAAATGGTTTTGTTTCTGTTCTTCTTAATTTTGGCTTTACCACCACAGCATAATTGAATCAATTGCATTGCAAGAAAACACTGGAAACTTTCATTACCATAGGCTACACCTAGGCAGCCTAGGACTACAATTAAGTCAGGCTTTTCTATATGGAAACACTAACCACCTTTCTTTCCTTTGTTGATTATTTGAGATGGTTGTGATGTAGTTGAAGAGCAATTTCTTACCCAAACTTAACTTTCAACTCATCTATTGACTGCAGTTCATGTAAGAAGCATGTTCATCAGACGCATTGTAAATCCAGTCATTTTCTATCATTACAATATTTGCACATGAACACTTTCATATCATCCAAAGAAATACATTATTCAGGAAATAGTTGTAAGTCGTAACTCATGCTTGTCTCTGCATTCTTGCCTGTTGTTATAACATTTAGTGTTTGAATTTCCACAAAAAGCCTGCAACTTTTTATGGGGACCTTCTGAGTGATTGGGTTCGTTTCGAGAAAGGAAGGAACTGCAGCACCTGCTGCTTAGATTTTATGTTCCCCACCACCGTTAGCAGGATTCTTCCTGCATCACTCAAAAATCTTCCCAAAAGACATGATGGCTGTCCAAGGAAATGGAAATTTGGCACATTAGATGAACATGTTGTGTTTTATGCCATGGCCATAATTACAGGAAAACTGAGGAGGTTGGCTTCTGAGCTCGCCAAGTGGAGTGTATCTAGGTCACTCCCTGGTAAGGTGGCCAAGGATAGAATTATAGAGCATCTGGACATCCTTGATGCTTGGAGGAAGCAGGTCCTCATGGATGGTGAGGACAAAGCTTGCAGGGAGCACCTTAGGGATGAATTCAATGAGCTTCTATTGAAGGAAGATATCTTCTAGAAGTAGAGGGCTAGAGAGAGATGGGTTAAAGAGGGAGATAGGAACACTACATACTTTTAGAGATTGGCTTCAGGGAGAACATTGAACCACATCAAATGTCTTGAGGAGGGAAACTGTGCTTTCCTCTTAGAGCCACAAATCAGACTTCATTCTTAGGATTTCTACTTCAGGTTGTTTTATGAAAACTATGTTAATAGGCCTTCTTTGGCAGGCGATCTCCTTCCCTCTTTGTTTCCTAAGGAGAGAGATGAGCTCTCCTCCCCATTTATTGAATAGGAGATCAAGAGAGCTACTTGGACCAGGGTTTGTTGGCTCAAAGAGTCAGACCGACTCAAATCTCCCATGATCCGGTATGAGTTGGTCTGAGTCGGGTCGACTTGCACAAATTTGGCCGAGTCGCATGGAAAAATTGCACAGACTTGGTCGAGCCGCATAGACTCGAGTTCGCCATGATACGGTGTGAGTTGCTTGAGTCGGCACGAGTTGATCTGGTACGGCAAACCATGACTTGGACTTGCTGGTGATAAGGCCCTTGGGCCTGATGGCTTTCCCTTGCCATTCTTTCAACATTGTTGGGACACTGTCAAATCTGATGTCCTTCAAGTGGTGTTTGAATTTCAAGAGAGTAGAGTACACCTTAAGGGTATCAACAAAACTTTCCTAGCCTTGATTCCCAACAAGGAAGGGGCGGATTGCTTGAGAGATTTTTGGCCGATCAGTCTGCTAGATGAGCTCTATAAGATTATTATTAAGATGTTGGCTGCTAGATTGGAGAAGGTGGTGACTATGGTGGTTAGTTATAATTAGGGTGCTTTTGTTAGAGGTCGCCACATCCAGGAGAACTTCATTGTAGCTCATGAGCGCCTTCACTCCATGAAGCTTCAAGTAGAAAGGATTCAATGTTTAAACTTGATTTTGAAAAGGTCTGTGACATGGTCAATTGGAACTGTCTTTTCATGTTCTTAGGACTATAGATTTTAGTGACAAATATATATCTTGGGTGAGAGCTTGTATTTCCTCTACTACTTTTGCAGTACTCATCAATGGGCTGCCTACTTCCTTCTTTTATAGAGGTAGATGTCTCCAACAGGGGGACCCTATGTTACCATTCATCTTTATTCTAGTTGCCCACATTATCAGCTGCATGTGGGCCATAGGCCAGGGTAGAGGTAGTTGGATTGATCGAAGGCTTCTAGGTTTCTCAGTAGGGTTAGTCTCTTTCTCATCTCCAATATGCTAATGACATTATTCTCTTCCTCTTCAGGGGAGAGGAGCATGTTTTGTAGCCTAACTTTTGTTGGAGCTTATTGATGAGGTGGCAGACCTGAAGGTGAATTTCTTGAGGAGTCGACTCATTGTTATCAATTTGAGGGATATGGAATTGGACAGAGCACCTCTTATCTTGGGTTGTCCTTGAGGGGATTTCCTGTTACATACCTAGGGATGCCCCTGACTCTTGGCTCCCTCAAGTGTAGAGATTGGAACCCAGTGGTGCAGAGGTTTGAGAAGAGGCTTATAGGTTGGAAAGGGAGCTTACTCTCATATGGAGGAAGGCTTACTCTCTATAGATCGGTTCTTGAACGGCTTTTGGTCTACTTCTTATCTACTTTCAAAATCCCCGAGGCTGTTGCTAGAAAGCTAAATTCATTACAAACCGGATTCTTTTGGCATGACAGTGGAGAGCCTGGAAGGGGGGGGATGATGTGTCTCTTAGGCCAGGGTTTGCAGGAGCGAGGAGAATGAGGGCTTGGGGCTGAAGAATATTGACAACTTCAATTTGGCCTTTCTCTCTAAGTGGCTTTGGTAATTGGTATCTTTGGAGTTTGGATTATGGTGGGAGATCATCACTTAGACATATTATGGGCATACTAGTGTGTGGACAATGTACCTGGTAGTCTCTTATAACATTCCTTTGATTTGGAAGGGCATTCTCCACTCTTCAGATCTCTTCATGGCTGGCTCATAGGTTAACATTGGTGATGGCAGAGCACCCCTTTCTTGGCTGGATACCTGGTGTGCCCACCGGCCCTTGACAACGTTTCTTGAGGCTCTTTGCTATTTCTTAGGATACCTCAGCTTGAGTGATTCACTGTTGGAAAGGGGAGGTCGACAATCCTTTCTGGAGGCCTAACTTCAGGAGTCATCTTACCAATGAGGAACTGTGTGACTTGGCACAACTGCTTGAACTATTGCACCTTTTTCAGCTGAATCAGGGTACACCAAATAGGTGGTCTTGGTGATGGGATTCAAAAGGGCGATTCTCAGTTAGGTCAGCTTACTCTGTGGTAGATGGGGGCTCTAGATATCCTTCTTTGCAGTTTGGAGACCTAGAAGCCCACTCAAGGTGCAAATCTTGCTTTGGAGGGCCTTTCTTGATAGACTCCCGACATGCGACAAGTTGGCCCATGTCATGATTGGTTTGGCCAATGTATGCAGCCTTTGTGGTGTTGAGGAGTCGTTTAGGGACCATGTCTTCTGGATGTGCTCTTTCTCTCATGAGGTTTGGCAGGCTATATTCCAGAAGTTCCAATGTTCTGCCGGATTTTGGGACAGCACGGATTGTCTTCTCTGCACTTGGGATAGACCCTGGCCTTGTAAAGAAGATTGCACTATTTGGTGGCTGGTCCTCTATGCCACCATTTGGGCTTTTTGGTTGGCACACAACAATATGATCTTCAGGAGGGAAGCTAACTCCCTGGAGCATGTCTTGTCTTTTGTTTGTCATCATGTGAAGGAGTGCGCTTGGTTTATTTGTAAAGTGGACTCCCACAATTCTATTCTTTTTTGTCGGCTAGGTGAGAGTTGAGAGTTTGCACTGGCTCGGTGCCTTTTGTATAGGAGATTTTGTCCTTTATCTCCTTTTTGTGTATGATCTTTTTCATTTATAACATACATGGTACTTTCCACGTTCAAAAAATGTTTTGTTTTATGCTAACACTGAAAGCAAGGTGGATGCCGTGCTATAAGCATACACCTGATTGCATGGGTCTATTTGTCTAGCATCGTGTTGAGTTTGTACTGCTCTTCAAGGCTAGCTTTGGTGAACTGATAATAAAGAAAGCAATGAGGGCCTGAAATGTTGTTTGTTTTTTCTAGCAGAATAATTATTGGTGAATAATTCTTTTAGTAGCAGATGTTGTCTCTTTGAGAGTGATTAGGATAAAATTTCAATTTTTCATCACATGTTGTTCCTAAATGCTGGTCAATTAAGGCCTAATAAGAGAGAGACAAAGGATTGTGGCGACTCTTGCTAAAAGTTAAATTGTATTGTCCCAGAGTCCTAGGGATGAGAAAATAATGTTTTCCCCCATGTCGTGTTCCTTTTCACATGTTCTGTCAAATGATTTGAGTTTGTGTAGTTTGAACCTTGAAGTTGTTCATTTAGGTTAGCTCTTGTTTAACATGTTTTGCCCTAGGCAAGGATGGCAGTACCGGTATCGATACCGGTACCGGCTTAAAAGGGCCCAAAAAAATCAGAAAAAGGAAAAAATCAGAAAAAATCAGAAAAAATAAGAAAAAATAAGAAGAAATGTAAACAATTAATTAGCTATGTGTTGAGTGTGACAAAGGTGGGTTAAGACAAAGAAGTACACGTAACACATACTAAATGACTATTTTTATATAGATTAAACATGAAAAATATTATGCTAATATACTAAACATTTACAAATAATAAATGTTAACGAAATCAAACAATCTTTACCTATGAAAAACATGAGTGAGTATACTAATATAGATAATAATCCGTAGATCCTTCTGATTCATCATCTGGTTGATGTTGGTGGTATCCATAATAATGTTGCATATGTTCCCTAAATTCACTATAACTAAACAATGATGCAGCCAAGTCGTGCATCCCTCTTTGAATCCCTCTTGGAGTATATGCTTGTTGACTTGATGAAATTCCAAAATCAAGATGCAAAGAAGTAGCTTGAGGATAAGAAGAAGATCCTGACCCATAATTGCTACTGGGTGGATGGAATTGAAAGCCTTCATACTCTACTCGATCTCCCCAGTTATACATGCCTACTTCTTGTTGGCCACCTCCATAACCTGACTGCTGTCCATACTGACTTTGTGAATCATAATCTCCTTGACTTTTATGTTGTCCTCTTCCTGCGTCAATATGTAAGGAAAAAGAAGGTGCATGCACTCCGCCTCCGATAGTAGCACCTGCAGCTGCACCAGCATCATCACTAGGAGACTATGTCGCATCATCATCATCTTGATCATAATCAATAATTAACTTTATCTTGACATTACTTGATTTTTTCTTTTATGATTCTTGTTTTTGCTGGCTTTGTTTTCTTTCTAGATTTTTTTGTAAGTTGACCTGATCCAATAATTCTTTTCCTCGTGGTGTCTTACATAAATTTGCTTCATCTCATCAATCGCAGGATCGTCTCTGGCAGCTAGATTAGTCCTCTCAAGTGTAGATATACTCCTTCTCAAGAATGATAGTGACCCAACTATTCTAGGAGTGTTTGGCCTACTATCTGATTTTGAGTGTCTAGCAGGTTCAAACTTAGTATCATGTGCAAATAAAGGCAAATGCTCAGTCTGACTCTGATGCTCATGTGAAGGAGGAGGTGGATTTTCTTTTTGTCTTTTTGAGGTTCTTAATTTTGGATTTCTAGCAACAGCTCCATCAAGTATGCCCTCTGCCAATTATATATCATTGGGATCAAAAACTGGCTGATCGACAGTTGCTCGTATCTCAACCCAAGTATGCAAGGGATTATCCTCATCAAATAACTTTTCCACATCAATTTGGCCAACAACATCTTCTGCGTGCCCTGTAGTTCGTTTTTCCTTCAATTGTTGTCTCAACCGGATATTTTTGATCATCAATCTCATATTGTAATGACAGTACACCAATTTGTCCAATCATTCATCCTTTAACCGGTTACGAATTTTTCAGTGTATAAGACTGAACGTGCTCCAGTTTCTTTCACATTGGTTTGCCGATGTCGTTTGACTAAAAATCCTCACTGCAACGGAAGTCAATGGTTGTACACCATTATCCATCACTCAGCTGTGCCATCAGTAAAAAAAAGCAAAAAAATTAATCAATGTATGTTCTCGTTTCTTATGCACATATGACAACAATGCAATCACTAAGTATACCTGGGGTTACTTTCTCTACGGCAATTTGTACATGGTCTTCATTATATGTCTCCAACCTTAGCCTATAAGTCTCAATCTACAAAGATTGAATTAACAATTAATTTAATTCATGAACTCTTCAAAATACAAGTAATTAGATAAATCTTAAAGTCAATTCTTCATATACGAGATAAACACCTGTCTTTTTGCCTCAATTCTATTATCTATTGTCCTCGACAAGCGTACAATTACATTTAGTGTGTCTTGGATCACCTCTCTATCAATGTGCACTTGACGACTATACATTGCTCGAAGATTTAAAAAATAACCTGTATTGAGGTGGATAATTACTAATGTCAATTTAATAAATAATCTCTCATATAACAGTATAAGACTTCACTTACTAGCTGCATGCTAGTCGTAGTGTAATGTGCTTTCCCATCTAACATCAATAAGATCCTACCATTTCATATAAGTGTTGGAAAATGCGTTCTTGATGTGCACCTTAGTAATGTCAATTGCCTCGTACAAATATCCCATGTAATTTTTATCATCCCCATCTACTAATTTTAAGACATGTACGAAAGGTTCTACAAACTTCAGATAAGTCTGCATATTATTCCAAATTTTTTTATTCTCTATGATTTTTCCCACTTATAAATGTTTACATTTAGATTCATTGGAGGTAGTCCGCATATACTCCAAGAACTCCTTATTAAACATAAACCCCTTGATCTCATTCTTGAATTTGTGCAAAGATTTTAAAGAAATAAAATTAGATGCAAATCTTGTAGGCCCCGCACGGATGAGATCTCGGTCCTTAGATGCTTTTTTCTCTGAACATGTTCAACATTTTAGGATGACCATAAATAAATTGGATAATTCTTTGTGCTCTCTTTACTGTCTTGCTGACAGTCGGATCTTTACCAATATCTTCAAGCATCAAATCCAGACTATGCGCTGCATGTAATGCCCAATAAAGGTGTTTGCGCTTGTCCATTAACTTCTTCCATGCAGCTTTATAACTTGGTTCATTATCGGTGACCACCTGGACAACATTTTCCTCTCCAATTTCTTGCACTATCTGATCCATCAAACCAAATAAATATTTGGCGTTCTTTGAATACTTTGATGTATCAACAGATTTCATAAAAACTGTCCCTTCAGTATAATAAGTAAGAAAATTAATTATGGACTTCTTCGTGGTACCAGTCTAGCCATCGCACATAATTGTGCATCCTCTCTCCTTCCATACTGCTTTAAAATTTTCAACCCATTGTTGAAGTTCCTCATATTCTCCATCAAGCTTACGTCCATATATGTCTCAATGTGTGGGTGCTTTGAACACATGACCATGATCTGCTATTGCATCAATCATACGCTGAAAATAAGGAGACTGAGCAGCATGTAAGGGAACACCTGCATGCAAAAATCATTTGCAGATGCTTTTAAAAGCATGTCCTATCGCTTCAGCTGACTTTTTTACTCTTCTCATTGCTTGTTTGATTTTTGGCTGAGTAGAACTCTATCTTCTAAAAAGATAACTGTCCATAAGATCTACTTGGCCTCTAACTTGACTTGTGCCTTTTGTTGATGGTCCATCACCTCTCTTTCGGGCTTCGTCTTCTTGTTGATGCCACAAACTCTCTCTTCTAGTTGCAGTCATCTTAGGATCTTCATCATCATCATCATCACTAGAGTCTACAATTTATTCAGCCCTTTGCCTCTCACGTATAGAATTGCCATTGGTCCCAGTATACATCCCTTTGCCTTTTGTATTATGTTTACCTAAAATCTCGTCTTGGAGTTCAACCTCCTCTTCATTCTTTTGCTCTTTTTGTGCCTTCCGGCCACGCAACAATTCACGCATCTCGTTGGTAACTTGTCGGGGACAGACAATACACTTTGTCACTTGTCCTGTCTTCCCCGTTAAATGTTCTTTCCCTCGAGTGATTCCACCACCCATCTCTTTGCCACAATATTTGCATTTCACTCTCCTCTTTGCAGTATTAACTAAGGTGATATGAGCCCACCCTAGGTCTTGCTCTTGCTGTTCAACCATGTTCCTACAAAAAAAAAAAAAGTAGAAACAAATATAAGAATATTTGACATTATGCTCCTATTTTAAAATATGCAATGAAATTTAATTAGGCTTCAATTGATGTTTAATTTAAGTAATTAGACAAAAGTCATAATTTTTAACCGCTAATTAAGATAAAAATTAGGGATTTTCTCTAATTAACTGTCGATCAACGTAATTCACAGTACACTCCTACTTTAAAACATGCAATGAAGTTTAATTAGGTTTCAATTGATATTTAATTTAAGTAATTAGACAAAAGTCTTAATTTTTAACTACTAATTAGGATAAAAATTAGAGATTTTTCCTAATTAACTGTCGATCAACGCAATTCATAGCACACTCCTATTTTAAAAGAAACATGCAATGAAGCTTAATTAGGCTTCAATTGATGTTTAATTTATAGGGTAAAAATTGGAGATTTTTCCTAATTAACCGTCGATCAACGCAATTCACAGTACACTCCTATTTTAAAACATGCAATGAAATTTAATTATGTTTCAATTGATGTTCAATTTAAGTAATTAGACAAAAATCTCAATTTTTAACTGTTAATTAGGATAAAAATTGGAGATTTTTCCTAATTAACCGTCGATCAATGTAATTCACAGCACACTCCTACTTTAAAATATGCAATGAAACTTAATTATGCTTCAATTGATGTTTCATTTAAATAATTAGACAAAAGTCCTAATTTTTAACTGCTAATTAGGGTAAAAATTGGGGATTTTTCCTAATTAACCGTCGATCAACGCAATTCACAGCATACTCCTACTTTAAAACATGTAATGAAGCTTAATTAGGTTTCAATTGATGTTTAATTTAAGTAATTAGACAGAAGTCTCAATTTTTAACCGCTAATTAGGGTCAAAATTGGGGGTTGTCTATTTTACTAAGAAAATAAACGTAAACAATCTAAGAATTAGTTACCAAATAAAAAATAATCATTATATTTAAAATATATATCATATCTTTTTTTTTTTCCTTCCACCCAAAACGGTGAAAATGTCTCCGGCAAAGGGTGAAAAAGTCTCCGGCGGTAGCGGCGGGTGGCGGCGGCGGCTCCTTCTCCTCTTTCCCCTCCCCTAGATCCTTGCCGAAAATGAGCTTCCCCTCTCACATATTTGTTTCTGTGAGAGGGGAAAGCGAAGCATACCGGCCCGGTACAGTGTTTATTAATATATATATATATATATATATTTTATAAACAGTACCGGCCATTAATGGCTGGACCGATACCGATATGTACCGGCCGGTACGTACCGGTACCGGCCGGTACCTGCCATCTATGGCCCGAGGTAAAGGCAAAGCACGAAACATGCATGTATGTAAAACTAGTATTTTATCTCAAGTAAAAGAATATACAAGAAAGCTAGATGGCATGTATGCATAAAATAAGATACATAAGAGGTTAGGGTTTACCTCTCATATGTGAAGTCTCCACCAAAAAAGGCGTCACGTGCAGCAGCACAACAATAACAAGAGGAGCTGCAGCCCTCACAACAACAACCAGAGCAACAACAACAACTATGCAGCAGCACCACACCACAACAACCACCAAAGCAACAGCAGCTGTAACAGACAACAACTGCAGCAGCACAATGGCAAGCAAGGAGCAGCGGCAACAGCAGCTGCAACAAACAACACCAACAGCAGCAAAGGCAGCACCCAGCGGCGGCAGGTGGGGGTCCAAAGAAGGCCTCTGGTTCCCCTGTTCTGGACAGGGGAATAGCTGGGCTGAGGGAGAGAAAGAAGGGAATTACCCCCAAACGATGGGGCGTTTCTGGGACAGAAAAAGTAAAAAAAGAAAAGAAAAGAAGAAGGAAGGAAGGGGGCCACTGCTGCAGGGAGCTTCTTTGGAGCACAAAAGAAGGCATACACACTGCCATTCCACCCAAGAATCCACAATTTTCAAGGCAAGAAGAGAAGAAGATCATTTTTTTAGTAGATTTTAGGGGGGATTCATTCTTATTGGTAGAATGATCCCCATGGATTCATTTATATCATTTAAGTGATCCCTTATGTATTGACTCATGTTTCTTTGAGTCATGCATGTGGATATTTTGATTAAATGGCATTCAAGTCCCATTAATCAAGTCTATGTACTTCGTAATTCATGAATTATTAAAGTGGATCTTTTGAGCTTGTGATGCATGTATGTTCAGTTAGATGGATTCTTAATGGGCTACATGATCCTCAAAACATGATGAACCCAATTGAACGTAAAGCTTGGCGTAAAGGACTCTTTAAGGACTCTATCTTAAAAGGATACTTAAGGGATAAAAGACTTGATTACGTCCTTTGAACCATGTCCAAGTGTAGCCTTTAAGTATCCTTTATGATTTTATCATGCCTTCTTTGACTATCCTTTTAAGTTTTAAAGATCCTTTATGTGTACACCTTTAAGGATCCCAAGAGGAATGTCATTGCCACATCGTTCAAAGGCCTATCCTCTAGGTATCCTTTAAGGATTCCTACAAAGAAATGACATAAGTATATCGTGCAACATGGGTCCTTTAAGAATCTCTCAAGGATCCAAAAAGGGATCCAATGAAAATATCATGTCGAGGTGTATTCTTTAAGATTCCAAGACATTTAAAGGAACATGAATGGCTTGTTTCAAGAGTTATTTCATAAATTGACATGTTAGTGTGTGATTTTCAAAAGGGCACCACCAGATGGTTAATTAAGGGTTGCCAATCATTGATTGACGTAACCATGGTCAGTGGGGAGAGGTCAAATTCACGGATCCATGCATGATCCAAAGCACTAGACTTCCTAAGGGCTCACCCTAAGTTCTCAAAATCTACCCAAAACAAAAAGATATAATGAAAATATAAAAAAAGGAAACAAACCCACAACTTTGTAGTCATGTTGAACAATTCAAGCCCTCTTCACCCTGTGACAAATAACCTATGCTATGTAGGTACAGGTATGGGATTGCATCTAGTAATGTATTGAGCAATGTTACCTTTTGAGCTTTTGAGGATCTGAACTGAAATGAAAGGTTGGAGAGGAATATCTTATCTAGCATAGGAAGCATCCAATGTGGCTACTCTAGGAATGATGGATCTGGGTGTTGTGGGCCATTACACAAAAAAAGTTTTTTTTTTTCTTTTTTTTTGGGGGGGGGGGGGGGTGGTGTCCCTATATCGCAGCTGTTCATGGACCCACAAACTTATTTTTGGTGGGTCTCTCCTAAAGTCTAGCAAAACATGACTATTCAAGCCCAAAAATTTCTTTTTCTGGTTATTTTTTTGCTATTCCACTAGTCAAAAGTTTAAAGAAGGTTTAATTGAATACAAAACAAGTCACTGAGCAGTGATAATTCTGTAGGTTGAGAAGACAAAAAATGCGTGTAAAATTTGGAGACATTTGTATTTTCTTAGGCCCGAATGGTTTGATGATAATAGATAGACAAACTGCACATTGGACCCACATGTTTTTTTTTGGGGTTATGTAGTTTAAGCTCATGTAACCATAGAGCAAAGGAGTAAACTGCACATTGGGTCCTCATACATTAATGATCACACTAGTGACAATAATGCATATTCAGTAAGAATCAGAGCTTCCATATCGACTCTGAGTCAGGCTTTGATTCACATGTTCCTTCCTTTTAACAAGGGAATTAAAACAATTTAAATGTCGGCTACTCTCTTATGGTTCCCCAGTGGAAGGTTCTAATCCTAGTTAGTTAATATGCATACAGTACACATATAATATCTCTTCTTATATATTTATTAAAAAAGACAGCCATTTCCTGTCTCATTCTGAAAGGTACCGTTAAGGCATGTTTCTTTCAACAGAAAGTTTAGTACACAAATAATGTGTTCTGTTTGATATGGGCGGTCCAATATGGCCTCTTGAAATGCAGCTTCCCCAAAAAAGTCCAAATCTTCCTGCATTCTGAGGCCGCCTCTTCTCTCTCTCTGGTCACGTGCGCACCTCAAACCTACTGCCCCCCACAATCCCACCTCCCACCTCTAACAGAGCCAGTAGCCTCTTGTTTGTGCTTTGCACACCAGAGCAGTGGGCTACCAGCTGCTGCCTCCTGTTCTCCTGCTATGCTGCACATCAGCAGGCCAAAGATTCCCACTCTTAAGATACTAAACCTAAACCTGAGGCAGCATTGGATGCATTCTAGGTGGCACGCTTGAAACAAGAAAGAAGCTTCTCCGACAACTAAAGTCTGTAGGTTGTTCACCACAGGTTTGCTGCTCTCTGGTATTACCGTTGATCTGCTTATGCACCTTTTGTCTCACATTTCTTCTCTTATTTTCTTTTCGGAATCACCTATCTATCAAACACACCTATCCAACTAGCATCCACTCATGCAGAAAGTTACATTCTAGTCTGAAAATGCTGTTGTTTCCTGCTCATGTTAATACCTTGAGATGCTGTAGGACATGAGTATTTCCTTTTGTTTTCTTCCCATTTATTTGGTGATGTTCTTATAGTTTTAAAGTACCTCAAAAATAAGACTGGAATACCAAGATTAATTCTTGGTTGACTCTCTGTTGGAACCATTTTTCTCAAAAAAAAAAAAAAAAGAAGAAGAGAAGAAGCCAAAGGGAGGGGGAGAAGCCCCCCTCCACCGGTTCCAAGAGGGGAAACCGGTGGGGGGGGGGGGAGCCCTCCCTTCTTGCCCATTTTAAATTCAAAGAAAAAGGGGGGGGGATTAATTAGGATGAAAGGGAGTTAATGGGGAATCTTAACCCCATTCACACATGGGTTGAGAATCCCATGTGAACCCCATTTAATACCCATCCTTAAACCCTTTTCACATGAGGCCAAAACCTGAATTTAAGGGGTTTAAACCCTTTTCACATTGGCCAAAACCCCCCCCAAAACTTGAAACCAAGGCATTAGAAGCCCAAAAAAAGCAAAAAGTGGAGGAAATGGGGGAGGAAAGCCCTCCCCCCACCGGTTCCCAAACCGGTGGGGGGGAGCCAACCGGTGGCACCCCCCCCCCCCCCCACCGGTTGGGAACCGGTGGGGGGGGTGCCCACCGGATTCTCCCCCCTCTCTCTCTCATTTTTTTAATGTCCTCTCTCCCTCTCTCTCACCCATGTGATTAAAAAATTAAGAAAGAGAGGGGGAGGAGGAAGAGGCAACCGGTGGGTACCCCCCACCTCAAGCCAACCGGTGGGTACCCCCCACCTCAAGCATTCCGGTGGGTACCCCCACCGGTTAAGGCTTTGAAGCCTATAAATACCCTCCCAAGGGGTAAGGAGAAGGCCATGCCCTTTGGCCCAAAATTCCCTAGGGGAAACGTTGTCAATTTGAAGACCAAATCCGGTGCTTTTGCCCGGGTTTGCTGCGATTTGGAGGAGATATTTTCTTGGAGGGCTCTCTTCTTAAGGTTTATTCCTAAGGGGAAGCTCTGCCAAATTTATGTTGTAAAATCACCGTCCTATAAGACGGGATTAGGCCGAAATAATGAATGAATGCTTTGAGCATATGTGTGTGCATGTGTGTTCATGAATCTACTACTTAAGTAACACTATGTTACTATATTTTCATATGCAAAATAATTAGTTTTTATAACTAATTAAAATACATAAAACATATAATATTCTAAAATATCATTGGCTTCATCCCATACATAACTAATCTTAGACTTATAATTAAAACTTAATAATGAAACATTGAGACATAAAATAATATACTTAAGTTAAAAAATGACTTAAATACTCCACATACTTAATTAATTATTAAAATCTGCGAAAATTATCTAAAATTAATAAAATAAATAGAAAAATCAGAAAAATTCTGTAAAAATCAGTAATACTCAGTAAAAATCAGAAAACAAAATCTGGAAATTACATAAATCCAAAATATAACTTAAATATCCTTCATATACCTAATTAATTAATAAAAATCAGTAAAATTAATAAGAAAATCAGTAAAATTCAGTAAAAACCAGTAAAAAACAGAGAACCAAATCTTAAAATATATAAAAATCTGGAATGACTAAAATGCCCCTAGAGCTTAATACAAATTACAAAAATACCCTCATACATGTTAAAAATCTGTAAAAATCACAGAAAATTCTTAAAAATATCAAAATCTCTCATATGTCCAAAATACCCTCCAAACTTTAATAAGATGGGTAAAATTACCAAAATACCCTCAATATGATAAAAATAAATAAAAATCTCAGAAAAACATAAAAATAGACTTTAAGTCTAAAAAGCCAATTTGGGCAAAATTACCAAAATACCCTTACAATCCAAACACACTTGAAATAACTCTAAAATACCTCCTAAGGTTTTGAAACCTTCCTAAATCATTAAAACTCATTTCATACACTTAAATGACCATAATCTCCCTATAATTACAAAAATATCCTTATGGGTCTAAAATACTTGGAATCAATCCAGAATACTTGGAGTCAATCCAATATACTTGGAATTAATCCAGATAGCTTGGAATCAATCCAAAATCAAATAAACACATCCTATAAACACATCCCAAACTTGGGTGAGGCCAAGAGTTTAACCTAAAATATATCTTCATATGCATGTGCTGCCTGTAGTAGTAGTGTTGCATGTTATAAGGGCATCATACGGACGGTTAATCAAGGGTTGCCGAGCAGTCGCTCAGCGTAATTAACACTGACCGAGGTCAGTGGAGAGAGGTCATATACTCGAATCTTCGCTTGATTCGAAGTCCCGGATTCCCTGAGGGCTAATCCCAAGCTCTTATAGTCCGATAAAATATAAAACCGACCTATAATTCTCTAGATAAACAAAAAAAAATGGATTTCCGAATAGTCCGACATAGGAGAGATGTGTCTAGGTCAGGTCCCGACGAAGGTTAGAAAAATCTTCGCAAACACTCTCATACCTTATTTTGATATTTATAATAGTAATCTATTTTCTAGTTACACTTATTGCAATTATAATGATGAAAGGATGTTTGATTTCAAAATATGCTTTAATACTTTTGGTTGATGGCTATGAAATTTAAGAATTTACACCTACATGCCTTCAAATCTTTGCCGTATATATGACCATATTTTTCGTGCCGAAATTTTCAGCCTTTCCATATTTTTGATATGCGATTTTTATTGAACTTTTGACTTAGGACAAATTGTATCTGAATGTATTTTTTAACGTAGGGTGTTTTGCATATATACCCTTCAAAAACACCATATTTGCATGTATATCCCCAACTCGTGTATTAGCATCAATACTCCTGAAATCTTTAGAAAGTTGCACTTATACCCCTAAATCTAATGATTTTGCACAAATACCCTTAAATTTATTAATATTTTGTATATATACCCCTCAATTCACTAAAATCTTGTATTATGTACCCCCGACACCTCCGATGATATCATGATTTATGTAATGTTTTGGACATTTTCGTTGAAATTCATCTAAGTTTGACCGGGGGGTATAAATGCAATATTTTGAAGATTTCAGGGGTATTGATGATAATATGAGAGTTGGGGGTATACATACAAATACGGTATATTTGAGGGGTATATATGCAAATAGGTCTGCAAACTAGGCAGATCTGGTAGCATCGGAGTTCCGCATCCGCCAAGATCTGGATCCGTTTTTCCACATGCAGACCTCTATCCGAATTAAATCCGGTGGTATGCTTCGAATCCAGCCAGCCCGACACAGAGAAGTTTCCTATCGCCCTACGGCATCCCTTCCCGCACGGACATCACGCCATCTGCTTCGCCCCGAATGCCTCCCTTGTCGCCGTCTGCAGCTGTTTCGTCACTTCCACAGCCTTTCCCAACATACGCTGCATCATTCAACGGTCGCCGGGACCACCCTGCTGCATCCAAGATACACTAGGGGAGAAAGGGGAGGCAGGGTCGCCGTTGGACATATGGCGGCAGAGGATAGTGCGCAGATCCTACCGAAGGCATCACCCTAGGACTCCGCCTTCAGCATGCGCTGGACGAAGGCCTTCTTCTCCTGCCTGTTGAGCTGGGTGATGTCGACGAGTTCACTGCCGACGACCTTGCTGTCCCTGGCCACTTGCTGGAGGACTCCCCGCCGCATGCGTTGTAGGTGGGGAGCCTCTCCAGTGCGGCTAATTGGAGGTCGGCCTCGTCGTCCCCGTTGTGCCACAATCTGGAGTGGAACACGTCTAAGGGATCGCCCCACATCTCCCTCGAGCTCCTTCCCCGGGGCGCCCCCCAGCTCCTCCGCCTACTGATCGCGACCATGATAGGTCATCTGTAGCGCCCAACACCTTCGACGCCATGGCTACCGCCCCTCTCTTTACCCCTGCCTGAGGGTGGGGGGGTGGGGGGGAGGTGGACTAGTCGTCGGCGGGTTTTGCTCTCTTCTATGGCTCAAGGGCTAGGACTCCCAGCAAACGCACAACCCCTCTCCAGTGCGGCTAACTAGAGGTCGGCCTCGTCGTCCCCATCGTGCCACAACCTAGAGTGGAACATGTCTAAGGGATCACCCCACATCTCCCTCAAGCTCCTTCTCCGGGGCGCCCCCCAGCTCCTCCTGCCACTCCCTACCGATCGCGACCAGGATAGGTCATCTGTAGCGCCCAACACCGCGACGCCATGGCTACCGCCCCTCTCTTTACCCCTGCCTGGCGGGGGTGGGGGGGAGGTGGACTAGTCGTCGGTGGGTTTCGCTCTCTTCTATGGCTCAAGGACTAGGAGTCCCAGCAAACGCACGACCACAAGTATTAGTTTTATGAACACAGTAGAAGTCATTTGCGCCGAGGCTGCACTTCTGGTCTGTTGGGGCATTGCCGATCCATGGCTCTCGCATCTCCGGCAAGGGGGAGCGGGGGAGGTGAGTCGCCAGAGATCTGGCAGAGGATAGAGTGCAGAGAACCGTCAAAGACACCACATAAGTCATCTGCCTTGACGCTGCCGTCGCTACGTACCTAACTAGATATGGAGGTCCGGCGGAGGTCCACCTCTTCAGAAAACGGGAAACCATGCCTTCGTTTCTGTGGCATCCTGGTATGTGAGGGGCTCCACATCCGGAAAATTAGGATACGGTTGGGACAAATCCGGGTAGACCCGATCCGTTTTACAACCTATATGCAAAAAACCCTTTAACATATTATACCGGTACTGTATTTAACTGACTATGATTCTACCTCTGCATTCCAAAAAACATAAAAGGGTGCTAGATTTAATGTTTATAAGTAGTGTGTGGAGAGGATATCCTGCTTCTTTCTGGATACTTGCAGGCCGTTCTCTCTTTTCAATTGCATCTCTTGAATAAGTATGTTTACAGGGTTGTGTGAATGCAGACTATTCTCTTTAAAAGAAGGGAACTAGCGATCGCTGAATATTATTAAATTGCAGAGTTTTCCATCAATTTGCTTGCAGCACTGGTGGTTAGATCCACATAATTCTGTTGGTTGATATGCACCTGAAGACCAGGGCTGGGAGGGTGGGGAGCCTGAAGAACAACTGTAAATGCTGCAACATTTTGCCTTTGAATGGTATGAGCCATAATATTAAACTGGTTTTAAAATGCATCTTTACAAATAACATTTTCTTTATCCGTTGGTGCCTGACATGTTAACTTGTAAGGTAATACAATGAAATAGCATCGATGTTAAACAATTGGGAGATCAGCTATAACTACCGCGCCCAGTTTTAACAAGTGGGAGGCATGATTAATATGGTACTGATCTGGGCAAACCCTATTTTGGATATTAAATGAAGCTTCAGTGGTTACATACATACTTGCATGCAAAACATAATTGGGGTGTGTTGAAATTTGATGTTGATTTTTCCAGTTTTTCTTTGTTTGGGGAGCGCAGGGAAGGGTTTCCTCTAAAGTCCCTATCAATTGATTGTAGAAAAGAAAGAGTGCCTGCACATTAGACAGCAGCTTTTCCTCCATTAGAAACATGGTATGCAGAATTGGCCGATTCTATCTGGATCGGAATCGACAGGTGGTGATCCAATTTCAAGGGGAAAATCTGATCCCCTAAAGAAAATAAATAATAATAATAATAAGGGCCAGAATTTGCTCGAAATCGACCAGAATCGGCCATGAAGTGGGCCAATCCTGCCCAGATTGTCCGATAGAGGTCCGATCTGGCCAATATGAGCTCAAAAAAACCTTGAACTTTGATCATTTATCCATTTAATAATGTAGTATGTATTGGATTTCTCATATTGAAGGGATAGGTGTTATTGTATCGTATGTTGTTGTGTCATTAAAAAAATTGATTACTTATTAAAGTTATATGTTTAATCTTGAACCCCAATTGACTACTACCAACCAAATCAGTCCAATACCATTATATTTGATTGTTAGTATGCCATTTTCACTTTTTCTGGTTTCTTTCTATTTTTCTGATTTTTCCTTATTTTCCTTGATTTTTTCTCATTTTTCAGAGTTTTTCAATTTAAAGTTCAGGCCGATCCAAGGATCGGCCTTTTCCTAATGGATCGGCTGATTCGGCTGATGTCCTGATTCGGATTGGATCAACACCGGACGATTCCCGGTTCCGATGATGCCATAATTCTATCATTACTCACTTTTTTTTGTAGTGCAAACCAACGTTATGTAGGAAGAAAAATCAGGCAGATGGTGTCACAATTTCTATCATTATTTCAATGGTTTGTGTTACCAAACGGGACATTCATTGGGAATGGACTTGGTGTGCAATGCATGGCACAGTCTAACGTGCTGGACTGGAAAATTAATTTATGTAAGCATTGTTTGATTGCCTTATTACACTTCATTCCATCTGTCACGTAGTCAGGAGTGTCCATAAGGCCAAGTTTGGAAAATCATTTATCATAGAGGACAACCACTTTTAATGGGGAATTTCAGTCAAATAGCTGCCTTTGATGAGAACGGACAAGCTCTTTTAATGGAGGAATTCAGTCCAGTGGTTGTTTTTGATGAGAACATAGAATATTTATTGCTCTGGCCAGTTCTTAGAAATTATCTTGATACAGTGGGATATGACAAAAGCCAGGTGGAGGGCTAAGGGCTTGGTATCTCTATTTGAAGAGTGTTATACTCAATGCAGTTATGCAGCATCTGTAATGGCCTCTGGTCATTTTTCTGCGATTACTTTCTTTTGATGCTAATTATGGCTCCTTAAGACATCTTGTAAGTTTCTGACAAGATGTATGACTCAACTATGGGTGGACTTGTTAAGCAGGTTTGGACTACTGAAGGAGTAATTGGATCTCATGTTTTCATTTGCCAGTGGAAAAGAATAAATCTTCATGAATGTTCTGAGACAGAAGCCTGAAGTCTCATCCAAATTGACGTATTACAGAAGTTGACTAACAAGTTAATGAATTATTGCTGAAGTACGTGGCGGAGAGATGTTCAGATCTAAGCTTTCACTTGGGAAGCTACTTGTGGCTTCTATCTTCAATAAGAGAAATAGTGAGAACATATCCAATTAGTTTTGGGTTACCACCTTAGCCAATCTTTCCCATAGGCCGAAATTTTCCTCCAATCTAGGAGGCTACAATTTGGAGCCTTCGGCTGGAAGCCACAAATTCATATAGCTGGTGTCCATAATCTTTTACACCCCCTCAAATAACTGGACCAAAAGTTGTGAAGCAGCGTGGGATTGAGATCTCATAGGGATTTCAGAGTCCTGAGGAGGCAGAACTTTTAGAACTTTACTTCAATCCTTCATAACTCCACTGCAGCAGGGTACTAGTGACACTAGAATATGGAGATGGGAACGTCATGGACAATTATCGATTAAATCAGTTATCATGGTTCCCTGGAGGGGAGGAATTAACGTATCTTGGTATAAGCAAGTTTGGAACAAAAATTTGCCCATTAAAATAAGGATCTTAAGGTGGCATGGGGGAGAATCACAACTTGAGATGGACTGAAGTGGACTCAGCAGGACAGCAGGGACATTTTTTTTTTTTTTTTTTTGGAGTTTCAAGGAGAGCATGGATCATCTTTTTCTCACTTGTGGGATTCCCGAGACAGTATGGAAAACTTTCTTTAGAGCAATCAAAGCCATTTGGGTTCAAAAGAATGGCATTAAGTCTCTTATGGGAGCTTGGGAAGACCTTAACCGTTGTAAGCAAGAGAGAGTTGTCTGGGATTCCACTTTTCCAACTATGTTACGGGCTATCTGGAAGGAACATAATGATTAGGGTGTTCACGGCTCGGTTTAGAGGATAACATTTTTAAACCAAAACGAACCAAGTCACTGACAGAAACTGAACCAAACCGACCGAAAAATTCAGTTTGCCTTGGTTTGGTTCGGTTCAAACCACAGGGAGGGATGGCACCGCCCAAGCAACGTGTTGATGGGAAGAGCTCCAAGGATTTATAGGTTTTCCAAGCCTGCTGTTTCTTGAAGTATCCAATGTCGGACTAAATAAGGTGCATTCGTCCTCCCAGGCGCCTCCTGACGCCCTGCTCATGTATGCGGAGCTGTTTGTCTTCTTCTTTTCTTCAGTACCACATCGGGAATGATGGGAACCTGAGGAGCCCAAGGGTGTTATAAATACAATCCAATAACTTGCTGGGACGCCCAAGGTGGGCCTCATAAATATGTGAGCCTGCTGGGAATTCACAAGCTGGGCACAAGGTAGCCGTGGGTCGGGCTATCTCTCGGGCCATAGGCCTTAGTCATTTTCAACTGATTATAATACATGCATGCAAGAGAAGAATTTAAATTTAATATGAACATTTAAAATTTTTGGTTAAACGGTTCGGTTCATACGGTTTGAAGGGTGGGGAAACTGAACCAAACCGAACTAGTTTCTAAACCGAACCAAAATGAAAATTCGATTTGGTTTGGTTTGGTTTTTCTGCTTGAACCATATAATGAACACCCCTAGTAATAACAGAATCTTCAGAAATGCTTTCAGACTCTGGAAATTATCAAGAGCTACATCTTCCTTCCTCATGAATGACACTTTCGAAGGACTGGTATCAGAATTTCTGGTTCACTTATAGACAAGCTCTTTTCTTTTGGAGTGCTTTTATTTTTTAAATGGCCTTTTGGTTTCATTGAGCTGCGAGCTAGATTTCACTCCAGATTGCTTTCTGCGACCTTGGTAGAGCATATTCCCCTCTCTTTCTTTCTTTTCTTTCCTTTGTAACCTTTTTGTTGAATCAATTGACTGTGGTCTTTTAACCACCTTCCTAAAGAAGTTGCTTTCTAGTAGAAGTTATGCCTAACTTGCTCCTGAACTGATTCAAAGCTCATCACAATTTTTTTGCGATAGGAGGAAACGCATGTGGAGTGAAATTGAGATTTAAAAGAGAGCTCCAAGGTGATAGGAATGAAGCACACAGATCATATATTGACATTGTAACAGTTTATGGGCTTCCTCACTTCAAAAGAAAAATTGATTTATGGATTGTTGTGCAAGGCAATGAAAAAAGGACGGATCAAAAGAAGGAAAAGTCAGGTAAAGGTACTTGAGAAAAGCATATGGCCAGCTGAACTGGAATTATCTCGAGTTTCATCGTTTCATCGTCATCATTAGCGCCTTGTCCCATTTGTTTGGGGTTGGCTACATGGATCCTGTTGCGCTGCTTTAATTTGTCTAATGCCATGTATGTAGTTTAAACCTATGGTCAATGCCATGACCGGCCATAAGCCTGGATGAGAAAGGAGGAGGATGTGTATTAGGTTGACAAGAAGCACTCAACAACATGTCACATCCCAATTATAAATAACTGGAATTATCTTGAGTTTAAGGAGAAAGATTGTATTCCTCTGTGCACATGGATACTAACTTCCTGGATGTCTTTCCTCCTTTGGAGAGAAGCAAGTAAAGTCATGGAAAATGACATGAGCATTTGAACTGGTATTATTTTTTGGGTTTAATGATGAACGAAGTCCACATGACGTACTGTAACTGGATTTGGAGATATCATCTGTGTTTTATATAATGTAATGTTGATCAGAATTGATGGTGGTGGTAACACCCAGTTGCGGTAACTAAGGTTGCCATTTTCACCTGATGGATCAAGAGCTTCTGGATTTCACTTTAGTAACCCCTTTTTAAGGTAAGGATTGCAGTAACTAGGATCAGCATTCAGGCTTTTTCCTCTTGTACTACGAATGGTTTAAATATAACAAGTGTCTTTCGTATGGAAAAGAATTGATAGGAAAATGAGAACCAACTTTTTTGGAACATAGACTGAGGCTTTGGATGATTAGTGCTTTAGAAGAGACTGATGCTTTGATAGAAAGTGGATATTTAATGTGCCACTGAGGACGTCTCTGATTTCACAATGTGAAGAATGCCCATGTTCTGTATGATCTCTCGTGAAATGAGGAGCTGAGATGAAAAGATATTAATGAAGATTTCCTGGTACAATTTCAGGATTACATGGCCAAATTCCCGCCACATAAAACAGCATGACTGATGGGAAAGGCGCCAATGATTATTTTCTAGTACAACTTCAGGAATATATAATCTCATTCCCTTGATAATACACAGCATGACTGATCGAAGAGAATGGGAAGCCTTCGAACACACAACTGTACGATGCAATGGAGGTGTATAAAGAGTTCCCAGAGCATCATCAGTTCTTGAAACCAAGGCAAAAAGATGTAATATGCCGAGGGGCGTCTCTACGTGGAAGTTAATCCATACAAGCTTCCCACACAATGCTTCTGAAGCAACGGGGCATGGATGTGATGATTTGGCATGACATTGCTGCGGAAGCATGCTATGTTATCAAAGGCGATTGCCTCACTGGCCTAGGCAATAAAGTAGGTTAGAGTGAGCAAAATCGTCTTGCCTTGCCTCACGTTCGTCTCATTCACTGAGGCAGTTACTTATTATATTTATGTCAAATGTTTATTTCTTTTCTAATTATAAGATGATATTTTTTCTTATTCTTAATTATTTTAGAGTGGTTAATTTTTTTTTTTTTTAACAATGTCCATTATCTTTTTTCTCTTATGCACTTTGATGATAACATTTTTCTTAATTATTAGGACTTTATTTTATTTTTTTGATCTTCTTTTAGTCATCCGATCTAACATTGGATTGTACTGACATGAAGGTCGGGATTGGGTCCATCTCAAAAATTTCAAAAAATAAAGTTTTGCTTTAAGAACACAGGCTGCCAGTGCAGCAAGTCTTTCTCTTCAAATTGTGGTTGTGTGAGGACAAAATCATTATTATGCGAACCATACAAAAGGAAATAAAAGGAAAAAAGGAAAAAATATCCTTTGATGTTATTATTTGAATTTTGACCATGTGTGGACATGATCTTTTTTATTTAGACCGTCCGATTAGATGCCGAATAGAGGTGTTCTTCCAACACAAAAAAAAAAAGAAAAGAAAGAAACAAAAGTTGGTTGACTTTATCATTCAAATTTTGATCATCTGGGGTATCATCCTTTTTTATTCGAATTATGCTGTTAGGTGCGGTATTGGGGTGTTCTCTCGGCTTGAGATTTTTCTTTTTTTAAACAATATTTGGCATTGTCATTTGAATTCTGATCGAGTGAAGTCATGATCTTTTTTATTTGAATTGATCGATTGAATGCTGAAATAACATATTCCGTCAACTTAGAAAATTAAAAAAAGGAAAAAATAAAAGTTCTTTGACCTTTTCATTCAAATTTGAAGATCAAATAGTGATGTCAATCCTCGTTAGTAATCCGGTAAGGTGGAAATTCTTTTACAAGTAAATAAATATAAAATCATTTTTAGGAAAATATCTTATGAAAAAACAAATAGATGAAATTTTTTTTAGGAAAATGTTTTCAAAAGTACCGAACAATAGGTTACGTTTTCATTTTCCTTGTAAATTGGTTTCTTAATTTTTTTTATCCCAAGTGAATATGTTTTACGTACAACCAAACGAACCCTTTACCATTCAATTTGAAGATTGAATAATAGTGCCATGTTAGTAATCTCATAAAGTGAAAATTTGTTTAAAAGCAAAAAAATATCTAAAATCATTTTCAGGAAAATGTTTTATGGGAAAAAAAAAAGAATGAAAATAATTTCAGGAAAATGTCTTCAGTGGTACCAAATGATAGATTTTGTCTTCATTTTCTTTGTAAATTGATTTCCTTATAAAATATTTTTCATTCAAATCTGTTTTACGCGCATCCAAACGGAACCTAAGTGTAACAAGTTTTCAATTTTAAAAACCATCTCTTTTCCTCTTTCCGGATGGAAACATTTCTCAGAACATAGTGTGTGCATCAAATCTCAGAACCTAAAATAACCTAAAATTAGAGAAAGTTAAGCTCTCAAGGCATAAGAATGTAATGTATATGGTATGTTCATATTTATATTTTCCCCAAGATGCCAATAAGTTCCCAATGTCATGGCCTGGTCAATATCGTGCAACCAAGCATAATCTCTCATCTTTTAGATTATGTAATTGGATTGTGGACATTGGTTGTTGACAAATTATAGTCAGCCCAAGCAAAACTTATTATCTATTTGGGAGATGGAATCTTTGATCAATGGGGGTTGTAGTTATTTCCAAATGTGGACAGTTCATTGTTGACACCTACCTAATCGCTATGAAGGACTCGAGAGTTTCCACATGGAAAATTTGGAGTAGAAAAGGGAAGAGAACTGACTGAAACCTGATGAAGAGTGACCAATGCATCATGTTGCTTACAATCGTTGGATGGTAGCTACACAATATATGCTTTTTAGTAAAATCAACAAATAAAGAGAAAATACTGGAGAATATATAGGCTGAAACTCGTGCCACTGAGTTCGCAACAATCAAGTTTGGTAGACCTAACAATTGAGGACCAATTAGAGAAAAGCCCAGCTAACGAGTAGATTCTATGTAATACTATCATTCCTCTAGTTATGCTTTCTTGTGGCCACACCAATTTAAAGAAAGAGGTATGGAAGGCATGAAAAGACACGATAGAAAAATGATATTCCCATATGTTAGGTGTGATTCCTATACATTCTGAATAGCAGTTCATTAAAAAATCAAGAGAAATTTTGTGGATGAAATTCCTAACTTTGTATTTAATGCTAAAATGTTTTCCATCTAATCATAATGCATCTCTAACATCATGTGTTTAAAGATGAGGGAATAGTGTGTTTAAAGATGAGGGAATAGTTAATCTTCTGATGTTGAATTAAAATGCTTCAAAGTAAGAATTAACAAATTATAGAATATGTTCTAGCACATAGCTTCACTAGCCATAACTTATGCAATATTGCTCTCTAACCAAGATTATTAAAATAATTAACATAATATAAAGTGAAGTGCATATGTCATCATAATATTTTGTATTTGCACACTTGCAGAAAGATCTACCAAAAGATGGTATGACTGGGTATGATGTCTACTCATATTGCACGCATGTTGTCATATGATTTGAAGATATGTCAATTGATAATGATTTGATTTGAGGAAATGTTAATACATGTTTATAAGTGACGTGGATGCATGTCAATGAATGATTGGACACATGATGTAGATACATCCTATGGAATCATGAAGACAAGTGTCAAGGAAAAAATATGAGGAAATAGAGAAAGCTTTGGTCTTGCATTGCTTTCCAATAAAAGAGAGGGGTAGCCTCTTGACTCCAAAATCTATATAGATCCTTGTTCCATGTTATTGTTAAGTGTCAATGCACTTTTAGAGTGTTTAGTGGTCCAATAGGTCAAAAAAGCTCTACAAGAAAAAGATTCCAAAGAAACTTAGTCCTTAGGGAGTCCAAAATTGACATTACCCTCATCTTCATCATGAAAGCCTTATCTTATCTTGTTTGACGTCTATCCAATGCCATAGTTATGATTAAACTTTGGACATCAAGTTTTTACTTGTTACATATAAGTACCCCATTTTAGGTGTTCCTCTAGTTCTTCCACCTTACTCCACTATATTTTGATCCCCAACTTCAAGGTGAAGCAGAACTTGGAAAATGATGTATATAACTAAATCACCTTGTAGAAACATTATTTTGACATCACATTGAGTACATTTTCTACTATTTGGTCAGAGATTCGTTCGATCATAATCAGACGGCTGAGGCTCCTCCAAATCACAAAAAACTCTCTACGTTACTGTAAGACAGACACCAGGTCAGAGGATACCCTAGTTGCGATCTAGGGGAACCCTCTTAGTCAGAGTATGCTGGAACAATGAGAGAGAACAGAGACTCGAGCTATCGAACGTACCTTCTGGGGTTCCAGGGGGTCCCTTTTATAAGGGCAGATCTGATGCAATCGTAGAGTCCGATCGGAGGCATCGAGGGAGCCCAGTCCGATCCTCAGGCGGGACGGGACTCTGGCTACCCTTACTTGACTTTGGTTTCCTTTATCTGCGGATTGGAAATAGATTCGGAAGAGACTTCCTTCCGCAAGAAGTCTTCTTGCGCACGTAGGGGCATCGGGATCCGTTTTGGATTCAAGGGCTCCTTGTGGGAGCCCATACGCACGGGTCCATTGGCTGAAAGGCCCAACCACATTGGCGACGGGACAGGGTGCCTCTTTGTGGGCCGGCCCACCCTACTAATGGGTCAACGAAACTGGACCCTCTCACCTACCATAATGCCTCAAAATGGTTTCTTAGATTGAGTCAATTGACTAATTTTTCTTATTTTTTTTGAAATTCAACTAAACATCTAACAGGCGTCAAGAAGTCTAGATGTGATTTACCTTCCTAGTCTTGATTGCTTAAGTTTTTCAGTTTGAATCAATTACCTATTTTCTTGATTCATGTCTAATTTTTGAGATGTCTTTTAGCTTTCCTTTTAATTATTTTCATATTTTTCTTCCAAATTTCTTCCCTAATTAATCCTTCTAAATCATGTCATGATGGTTGGATGCCATTTAGCTGTATGTCAAGTCAAGTTGGCGTGATTTAGAGTTCTAGCCCAGATAGCCAAATCCAAGTCCAAACTTATTATTTGCCAATTTTGAGCTTTCTTGCGCAAGAAGGGAGGACCTCTCATATTTCCAAAACGTATTTGGAAGGTTTCTAAACCCTCTTTCCATCCATTGTTGGCTTGATGGTCAAGTTATAATTTTTTGGAAACATTATTGTGAAAATACACTCTCCTATTATATGGTACGCATCAAAGCTTCAAAAAGTGTTAGGAATTGAGAATTTGAGCATCACTATTGTGAGATATTTTCTTTTCCTATTGAACACAAAATTCTAAGAGTCCAACCACCTTCTCAAACTTTATGGAGTCCATCAAGAGCTTCTCCAACATGAAAAATCAATCAAGCTCTTGGTGTGCTTGAAGAAGGGCTTCTACAACAATATTCTCTCTTTCTCTTTCTCTTCTTCTCTTAATTTCTAGCTTAACTCTTGTTCTTAGTTTGCATTCATAGCGTCATCATCATCTCTCTACTACAGATTTTTCTATTTTCTTCTATTTTCGTGCAACTCTTGCACACCAATTTCATTGGATACGTAAATTCTCCCTCGTGCATATAGTGGTTTAAAAACACACAGGCAAGGTGGGTATTAGTTTAATTTGCTTATTTAGATAATTTTTAGAGTAGATACTGTAAGAATCTGGGTCTCATAGTGGAATAAAAATTTGAGATCAATTTCTTTTTTGGATCCATTTTCTGATTTGACGAAACATACAAGAATAGAGAAAAGATCCACCCTTTTTACCTTACAAAGGTTTTGTGTCTCCCATGCTCCATGTAGAAAGTTTCTCAAATCGTGAAAGCCACACAAACGCTTGAATGCTAGTGTTATCTATACGAACAGATTGAAGATGGGATCTCCACCTCACTGTCGATCGTCTCTCTATTTACGGGGAGAGAGGAATCCGCCTAGAGGTGCAACCAGAGAAAGGAGAGAGAGGGTGGCGGCTAGGGTTATGGTGCTTGGCCCAGGATTTCCCAAGGCCTCATATTATAGAAAACTAACTTTTATATTTTATCCACAAAAATCTGATTTTTGTGTTTATGTCCCTATTTTTTATCTTTCTTTTGTGTATAACCCTCTAGGTCCAATATCGAGTTGGCAGTGAGCCCATTAAATATTAAAACTCCTTTTGATATTTATGATTAAATTAACTTCTTAATTTAATTCATTATCATATAATTAAGTATCACTTATTTAATTATCTGATAATCAAATAATGCGATAATTGTCAGTTAAATCTTAACTGAACCATAGCTCATAGATCATAGTTGGTACCAAGCAGCATGCCATGACCCCTGTACGATGTAGGAGATTCGTAATCCAATTGGATTCTTTCAGTCCACAGTTACCGTGCAACTATAATCCTTTCACTCGTGCAATGTCCCTAATCACTTTCAGAGTACGGTCATACTATCAAACTCTCACAACTTATCTGATAGTCTCACGCTCAAACAGTTAAACCAGAAACTCCTTTCTATTTAACTATAAAACTCTGACTAGGGATTTCTCCAAGTGTGACGCTATAGGACATTCTCTCTCTAGATATTGCGAGTGAATGATTCTATGTTGACAACACAATTGCCTTCGCACGTATCACAACGCACACAAAAACCTACTGTCTTAGCCCATTGAATGAGTTTATAAGACATATGTCAAAGTATGTTGATCTTCATGTAAGATATCTTTGGTGTCTCAATTCTAAAGATTAATCGCACCACTGTGACTAAGAGTTTTCTGATTGACAGTTAGGTATCATAACCATTTGGGAACTCGTCAACGAATCAGTTCAGTGAACTCATTCTCCAATGAGCACCTACACTCACCTTAGTGTCTCTACATAAGTGACTATGAGATCAGTTATTCTTATCACATGAGCAGTATAGTGTGTACTAGTTTGTCCAGATATTAGATGTCCTATCTCAAATATCCTATGATAGGGAACAATTAAGAATTATGGTTAAGAATATTAGTCTAATTATCATAGTTTCATTATGATCTAATATTTCCTACATAGCTTCAGGGACTTCATTATACATAACAAGTTAAACGTTAATCAACGTAATGAATTATTTCTCATTTATAAATGAACAAGAATATACATAAGTATCATGCGATTGGCTTTGAGGACACTTATATCTAACACTATCCCGTTTGATCCCCATCGAACCTAAGTGATGCTCAATGACAGTCTGAGACAAAGGCTTAGACATGGATCTGCAATATTATCTATGGATGGAACTCTTTCTACTACGATATCTCCTCTGAAAATGATATCTCTGATCAACTGAAAGTATCTCACAATGTGCTTTGACTTCTGGTGAGACCTCAGCTCTTTTAGTAGTGCAATCGCCCCATTATTGTCGCACATCAGCGGACTAGGCGAGAGATGCTCAGAACTACTTCTAGTTCAGTAATGGACTTTTTCATCCACACAACTTCTTTGGTAGCTTCAGCAACAGTAATGTACTCTATCTCTGTCGTCGAGTTTGTAGTAGTTACCTACTTGAAACTCTTCCAACTCACTACACCTATATTGAGGGTGAAGACAAATCCATACATCGATTTGTTATCATCTAAGTCATATTTGAAGCTCGATTCAGTGTAACTTCATAGCTTCAAATCATCGTCTCCATATACTAGGCGGATATCCTTAGTTCTTCTCAAGTATTTAAAGATGTATTTTACTATTTGCCAATGAGGCTCTCTTAGATCTACGTGATGCCTGCTCATAGTACTTAGAACATGCATTACATCAGGCCTAGTACATATTATTGTTAGTTTTAGGTGGCCTACAAGACAATCTGACTATGTAAATCTCGTTCATTTATTAATATAATGGCATAATATTCATTATGTGTAAATCGCATTAATTATCGTTTCATAATGAAGTCCGTGAATGTGTGCTATAGTGGTCAGATTATGATGAGATCATACTAATGAGACTGATCACTTAAACACACATATTCTTAATCGTTCATAGTCGGAGGATATCCGAGAAGGACATCGGATATCCGGTTAGACTAGTACAGATTACTCCTGCTCATATGATGAGGGTGACTGATCTCATAAGTCACTTGTGTGGAGACACTAAGGCGAATATGTAGATGCTCATTGGAGAATGAGTTCACTGAACTGATCCGACTGAATCGCTGGATGGTATTGTACCTCACTGTCAACCAGCTTGATTCTATTGTCGCAGTTGCGTGGATGGTCCTCGGACTTGAGACACCAAGGATACCTTGTCGGTAGACTTCTGTGCTTTGACCTTGGTTTACGAATCTCTAGCCACGGGATTCTAATAGGCCAAGGATTGGGTACAGCGGAATACAGTCAAAGGGAATTGTGTGTCAATAAGGAATCATTCGCTCTCGGTACTTAGAGAGAGAATGCTCTAGGAAGGATGCGTGAAAGTCTCTGGCCAGGGCGGACGATAATATCGGGAAAGGAGTTTTCCGATATTCATCAACGACATCCAATCCAAGTGAGTCGACCGGTTAGGGTTTGACAGCTCGCCATGCCCTGAGTTGACTCGAGAGCATTGTACGAATGAATGATTATATCCACGTGGTAACTGTTGGCGGAAAGGTTCCAAGAGTGGGTTACTTAAACCCAATACCTTCCGGGTTCACGCGGTGTTGCTTGGCACCCAACGTGATCGGAGGCCCAGTCGAATTTGATGTGCGACATCAATTCGATTGATTAATTAATTAATAAAGGGTTATTAATTGATTAATAAAGTCAGTGAGGAGTCACTGGGCTTGTTGGGCCATTAACTGGATTGGTACTTGGGCCTAGAGGGTCACACGCAAATGATTCTCAAGGCGATGGATAAATAAGTGCGTTTTATATAAACCGGGGGGTTTTTATGAAAAACCGCGCGGTTAGTATAAAACATAGCGAACGGGCTGAGTAGGCCAAGCTGCTGCTAACCCTAGCTGCCCCTCCTCTGTTTCTCTCTCTCTCTGGCGTCTAGACAGATCTAGATCTGCTCCCCCGCTTCTCCGAATCCCGTTCGACGAGAAATCGTCCGCGCGTTGCGGCGATCGTTGCGGCGACCGGCGGAGGCTTCGTGGGCTGCGAAGAACGAGGAACATGAGGATATCCGTCGCGAGGAGGATCGCGTGGACTTCGCTAGAGGCCGGGCACTTGCGCGGCTTGCGGTGTCGCACCGACGGAACCGAACGGTTGCGGATTCGAATCCGCACACGGTGAGAACTTCGATTATTTGATAATCGTTTTAGTTTTTCGAAACGGGTAAACGGATCGCTGTTTTATTTTATTTTCCGCTGCGTGAGCGATCCGGAGAAACCGAGAAAACCCAACAATTATGACATACATTATGAATCATATTGTAGAAGCATAGGGTATCCTACTCATGTATGATCTCTCTTTAGGAGTTTTAGGGGACATTTTCTTAGAGAGGTTAATTCTATGTCTCATTGATATGAAATTTTTTTTTAGAATTTTTTATGTCAAACCTTTTGACGATAGTATCTATGTACATGGATTGAGTCAATCCCAACATCCTTGTAGATCTATATCTATAGATACTCATCCCTAACATGTAGGATGCTTCATCAAAATCCTTTATTAAGAATTTTTTATATAACTATACTTTTACCGATGATAATATCCCTACATCATTCTCAATAAGTTAGATGTCATCCGCACAAAGCACTAAGAAAGTGATAGCGCTCCCACTAGCCTTCTTATACACACATGGCTCATCTTCATTCTTAACGAAGTCATATGATTTGATCTCTCATTAAATTTTAAATTCTAACTTTGGAAAGCTTGCTTCAATTCATAAATAGATCTTTGAAGCTTGTATACCTTTTCAGGACGCTCTCTGAATGTAAAGCCTTTGGGTTGTATCATATACGCTTCTTCCTCAAGATTCTCATTGAGGAAGGCTATTTTAATATCCTTCTATCATATCTCATAATCATGATAGACAACTATGATAAGAAGAATTCTAATTGACTTAATCATGCCAATTGGCGAGAAGATCTCGTCATAGTCAACAACTTATCTTTGATGATACCCCTTGGCCACTAATATTGCCTTATAAGTATCAACCAGTCCATTTGCATTGATCTTCTTCTTGAAGATCCACTTACATCCAATGGGTATAATATCTTTTAATAATTCCACCAAGTTCCAAACTTGGTTGGTATACATAGACTGCATGTCAAAATTCATGGCCTCTTGCCATTTCTCAAAGTCAGGGCTACTAATAGCCTCCTCATATGTCTTAGGATCATCATCCTCATTGTAGAGTTCTTCCCGTTTGCCATCCTCGATATGTCCCACATATCTATCTGATTGTCTGGGCACTCTTGAAGACCTACGTACCCCTTCAATGTGTATTTGAACCGGTTCCATAGGCGATGGATGATCTTATGATTCATCGTTAATTTGTGTATCTAAAACTTCTTCTAGTTCTATCTTGCTCCTACTAACTTCTCCAAGGAAAAAATTCTCTTCAAGGAATACAACTCTTTTAGTGACAACACTCTTTGATTGTTAAGCTAATACAAATAATATCCAAATGTCTCTTTTGGATATCCCACAAATCTACACTTTTTTGTATTTGATTTTAACTTTTTTGGATCATGTCTCTTCACATGGGCAAGACATCTCTAGACTTTAACATGCTTAAAGTTAGATTTTTTTTCTCTCCATATATTATGGAGTAATAGACACTAATTTACTAGGAACCTTGTTCAAAAGATAGGCTATTAATTCCAATGCATACCCCCACAAGGAAATAGGAAGTTTGGCAAAACTCATTATGTATCTCACTGTATCTAATAAAGTACGATTTCTCCTTTCGGATATACCATTTAGCTGTGGTGTATAAGGAGAGGTCTATTGAGATAGGATACCATTATCTTTGAGGAATTATGTGAATTATATACTTAAGTATTCACTTCCTTGATCAGATCGAAGAGTCTTGATACTTTTTCTAATTTGTTTCTCCACTTCACTCTTGAACTCCTTAAATTTCTCAATAGCTTCTGACTTGTACTTTATTAAGTACACATAACCATATCAAAAGAAGTCATCAATAAAAGAGATGAAGTAGGAGTAACCATCTCTGACCTGCATAGACATTGGATCACATACATTAGTATGTATTAGTTCCTATAAGTCCATGGCTCTTTCTCTATGTCCCATAAATAGAGAGTTGATCATCTTTCCCATGAGATAGGATTCACATGTTGCATATGGTCTATAATCAAATAGATCAATGTATCTATTTTTATGTAATTGATGGATCCTATCCTCACCTATATGACCTTATAGTGCCATAAGTATACAACATTCACACATTTCGTATTTCTTTTAGGAGACTCGTGAACATTTATCACGTGACATGCCACATCAAGTATATATAAACTATTGACTAAGTTTGCAGGTGAAATTAATTTATTTCTAGAATAAATAGAATTGATTTTTGTTCTCAATAGTCAATACATAACCAACTTTATCCAAACAAGAAACTGAAACTTTGTTCTTGATGATGGATGAAACAAAATAATAATTATCAAGTTCAGTATATCTCCTGAGGGCATCCTTAGGTTCACTGTCCTTACAACAACTGCTGCAACTTTTGTACCATTCTCGAACCTCAATTCAACCTCTCTAACACTCAGTTTCCTTTTATTTGTCAATAATCTGCACCTCATTGTAGATATGAGAAGTATAACCAATATCTAATACCTATAATGTGGATTCTCTAATTGATAAGTAAAAGTCAATCATAAGAATACTTGAAGCTTCTCCAAGCTCCTTGTTCTTATCGTTTGCCTTCTTTGCAAGGTAGGACTTGCAGTTTCTCTTCCAGTGACTTTTTTGGTAGTAGTAGAAGCACTTCTCTTTTTCAGTTGGCTCGCCTTCATCCTTCTTAGCAGTTAGTTTTACCGTGTAAGGCTTCTTTCCCTTGTCTTTCTCAAAGGCTTGTCCTAACTCTCTCTTCATGTCGGTCTTACCAACCAAAAGATTACATGATTTCTTCTTTTTGACATTGTCAGTAAGGTAAGGCGGGGATTGCTCATTAATGACATAGCTATCTCGTTGTATCTGAAGACATTCTTTAGATTTGTCAGAATTATTGAAGCATGTTAGTTTGTTGACATCTAGTATGCTAAACATTGGATTATATGATGACATATTCTACCTATGTAGAAAATAAAGAAATTTAGTAGATAGTATTTGCAATTCATATAGTTTTTTATTTTGAATTAGCTCCCCTTATTTTTCGATAGACTGTATAATCCTCAATATACAGAACGAGAGACTCCGATGGTCTTCTAGTGGAGATCAAAATCTCACCAACTCATGCATGTGATCTTGTGGTAGCACAATAAACCACGTCACGATTGATAAGTAGTCATCTCATGACAGTTGCAACCATTGCAATATCTGATCATATTTCGGCCCCCAGTTCTAGTGACTATATGGTAGCACAACAAATCACTGAATTGAGTTAAGTCATACCATCGTTACTTAGTGAGCATAGTTTCATGATATAGCCCTTATTGTAGCATAACAAAGCTGCACCAGTCCCACGACCCCACTCCTGGCATCATGATGCCATAGGATTCTCCAACCAAATAGGTCTTGTGGTAGCACAATAAACTTGCATGATTAAGGCCTAAATTAAACCCATAATGATGGAGGACCAAACAGACTTTTCTCAAAGTTCTCGCATTATCAACTTAAATTTTAAATAGAGGGATTTTGTAATAATTTGGTCTCAACTAAGCTATTGCGTCGCACACAATAATTATTTAACATATATACATCGCATGCATATATTTAACTAGTATATCATATACACTTTAATTGGATTGATCATATACATTTATCTAGTATAAACTTATGAAAGCTAATTAGTAAGTTAACTTACAGTGAATCATTACACAGAATAACGGTCTCATACAAATGGCAATGTGGCTCCGTCTCTCATGGGTACCACTTGACATCCTCATCCTCCTCGATCCGTCTACCTCTCCAAACTTGTACAAAGTGATAATAAATTTAATCTAGATTCAATCTAAAAATTTACATTAAATAAAATAAGCTTGCAGGCCCAAATTTTACATCACTTTAAGAAGAAACCTTGAGCAGCAGTCAAAGGGAGTACATAATTAGAGAGAGATAGAAATTACAATCCAGAATTAAGTAGAGAGAGAAGGAGGCACATAGGCCTCATAAACATCATCACATCACATTCATGCACATCACACAGCCATTCTCGATCGTATTGTCCGTAGTCATCCTTTATAATGACATGACATGTATAATAGACAAAATATTACATAAACTATGTAAATTTGAAATTACCTAAATTGATCACATCAATTAAGCTGAGAAATAACAATTTATTTCAATTTGAATCATCCCGTAAATATTTTATTTTGATTAGGTTTTTCAAACCATACCAATGAGCCCCTTCCTAATACACCAGAACCAATTTCACAAATTAGTAGTTAACTACTCGTTCCCCATTAAGCCCACGTTACATAAAACGAAATGGTTTCTGAAACTAGGATATTTCATAAATATCACAATATTCAATTTTGCTGATTTCGAAAATAATTAATTTCACAAATTAATGTATATATTTTCCCAATTTGCAGGTTTCCAAGATATGGCCCTATGGGAGGCCTCCTGAGGGCCTGACGTCCTGGGTTCTTGAGAAGCTAATTGGGTTCGAACCAACTAGCAGAATCCCAGTCAAAGTTAGGTAGCTGCTTTCCTAAAGAAGTGGCCCACAATCTTTAGCAACCTGCTTATCATGGAAGATATCACTTTCCTATTCGGGCACCTACGATCTCCACGGGATCATGAGCCTAGGGGCGTACGGGCTACACACTTACCAAGATGGGAATCCCCTGTTCCCTATATATCAAGAAGGACCCCCCTGGCAAAGGTACACTTATCCTACCCCAGAAAAGCCTTAGCTCCTTCTCTTCTCCACCAAACGGGCGGGCGACTGGCTTGGGCATCGGAGAGTTCTTCCCCCGACCAGGTGGGAGGATCCTCTAATGTCTTTTTGCGGTTGCAATCTAGGACGCTAGGCTCGCCTTCCTTCTACTATAAATATCATCACGGTAGCCCGAATCAAGGTTGAACGGTCTACCTCTACATCATCATAACTTATCATTTGAACTCTCAACATACTCATCAATTAGAATAATGTCATCTACAAATAACATACACCAAGGATACCATCTTGCAAATGTCTATTGACTTTAGCAATAACCAAAATGCAAAGATAATGACTTAGTACGACTCTTGATATAATCCTATAGTAATAGAAAACTTAGACATCTATCTAGCAATAGTTAATAAAAACCTTTCACACATATTCTTAACCATATTAATTTATCCTTTAGAGACTCTTTTGTTTTCTAGAATCTACTAAACTAACTCTTTTGCTATTCAATCTTGAGTCTTCGCTAAATGTATGAAAATCACATGGAAAGAAATTCAATGGTCGTTGATGTAGCCGAAGCTATCACGACCGGATTCCGAGGCTGGAATCCGAAGTTAGGGATCCGGAGCTGGGTCGGATCGGTGCAAGAGGCCCGACGGGGATCCAGAAGGCGATGGAGGCAGAGACGAGGCCGAAGGTCCGAGGCCGAGGGTGGCTCGGTCAGATGTCGGCTTGTCTTCGGAAGGCGGGGCCGAGGCTCCTTCGGTCGGGGACGCAGCTGGCGCACGGCGTCGAGACCGGTGGGAGAAGTCCGAGGTCGGCGGCCGATACCGACTCGGGGAGGTCGGCGACGATTCGAACCGAGCCCCTGCAGGAGGGAAAGGAGAAGATAACCGGTCAGCAGGAGTCCCGGGGTTCGGCCCTCGGGAACCCCCTCCGACGGTCAAGTTAGCTTCTGAAGAAGATTCGATTCAGAAGGCAAAGAGTAGCTTTAATGCTTTTTGGACTATAGTCCTTGAGGGTCTCGGAGGCATCAGAGTCCATACCTTTGGCAATAAATAGCGGTGTATTTATAGCAGAGGATAGAGGATGGTTAACGGTGACAGCCGATATAGGACTATGTCCGGGCTTACTGGTAAACCGCCATAGTGCCTAGTCCTCCACCGGAGTGGGCCGGACTCGGCTATCGGGCCGAAGGGGGTTGGGCCGCTGATGGGCCGAAGCCTGCTAGGCCTGGGGCTGCCGGGCTGCTCTCGGGCCGTAGGCTGATGGGCCGCTGACGGGCTGAAGCCTGTTGGGCCGGGAGTAACGGTGCCGCTCACGGGCCGAGGGCTGTTGGGCCGCTGATGGGCCGAAGGCTCCCTGAGGGCCTTGCACTGCTGCTGCTGGGCTGAACTGGGTTTGGGCTTGTTTTAATAGGCCGAATCGAATTCTGCCTCATTACATAGCCCCCCACTCTTGTCTTCCTCAGTTCTGAGATGGCGAGAGTAAAATCCGAAGCCTCCTCGGAAGAGTAATACGGTATGTGCTTCATTTGAAACCTTTGCTTTGTAAAAAAGTTGCCTTGGGTCGGCCGAGGGCTGGTGAAAAAAACAGCCTCGTCTGAGGCCGGGACCTTGTCGGAGATACCTTCGTCTTAGGCCGAGACTTGGTGTATATATGGAAATGATCTCTGTTTACTTGCTTCATGACATGTCTTTGAGTAGATAGCCGAATTTTGATTATGTATGTGGCCGAAGCCATGCCGCTCCCGATACGGTTTACACGGACTTAGAGAATACAATGCCGCTTCCCGATCGGTACGGGTTATTTGCGGACTTAAATATACCTTGCCGCTTCCCGATCTGGATTATATGGCCGAAGCCATTCGTCGGATCGAGGTACCTGCGGACTTAGAAGAACCATGCCTCGTCCCGATCGGTACGGGTTATTTGCGGGCTTAAAAAACCATGCCGCTTTCCGATCGGTACGGGTTACTTGCGGACTTAGAAATATACCGTGCCGCTTCCCAAACCGGTACACATGGCCGAAGCCACTCTCGGTTCAGGTTACCTGCGGGCTTAGAAAACCATGCCGCTTCCCGATCGGTACGGGTTATTTGCGGACTTAGAAATATACCGTGCCGCTTCCCGAACCGGTACACATGGCCGAAGCCACTCTTGGTTCAGGTTACCTGCGGGTTTAGAAGAACCATGCCGCTTTCCGATCGATACGGGTTACTTGCGGACTTATAAATATACCGTGCCGCTTCCCGAACCGGTACACATGGCCGAAGCCACTCTCGGTTCAGGTTACCTGCGGGCTTATAAAACCATGCCGCTTCCCGAACCGGTATACATGGCCGAAGCCACTCTCGGTTCAGGTTACCTGCGGGCTTAGAAAACCATGCCGCTTTCCGATCGGTACGGGTTACTTGCGGACTTATAAATATACCGTGCCGCTTCCCGAACCGGTACACATGGCCGAAGCTACTCTCGGTTCAAGTTACCTGCGGGCTTAGAAAACCATGCCGCTTCCCGATCGGTACGGGTTACTTGCGGACTTATAAATATACCATGCCGCTTCCCGAACCGGTACACATGGCCGAAGCCACTCTCGGTTCAGGTTACCTGTGGGCTTAGAAAACCATGCCGCTTCCCGATCGGTACGGGTTACTTGCGGACTTATAAATATACCGTGCCGCTTCCCGAACCGGTACACATGGCCGAAGCCACTCTCGGTTCAGGTTACCTGCGGGCTTATAGTAGTTTATGATTTCCTAAAAAGGAGATTGTTTATTTATGCCTCCCGGATATATTCCGGGGGATTCATTTACATGTAGTGCCTAAGGTACTGCATATTTCAGGTACGAGGGAGAGGTTGGTCCGAAGGGGTTTCCAATTATTAATCCCCTGGTCGGACCTTTCCTCATAAACCCCTCGGTCGTCTTGGAGGCATGGCATCGGAAGAGACGGGGTCTCTCCGGACGTTGCCGTATTGCCCCGAAAAACCTCCTGGTTCGGCCTCTGTTGAGGTCGTTATTACCGGTATTGCGGCAGTTGGCCTCCTCTGATGAGGTGATCTATCTCTTCCCGAAGGTGCCGGCATTCGTCAGTCGTATGGCCGATCTCGCAGTGATATTCGCAGTATTTGCCGGGGTCCCTTCGGCGAAGATCAGTCTTTATACGCTCCGGTCGCCGGATCATGCCCTTCACCTCCATAAGCATTCGGGAAGGGGGAGCAGGTAAGGGTAGGTACCGCGGTTGTGGGTCCCGTCGCCTCTCCCTGTCCCAGTCCTCCCTGCGATAACGCTTTCGGGAGGGCTCTTGATCTTCGGGCCGAGATCGGACCACCTGGGGGGCAGGCGCCGAGGCTGCTTCGGCTGCGCCTTTACCTCTGGACATCATCAGGGCCTCCCGGTTGATATATTTGTGGGCCCGGGCTACGAGGTCCTGGAAGGTAGGGGGATGGCGTTTCCCGATGGAGCCGAGGAGCCCTTCGTCCCGACACCCGCTGATCACGGCCGAGACCGCGATCGAGCTGTCAAGGTTCGGGATTTGGGCGGCCTCGGTCCGGAACTTGGTGAAGTACTCCTGGAGAGTTTCGGTGGGGCCTTGCCGAATGGCTAACAGGCTGGCGGAGGTTTTGCACTGCCGGGTGGCATCATAAAACTGGTCGATAAACAACTGGCCCAACTGGACTAGGGAGTGGATGGAGTTGGGGGCCAGCGTCTCGAACCAGGTGAGGGCGGTTTTCTCAAGGGTGAGGGGGAAAAGTCGGCAGCGGACTGCCTCGGCGACCCCTCGGACCAAGAGGTATGCGTTGAATCTCTGGAAATGACAGACCGGATCTGTCATTCTGTCGTAGAGAGGGCCCTTCGGCAGTTTGAAATTGGGAGGCACCTCGGTAGCCAGGAGCTCCGCTGTGAACGGGGTCTGCTCCAGGATGTTGCTGGCAAGAGGTGCCCCGTATGGCCGGGACACCATCTGCTGCATTTCCTTGCGCATTGCCGTCAGCCGCCGGTCCAGGTCCGGGGCGGTTGAGGTGGCGACTGATTGTCCTCCGGTCCCGGCCGGGCGGAATTCCGACAAAGCATAGTTTTGCTCCGTTATGCGGTCGGCGCGAGGAGCTCGGGCGGGTAGCGCCGAGGGCTCGCTGTGTGCCGTAGCGGTTTCGTTAGGGGAAACCGGCGCAGGAGTTGGACGAAACCTTGCATTTTGAACTGGGCAGAGTGGGGGGAGCTGCGCTTGCTGAGGAAGCTGTCCCATCAATCCTATGCGCTGAGTCATGACGGACACCATTTCCTGCAGAGATGCAAGAGAGGTGACGGCCGCGGCCAGCGTTGTCATCTGCTGCTGGAGCACTCCCACCCGGTCGTCTCCCGCGGCGTGCGACTCTGGTATGACTGGCAGAGTCGCGCCTGGCGGGGCGGACGGGGCGCCTTCGGAGTGCAGTAAGTGTGCTGAGGCTTCCCGCGTCTCTGCTTCGCTTTGTCCGGATCGCCGGGTGAGAGGTCGTTGAGACATGACTTGTTTGTTTGCTTCCCACAGACGGCGCCACGTGATGTAGCCGAAGCTATCACGACCGGATTCCGAGGCTGGAATCCGAAGTTAGGGATCCGGAGCTGGGTCGGATCGGTGCAAGAGGCCCGACGGGGATCCGGAAGGCGATGGAGGCAGAGACGAGGCTGAAGGTCCGAGGCCGAAGGTGGCTCGGTCAGATGTCGGCTTGTCTTCGGAAGGCGGGGCCGAGGCTCCTTCGGTCGGGGACGCAGCCGGCGCACGGCGTCGAGACCGGTGGGAGAAGTCCGAGGTCGGCGGCCGATACCGACTCGGGGAGGTCGGCGACGATTCGAACCGAGCCCCTGCAGGAGGGAAAGGAGAAGATAACCGGTCAGCAGGAGTCCCGGGGTTCGGCCCTCGGGAACCCCCTCCGACGGTCAAGTTAGCTTCTGAAGAAGATTCGATTCAGAAGGCAAAGAGTAGCTTTAATGCTTTTTGGACTATAGTCCTTGAGGGTCTCGGAGGCATCAGAGTCCATACCTTTGGCAATAAATAGCGGTGTATTTATAGCAGAGGATAGAGGATGGTTAACGGTGACAGCCGATATAGGACTATGTCCGGGCTTACTGGTAAACCGCCATAGTGCCTAGTCCTCCACCGGAGTGGGCCGGACTCGGCTATCGGGCCGAAGGGGGTTGGGCCGCTGATGGGCCGAAGCCTGCTGGACCTGGGGCTGCCGGGCTGCTCTCAGGCCGTAGGCTGATGGGCCGCTGACGGGCCGAAGCCTGTTGGGCCGGGAGCAACGGTGCCGCTTACGGGCCGAGGGCTGTTGGGCCGCTGATGGGCCGAAGGCTCCCTGAGGGCCTTGCACTGCTGCTGCTGGGCTGAACTGGGTTTGGACTTGTTTTAATGGGCCGAATCGGATTCTGCCTCATCAGTCGTTTTTGCTAAGTAGAACTTCCTACAACGTTGACGTAATTAGAGTCATTAAAAGACTTATATAAAGGTGCTTAACATAAAAGTTTTAGCTAATTTAATTTTTCTTTCTAATGAATTTAGTTTTACCTCAATTAAATATTCCTCCAAAAGTTGTGTGGCCCGACCAAATGGACTATCTATAGAAATCCAAATTTTGTGGGCTAATACCTCTAACAAGGCATTCTAACTATGTTTATTGGACTAATGACGCATAGTTAAATGGGCTATATGCTGGGAATATCCTATCTAATAGAAGTTATTGTGCCGATTCATGTTGATTGTTAAGTCTTTGGCATGTTCATTTGTGTAATTCTAGCCTCCAGATCTTATTATTAGTATAATACATGATAACCTCTAGTCTTTTCAAATTATAGCCTAGCCTTTTCAAATCGTGTCTTACTGTTCTCTCTTATAGATGATTCCTATGAAGGTGACGTACTTACTACCTTCGTTTACTAGTTATGTTCAACAATTATTATGAACTTTATCTCCCCCTTTGCTAGTTTAAAATACCTTGTATTGAATTCTATTCTTGTAAGAAGTTCTGTAACAAAAGGCATCATATTGGATTTGGGGCCCCTAGTTAAAGGCCCTGGTGTAGACCAATTTTGTTACCTTTTATGTTACATTACCATTTCATATATTTGGTTTCAGGAACAGTATCTAAAAACTATTCATATGCTAATTATAACACGGTGATCATGAAGTTATATCAGCTATCGTTGACATCTCTAGCTAGTTGGAGAGTAGGATGTAAGAAGAGTCTTTCACTCTAGTTGGAACTCTTTTAGTCCAACACAAGAAGATGAAAAAAAAAAAAAAAACATATATAGTTGGACTCTATGCATACTTTTAGTGGCTCTTTTGGTTGAGTTTGACTTGATTTATATATTATAAGTTAGCTCAATGAGCCAAGGTCAAGCTTGAGATTATTTTAGTTGAGCCGAACTCAAGTCTTATCTTGAGTTTTTTTTTTTTTTTTTTTTAAGAGATGTTAAGACATTATGTCACCTTGCCACTTCATTTTTTCGTCTACAAAAGATAAGTCTAAGATCATTTTGTAAGTTATTATTATCTCTACATGATAACATATAATCTTAAGAGTGATCTAATACTTGCCTTTTATTAATGACAAAATAATGTAACAAAATGACATCATATCCTAATATTCCACATTTTTTATGTCTCATGCCTACTTGCAAGGGTTCCGTACACTGTAGACATGCGGCAGCCTTCTGAAGATCAAAAGAACAGAGTTGGACTACATGCAACAAATCCGACAAGTCGGATGTGCAGGCCTTACAACAAATATTATTCTTATTTTTAATGAGGTGCCAATTAAACTCATCTTGATTTTATCTGTACACTGTCCAACTTTGCACTCTAATTACTTTCATTCGCTTTCATTCAGTAACTAGTGTGCATCAGAAGTATTACTCTCTTTTTAATGAGTGCCAATTGCCAAACCCACCCTGATTTTTTCTATACACTGTCCAGTTATGTATTCAAATTTCATTTTCCAGCGTGTGACGCCTCAGCCGTCTCCTAGCTCGTGTAAACCTGAGCCACACAGGTAGGAGGCGTACGTTGCAGGTTGGAGGATGCAGAGCCCGTGATTGCGTGGGCCTATACCTTTCTCCGGTGGTCCTGGTCATCAGACCAGGCTAGCTGAACAGTCTGTGTAATCAAGCAAAAGCACTCCTAGCTGCAGCTGCGCACGCGTAAGTCGCAGAGTTGTCAGTACTGGACGCATAAATTTTATCCAGTGAAATCACTCGGACGTTAGATTAATATGATCTTAAGTTAAGTTATATAGAGTCTTGAATTGAGCCAGTGAGATTTTGAATTGGGTCAGTAAAATTCTGAATTAAAATATTTTGCATTAGACCAATAGATTTGACAAAATCCAAGATGAATGCTGGATCCACCACTGTGAGTTGGGACGCAGGCGACTTCAAGGTGCTTGGCTTGGGGCCTAGTCTCTGGCTCAGCTCGGTACTCAAAGGTCCGCCACGACTCTAGTGTTCCCCTTGATTCCTTCCCATGGGATCAGTCGCCCCTTCGCCTTCCACTTGTTACAAGTCTCCTTTGTTGATAGTTACAAATCGTATAAGTTGATTAGCTTTCATGTCTGTCCTAACAGAAAAAGAGACTCGATCCCCACCCCACGTTCAAGCTACGCGAAGAAGAGAAAGACCGGAAGTAATACTCCTCATTCTTGCCAAAGAAGAGAGAGAGAGAGAGAGAGAGCACGATAATAGGACAGCATGCACACAGGACTCGTGTTTTACTGGAGTATCTCTTCTTTCCCTGGACCCGTACGTCAAGCATTGGTCGGTTCTAGCAGTCAAGCACTCTTAGTCGTACTAGGGTACAGCCGCCTAAACGCGTTCCCACTATTTTTTTTTTTTATTATTATTTTTTTTTTTTGGGAAGAGTGGCTCAGTGAAAACTGGGCGTTTGGTCCCCAAATCCAACGAGTGGAGTTCAAGCCGGTCGAAAGCTTATAAATTTAACTTCAAAGAGGTGAATTTATACTGCAGAGTGATCTTGCCCGCACCAACCGCGGGCGAGATCGAGTCTGCGACCTCCCGGCCTTAGGCAGAGAAGGTAAACGTGCTCCCATTTGGCTTTCATGTAAGTAAACTCAGATGATGCTTGGACATGGAAAGAGACTAAAGATGGCCTATCCGCATACAAAAAGAATGACCAAGTATTGAAGTTATTGAATGATCATCCAGCTCAAAAAAACTCTTATGATTAAAGGCTGACAGAATTTTATTATGTTTGTTACAATAATCTTACATTAGAAAAGGAATACAAGAAAATATATATATTTAAACCAACCATATCCTCTCTGCTTAAAATTTTAAAGTTTTAAATTAGATAGCTCAATAAATTTACTATAATATCGATTACTAAGCAGCACATCTGTATTTCTCACTGTACGTATGATGTCATACCTTAAGCCATCCCACATTGGAATGGTTATATTATGAACTGCACATTAATTTCATGTTTGTCATTGTGGACTTGACAGAATTTAAATAGTCTCACATTGAAAAAAGGGATAAAATGACCAACACTATCTTGACCCTTAACTATAAAAGCTTTAATGTCTCCACTATATAATATATCACCTTGGGGTGCATATGAGGTAGATACACTTCATCTTTTGAGAATTAAAACTAAAACCCAAAGGATGGGAGTAGGGATGCCAACCGGTCAGATTTGTGCAGATCTAAGGTAGATTCATAACTGTATCCATTAATATATCGGTTTAGAAATACTATCCACTAATTGTCCTGTAAGTACTAATCGATCAAATAATTGTATCTTAGTATACTACATGTATTCACTCAGAAAAAAATTGTATATGTGACCTTATTCGATATGCATATCGATTTAAAATGACTATCCATTAACTGACTTATAAGCTAATGATCGGTGGAATAATTAAGCTGTTGGTAACTATTTGGATCCTTGGATGGGAGAAACCCTAGAGCTTATTAAAGTAACTTTTTATTTTTTATTATTTTTTAAAAAATTAAAAAGAAAATACGCACATCCGATCGGACAACTATGTTGAGTTTCACAATGAGACAGTAAAATTTGAATTCCAATAAGGAATGAGAACAATCCTAAGAGGAGTAATTGAATATTTAAAATTTTTTGATAAACTTTTTTTTTCTTTTACATAGATATGTGAGAGATTTTGGATGAGGTGCATCTATGTTAGATGTGTCCTGCAGTGTGTTTGGTCTTTTTCCACATACACATATATACACATGGCTTAGAGCATGTGAGCGTGTGGTCCTTTTTTTATTTTTTATTTATCAATCTGGAGGTCGAGTGGAGGTGGTCTCCTAACTCGGCAAATTTTTATTTTGAGAAAAAAGTTTACGTGCCATCACGTCACCATCCAACTCTCCCCTACGATGCATCAAACAAATATATATATATATATATATATTACATAATGCAAGATTATTTTAGTACATTTTTTAACATGCATGATAAATTAAATTCTAACTCATGGAGAACGACAAATATGAGATATGTGGTCTAACTCGTAATCGTGAATGTTGATATCATGTTGAAATTATTAAGTCGTCCAATTCAAGATGTTAAGATTACCAGGTAAGAGCATTAGGACTCTTGAACATATTTTCCTTTTTTATCCGTATATGATTATTTTGAGAGAGAGAGAGATGATGGTGGCAAACGTGCTTCACTTTTCTTCCTTCCTCTTCTTCCTCCTACGCTTTCCAATATTCCATCGGTTGAATGGAAAAAACGGAAGCACCGGGTTGGAACAGGTGGGGAACAACGCGTCACGCGGGCCCCTTCGTATCACTGCTCCTATGTGTGTAACTGATGTTAACAGTACTCGTTGCACACGCGTACTTGACCAATTCAAACCCTCTTGATGAGTACAGAGAATCTCATATATGTTCATGAATTTAAGTTAGACTTGTCATTGACTTCCTGCTAATGCACCTCCCAATTCTTCTTCTTCTTTTCCTTTTTTTCTTTTTTTGTTTGTTTGTTGAGGATGAGTTCACATTTGTTAGTCATTGTAAATTAATGAGTTTATAGGTTTTTATTTGTCTCCATTTTATTAATTTTCCTTTCTATATATTGGCTATCCTTTCAAGGCAGAATAGGATGGATATTTATGCATAGGTGTTAAGTTATTGGGTAGCTTACATCAAATTTGATATAAGTCATTATAGATAATGTTAAATATGAAGTATATATGCAGGTTAAAAATGTACAATGAATTTTGATTATTCGATACCAAATTTAGGTGTTGGACTTTTTGTCTTAAATTTTGGTGAGTTACATTTATATTTTATCTCCTATCTTTAAAAGAGAAGAGACATAATGTTCATAAAAGTATGTACACTTTTTTCTCCATAAATTCTCATGATTTCATAAGTTCAAACAACAAGTATTACTTAATCTTTCTATTGATGATGGTTTGGATTGGTAATAACACTGTTTAAATTAAATTTTCTGCAAGATAACGTTGACTGGTTCGCAGTGGTATGATATATAGGTACCTGGATATCTATTGTTCACACCGAACTAATATAATATCTTGGATGGTGACGTGTCTCCCCACCACCAGAATAAAAGAGAAGAGCATCCCACTATAAATACACCACATCAGACTCTGAAAAAAGCAACGATTTACCTCCCTTCTAGCCTGCATTAGAGAAGGATAGAAAACCCTAGATACACAGATATTACACAGATAGCAGGAGAGAGGAGGAAGAAGAAACAGAAGAGGTAGCCATGGATGGCCCTCCCCCCGGCTTCCGCTTCTACCCAACGGAACCAGAACTCGTGGGCTTCTATCTGTGGAACAAGCTGGAGCACAGGCGGCCGGAAATGGAACGCCTCATTCCCGTCGTAGACGTGTACACCTATGAGCCGCCGGAGCTCCCCGGTGAGCACCTTCTCCTCCTCAATTTTCTTGCTCCTTGCATGTTCAACTATTCGTTTCTATCTCCTACTCAAATTTCTGATCGGCCCATCTACTCTAGCCTAATTTTGTCCGGCATGCATCAGAGTATCCTTCGCACAGAAAGGAATACATGTAAGTACGCACATTTGCACAAGTTGGAGGGTCCGGGTTCTCTCAGTCACACACCGTACACACGGGGCGTGCGGTGTTCAGGCGCACCGAGGTGGGGTATTCTGCGCGAGGTCGCGTACCTCGCGGTGATGACTGAGGGGGTTCCTTCAATCGGACGATTCTAAGTTAAGGGATGGGGGTTTCTAGATAAATGGAGTAAACCATCTTGTTATACAAGTGTTTGCATGTTTACATTCATCCATGTTTGCATACACTTATATGTATAGATCTCCATTTTCGTTTTCTCCCTCTTGGACTACCCTCTTGATCAAATAAGTTCTATTATGTCTGTTGTTATGCTATGTACACGACATGTGCACCTTCTTTCCACCTTATATTTCCTCCTCATTTCCACGGACGTGCCTAGGAACTCTATGATCTATATACATGCATCCATATTTGATCCGTACGAACCTTCATCGAGATTATTAGTTAGATGTGACCTAGACGACCTATGAGAAGCGGCAAGATGGGAATCTCTTTTAATTTTCATGACAGCATGCATGCCCATATCCTATAATTAAGTTTGATTTCTGAAAAGTATAATATGTTCCTACCTACCATGTCCTTGTGGTGGGTTCTCTGGGGCCACTCTCCTTGAGGCAGTCATGAGATCTCTTATGCCACCTAGTCTCAGATCTTTCCTGCACTTGCTCATCCAAGCACCATATAAACTGGCAGTTTGCAGAAACCCAAGCCTCACCATATCTTCTGCATGCAGAAAGATCCGGAGAAGCGTCGATCCGGGACACCGAGGAGTGGTTCTTCTTCTGCCCGAGGCAGCAGAGGGAAGCCCGTGGAGGGAGACCCTCCCGGACCACGCGGTCCGGCTACTGGAAGGCCACCGGCTCCCCCACCCCCGTCTTCCACGACAACCGGATCATCGGCATAAAGAAGACAATGGTGTTCTACGAAGGCAAAGCCCCACATGGGTGCAAAACCGAGTGGAAGATGAACGAATACAGAGCAGCTGAAGAGAAATCCACTTCAGTTTCACGTGCAGCGTTAAAGGTATATAGAAGAAAGCCGGTATTAATCGAATAGCCTTAATCATATCTTTGTTAATTAGAGACTAAGAGAAATAGATTATCATATGAGATTGGCAGCTGTGGACTTGTGCTGCACTTGCGAATGCAACTGAAAAATGATTCATCATATAATCTTGGAACAAAACATATTGATAAGGACCCAAGATGTTCAAATACGGACTTAATTTTCTACTTTAATGAGACTTTAACCTTGATCAGTAATTGTCCCTACGTATAGTACTACTACTGATGAGGCAGCTCATGTAGAGACTATCTCATGCTCACTGTCGTTTCTAACCTTAACCTTAGTAACCTAGTTATTCTTAAAATTTTATTAAAAAAATAGCATTTTAAGGATACATAAGCATGACTTATTATTGCGCACCAATCTTCATCAACCTAGGCAAATTCACATTTAATGGTGTACAATAATGAATCTGGTTCACTACTTACGCTCCTCTGATCTCCATCATGCAGCTGCGAGGCGAATTCAGTTTGTGCCGGGTTTACAAGAAACAAGGGTACCTGCGGTCCTACGACCGGCGACCCGGGGTGACGGCGGCAGGGGAGAACACAGGCGACGACATGCACCGGATCCCCCCGTTGGCCGGCCCGTCGTCTTCTCAGGGCAACACCTCAAGCGCCGTCCCAAGCTGGGAGCCGCTGTCTCAAGAAAGCTCGCTGTCTGATGGGGAGGATCCTGCCATGGAAGGTGGTGATTGGTGGATGGAGGAAGTGGACTGGGATTGTTTGGCTGACCTCGATGAAATCTGATCAAAAACGGGTCCAAGATCCTAGTTACCAATTCATATATTTATTTGTTTCGAAAATATTGTAAGCTTGCAGTAGCTAACGCCCTGTTTGGTTGGAGTATCATAATTGATACAATATTAATTTTATATTGATATTTTTGAAATATTGAATATAAATATCAAAATTGATATGATATAATATTGTGGTGTTTGGATAAAGTTGTATCAATATAAAAAATGATACAAGAGACTGTTTGGATGATTTTTCTTATTAATTTTAATTTACTATAATAACTATGTGGTCATCTTGGTGTGCTGTAAAATTTATAAAACATCATAAACTACTATAAAGTAATATCTTCTTCTACTAGGTATGTTATAAATATTTTTAATCATGACAATATTATTTTAAAATAATAATAAATCAAAATTAGAGATTCGAAGTGTTGCAAATTGTTGGGTGTAAATAAACATCTTTCTATTTGCATTTTCAGTCCAAAATCACTTAGAAATAAATCAAAGACTCTTGTATTAATGATTTTAAAATCAGATGTTTTTCAGCAAATTTAAAATTAAACTTTTATCATTGTTTCATGTGTAAATAGAATCAAATTGTACTTAAATACTATTGATTTTATTTTTAAAAAATAAAATTATGAGCAATTACCAACAAAGCAAAATGCTGAAAGTCTAAATGTTAAAACAAGTACAAGCAGGGGGAGAACTTGGTGGTGGAGAGGAAGAGAGGTGAGGGGAGGAGATGCAGACGTCAGGCACCGCTCCCTCCGTCTGTATCCGTTTTAATATATGTAGAAGTTTGTATTAAATCTGTTACTATTAGCTAGGGTCTTTAATGAGTGTAACTTTTAAAATTAATACAGGGTAACCAATCACCTAATTTAAGTGTTTTTAATATTAATATTAAAAGTAATAGTGATAATACCCAGTTAATAGCGTAACCAAACAGGGCGTAAGTAATTGCAAGTAATTTGCAAGAGCAGTTAATCTGAGACAACCAGCTGCAGGAAAGAGGTAGCGAGTTTTCTGGCTAATTTCTTTCCTAATTTTGTTCATTCCTTTTGTCTCGTGGGCCGTGGCTCTTGACGTTCGACTCGACGTTCAGAATGGAAACAAAACTGATTATTCTGTTATGTCAAATCAATGAGCTCGCGTACAGTTTTCTATAAGAAGCTGGTTAGCTATCCTTTCTTACTGGTAAAATGCTTGACTTGAATCAACTGTCTAGGACAGTTGTTTTCACTATTTGTCTCTCTCTTGGGAGGTCTCGAATCTAGTTGGAGTCTAATAATTCTTTAACTATGCAATCTTTAGATATTGTTTGAGATATTTATCTTTTGGTCCGTAGAATTATTTCTTCAGAAAATCAGTTCGACCTGAAATTGTCGCCTAATTAGACGGACCTATTGACTAGTACGGAAATATTTTCAAATTTGGAAGATATCTCATATTCCATTCAGATTGAAACTCTGGTGACTTGTATATACTTGTACATATTTGATCACTGCGCCACCCTAAAAAGAAGAAAAGAAAAAAGTAAAATGCCCGACTTCGAGCCTTCGCTCTGGGGCTATGTTAGCTAATTCGTGTATACTAGGCGTGTGATTTGCGTACGTGTGTTTGAAAAAAAAAATGCCCTTATCGTTCAAAGCGCGCATTATACGCAACTACATATTAAATTAGTATTTGAGACGGACCCGGCCAGTTGACAGTGATCATCGAAAAAGCAAAAAAGTCATTTCTTTTCAAACAGCCATATGACTCCTATCATGTGTCAATTTGTCTTGGATACGGACCTGCCTAGAGGTTAGTACAAAACCAGTCAGTGCCGGCTGGCAGAGACCTGTATAACTTATTCTTTCATCCAACAGGTTTCTGTCACTGGTCTTCAAAATGTGCATTGATTTTAATATTTTTTTATTTTTATCTTACAAAATTGTTATTTGAAATTGTTAACTACATAATGTAAGTTATATTTTGAATAATTATAATACAGGTACTTTATAATGCTTTTTTTCTCTATTTTGCAACATACATGCATGCCTCCCTCATGTAATAGGTGTAATATATTCTTATATTTGGGGATATATGTTATCCACATTTTTAAGTCCCCACTTTTAAAAAGTAAACATATAATTTACCGTATGTATGTTACACCAAATGTTTAAAACATACAAATTTTTGACCGAATGTTTGATCATATTTTTAAAAATCAAACTTGAATTATATTTGAACATATTTTTATCGTACTATTCTCATACCGTATTTAACTAACTATGGTCTAGAGCCGTTGGCTGGTCATTTCCTATAGACTTTTGATTTGAACAGTTTGTCTGCTCGGCCCTCGGCCTCCGGAATCAAAGGAGGTTCTGATATCATGTTACATAAGCAATTCAAAACCAGGTGACGGAAAGTGCAAAAAGTCTCAAGATAATAGCTATTTTTCTAATCCCTTTCAGAAAACAAAAAGAGCTACTTCTCTCCTTGCACAAATTATAGAAGTCTGTCATAATTAGATGACTAGTTCGATCTTCAAAGAGTATCAATCCTTGCTGTGCGCAATGTCCCACGGAATATTGCGGGTGCAAAATTCAAGTTGGCACTTGGCAGAACACTTGGGGCCCATAAAAGTCAAAGACAACTTGGCAGTCAACTTAGGGTCCCCACTCTTAACGTCAACTTAGTAGCTTCCTAAGGGTGTCTGTATTCTCAAAATGTTTTGCAAAAAATATTTTTCCAAGTTACTAATTACATAAGATTTGAAAATGTGGGGAGAAGTTAGTTGGAGAAATAATTCTCATATTCTCATAACAAATACACTCTTCTTTATTAACGTCTGTTTCCCCAACTCTCTCTATAGGAAAATGTTTCCGGTCATTCTTGTAAGAATCGAAAGGTTGCGCACTGGAGACATCGATTCTCTCAATTGTACCGTTGTCGGCAAATCGAAGTAGAACAAAATCGTTAGAAATATGGAGTGAAGAATCATTTTTCACCTTTGCGGGGTCGTGAATCTCCCGACTAGGAGATGTCGACAGTCCTTCATATTGAAGCAGCGCAAGCGTCCGGCCTCTAGACGTATCCGCACGAACCTTCGAAGACAAGAACCTTCCATGCAGGTCGAGACAATCTCGACGATCACCATGGCCTTCTTGTATGCTCCTCCGCACGACGATAGGAAGAGAGGAGAGAGGGGGAGAGAGAGAGATGATGAGGGGGGCAGCCAAGTGAGGGAGTCCACATACCGGCTAGGGTTTCTCTAGGTCATCTATTTATAGAATAGTCAATATTTTTTACAAAAATCTAATATTTCTATAAAATCCTCAATTAATCAATGTTCATGAGATTCTTTATGTGGGTGACCCTCTAAGTCCAATATCGAGATTGCAATGAGTCCATATATTAAAACTCTAATTAATATATTTATTAAAATTAACTCTTAATTTAAATAATAGAATTAATTCTATTATTTTATGTGGACTACAATTTAGTTTATTTAAATTAATCATCCGATGATTAATTTAACTGACTCACAGATTATGGATAACTCTAAGCAACGTACCATGACCCTTAGACGATACTAGTGTTTCACAATCTATTGTTTGTCATTAGTTATCGTGCAAATCTAATTCTCTACTCATATTATATTCTTGATCAGATTAAGAATATGATCGTATGTTAAATTCTCATTACCTAATCCAATAGAATTTACACGAATGATCATTACGGATAGAAACATCTTTCTATCTAACTGATCTACCATAGCCAGAGATTTATCTTGTGTAAGAGATAATAGAATGTTCTCTCTCCTATGTACTATACTGAAGAGTAAGTGATCCCTTAGTGACTACACAATTATCTTCGTATGTTTCCCAGTATACCTAATAATTGAACTGTACATGACCTGTGGTTAAGGCTCATGAATCTAACATCAAAGTGTAGTATTCCATACACAAGATATCATTGGTGTCTCAGGCCAAAGAACCAATTGCACTACTGCGACAATGAGTTTCTTGATTGACAATCAAGTATAATTAATCATTCAAGAATCTCATAAGCAGATCATTCAGTAAACTCATTCTCTATGAACACCTATACACTTATCTTAGTATCTCCACACAAACAGCTATGAGACTAGCCACCCTCATTATATGAGCAGACAAAGTATGCACCGATCTCTTGATAATCGATGTCCTTTCTTAATTATCTTATGACCGATAATATTTAGATGGAACTCATGTTTATAGAAGACTTTTCTCATTATCACAATCTCATTGTGATCTAGTCTTCATTGCATAAACTCAAGGACTTCATTATGCCATGGTTTGCCATACCGGATTGACTCGTGCTGACTCGGGTGACTCGTACCATATCATGGAGAACCCAAGTCAGTTTGACTCGATAGAGTTTGTGCGATTTGGGACATCTTTTCCATGCGACTGGGCCGAGTCTATGCGAGTAGACCTGACTTGTACTAGATCATGGGAGATCTGAGTAGGTAAACCCAACATTACGTCTAACTATGTCATATGCAATCATTAATAGATTTAATGGATATTTCACTATTAATTTAATTAAATAAAAATATTTGAAAATATCATATCACAACTCATGTGATTGGCTTGTAGGGTACTCATTTATAACATTCTCTCACTTGTACTAAAACCAATCACTCATGATCTTTATTTCAATCAGCCCTAAATGACACTCGTACACACTTTGAAGCTTTAGTTGATGGATCTATAACATTATCTTCAGACGGAACTCTTTCAATTATGAATCCTCAATCGATGTCTTCTCTGATCAACTCTCAAAATTGTATAGAATGTCCTAGGACTTCTTATGAGACCTCAGTACTATTCACTTCAATGTACTCACATGACATGGAGACATGATAAATTATGCTTGGACATCTCCAAGCATTGTGATAAACTCTTTTATCAATACCTTATGTTATAATCATATACTTCCTAAAGTTACCTTGTTATTATTATAATTTTACTCAAAACTTGGGTCAACGTATCCTATCTCTTTAAGTCATCTTCTCAATAAAACAAGTAGATCACTAATTCTTCTCAGGAACTTAAGGATTCCTTTTAGCATCCAGTGTGTAACACCAGATCTCCCTGATGCCTGCTTGTAACACTTAGAGCATAGGCTATGTTAGGTCTTGACATAAGACAATATATATCAAGGATTCTATGCCCAAGCTAAAGAGAAGTCCCTTAGTGAAGTCCATCACATGAATGTCTCATCCAAATGAGACCCTTCTAGGAATGGTGCCTACGTACATAGATAAGGACAATCTTATATATGTATATGTCCTGACTTATCTCCATAAGTCGGAATCTCAATACATAAGATGTTATATCCAAATTTATATATATGAGAAGATCCTTGATAGCTAGGATGACATTCTCGCACCATTCTCAATGCGTAGTACGTCATCCACTTCTAGAATAAAAAGTAACCATGCCCCTGCTGATCCTTTTGTAGACACAAAATTTTAAAGTTAATCATAGCTACAAGATTTGATTGCCTCATCAAATCTTATACTTTGACTGAAAAAAATTTGTTCTAACTCATTGAAGCGTGCATACTATATCTGGACATTATCTGGATGTGAGTCCTATCAGCTGTAACATATATACTTCCCCTTCAAGATCTCCATCGAGGAGCGTTGTGATCACCATCACAGTCCAAATCTATATAGTGTGCAATAACATCAAGTTGAATTCTGATAGACCGAGGCAACCAACAAGAAGGTTTTGTCATAGTTAACCTTTTGTCTTTGACGATATCCTTTTCATAACTGCCTTGAAAGTGTCAACCTTTCCAACCACTCTAAGATCCATTTACACAAAGGATATTATATCCCCTAGTGGATTAGCCAAGTTTCAAATTTGAATAGAGTGTATGAAATCCAATTCAGAATTCATTATCCCTTGTTAAAGTTTCGGAGTCAATACTCCTTATTTGGTCCTCATAGATCTTGGGATCTCCATCCTCATTATGGACTACCTTTACACTTCTAGTATAGATAAGTCTCGCATATCTATATGGTTAGCTAGGTACTCTAGTAGACCTACAAATAGTCTGTGTCTATTGAACAAGTTTCTAAGGTGAATCCTTATGAATTTGCTATTCTAGAACTTTTCTAGTTTTACCATGCTCCCACTATTCCTACCAAGGATAAATTTATTCTTTGGAGACATGGAGTGAATAGTAATAAACAACCTTTGACAATAAATCGGTTGAAGCAACACCTCAAATTATCATTTGGGTATCCTGCAAATCCATACAACTCAGTCTTGGATTTATACCAATCCAAACTATATTTTTACGAGGGCAATAAAAATCTATAACCTTAACAACTTTATGGTTAAGCATTTTTTCCTCTCCATATCCTATATGGATTGCACTACACTGATTTGTACATAATTCTATTTAACGGGTGAGCAGGAGTCATAAAAAAAAAGGTATGGCCATATAATGATAAGGGTAATTTGACAAAACTTGTTCCAACCTGCATCATGCCTAGCATGGCACAATTCCTCATTTCTATACACCATTCTAAATGGTATACCACGAGGAATTCATCGAGACTAATTCCCATTATACTCAAGAAATTTCATGCATCATGTACTCAAGTATTCTTCTTATTGATTAATCAATGAGTATTGGTTTGTTACTCTACCAACTTCATCAATTTCTCAAAGACTTCAAATTTTGTATATCATAAGTACTTTATTCGTATATCGAGGAATCCCTAATGAAATCTAAGTAACTACCTCTGACCCAAAGTGGACATTGGTCCACACATGTCTATATGTGTGAGTTCAAACCCTTTAAGTCTTTCTCTATTTCTAGTAAATGGAGTACCGATCATTCTACTAATGAGGCTTGATTGACTAATTGCGAGGGATTCAAAATAAAAAATGGATCAAGTATCCACTCTAATACAACTTGTCAATCTCTCTATATAGTAATGGCCGAAAAATAAAATAAGTAGTAAAAAATAATATACAGTATGTTAATATCCTTAATGAGATTATTGTCATAGAGAGTAGGAACAATAGAATCTAGATTGTGAACTCCATATTCCATTGGTAAACTATTTTGCCATTCACAGAACAATCATAGTTCTGGAAACATTAACACTAAGAGTGCCATTTAAGAACCTTCTCTACCATAGGTCAACCTCATCACAGTTCAATCTTCTCCACTTGTCAGTACCTTAGAGGCACTCTCAGTATCTCATACTTATGACAAGTTGAGGTTAATTATAAACTATATAGAAACTTCATTAAGCTTTAGCTTTGCCCTCTGTGTAAGACACATCTTGCAGTTTTGCTTCTATTAGTCTTGCCAGAGGCAATAGAAACAGAAGCCCTTATCTATCTTGTACTGTCCTCCATGGTTGTCCTTTCACATAAGAAACTAGAGGATGAAATTTATGTTGAGATCATGGTACACTACTGATGTGTTGTTTAATGTCGTCATTAATTACACACAACTACCAAGCTTAAATCTGACTTACATAGAAGATAAACACGTAGATTAGGGCAAGTACGGGTCGAATCCACAAGGAGGTTTGATTTAAGATTTGAAAACCTTAGAGAGAGAGAGAGAGAGAGAGAGAGAGAGAGATTTTATATTTTTTATAATAAAAAGGCAAAAAAATAAAATACTAAAAAATTAATTTTAAGTTCAAAGATCTTGGTTCTTTAATGTTGAAATAATGAGTAAATGATCCTAAAACAATATCAAATGATAAATGAAGATTAGATGAAGAATTAACTCACTTCAAACTCACAAAAGGAACACCCCTATGTGAGTGCTCAAATTAGATGTGTGATTATCATGAAAATTGTGTTGTTTAAATGTCAATAAAATAATTAAAAACTAACATGTGATCACCAGAAACTTTTGACTAAAAGTTTCAAAAGAAAGATTTCATCACTTAGCTGTTTGAAATGAGGGAGATATGCGTGTTCTTGATTCCCTCTCTTCAGCCAGCTGAAGAAAGATAGCCTTTTTTGCTCTTGTTCTTTCTTGATTTGGAGATCGTCCTTTTCGCTCTATAATTCTTTCTTTTCTTGATCCTTTAAAGCTCATTTTGATGTTCCTTGCAAGAAAAATGAAGAAAGGAAAGAGAAAAGCTAATTATAACTAATGGAGTGTAAAATCTATCCTGACAAAATCATTAATCATGCAACCAAAACAAAAAACTCACTTGTTTGATGTTGTTTAAACCTCTATAACATGTATGAGATTTGAAAAGATTATGTGAGTGAATGTGTGAACATAAAGTGGAATGAATATAATGATGAATAAGGAATTAATGAAAGAAAAGCTTTAGATGGCCCCTTGAAGCCTTAGGTCTTGAATGAATCTTGAAGGATGATGAATGAAGCTTCTTGAATAATTTTTTCACTCTTTCTAACTTGACTTATTTTTTAACTTGATTTCTAAACTCAACTCAAAACTATTTTCCCACTTGATTTCTAAAAACACTCCTTTTCTAACTCTTCCAATGATTAAGGGCTTGAGTTTATATAGAAGTAGTGTTAGACGCTTCTGCGGCCACTTATGGATTAACTTGAAAGAGTTTTAAGCCAATCCAACCAAGAGAAGAAGATAATCTCGGTCAAATCATCATTATCTGTAATTAATTAAAACGCGTGGCCCAATAGAGACGTCTTTTAGCTAAATTAGATCTAATGATAATCTACAGAAGGAAACCTAAATGGCGTTGTTCAATGAAGACGTGTTTTAGTTAATTAGGAGATCAATTTTGAAATCGAAATAAATTAGGAAACCTAAATAGCGTCCACTAGGGGCGACGTCATTTAGACAATTAATGTAGAAAATTAATAAAAATTAACTATTGATTAAAAATCAAACTATTTTGGGGCATCATTATATGATATGGAATTTACTCAACATGATGTCAAAATTAGCGTGTCTACACCCTAAACGAGCAAAATCAGAATATCTATTGAACTAAGACTATTCCTAAAATATTAAATAATAGAAGAATACAAATTTGAGTGATGTTAACAGGAAAAAATAAAAGTTGTAGAAGAAAAAGATGGAGAAAATACTACTTTTTCCAAATAAACTACTATCATATGGCATCAAAACGTCATGAAATTTTACAGGAAGATTAAAAATGAAAAAATAATATAACTCTCTGAAGACAACTTTTATAGAAAATATTCGAAATACTGTTAACACAGACAACTCAGTTTAACACAAACAACTCAAAAACTAGATAGAGAAAACTAGTGTTTGCAGCCGTCGCAGCCCTTTGTACAGATTCGTGGCAGTCCTAGACTCCTTCCAGTGGTCAGTTACAATGCCTCGAGTCCACCCTTAGCTCCTAGTAGCCGCTGGTTAGAAAGAGAATGGGAGGAGAGAGAGAGAATGAAAGTTAGAGAGAGAGAACTAGAAAGAGAAAGGGAGTGGATGCTACAGTACCCATAGGTACTATAGCAGAAAGAGGGAGAAAGAAAGAGAGATAGAGGAGGTGAGGGAGAGAGTGAGACAAAGAGAGGGAAGATAAAAAGTAAACTTAGAAAACAAAAACTAAAAATATGCTCACGGAAAATTTTGAAATTCAAAAGTTTTAGCTCACTTTGAAATTTCAAATTTAGATTTAACAAAATTAATCTCTTAACTAAAGAAACTCCTTGTAAGATTTAAAGAAGTTTTGAAATTTGAAAATCAAAAGAGAATTTCCTCTCCTATCTGAAAATTAAAATCATCTCTTAGATTTTCTCCTTTATTTTCTCTCTTCTTAATCCTCTCTTTTTTTTATTTAGAATTTTGAAATCTTTAACTCCAAGAAAAGTGGGGACTAGCCTTGACTATATTGCTCCTCCTTTTCCTCAGTTTACAAAAATAAATTAATCCTTGCATTAACTAAGATTCGTTCCCTGGTCACCAGGTTGTTTTTCAGATGCTTTTACCAACTAAGGGACTTGCTTCTTGTGTCCTATACACAAATAAAAATAATTATGAAGCCTCTGCAAGTGATTTGGACAGAAGACAAAATTTTCTATCATCTCATGTGATTTTACATGAAAATTATGATTGTAGGCCCTACAATTTAGTCTTATAATTGCCTAAAATTATCAAGTTATCACGCCCCCAACTTAATCATTACTAGTCCCTTAGTAATGTAAATAATCAAAAATTAAGACTATAATGTGCTATAGAAAATCAAACTTCATTTCAAGGTTATCTTCCACAAATAATGGTGGCCAATTAGTTAAGCTCAAGTTCTCATTTCCCCACTACACTTAGGGTCACGATAGGTGAGTGTGTATAAAAATTGGCATGCTTAGAGTTCATCTTTTACCGTTTACGGCACATCCTTACATTTGCTGACCCTTGGGGTAGAACTACCTAGAGGAGAAAAGAGAAAGAAGTCTCTCGATAAGTTGGCAAGGATCGTTTTTCAGCTCTCGCTTCGACTTAATACTTTTCAGAACTTGGTCTTATTTTGGTACAAAGGACTATTGATTTAGTGTGATTTTTTCATTTGGTTGCGTTCTTTGCCATTGAGAGTGCATACTTTTTGCTACCCTCTTTAATTTGGCTGAGGACAAGTGCGTGTTTTTTATCACCGACCTTCCTTTGACTCTTTCAAAGCATGTTTGTTATTTGACATTTAGTTTGCATGCTTTATGTCCCTTTTTGAGATGACTGCCTCGTTAGGTGGCTAAGTGGGTTGGTCCCTTATTACGAATCCTTACTTTTCTTTCATTCAACCCAAAAAGAAGAAGAAAACAGAAAGGTAGTTGGGCCAACTCCAACAATTCTACAGTTTCAAGGTCTTTTATTCACCATAGGTTGCCATCTGTGTATGAAAATCATTCCTGCCATGGCTCCTTATGGAGGGGGGATATTATGAACTTCCAAAGTTTTACTGACTAGCTCAACATTGTTTGTTAAGACTCCTTTTAATAAAGCATGATTAATTGAGAAATCTCAATTGGGATGTAAAAATTGCAAAGACTTTGAATTTTTTTTACTATTATTTTATTTGTGAAAATACAAGTTTTTTCAGAAGGTTTTACAAATATGTACAATAATTGTCTCCCCCCTCCCCCCCTCCAACTTAAATGGCATTATCCTCAATGGAATAAATGATATGAAAGAATCATAGCCAAAAGTAGTCAGGGAATGAGAGATACAACCTCGGACATTGAGGGCATTTAAGGATTTTCATCTGCTCTCCTCCCAAACCAGCTGCTACCTGAGTTATTAGAACCTATAAAGGAAACAAAAAGACAACTTACTATCTTAATTTAAAAATATTGGATTGCCTCCCAATAAGCGTTAAGTTTAATGTCTTCAGCTAAACACATGCATGCTCACTATTCAATACCCACAAGTTTAAACACCAATTCATGTGCTTTCACACATTCGGCTGAAGGGACTCTCTCAGATAACAACAAGGTAGAGGTGGGACACTCAAGAAGAAATCAAAGAATGAAGGACACGTGTCCATGATCTAAAAAGGATCTATAAAACCGGCACATGCGTGCTTGAGAGATAGATCAGTGAATTGAAAAGCATCCATAATAGGCTTTAGATCAAGTGATCCAGATCTAACAAAATAATCAGTAGGAATTAGCTCTAAGGATGATGAATACTCCACACAGTTAATACTATCACCCATGCCCCCATTATTATTTAACTCCTTGATAGAGTTGAAATCCATTGTATCACAAGACATGATTAAGTCATTTATGTACATCATGTTGTCTATCCCCTCAACTAGATCAAAAGTTTCTACGAGTAGACTTTCAGGGAGTGCTTCAATATCCTTATGCCCTTCTTTTTCTTTTACTTGTCTACCCTCTTCGGAACATTCATTAACAATCCTCTTCAGAACATTCATCAACAATGAACATAGCTTGTGATTCGTCACGATCTTCAGCCTTGGAAATGTCCAAGTTCTCAACTTGAGGCATACTAGTGTCACCCACTTCCTCTTGATGATGCACCTCTTTAAGGACCCCGAACTTGATTTGGACATATCATGAACAAATTCTAGTTGGGTGACTTCAAAGGAAACCTAAGGTTTAGTGTGGTTGCAACATTCAGGAGAAGGATTGATCAAAGTTTCCATGGGTTCACTAGGCAAAACTCCTAGCTCCTCCCCCTTTGGTTCTTCAGCAAACTATCATATTTGGCTTTTCAAATTATAACTAGATTGTTGTTAAGTTGTTCGAATTGCAGAAGTAGATCATCGTCATCAATCTATTGGAGGGTGGATTGATAAGTTGGGTGAGAATTATATGATTGAGGGTAAGATTGGTGAGGGGTGGAAGATTAGAAACAAGATGATTGAGGCGATGAGTATGCAGGCAATAGATATTCAGGTTGTCCTCCACCATAGGTTTGATCTTGAAGGTTGGTTTGAATTGGAGTACAATTTTGACAATTTTGCTTGAGGACAATGAGCCTAGGCTTGATGAGATTCCTACAAGAAATTAGAATGATGCTCCCATCCTAAGTTGTAAAAATCAGTAGAAGGGGGACCTTCATGTGCAGTCCACACTTGAGCTTGGATGGCGAGTGGTAGTTGTGTAACAGTAGGGCACACACTAATATGATGGATCGGGCTAGCACAAAAGGTACAATTCTCATGGTGAGTGGGGGATGTTATGTTGATCTAGTCTATGTTCACCCTGAATTGGAATCCATAAAATGTTGGAGTGCAAACATCTCTTTACTTTCGGCTTGGGTGACAGAGTTATAAAGTAGAAGAGAACCATGATTTCTTGAGTTTTCACATAAGATTTCAAAAAGAGAATATACTTCATCTTCATTCTTTCTCATAAAGGTACCTCCACAACACATATCCACTAATTGCCTATTGAATTCAATCAACCATTCATAAAATGATTAAACGATCTGCCATTTGGGTAAGCCATGATGACGACATCTTCTCAACAACTTCTATAATATCTTCCATGATTCATGAAATTGTTCTCCAGGGAGTTGTGAGAATCTTGTAATGGCTATCCTCAAAGCATTGGTTCGACCAATGGAAATTTTGTTTTCAAGAATTCTTATTGTAGATCTATCCATGTAGTGACAGGTCTCCCAATGGTCCTACGCCAATATTTACCTCGGTCTTTCAAAGAGAATGGAAATAGAATGAGTCAAAGAGCATCATCAAAGAGTTCTTGGCTTTTGACTATAGAGCAAATTTCAAAGAAGTCATCCAGATGCTTATATGGATCTTCATGAGGATCTCCAAAAAAAGATGGGAGCATCTGAATGGTATCAGGGCCAATCTCATACTGTTGGACATAAATTTCAGGGAGTTGGATGCAAGTGGATGGAGTGTATTCAGTGGGATAGAAATAGTCCATCAACTGCTTAGTTGACTTCATAGATGGAGATGGGTTTCGCTCCATATTGAATTTGTTTTTAAAAGATATAGGTTTTTTCTATTATTAAACAAGTTGTCAACACAAATTAACCTATAGACCTAAGGGTTTCCTAGACCTATGAACACAACTAATACGAATTCTTTCAAATTTAATTGAAGTTCACATACACACTCTTGGGCTATCCAGGTAAGAGGTGGGATCGTGGGATGCTCCTCCACTCTCGCAAGGTCCTAATTAGATAATCACGAGTCCACTTAGGCTTGACATGTTAACCTCTTTGCCTAGATACTAACCTACATAATCTTACTTAAGGTCCAACTACTAATTGGGCTCAATGTGGACTTTCTCACAAATCGACTAGAGATCCACTTAAGTCCACTTCCAAGTTTTCCACTAGCTAGGTAAGAGGTGGGAATATGGAAGTCTCCCCTTACTATGGTAAGGACCTAACTAAGTAACCACAAACTTGCTTAAGGCGTTTGCCTTTAGACCTCTAGCCTTAGACACTAGTGCCGAAAATAAAAATGGGCCCAATTTCACCTTTGTTTCAATGTAAGTCAAGTTGCTATTCTTTTTTATTAGGCTTTGGGTGAATGAAAGATGCAAGGAGATTGTGGTTTGTAGGCCAAGGAAGGGTGATCAAATCCCCACCTTATGTTATTATGAGTTCTACCCTTCAGATATTTTTTAAGCATGCAATGCACAAACAAATCAAATCAACAATGAGTTCTTATTTTATTGTATGATTCGATAGAGTCTACACAAATGATCACCAGGGACAGAAATATCTTTCTATCCAACTGATCTACCATATCGAGGGATTTATGCTGTGTAGGACTTAATGGAATATTCTTTCTTTTATGTATACCGAAGAGTGAGTGATCTCAGGTCAAAGAAACCACTACGACGACGAGTTTCCTGGTTGACAATCATTTATAATTAACCATTCAGAAATCTCATAAACAGATCATTCAATGAACTCGTTCTCTAATGAGCGCCTACACACTCATCTTAGTGTCTCCACACAAACGACTATGAGACCAACCACCCTCATCATATGAGCAGACAAAGTGCATACTAGTCTATCCGAATAATCGATGTCCTTTCTTAATTATCCCACGACCAGGAATATTTCAAACTCCTGTTTATAGAAGACTGATCTCACTATCACAATCTTATTATGATCCAGTCTTCATTGCATAAGCTCAAGGACTTCATATATTATGCCTAATGATGCCATATGCTATCATTAACTGACTTAATGAATATATCACCATTAATTTAAATGAATAAGACTATCTGAAAATGTCCTATCACATCTCATGTGATTGGCTTGTACGACACTCATTTCTACATTTTCATATCTCAAGATTTTTTTTACTTCTTATGTAACTTCTTTACTTTGTAGAATACTTATAAGAAGGCAAATGCCCCCTAAGACCAAAAGTCAACTCAGTGGTCAATTGGGGCTGTCAAAGTCAATGTTAATTGTCTTAAGACTCACCTATAAAATAGTCAATAAACAAGCAAAATCAAAGACAAATCACACCAAGTCAAGAGGCTAGCACAACAATCAAAGAGTTGAAAAATCCAAGAAAAACTGCATTGAAGATTGAAGGATATTGAAGGTGTTGGTGTCTTGCTCTTCAACTCCCAATGAGTTGATGGCCCCTACTTAGTTAACTCCTTGGCCAATTGACTTCTAGGTTGGTTGACTCCTTGGCTGGTAGGGCTGGAAATGAGTCATGTCGAGCCAAGTTTTATCCTATGCAAGTTTGTTTAACTAATGTTAATCGATTTCGAGTTTGAGCCAAGTATCTACGATGGATGTTCAAGTTTAGCTCATTTATTTATTAAATGAGCTGCTGAGCAATTTTGCTGTCCTTTATTTGATCTTAAGATTTTGTGATAACATATAATAAATATGTATAAAAATATAAAAAATCAGCAATATTCTCAGTCTAGTTAAATGATTAAATTGATCGATTACGCACTGACAAGCTCATTGCCTGAACACTTTTATTCTGGGGCTTGGTTAATTTCTAGCATTACTTTGATCCTTTCAATTAAAGGTTTATTGAAAATTGAATTTTATCTCCTATTATAATCAATTTACAGTAAGAAAGTTAGTTATATTAATTAGACTTTTAATCGATTACACTTGATCTTTCAGTCTTGTTGTAATTGTCATCGCTAACTAGTTAAGTCTATTTCAAAGGCTAAATCGATTAGATATATCAATTACAAGACTATCGTTAATCGATTAAGGTCTTCTTATAATCGCTCTGCTATCGATTATGTCTATCACCATAGGCTAATCAATTAGTTGTATCGATTATAAGACTTAGCGCTAATCAATTAAGTCTATCAATTAATTTGAGCGCTATCGATTACATGTGTTATGCATAATCGATTACCTGCATATTTAGTTATCGATTATAAGTTTTGTTCCTTATCGATTATCTGTTATTCCTATAATCAATTACATGTTGTTCCCATAATCGATTACACACTTTGCTTCTAATTGATGATATGTATTGTTTCTAATCAATTATTTGTGTTTCTGTAATCAATTACATGTTTTCTACCTAATTGATTATATGCTTTGTACCTAATCGATTATATGTTTATTCTGTCATTGATTATATGTATTATTTTAATCGATTATTCGAAGTTTTTTGGATCGATTATCATACTATTTTGGATTCAACTTTTATTGTCCATTTAATCGATCATCTGTGTTATTTTGCATCGATTAAGAGAATATTTTGAACTCGAATGCTCTAATCTATTTAATTTATTATATGTGATATTTTAAATCAATTTTTTGAATGGTTTGAACTCGATTAGTCTTATTAGTTTAATCAATTATTTGTAGTGATTTACTGAGCATTATTACATCTATTATCTCCTTATTTTATGCCTAGTTTTCCTATATATCTAATTGATTAAAATGCTCAATTATAACTGAATTATATGCTAATATTTAAATAGATTTTATGTGCTTTTCTGAGTCAATTATTAGCATGATTATAACTCAATTTGTCTTATCTGTTAAATCAATTTTACAATGCTTCTGTGACTTGATTAACCATATATTTCTGAATTATTTATATCACTTGGGTGTTGTGATTTATCTATGCTTTTCCAAAGATTATTTTAACCATTACTTGAACATATTTAACTTGCCATATATTTTATTCTATGAAGATTGTTTAGTGTAGTCTTCCAGATATTGTGTGCATCAGTCTACCTTATTTTTGTGAGTTCGTCTACACTAACATATTAGTCAGAAAGTCCAATTGTCTTTTTTATTTTTCATTGGTGCAAACATCTATCAGACATCTTTTCACCTACCAAATTGGACTGCAATCCAGCACAAGTTTGGTAACCTGCGTCTTCATCCATTAGAAGGCAGTAGAAGGATAGACAAAGAGGATAGAAGACTAATGTGGACCAGTCAGTAGCTCTCTCAAGACTCAAATGATAGACACAACTAGAGATCATCTATCTAATGTTTCCCTCTAAGAGTCTAATGTTAAAGAAGTTGAGCCTCAACGGACAGAATCTTGCCTCTAAATTAAAGACCTCAGGCAGAAGATGATAAGAACAGAGAACACCAAGTAGCCTCACATGAGTTGAAATTCAAATCTTCACTCTATGTTAAGAGCCTCCTTCTTCTTGAGCTTTAGAGTGAGTTTGTGAGAAGAGCCATAAAGAGAGGTTCGTCTATTGTGCATCTTCAAGCTCTTAGGCTACCTTCAATAACAAGATCAAGACTTGATTCATTCTTTCTTTTTGTCTTGATTTTGTTTAATTATGCTCATTGTACTTATCTGCCTATTGAGAGCCATTCTTCTTGTTCTTTTCTATAAGCACTCTATTGTTTCCTCTTCGTAGTGTGGAAGAGGGGGCCTACTGAGTGCAAGAAGATGTGCCTCTTCCTAGTGTTTAAGAGAGGGCCTACTATTGCAGGTAAGTGTGTGCATGTTTCTACTGTGGAAGGGAGGACTAGCTATGTCCGAGGGTTATAACCTACACAAGGTTTTTACTGTATGTAGCTTGCGGCTAGTGGAAATCCCAAGAGGTTGTTTGAGGACCGAATGTAGGTTTGGACAAACCAAACTAGGATAAATCTATGTGCACTATATGTAGGTGCTTAGAATGACCGTGTGATTAACATGAAATATCTATGTTGTTTAGGTGTAAACTAACCTATTAAAAACAGCAACTAAAGTGCAGTGATCGCCAGAAACTTTTAACTTAAAAGTTTCAAAAGAGAGTATGATCGCCTACCTTTCAAACGCGGAAAGATTGAGTCCTTGGTTCCCCTTCCTCAGCCGGCTGAAGAAAGAGAGCCCTTTCTTTGTTCTTTTGTTCTTGCTGTTGAGTTTGAGGTTGAGGATCGTCCAGAAGTTGTACTTGATTTCCCCTTTTTGATCTCTTGTTGTTGTTGTTGAGTGCAGCAGAGACAGAAACAAAATGAAGAACTATGATGAGAATTTAAATAGAAGTAGTATCTGAACTAATCATGATTTTAAGCATATTTAAAACAGCAAACTTACTTTTTTAATGGCTTTGAAACCCCTTAAATCAAGTAGGTTTTTGAAAGATTATGCTGTGGTGTGTGTTTGCATGAAGTGAATATGGAAAAAATAAAACTAATGAAATGAATGCAGTAATGAAAAACTTATGCCCAATTGGTTGAAGCCTTGAAAAGATGAAGATCTTGAAAGGGACGCCGACTTCTGGAAATGGCAGCGCTCCGGCGTTACGACGTTGTTGCTCCGATCTTCAAATCGCTATAATGCTATGGCTCAACTCAATCCAATTCTGTTCTCTTTTTTTTTCTTTTCAACATGCAGGGTATTTATAGGCATTTCTCGCGTTCGCGATTAACATAGAAAACTCCCAAATTTATCCATCTTAACCGACAGATAAATACTGATTAATTCATCTTTATCTGTAATTATCTAAAACGCGTCCACCTTGGCTGACGCCTTTCAGATTAATTAAGATAAGGATAAACATCTGGGAAAACTTATCTTTATCTTTATTAGGTAAAACGCGTCCACTTGTGTAGACGTCTTTTAGACTAATTAAAATAAGGATAAACATCCGGGAAAACTTATCTTTATCTTTATTAGGTAAAACGCGTCCACTTGTGTAGACGTCTTTTAGACTAATTAAGATAAGGATAAACATCCGGGAAAACTTATCTTTATCTTTATTAGGTAAAACGCGTCCACTTGTGTAGACGTCTTTTATACTAATTAAGATAAGGATAAACATCCGGAGGAGAAGTTAAAACCACTTAGGAAACTTAAAACGCGTCGACATTACCAGACGCCTTTTAGTTAATAAATCAATTAATTAAAATTCAAATTTAATCGTTAAAACAGGAATAAACTATAAATGGCGTCCACGTGTGTAGACGTCTTTTAGAATTCTTCATATTTTAACTCAAATTTGAATTAAAATCAATTCAATTGATTAACTTAAACACATCTGTTAAACCCGACACTCAAAAAGATTAAAAAATTAATTAATGATTAATTATCAGACCATTCTGAGGCATTATTGTGTGATATAAAATTTACTCGAAATGACGTCAAAATTAGCGTGTCTACAGCTGCCTCACCTTGGCATCGTCTTTGCAAGGGAGTGAAATGGAATGGAATGTACTGAAAAGGTGATGCCAAGGTGTGATGAGACACGCTCTTAACATCACATGACTGGAATTTTTCTCAAAATCATCAATGAAGATAGCTCAAGGAAATCAATGAAATTAATCCTGTCTGGATGAGGTAGACAAGGAAATAAAATAAGGTTGATCAACCTCCTCGGAGTGGGAAGTACCCCAGGTCGTAGACACTGTAGGTTTCATCATGGGGAGCGTTTGCCAGCCAATGTGGACGTGCTACAGCCATGATGGATCTTAAAAGAAAACAAGAATATCGGATAAAGAATCCAATCAAGGATAAAATTCCCAAGGATATCTTCAAGCGAACCTCAAAGATAATTAAGATACCCAATTCAGAATGGAATATTTCATATCATGTTTGAAATTATTTGATTAATGGTCTGAAACTTAATCAATAATTAATTCTTATTACAATGATTTCAAAGTCCTACATGATGCATGCTGGGCTAAAAGAAAATATAAAGTCAAATAAAATATAAATTAATCAAGGATAATATTGTTAAATTGTCATTAATGAGTCAAGATACCAATTCTTGTAATTCAGTGCTAAGCCGAAGCTTGTTTATCCACGCACCGTTTCACAAAAGTGGAACCATCGTCCCCACTAATTAACAACCCAACGGCCTATCCGTGCGATTAAGAATCCTCTGGAATTATCACTGTTTTTGTTGAAGGGGAACTCAAATTCCAGTTTCATCAAAACCACAAGGTCCTTGACACAATCTAATAAATACTTATCATATAGTAATGCGAATGCTTTACATAGAAGAGTACAAGGATAGAAATAACCGTCTTTTTAGCCACGGTCGGGACTTCCTGACTTCCACAGTGGGATATTCTTGACATTTCCAGCTCTACTCAGGTTTTCTTGAATTTCCTTGAAACGCGTCAGTTCTCTTCGACGCCTTTTACTCACAGAAACATGTTTCTGGTTGTTCTCTACCCGAACTCCAACTCTCTTCATGTCTTGTGTCCTGTATATGACTTGATCAAATAGGTTAAGTATCTGTTTAGGCTTAGCCCCTTGCCTGACCAAATAAATGGTCGATCAATCTTTTACTTGAATAAATAGTCAAGGGGCATAGCCTTTATTAACAAAGGTAATATGAATAATCAAACTTAAGCAAAATGCAACATGCAAGCAAACATATGCTCACTGAAAATAAAAGAAATGAAACATACTAAATGCCACAAGCAAATGCTAATTGAAATATTTTTGTGGTTTTGAAATATTCATTTTTGTTTGGGTTTTGAGATGTATAATTTTTTTGAATTTTGAAAAATGTATATTTTTTTGAATTTTTTTTTTTGACATATACAATTTTTTTTTTTTTTTTTTTTTTTTTTTGACATATACAATTTTTTTTTTTTGAATTTTGGCATATACATTTTTTTTGAATTTTGGCATATACATTTTTTTTGAATTTTGACTAAAAGACCAGTATGGTACTTAGATCAAAAGATCATATTCATTTATTAACTTAATTTCCAAATTGTTCTTTAACAACTTAACTTAAAACCCATCGTGTTTAAACTTGTGTTTCCATTCGTGATCCCATTTGATGATTTGACCCTTAGTCAATCTAAGCCATTCTTTAAGCTTGAAGTACACCTCTTTAGAAAGAAAAGAAGAACAGATTTAGAAAGCCCATGAGAAGGTTCCGGAGACTTAAAAAGATGTCCCTTTCCAACCCTAATATCTGTTGGGGTTCGGTCATTTTCTTTCCGGGGTATTTATCGACCTTGCGTTCCCTTTTGTTTCATTTCATGGCCTTGATGTAACGTTTGTAGTGTAATGGCCTTTTGATTTGACATTTGGCCTTTTGCCTTGCTTTTTCTATTCTTTTCTTTCTTTGCTTTGCTTTGGAACAGATCTCCCCCATTTTTTTATGACGGCCTCCTACTAAGATGGCGGGTATTCTTGGTAGTCTATTTTAAACCTCGTTCCGACATCATGGGCCGAGTGTAAAACAGAATTCTATTTTAAAAGGAATGATTTGTACTTTATACTTTTGGTCAAACTTTTGATATTCTTAAGGACTTGGCATCTCTTGTTACTCACGAATCAAACGTGTCAGTGTGTGCAGTAATGGGTTTGAAGTTAAATTATTCAGACTAACAAAGAAATTTGAGTTTATAAATTTTCTGATTCCACTGGTCTTTGTACCATACTGACCGACTCTTTATCTTAAGGGTAGTATTTCTTAAGGTGTAAATCATTCCAGGGATGATTTAGCTCTTCTCCTTCTGCATTAACCAAACGATAAGCATTACCAGGATAACCGTGCGATACAACATAAGGTCCTTCCCAGTTGGGTTGGAGCTTAGAACGCGGACCACCAGGTTTTACAAAAATTCTTTTAACAACCATTTCACCGACTTTGAACTTTCGTTCAATGACTTTCTTTTGATAAAAATGTGCTAATCTGTTTTGATAAACTTTTGCATGATTAGCAGCTGACCATCTTTTCTCGTCTAAAAGTTCCAATTGAGCAAGGAGTGCTGAACGATGTTCATCAATGGAGAATTCCTTGTTCAATTGTACTCTTAATGACGGTATAAGGATCTCATATGGAACTACCGCCTCCATTCCAAATGTTAAGGAATAAGGAGTTTGCCCAGTGGGCGTGCGGATTGAAGTTCGGTAGGCCCATAGAGCCTCAACCAATTTTTCTGGCCAATCTGCGAATTTGTTAGATTTACACGTCTTTTTGATAATTTTTATCAAAGTCTTATTAGTTGCCTCTGCTTGGCCATTGCCTTGCGGATAATAAGGAGATGAATGATGTAATGCAATTTTGTACCTGTTGCAGAGGTCCTTCAATTCCTGTGACACGAACTGCGGTCCGTTGTCGGTGACGATGGTACTTGGAATCCCGAATCTTGTGATGATGTTCCTCATGATGAATTTGCAGACGGTTGATGCTTTGATCTCCACGTATGCTTCAGCTTCTGCCCACTTGGTGAAGTATTCCGTTGCTGTGAGAATGAAAGATTTTTGCTTGATGCCGGAATCTGGGTTACCAAGAGGTCCAATAATGTCGAAAGCCCACATGGAGAAAGGCCATGGGGAAGAAACAGGATGGAGTGAAGATGCAGGAGAATGAATTTTGTCGGCGTGAAGTTGACACTTGGCACACCTACGGACATATCCTACGCAGTCTTCTTCCATGGTTGGCCAATAAAATCCTTGTCTAAGGATCTTCTTTGCTAGCATCTGTCCATTGACATGGCCACCACAAACTCCACTATGAGCTCCTTCCATAACATTCCAAAGTTCATCTTCGTCTAGACATCTCAGAAGAACTCCATCAAAACCTCTCTTATATAATGCTCCCCCAACTAGGGTGTATCGTTGAGAAACTCTCCTGATAGCTCTTTTTTCCTCAGTTGTAGCTTCTTCAGGATACGATTGATCTTCACAATATTTTGCAATTTCATAATACCATGGCTTCTGTTCATCATCCATCTCTTCTAACAGCTCCATCAACATGATTTCTCTTTTCTCCACGATACTTCCATCTTTGAATTTCTTCAGCAACTTCTCCTTAGTTCTAAGAAATGAAGGATCTTTCACGGCGGGTGAAAGACGCCTATGAATTATGATCGATTCAGATTGCTTGCTGATAGGAAAATCAAGAGAAGATGCAAGTGAAGCTAGAGCGTCAGCTAAGATGTTTTGATTTCTAGGAACATGGACAAAGATCAACTTTGTGAAAAGCTTTGAATAAGCAGAAGTAAGTTCTTGATATGGCTTAAGCTTGGGATCAAGAGTTCGATACTTGGTCAGCACTTGGCGAAGAATTAATTGGCTATCACCTACAATCCTGAGTTTAGTGGCACCATGCAAATGAGCAGCCTCGAGACCAGCAAGAAGTGCCTCGTACTCAGCTATGTTGTTGGTGACTGGAAAGTCAAGCTGAAAGGCTTGTGGAATGGTGACACCTTCAGGTGATAACAGAACGATTCCGATACCATTTCCATGAGAATTCAGAGCTCCGTCAAAATGCAGAGTCCACATATCATCTCTGATTTGATTTACGGACATCAGTTCCTCATCCGGAAACTCTGATCGTACTGGATCAAATCGAGGAAGGGGATGATGAGCGAGATGTTCTGCTATGGCATAGCCCTTGATTGCTTTCTGTTGAATGTAAATAATATCGAATTGAGATAGAAAGCTTTGCCATCGCGCTAACCTATCAGTAAGAACAGATTTCTCCAGAAGGAATTTGATCGGATTCATCCTAGCGATGAGATGGACTTCATGGGCCAGAAAATAATGCTTTAATTTCTGAACAACCCAAACCAATGCTGCACATGTTTTCTCCATCGCCGTATATCTCTGTTCAGCGGGGTTGAGAAGTTTAGAGAGATAGTAGGCTGCCCTCTCTTTTCCTTCTTCATCCTCTTGTGCTAGGACAGCCCCCACTGCATCATCCAGGACTGAAATATAAAGTATCAATGGTCTGCCTGGAGATGGTGGTCTCAAAACAGGAGGACTTGCCAAATAGTCCTTTAATCCATCAAATGCCTCCTGACACTTATCGTCCCAATTGAATTTGACTCCTGGCTTGGTAAGCTCGTAAAACGGCTTACACCTTTGTGAGTGCTGGGAGACAAAACGGCGAATAAATTGTAACCTCCCGATTAATCCTCTTAACTCTTTCAAGTTTTTGGGAGGTGGCATTTCTCTGATAGCCTTCGCCTTATTGGGATCGATCTCAATTCCCCGTTTGCTGACAATGAATCCAAGCAATTTCCCTGAAGATACCCCGAATATACATTTCTTGGGATTCATCTTCAACTGATATTCTCTTGATCTCTCTAATACCCTTGCCAAAACTTTGGCATGCTCAGCCTTCGTTTTAGACTTAACCAATAAGTCATCCACATACACTTCCAAATCTATATGCATCATGTCATGAAATATTGCCATCATAGCCCTTTGATAAGTGGCTCCAGCATTCTTCAATCCAAATGGCATGACGACATAACAATATGTTCCCCAAGGTGTAGTGAATGAAGTCTTCTCTTGATCCTCTTCTGCCAGCTTAATCTGGTTGTATCCTGAAAATCCATCCATAAATGATAACGTCTCATAGCCAGCAGTGTTATCGATGAGTACATCAATATGAGGCAATGGAAAATCATCTTTAGGACACGCCCGGTTTAGATCGCGGAAGTCAATGCAAATTCTGACCTTCCCGTCCTTTTTCATAACCGGGACTATATTGGCCACCCATTGTGGATAAAGGACAACTCTAATGAATTTGGCTTTGTGTAATTTGTCGACCTCTTCCTTCATCTTTAGAGCCATTTGTGGGTGGAATCGCCTTAATTTCTGCTTGACCGGACTAGCTCCATCTTTTAATGTTAACCTGTGTTCAACTAAAGATGAGTCTAACCCCGGCATATCCTCATAACTCCAGGCGAAAGTGTCCTTATAATCCTTAAGCACTTGTACCATTGCCTTTTCATCCTCTGCAGAAAGATTTTTACTGACGAGGACAACCTTAGGTTCGTCTTCAGTCCCTAAGTTTATTTCTTTGGTGGGCTCTTCTACGGCAGCTGAAGGTTCATCAAATCTCTTCACTCCACTGGCATATGCCTCAGCTGCGTCCTCATCATCTTCCTCATCTTCAACAATGGGGTCCTTTTCATGTACTAACTCATATACCCCATACCCATCATTGACTGACTCATCATCTGTACAATCTTCTGGCATCTGAATTGGATCTTCTAAAAGCTGAGGGATTAAAGAGCAAAAGGAACATTTATCAGCCAAATCCTGGAGGTATCTTTCTGGAATTTGCCTACCCTTAGGCTTCCTAGACTTCCTAAACTGACTAAAACTAGACTCCCTAACTTCACTAAACTGCCTATCATAACCTAATGAAGATGAAGCAGGATGAAAATCCTGGGATACAAATGGAAATACAGGGGAATCCTCCTGTGGGGAGGGACAGAGTAGATCTAGGAGAGAATCTTGACCAACGGACCCGTGCGATGGGGTGTAATCGGACAAGTAAGATGTTTCCTCGATAATGATTTGGGAAGAATTTGTTGCCAAATTGGCGTTTTTTTTTGGACAATGAAAGAATTAAACATAAGGCAAGAATGAATACAAATGGGAGGAGAATCAGACGGAGGAAGCGGCACCAAGGCCAGAGGATTAGGGGGATCATATAGCAATATGTCCCAGATCAGATTATACAACCTCTCTAGGTCGAGAGGAGGTTGTGGAATAAAGTCCCGAGGGGACAGAGTTATCATAACGGGCGGAGCCCGTGGAATATCTTCAATTATGACCCGCGACCAAGTCGGGGTCAAGAGTAGTGTACGAAAAAGAGTATGGAGCATGAAGACATGTGAAGGATATGTCCCCCTCCATAGCAGATCTGTTGTGTAACCAGCTTCATAGGGGTCATCCGGCTCCCCTTCATCAGTTTGTTCGGACAGCAGTACCCGCTTGTCAAAGATTGTGCCAGGGCTCTCAATTAGCTCGTCAATCTGCGGTGGCCACTTGGGTTCTGCAGGATCCAGGAATAATCTGTTCAGTGCTATGTATAGGTCCCTCAGGTCGAACCATCTGTACCATTCGCATTCAGGGTCATGGAATTTCCTCCTCTTCATAGGCCGCAGAGCCTCCAAGGATTGGTACGTAAGTAGTTCGGAACAATGTCTGGCCAAATCCCTCCCATATATGTCATGGAAGTCAAAACAGGAAGTAATGACCACCATGTTGTCGTGACTAAGTATGGGCCCTTTCACAAAGTGAGTATATAGAGTCCATGTTAAGGGATCTCGGCCTTCTTTCAGTGGTGTGGACATTGTTTCCAAGATTTCTTGACCATCTTCTTGCTGAACCCTGTCTTTCTTCAGTTTCCTTGGCCTATAGCCCAGACCGCTTCCAGGTGCTGCCCGATGATCTTTAACAGGAGTGGTCCTGCCTTGCAACTGTGTGCCCAGACCTTTCCCAGGCTGATAGCCATTTTTCATCATAATCCTCCATCCTGGGGTACTCATGCCCTTCCCCCTTTTGATAGCATTTAATGGGTATGGAGAAATGGTAGCGGCTTTCAAAGGATCAGCCACTGGACGGTAGACCTGTAATACCGACAGAAAAGGTGGTCGGCCAGGTAAAACAGCAGACTTAATATTCAATGTATGAGCAGCAGCAAGGATCGGCATGCTCGTCACTTTAATAATTCGTCCTTTATAAGGGAATTTGAGGCATTGGTGATTCGTAGAAGGAATCGCCTCAAGAGTTTTGATATAAGGACGTCCAAGAATAGCATTTATGGAAGGGTCGATTTCTAGAATATGAAATTCGACCTCTGCATGACTTACTGGACCTAGCTCCACCTTTAAATAAACCATTCCCAGAGGGGAACGGGTAGAATTGTCATATGCCATAACTGAGATGGGGCTTGGCAGCCATTTCTCCTTGGGCACACCGCATAGCTCCAGGGTCTTCGGAGGTAAAACATTAATTGAAGCCCCTGTATCAACTAGGCATGCATCCACGGCCTTCTTGGAGATATTGACCGTGATGCTCAGAGCCATGCTTCTGGCGGCTGACGGTGCTAGTTCCGATGTGTGAAATGTAATTGAGGGCTGATCCCCCTGAGGAACTAGTAGTGCTGCAATTTTCTCTACCGGCACGTCTTCATTGACCATCACCTTATGTAGGTATTCCATTAAAGCTTCTTGGTGAATCTTGGGCCTTTTAATCAATTCCAGTACAGTGATCCGTGCCGGTGTTTTGTCCAGATGTTTCAACAAGTCATATTGAGTGCCTGGTGCACTCTCTTCATTATGGGCTTCCTCAGTCGGCTGTGATGGGCCGTCTCTGACTGTGGACTGAGGAAAGACCTTGTTGAAAATCCTCCCACTCCGGAGCGCGTGTTCCTCGACCGTGGAGGATCCGGGTGACACCTTGAGTACCGCAGAGTTGGGTGGCGTAAGCGGTGCGGAGGGTTGATGCGTAGGTGGTGGCGTTAGGTTAGGTGGTGATGGCGTAGGGTTAAATGGTGATGGCGCGGTGCGGATTAAAGGCCTAGATGGTTGGATGGTAGATGGGTAAATGGTTGGCGAAGTGGGGAATGGTACGCGTAGTAATGGTTTGGATGGTTGGGGCATATCTGGGTAGGTGGTAGTGGTAGCGGGTGAAGTAGGAAATGGTACGCGTAATAGTGGCCTAGATGGTAAAAGGGGTGCGTTATTGGTTTGCGGTGGGGTATATGATGGAGGCGTAGGAGTGCGGGGCGCAATGGGTCTAAGGAAGGTGGGTAGTGGTAATGGGTTATTGGATGCGGGCGAATGATATGTGGGTGTGGGTAGGGGGGTGATGGTGACGGGTTGTGGTCTGGGTATGTGGATGGTGCGGCGTGGTAGTCGCTCTGCGGTACTTTGAACGTGACCCGTTGAGTAGAGAGAGGAAGAGTCCTCTATCCTCCATTGTTGCCCACGACCAGCCTCAGACTGGCTGTTCGTTAGAATGGGAGCAACCTGGTTCTGATTCTGGTGCTCCGGGAGCGGATTCTGCACTATGCCCATGTTGGGTGGTGCTGCTGCTTGTGCTGGTGGTCTTGCTTGCTGCTGCTGTTGTTGCTGCGGTCTCCTCGCCTTCAGGGCTGTTATGTATTTCTTCATTTCCTCCCAGTCTATGCCGCCCTGCTCGTTGAGATCATGAATATAATCTCTGAATTGGAAGCAGGTGTCAATGGTATGCCCAGGTTGCCTGTGGAAGTAGCAATACCTGGACGTATCGGCATTTTGAGGTCAGACGGCCTTTTCCCTTGGCAAAACTAAGGCGTTAGCTGCCATTAAAGCACTGAAGATATCGGCCAAGGATTCTGGGAGAGCCGGGTATTCTGCCCTCTTCGGGCCTGGAGGTCTCCTCTGCTGGTTGTAATCACCAGGAGGAGGGACATTGTGGTACGCCGGCGGTGCGCGCGGCTGGTACTGTGGCTGTTGCTGCTGCTGATGCTGCTGTTGCCGTTGCGGCTGTTGCTGTAGCTGTTGCTGGTTTTGATTCTGATTCGGCTGCTGGGGCCGTTGATACTGTTGTTGGTACTGGGGGTTCTGCTGCTGTCTGTACCCTTGCTGCTGTGGCCTCTGGTACTGCTGCTGACTCCTCACGAACTGGGGCGAGTTATTGTTCATGGTACTCACTTGCTCATGAGAGAGCGTGCCCTCAGTAGTCGGACCTGTGCTGGAAGAGTTCGGCACTGCAGGCTTCCGAGGCGGAGGTCTGCTAGGTCTATGAGGATCAAAGACGCTAGAGAATGTAGCGTCCTTGAAAGCATTCTGGCAGTACCGTGCTCTTTCATAGAGCTCTGCCATGTTAGTCAAATTGTTCAAGGAGAGGACGAGCTTGAACTGGGGGGTGGCATTGGAAATTAACATTTTCACTTGTTCAGACTCGGACAAGTGATCCTTCACCTTTTCAGCCAGACCCTGCCACCTGTCAGCAAAACCGACAAACTCCTCATCCGGTTTCATCTTTTCTGCAATGAGGTCCGTGATAGACAAGGAGGGTGCAACTCTGTCCTGGTATCGTTGAATAAATTTGCGTGAAACGATACCGTAATCCTCTACTTCTGAGGGTTCCAGGGAAAAGAACCACTCGAGAGCTGGTCCCTCTAGAGATCTCCTGAACAAGAAGGCCAACGACCTCTTGTCGTTCTGCCAGAAAGAGGATTCATACATGAACTCCTTCAAATGTGTGAAGGGGTTACCAGTACCGTTGTACTTTCGGTACACTGGCATCTCAGAGGGTGGCAGATGGAATACTGGCAGACTCGGTAGACTGATTTCTGGCACAGCTTTGACCCCCATCATTTTCTGGAGGTTATTAAATTGCTCGTCCATACGCTCCATTTTGGCCAGCAGCGTTTGTGTGGTCAGATCTGCTTGAGGAGGAGGAGGTACTTGGTAGGCTTGCTGCCTAGAGTACGTTGGGCAGGGTGGACAATAGAGGGGAGGTCCGGCAGCGCTTCCGCCATGCCCGAGGGCATTTTGATAAGTAGGCGTTTGCGGTCTAGCCGGTTGCCTAGATGATGAAAGCTGCGGCCCAGCTGGCCGAGAAGTAATATGAAGGCCCTCCGTGGCCTGATGGATATAAGGAGGAGGAAAAGAAGGTTGCTGAGGAACAGCAGGGGGAGCCACCGGGTTCGGCTCGGCAGGCTGCATGGGTGCCTTCCCCTTCAAAATAGATTGGATCGCCTCGAACTGCTGAGGGTCCAGTCGGGAGGCAAGAACTCCCAGAGCATTGATGAGATCCGTAGGATCAGAGGATGAGGGATCATTCTGGTTCATGTCCCCCTCAAGATCAGGATTAGGGATCGCATATTCATGTGGAAGAGGATCAGGATATTGATCACGTGGAGGCAAAAGAGGTGTCCGAACATTCCCATCTAGACGATACGGAATGGGGATAGAACTACGGGAGGCATCAGCATCTCTCCCACTCTCATAGTTGTACTCAGAATTCCGAGGGGCATTAGCATCTCCCTCGTAATTAATCATGGCGTCTGGAGCCACACTCAAGTCCCTACCTGATCGTAGCAACATGATGTTAGATTCCCTTTTCAAAGATTTAATCAAACAAGTTGTACAGAGATTAATCAAACAAGTGGATGCTTAACGTGATTTTAGGATTCCTTGTTGAGTTATTTGAATTGGATTAAACCACAATTTCGCTCAGGGAAAGGGTCCTAGTTTCAGTTCGATTTCCACCGTTATTCTCTAGGGCTTTCTCTCACAACGCTTTTAGAATCTAACCGGGACTTCAATTGGTACAACCAGCCCGATGATCAAGGAGGAATACCTTGATTTTGGGGACTTATGGAGGTCTCAACGTCAACTTCTCTAGTCTGATCAAGGGACCAACCCAATCAGAGAGAGTTGCTGACGTCGAGTAATGTGTTCCTAAGAAGAGGAGGGTATTAGCCTCAATGCGTATGTCCTGTGGCCTGGACGGCCTCTAATGCTTAGTAAGTAATTGGTAGCTAGCACTCAAAACACAGAAATCTGGAAACTGAAAAAAAATTAAGAAACTGTCTGAATCGCGTCGATGGTAGTCGACGCTATTCAAAACAGAACTTAATTTTTCGCAGAAGCAGATGCAGACAGCAGAGAAACTGTGAAGCCTGAAAGGCGTCTAGATAGGTTGACGCGGTTTTGAAACGCGTCAGCTATCCTGGACGCTTTTCAGTTCGCAGAAGCAATTTTCCTGGAGGATTTTCTGGGTTGAATCCTCCTTAAACAAGATGAAAAGCAGTAAACAATCGACTCATGCAAGTTTTTTTAGTTCCAGATTTTAAACAGGATGGTTTACTAACTAAACAACTAGAAAAACAATCAATCACACATCATTTTTATCACAAAAACAGCTTTTTGAGTTAATCAAGGGGGGGGGGGGGGGGGAAGATCTTGCCACTGGGGTGTGCACGTGGTGCACGAGGGAAATCAATTAAACTAAACACTCACCAATTGGTGAGGACGTGTCCAGAGACACCAATGGTGCACCGTGGGTGCCCGATATGATGATAGCAAGAACAAAAGGAAACTAAAAGATGGCGAGACCAAGTCCCATCGTGATCGCCAAAAAAGCTGTAGGTGCTTAGAATGACCGTGTGATTAACATGAAATATCTATGTTGTTTAGGTGTAAACTAACCTATTAAAAACAGCAACTAAAGTGCAGTGATCGCCAGAAACTTTTAACTTAAAAGTTTCAAAAGAGAGTATGATCGCCTACCTTTCAAACGCGGAAAGATTGAGTCCTTGGTTCCCCTTCCTCAGCCGGCTGAAGAAAGAGAGCCCTTTCTTTGTTCTTTTGTTCTTGCTGTTGAGTTTGAGGTTGAGGATCGTCCAGAAGTTGTACTTGATTTCCCCTTTTTGATCTCTTGTTGTTGTTGTTGAGTGCAGCAGAGACAGAAACAAAATGAAGAACTATGATGAGAATTTAAATAGAAGTAGTATCTGAACTAATCATGATTTTAAGCATATTTAAAACAGCAAACTTACTTTTTTAATGGCTTTGAAACCCCTTAAATCAAGTAGGTTTTTGAAAGATTATGCTGTGGTGTGTGTTTGCATGAAGTGAATATGGAAAAAATAAAACTAATGAAATGAATGCAGTAATGAAAAACTTATGCCCAATTGGTTGAAGCCTTGAAAGGATGAAGATCTTGAAAGGGACGCCGACTTCTGAAAATGGCAGCGCTCCGGCGTTACGACGTTGTTGCTCCGATCTTCAAATCGCTATAATGCTATGGCTCAACTCAATCCAATTCTGTTCTCTTTTTTTTTCTTTTCAACATGCAGGGTATTTATAGGCATTTCTCGCGTTCGCGATTAACATAGAAAACTCCCAAATTTATCCATCTTAACCGACAGATAAATACTGATTAATTCATCTTTATCTGTAATTATCTAAAACGCGTCCACCTTGGCTGACGCCTTTCAGATTAATTAAGATAAGGATAAACATTCGGGAAAACTTATCTTTATCTTTATTAGGTAAAACGCGTCCACTTGTGTAGACGTCTTTTAGACTAATTAAAATAAGGATAAACATCCGGGAAAACTTATCTTTATCTTTATTAGGTAAAACGCGTCCACTTGTGTAGACGTCTTTTAGACTAATTAAGATAAGGATAAACATCCGGAAAAACTTATCTTTATCTTTATTAGGTAAAACGCGTCCACTTGTGTAGACGTCTTTTATACTAATTAAGATAAGGATAAACATCCGGAGGAGAAGTTAAAATCACTTAGGAAACTTAAAACGCGTCGACATTACCAGACGCCTTTTAGTTAATAAATCAATTAATTAAAATTCAAATTTAATCGTTAAAACAGGAATAAACTATAAATGGCGTCCACGTGTGTAGACGTCTTTTAGAATTCTTCATATTTTAACTCAAATTTGAATTAAAATCAATTCAATTGATTAACTTAAACACATCTGTTAAACCCGACACTCAAAAAGATTAAAAAATTAATTAATGATTAATTATCAGACCATTCTGAGGCATTATTGTGTGATATAAAATTTACTCGAAATGACGTCAAAATTAGCGTGTCTACACTATATGATTGTTCCTTATTTCCTCCTTCTTCTGTGCACTTAATTTCCTGCTGCAATTAGTTTCAATTTCTAACCGTTAGATTTAATTTTTTAATTCAATTTTTTTTAAGATTTAAATATATACACTCGGACTAAACCATGCAAGTTGGTTGCATTGACAAAATTTTTATAAGATATTAAATATCTTACTAATTAAGTTTAATAAAATAATTAAATGAGTACTTAAAAGACATCTTACTAACCACTTAAATGACCTTTTAGCAAGTATTAAATGACCTTTTAATGAGTTCTTAAACGAGCTTGTTCATGAGTATAATTGAGTCGAGTTTGTTTGTGTTCAAGCTTGACTTGTTTAATGAAGTGAACTTAATTTTTTGTTCAAACTTATACATTTAACTTAATGAACAGGTCGAATCGAGTTCTTATCAAGCAGTCTTACGAGCTAATCATCGAGTGTATTGGTTAGTTTGCAGTCCTACTGGCTAGTCGACTTCTTGACTAGTTGGCTTCCCTTGGGTTGACTTCTTGGCAAGTCTCCTTTCATAAGTCATAATTAGGTGTCCTTTGGTGCACCGTAAAATACTATAAAACGTCGTAAATAGCCATAAAATGGTGCTTCCCTTGTGTTTAGAGTGTTGTAAATCATTTTATAATACTTTCTTCTTATGTTTGGTGCGTCATAAATAGCTGTATTTCAAAATTGACTCATCCTAAAATCCTCCTTTTAGCAGATTTTGATTTACAATCCAAAATGACCATAAACCAAAACTAAGGATTTCAAAACTGGTGATTTTAAAATTAAGAATTTTATTTTTTTTGGTTTTAAAATTGTTGATTTCAAAACTAATATTTTATGATATTTTACTAAGCACCAAATGATACCTTAAGAGATGATCGTATTATTATTGTAATCATATTATCAATGGATTCTAAACCAAATTCAAAAGATGGTTTCTAAGTCCTCTTAGCCCTATAGAGAAGTCTTGGAAGCTAGCTTGAGCCACATGGAGCCTCGATGATAAAAAAAACTCAACTCAGTGCATCTAGATCATCTTTGCAGGGGCATGTTAGGATAGTTCCCGTCGTAGATAACTTCTAGCTCCCGTAGACATCAAAGGACACTAAAAGGTATTTGGCCTATTTGGTTGAGTCCCCTTGGTGACCACATGCTTGGGATCTCTCTCCTGGAAATATTCAAAGGGGCACCCGTTTTGAAGTTTCTCAAAGAAAAGTGATTCAATGAGGTCGACTTGAGGATGAGGTCGAGTCCTACAGTGAAGAGCATTTTTTACTTTACTCCTTCTGTAAAAAGCTAAATAAGATAAAGTAAAAAAATATTCCTGACAGTAGAACTTGACCTCACCTCGATAGTCTAATTCTTCAACACCTTTGTCCTACATGCCTTGATTTCCAATTAATGAAAGAATTTAAAGTTCTCTCAAGAACTCCTCATTACTCTCGTTCCAAAATCGTTTTGGTTTCGGGAATGTCAAGAGAAGGGAAGGCTCGAGAGACAGCCATTCTGGGTAATTTCATTTTTATGTGCAACACCGATCTAAATGGTCCAATACTGAGGGATTATGGTCATACATGTGGCTATCTAGTGCGGTTATGTCTTAAAACCATAAAAAACGACAAGCCTAAATAATTTGGATGCTCCGAATGATGGTAGATTAGTGGATGAATCATTGAGAATATTTTTGAAGGATATATATCAGTGTTTCTTTATTCAGATGCTTAATTTAATGAATGAATTAGCTAATGGATCACCAAAATTGCATGCATAGGTGAATTTTCATAACTGACATGATATATATCAATATCAATGAGAATGTGCAATTATTAAATTAATCACTCTAGCTACACTTTATTATTGGAGGGTTTTTCTATCTGGTAGAGGGTGTAATTAATATCATCTCATTTAAGAATGATGGAATTAGGTCAAATGAGCTTAAGATAGCTTGATCAAGTCAAATTGATGCACATATATATAAATCCAAAACCCCAGAAACACAAAAATTATAACCTAACACATGCATGTCTGCCGACAAGAGAGCAAACATAAAATTTTGAAAATGGATGATTTTAAAATTAAAAGGTTATAATATTTGACAGCACGTGCATGAAACAACAACCAATTAAGGGTTCTAGATAGGCATCCTGCAGCTGTAGAATTGTCTTATGCTTTTATGCATGTTTTGCAGTGCTATCTATATATATCTTCTTGTCACCAATGTCATTTTCCTTCTTCTTAGATTCCTTGACTTGACCAAACAATTTCTATGTATATCGTTTCCTGTCATGATTGATAGTGTCTGTTGCTATCATGTAGACCTCCTTTAATTTCCACGTTGTGCTCTCGTTCCACGATCGTGCCTAAGAATTCTGCACACACATGCATCTATATATCTGTCCCCATTCCCATGTCTGTCCTTTTTGTATATCCTTGTCAAGATTTATTACTTAGATGTTAGCTAGACGACCTTCAAATCGCAGTAAGCCTACCATCAATTTTTGATATGACATGCTCGTCAAGGAGTTGCATGCACCAGGAATTTCTTTGGATCAAAATGCTCAACCATTAATTTTTTCCACTGGGGCTATAATTAGCTTTAAAACCATTCACACATCGTTCCCTTCCATTCCCCTCCCCCCCACCTAAAAAATTAAGTTTGATAACTAACTGCAGCTAGTTCCATGTGGTTTCGGGGTGTTCTGCATGCATGCATTGCTTTCTTCAAAGGTATCATATGTTGTTGTTCCTCACCATGTCCTTGTGGTGGGTTCCTCATTTTCTCTAGCCTCCGGGCGACCGTGCTTGTGGCAGAACCCGAAGGCCTCACCGTATGTATCATGGAGAGATACGTACCAGAGAAAGTACATGGTTCTTCTTCTGTCTGAGGAAACAGAGGAAATTAAGCCATAGCCTAAGGAGGGAGAGCGGCCTACTTAGACCACGATGTGTGGTTACTGGAGGGCCACTGGCTCCCCACCCCAGTCTTCCACAACAACTGGGGTCATCGGCATAAACAAGTCCACATGGTGTTCCACGTGCCAAACCGCGTGGAAGATGGAGGGGCCTGGGGCTGTTGAAGAGTCATCTGCTTCTAGTGCAACCTTAATATAAAATGATCAATGGATTAATATCACGTGAGTTCGTCATAAGTTCTTGGAATGTTGGACACTCTGTGGATTTCTTAGGCCGTGTTTGGCCTAGTTTTTATTTGGAATCACTTTTATATTTCTATTTAGTTATTTTTTACGGAAGCCATTATATCTTGAAAGTCATTTACGTGATATTTTTCTTGTGTTTTGACTTCCAACTAAAATCTAAAAAAAATAACTTCCAAGATTAGACAAAAAGTAAAGTTGTTATGAGCGAGTTAACTTTTGTAACAAATTAAAATTAGGTATAACCTCTCTCCCTCAACTCATTCTATATAAGAAGTGGAAGCCAAAAATAACTTTCAAATATAAATTTTACCAAACACCCCTAGAGAAGGAAATGCTACTTTTACCTCTTTAAGATGCTCGCTTATGATGCTACATACATCATACCATTATCATCCATCCAATGTAAAGTAGGGCTGTCATCAGAGCGGATATCACAATATCCGACTCCGCTCCGTTTAGTATTATCCGAATATCCGATTCCGAATACTATCCGACGGATAATATATTTTTCTATTCGAATTCGACTCCGTCGGATAATATCTGAATTCGGATAATAATTCGAATACTTAAATATTTCAACTTTGTCTTGTAATAACTTGTAAATTTAATTCTTTGTATAGTCTATGAATATCATATATTTGAATTAATAAATATTCAAGTTATTAATGTTTAGTTAAATTTTAAATAACTTGAATTCTTTATTTAAATATACCTTAGATAATAACAAATGACTTAACTAATTTATGTAAATTAATAAAATTACTAAAAATAAAAAATCGCAATAAGCTTTATTATTAATGCTCAACACGTCTTAAGAATATTTCAAATAATAAATTACAATTTATTTAAACATATAAACATCATTAAAATTAGAAGAATTTATCAAAATATATAATCGGTCGGATAATAATCGGAGTGGATATCTATTTTCTGTTTCTGCTTCGAATGTTAATCGGATAATTAAACAGATATTCGGATATGTCCGTCGGATATCTTAATCGGATAAATATCCGGCTAATCGGATGCGGATACAAATCGGAGTCGGATATTATACAGATCTTTTGACAGCCCTAACGTAAAGTAGTAGAAAATGGCATGTCTTATTAACGAGACAGAAAGCAGCTTCCACGTGCAACTTTGTGCCGTGTGTAAGTACGTTAGTAGAAAATGGCATCTATTTCAAGGCAGTTTTATACAGTTGTGTTTGGGAAATAAGAATAGCTCAATGCCTCTGGTCCCAAGCTCACTAGGAGAAATGCGAGTATTCACGATGGCCTTTACTCAAAAATCCGTCATGAATAGAATTCCCACGGCTTTACCGTTGTCGTTAAGCTTGTCGCGAATACTTGGCGATGGAAAAACAAAATGCCGTCGCTAATGTGCATCATTATTCGCGACGGCTAAAGTTAGTCGTTTAGTCCACTATTAGTGACAGTTAATTTACTCAGTGGTAGTTAAAAGTAGATTATTAGCTATGGCTAAAATAAGTAGCGCGACGATTATTTATTTAGCTGTTGCAAATATTAGACGATTATTTATTAGCTGTTGCAAATACTAGTATTTGACTATTTGATACAGCTGAAACAAATAACCGTCTCTAATAATCTAATATTAGCGACAGTCAATTATTTAAGCCGTCACGAATATTTGACTTTTGCGACGACTGGAACAAATAGTCATCGCAAATAGCCGACTATTAGTGACGGCTATTTGTTTCAACCGTAGCAAATAGGCAAATATTTGCTACATCTATTTATATAGCCATCGTGAATATGCATTAATGGCCACGAAAAAAATATAATCACAAATAACTGGAATCCGAAGTTATGGATCCGGAGCTGGGTCGGATCGGTACAAGAGGCCCGGCGGGGATCCGGAAGGCGGCGGTCGCAAAGGCGGGGTTGAGGATCCGAGGCCGAGGGTCGCTCGTTCGGACGTTGGCTTGCCTTCGGACGGTGGGGCCGAGACTCCTTCAGTCGGGGAGGCAGCCGGCGCAAGGCGTCGAGACCGGAGAGAGAAATCCGAGGTCGGCGGCCGAGACCGACTCGAGAAGGTCGGCGATGATTCGAATCGAACTCCTGCAGGAGGGAAAGAAGAAGAAACCGGTCAGCAGGAGTCCCGGGCTTCGACCCTAAAGAACCCCCTCCGACGGTCAAGTTAGCTCCTGAAGATGATTCGATTCAGAAGGCAAAGAATAGCTTTAATGCTTTTTGGACTATAGTCATTTAGGGTCTCGAAGGCATAGAATTGCATACCTTTGGCAATAAATAGCGGTGTATTTATAGCAGAGGATAGAGGATGGTTAACGGTGACAGCCGATATAGGACTATGTCCGGACTTACTGGTAAACCGCCATAGTGCCTAGTCCTCCACCGGAGTGGGCCGGACTCGGCTATCGGGCCGAAGGGGGTTGGGCCGCTGATGGGCCGAAGCCTGCTGGGCCTGGGGCTGTCGGGCTGCTACCGGGCCGTAGGCTGATGGGCCGCTGACGGGCTGAAGCCTGTTGGGCCGGGAGCAACGGTGCCGCTTACGGGCCGAGGGCTGTTGGGCCGCTGATGGGCCGAAGGCTCCCTGAGGGCTTTGTACTGCTGCTGCTGGGCTGAACTGGGTTTGGGCTTATTTTAATGGGCCGAATCGGATTCTGCCTCATCACATAGCCCCCCACTCTTGTCTTCCTCAGTTTTGAGATGGCGAGAGTATAGCCCGAAGCTGGTTGGGGAATAGCGTAACAGGTGCTTTACCCGAAGCTTTCTGTTCCTCTTATTGAAAAAGAGGGTGCCCTCGGTCGGCCGAGGGTTAAGTAGCTACTTCGTCTTCATTCAGGATGGCGACGAAGGCCTTTGTCTCTGAGAGCGAAGGGCCGAGCCCTCTGACTCGCGTCAGACTTCATTAAATGGACGGGACGGGTGTCGCTTCGCGAAGAAGCACGGGACACGCGTCGCGCATCCGGCCGCTCCGTAAAAAGCACAAAAGGATCCTGACCGTTGGCGGGTCGCGGATCGCCTCGGCTCTCTGCCCGAGGTTCTACTCGGATTGCCGCCGCTCCCTTCTCCGGCACGCGGATCGGGACACGTGGCGGGCATCCGAGTGATCAGCCGAAGGGTCGGAGCGCTTTCAGCCGTTGATCGTTCTGCTTCAAGTCCCGGAGCCTGCCCGTCATCATTGCCGAAGGACGGTACACGTGGCGGGCATCCGAGAGGAGCGGTGAGACGACGGGGATGATCTCGGCCGTCGGCCTTGGCAGGAAGGGCTTCGAACGGTGCCTATAAATAGGAGCCCTTCGCAGAACACTGTTCTTCTTCTTGCTTCTGCGCCTGCGTTGCTTTGCGATCACCTGAGCTCTCCCTCCTCTCTGGCGAAAGGCTAGCTTCTCTGAAGGCGTCGTCCGAGCTTGCTGGCCATCGCGGGAAGATCTACATCCCTCGGAGCGCTTTGTTGGCGGAGTTGGGTGATTTGAGAGGCTGCTCTCGGTCCAGGAGAGATCTTTTCCCCCTCTTGAGAGTAAGCCTTGATCTCCTTTCTCGCCTTCCCGACCTTATGGTCCATAGCTCTTCTTCGAGCGAAATTACTCCTTCGGACGAGGAGTATACTCCGTCCCTTTCCCCCAAATCTTCTGTGTCATCTCCCTATACTCTGGACTCCCTCGCCTCTGTAATGTCCGGAGAGCCCGAAGCTTCCGGGGCCGAGGCCTCCGAGGCCGAGGCGTCCGAGGAGGTTCGAACTCCGGGCCAGGCTTCCACCTCGGGACGTCGTCGTCCCGAGACTGCTTCGGAAGCAGCCTGTGCCCTTTCGGACGAAGAGGTTAGCAACCTTGCTTCGTACTTTCAGCTTCCTTCATGGATGACGCCTTATCGGCCTGGCTCCACCACCAGAGCCAACACTCCCCGCCCGGGTACCTTTTTTATCTATGAGGATAGCTTCCAGGCGGGCTTTCGTCTTCCTCTCCCCACCTTCGTCATTAACCTCCTTTGCTTCTACGGGTTGGCCCCGTCTCAGCTTTTTCCCAATTCTTGGCGCACCGTATACGGCTTTTTGGCTGTGTTCGCCCGTATACAGACTGTTCCTTCCATCAACATCTTCCGCTACCTCTTCAAAATCCAGAGGCAGGGGAGATCCAAATGGTATTGCTTCGTCCCTCGGATCGGGCGAAGCATCTTTTCCGGGAAGCCCTCGTCCATCCATGGCTGGAAGAGGAAGTTTATCCTCATTTCCCTGCCGGAGAACGAGAAGAGCGTGTGGCCCTTCCCTACCGAATGGACGCCGCTGGCCGCAGGCCTCTCGGATCCTCCCGTCCTGACCTCCACCCAGAGCACCCTTGTGGGCCACATCCAGGCTATGGCCCCGTACGACATCTGGGGGCTCCTTAGCAAGGCGGAGCTGTTTGTGAACGCCGGGGTATGGCCGGACCCTCAGTTCGATCCGGAGCGGGCCTTCCCTTACCTTCCTCCCGGGGAGACTCCGCAAGGCAGCGAAGGAAGTGCCGAGGCCGCTCCTCCGGCCGAAGCTCCTCCGGCCGACGAGGTTGCTGAAGCTTCGGCCGAGGGTAAGTCGATTGTAAGTTGCAACTTCTGTGTTATTTGTTTATAACACGTCTTCTCTTGCTTGCAGCAATGTCCGGGATCGAGGCCCTCCTGAAATGGATAGCCGAGCAGCGCGGCCAAGGCCAGCTACGACCCCCGCAGGCGGCAGGCGGGTCGGGACGCGGCGTTGTAGCCCCGAGCGTTCGAGCCGGGATCGCCATGACTGCGGCCTCCTCCGAGGGCCGTGCTGCTGCCGCCGCTCTCGAGAGGGAGCGAAAGACCAAATATGCCGCCCGAAGGGGCGGCCGATCGTCGAAGCGGCCTCGGGCGGAAGAGCCTGAAGAGGCAGAACCCGCCCCGTTGGTCAGGAGAACCGCCGGGGCCCGAAGGGCCGCAAGGCTGGCGTCCCCCGAGGCGCCGAGGAGCGACTCTCCTCCGGCCGCGATGGCTGGAGCAGAGCATGAGGGCGCCGGGTCGCGGGCGCCTCGCGCGCAGGAGCGCGAGCTGTGGGTCCCTGAGCCGGGGATCTACAGAGATGAGAGCATAGAGGACTCTCAGACGTGCCTCCGTCTGCTCCGCAGCCTCACTCTCCCTTCGGCCCTTGTGGAGCTGAAGGACTACTCGGTCACCGATCTGGCGGCGATGAGCGCCCGATTGGCGGTCCAGGTAAGAAGCTCCTGAGTGTGCTTCAGTCTAGCTTTCCTTAGCTTCAATTTTTGCTGATCCTTGTCTGCTATCGGTCCGTAGGCCGCGATTACGGGTAGTGTCCTGCTTCACCATCAGGAGCTGCTCCAAGACAGGCTCTGGGAGGCCGAGAAGGCATCGGCCTCGGCGGGTTCGGGTGAGGGCCCTTCGGCGGGGCCTAACATCGAGCCCATGATTGACGGGCTTGTGGCCACGAACGCCCGGACGCGGGCGCAGTTGGAGGAGAGGGCAGCAGAGGCCCGTGCTTCTGCCGAGGCCAGGACGAAGGCCGAGCGGGAGAAGGAAGAGGCCGAGCGGGAGCTTTCTGCGGCCCAGGCTGAGATCCGGGCCCTTAAGGCCCAGATCTAGGACAAGGACGCCCGGCAGGCTTCGAAAAATCGCCGCCATGCCGAGGAGATGTCGGCCCTGAAGCAGGAGCTGGAGGAGGCGATGGATTCGGCAGTGGCTGATTATAAGGCCGGCCCGGACTACGTCGAAGAAATAATTCAAGCCCAGCTTCTGGCGGCCTCCTCGGTCTTCGACATCGGGCTGGCCGTCGCCCAGAAGGCCTGTCCGAGCGTGGACCTTACCGGGCTTGCCTTGCCAACGGGTGAGGAAGCCAATGAGCTCCTATCTTGGTGGAAGGAGCTTATGGCTGAGAGGGCCCCGGTCCCGGCGGAAGGCGATGAGGCCGTACCAGCCGAAGAGGCCCCTGTCGAAGCTGCCCCGCATGACGCTGTGCAGATCGTCGATTCCCCTTCTCCCTCTCCTGGCCGAAACCCAGTTGAAGTGGACGGGGTTGTAGAGGACTGACACGGGGGCTTGCCCCGGTTTTTGTTTTTCTTCTTATGTAAGCCTGCGGCCAGGTGGATGGCCGGTTTTGTACTTCCTTTTCTGTATATATACAAGGAGTATTTTTGGTTTTACCTTGGTGTTCGTGCATGGTCGACCGAATCTGGCTTTTCAGAAATCCAACATCCTGTCGTTGTACGCTATAGTTTGCAATGCCGAGACCCGATGTAGGTTCGGATAGAAAGTTGATAAAATATCGCCACAGATAGTTTATACAGCCGGGGCCTTTACTAACGTGGTTCATATGACCCGTAGGGATATCCTGTCGCTCTTGAGGCGGTTTGCGTGGCCGAAGCCACTTCCGATTTTGCTTACGCGGACTGATATACCTTGCCGCTCCCGATACGGTTTGCATGGCCGAAGCCACTCCCGGTACGGTTTACACGGGCTTAGAAAACCATGCCGCTCCCGATACGGTTTGCATGGCCGAAGCCACTCCCTGTACGGTTTACACGGACTTAGAATACCATGCCGCTCCCGATACGGTTTGCATGGCCGAAGCCACTCCCGGTACGGTTTACACGGACTTAGAATACCATGCCGCTCCCGATACAGTTTGCATGGCCGAAGCCACTCCCGGTACGGTTTACACGGACTTAGAAAACCATGCCGCTCCCGATACGGTTCGCATGGCCAAAGCCACTCCCGGTACGGTTTACACGGACTTAGAATACCATGCTTCCTGAAGAAGGGTCCTTTATTCATACTTTCCAGCTAAAAGTCCGGAAAAAAGTGATTTACATAAAATAACGCCGAAGGCGCTCTACATTCCAGGTGCGAGGGAGAGGCTGGCCCGAAAGGGTCTCCAATCTATAAGTCCCTCGTCTGATTACTTCTTTGACCCGATAAGGCCCCTCCCAGTTGGGGGCAAGCTTTCCTGAGGCTTCGGCTGGTTTGGAAGCATGGGCATTCCTCAACACGAGGCTCCCGATTTCAAAGCTTCGGGGCTTCACTCGAGTGTTGTGGTACTTAGCCATGCGCTGCTGATAAGCTGCCAGCCGGATACGAGCCTTGTCTCGGGTCTCTTCAATGAAGTCCAGATGATCTTTCAAGCCTTCTTCGTTGGCCTCTGGATTGTAAGCAATGACTCTGGGAGAGGGAAGGCCGATTTCTACTGGAATAACGGCCTCTATCCCATAAGCCATGCGAAATGGAGTTTCGCCGGTAGGAGTTCGGCTCGTCGTCCGATAGGCCCACAGAACACTCGGCAGCTCCTCTACCCATCGGCCTTTAGCTTCGCCGAGGCGGGTTTTCAGTCCCTGCAATAGGCTTCTGTTGGTGACCTCGACCTGGCCGTTTGCTTGAGGATGGGCTACCGAAGTAAATTTGTGGAGTATGCCGAAGCTGGCGTAGTTGTCGCGGAACCGACGGCTATCGAACTGCTTTCCATTATCTAAGATGATGGCTTGGGGGATGCCGAATCGACAGATGATGGACTTCCATACGAAGTTCCAAGCATTGCTGTCGGTGATTGATGCGAGGGGTTCGGCTTCTACCCACTTAGTGAAATAATCTACCGCCACGATGAGGAATTTTCTTTGGCCGGTGGCGATGGGAAAAGGACCCAGGAGGTCGATTCCCCATTGAGCGAAAGGCCAGGGGTCGGATAAGGGGGTCAGAAGGGTGGCTGCCTGGTGGATGAGGGAGCTAAACCTCTGGCATTGGTCACAGCGCCGTACGAGGGCTAAAGCGTCCTCTCGGAGTGTCGGCCACCAGTAGCCTTGCCTTAGAAGTTTGTGAGCCAGGGCCCTTCCTCCCGCATGCGCTCCGTATACCCCTTCATGTACTTCTCTCATGGCGTAATCGGCTTCAGTCGGGCCGAGGCACTGCAGCAGCGGTCGGCCGAACGACTTCTTGTATAGCAGCCCGTCCAGGAGGAGGAAATGGGATGAACGTTGCCGAACGTGCTTCGCCTCTCTTGAGTCTGGCGGGACTTCTCCTCGGAGGAGAAAAGTGATGAGGGGAGTCATCCATGTCTCGGCTTCGGCCTCAATAATTTGCATGGCTTCAGGCTCGCCGAGGCTCGGTTCGGCCAGTTCCTCCACCAGGATCATTCGGCCTCCTCCCCTGTCTTGAGTTGACGCCAACCGGGACAGTGCATCGGCTCGGGCATTCTCGGCTCTCGGGATCCTCACGATTTCATAAGAATCGAATTGAGCGAGGATCTTGCGAGTTACCTGGAGATAAGATGCCATTATTGTATCCTGAGCCTCATATTCCCCGGAAATATGGCTAGCGATCAACTGAGAATCGCTGAAAACTTTCAGGTTCCGAGCGCCGAGCTTCTTCGCGGCCCGGAGGCCAGAAATGAGAGCTTCATACTCGGCAGCGTTGTTAGTCGCTGGAAAAGAGAAATGCAAAGCGTACTCCGTGACGACTCCTTCGGGCGATGCCAGGATCCAACCCGCGCCGCTGCCCGTGGAGCATGCGGAGCCGTCTACAAATAGTTGCCATTCGTCTACTGGCGTAGGAGCCGAAGTTCCTTCGGCTTCGGGTGCGTCGGCCTTCGGCTGAAACGCCGAGATAGCGCCAGGAGTGAGCTCGGCGATGAAGTCTGCTAACGCCTGGGCTTTTATTGCTACTCGAGGCGCGTAGGAGATGTCGAATTCTCCTAGCTCAATCGCCCACTTTGCCAGCCTGCCGGATACCTCCGGTCGGGAGAGAATTTGCCTCAGGGGCTGGTCGGTAAGAACTTTTACCGAATGAGCAAGAAAATAAGGCCGGAGCCTCCTCGCGGACGAGACGAGGGCCAGAGCCAACTTCTCCAGGGCAAGATACCGGAGTTCTGCTCCTTGAAGGGCTCGGCTGGTATAGTAAACTGGCTTCTGAACGCCATCTTGTTCTCGGACGAGGACGGCGCTGAGAGCCGTCTCGGAGACTGCGAGGTACAGGCTCAGCGGCTCCCCGGGGACTGGCTTGGACAGAATGGGGACTTTGGAGAGGTAGGCTTTCAGCTGGTCGAAGGCCGCTTGGCACTCATCCATCCAGTCGAAGCTATTGGCCTTCTTCAGCAACTTGAAGAAGGGGAAACAGTAGTCCGCCGCCCTCGACATGAAGCGGCTTAGGGCTGCGATCCTCCCGTTCAGCTTCTGTACCTCTCGGAAGTTTGCCGGGGGGCGCATCTGTATGATAGCCGATACCTTCTCGGGGTTAGCTTCTATTCCTCGGTGAGTGACCATGTAGCCGAGGAACTTCCCTGAAGCTACCCCGAAAGCACATTTGGCCGGATTTAGTTTCATTTTGTACCGCCGCAACGCGGAGAAGGTTTCGGCCAGGTCGGCCAAGTGGTCCTTGGCGACGCGGCTCTTCACCAGCATGTCGTCGATGTAGACCTCCATGTTGCGGCCGAGTTGTGGGGCAAAGACCTTATTGACGAGGCGCTGAAATGTCGCGCCGGCATTCTTCAAACCGAAGGGCATCCGGGTATAGCAATATAGGCCCAGATCGGTTGTGAAGCTAGTTTTACTCTCATCATTCGGATGCATCCGGATCTGGTGATAGCCTGAATAGGCGTCAAGGAAGCTTAAGAGCTCGTGGCCGGAGGTTGCGTCCACCACCTGGTCTATCCGAGGCAGCGGGAAGCTATCCATCGGACAGGCCTTATTGAGGTTGGTGAAGTCCACGCACATTTGCCACTTGCCATCCTTTTTTGGCACCATCACCACGTTGGCGATCCAGTCCGGATGATGCACCTCTCGGAGATGTCCGACGTCCAGCCCCTTCTGTACTTCGGCTTGGATGGCGGCTCTCCTTTCTTGATTGAAGGTGCGCCGCTTCTGCTTTACCGGGGGCTGGTCGGGATCGGTATGGAGTCGGTGCTCTGCTACCTCCAGGTCAACCCCAGGCATGTCCGCCGGAGACCAGGCGAAGACGTCGAGATTCTTTTTCAAGAACTCGGTGAGCTTTTCTGCTTCGGTCTTTTCTAGGCCGGAGCCTATCATCAGGATTCGTCCTTCGCCTCCCGGAATCGGAATGGTGAGGAGTGCTTCTCCCGGAGATGCCTCGGCTGATGATTCGATTGCTAGGGTTTCGGCTGCAGCCTTCCCTTTGACCGAGATCATGTAGCACTGCTGGGCTGCTTCTTGATTCCCTCTGGCCTCGCCTATTCCATGGCTGGTATGAAACTTCAGCTTCTGATGGAAAGACGAAGGCACGGCTCCGACCCCGCCGATTAGCCTTCGGCCGAAGATGGCGTTGTAGGCCGAATCGACCTTTACAACGGCAAAGTCCGTATCAACGGTTAATTGCCGGGGGGCGGAGCCTAAGGTTACAGGGAGCCGAACAATACCCTCTACTCGGCAGGGCGAACCATTAAAACCGAAGAGGGGGCCCCGGTGAGGTTTCATATTAGCCTCACTCAATCCCATTTTTTCAAAACAATCATAAAATAAGATGTTTGGGGCGCTTCCATTATCGACAAATATTCTATGTACATCGTAGCTATTTATTACAGCGTTTATAACGAGGGCGTCGTCGTGAGGGACCTGAATATCAGTCAGGTCCTCTGAGCCGAAGGTGATATCTTCTTGACGAGGCCGCTTCGGCTCGACGTCAGTTGCCGCTATAGTGGCAGAGCTGCGCTGCCGTGGCCTTGATCCCTCCCCTGGCCCTCCGGATATCATCATGATAGACCCAGAACTGGGTCTTTGATGGGATGCCTCTACCGAGGCCGAGGTGACCTTTGGCGGAAGAGCGGCTTCTATCGCCGGGTGCTGCTGCGGCCTGGGCGTTTCAGGGACGTCCCGGTTCCGCTGCGGCGAGGGTTGCTCTCGTCGGTACTACGGCATTCTTCCCTCTCGGATGAGGCGGTCGATTTCCTCCCGGAGCTGCCGGCACTCATCCGTCGTGTGGCCGATCTCCCGGTGATACTCACAGTATTTGCCGGGATCCCTTCGGCGAGGATCCGTCTTGATGCGGTCTGGTCGCCGGATCATGCCTTTTACCTCCATGAGCATTCGGGAAGGGGGAGCAGGTAAGGGTAGGTACCGCGGTTGCGGGTCCCGTCGCCTTTCCCTGTCCCAATCCTCCCGGCGGTATCGCTTTCGGGAGGGCTCTTGGTCTTCTGGCCGAGGTCGGGCTACCAGGGCAGGCGCCGAGGCTGCTTCGGCCGCGCCTTTACCTCTGGACATCATCAGGGCCTCGCGGTTGATGTATTTATGGGCTCGGGCCACGAGGTCCTGGAAGGTAGGGGGATGGCGTTTCCCGATGGAGCCGAGGAGCCCTTCGTCCCGACACCCGCTGATCACGGCCGAGACCGCGATCGAGCTGTCGAGGTTCGGGATTTGGGCGGCCTCGGTCCGGAACTTGGTGAAGTATTCCTGAAGAGTTTCGGTGGGGCCTTGCCGAATGGCTAACAGGCTGGCGGAGGTTTTGCACTGCCGGGTGGCATCATAAAACTGGTCGATGAATAATTGGCCCAACTGGACTAAGGAGTGGATGGAGTTGGGGGCCAGTGTCTCGAACCAGGTGAGGGCGGTTTTCTCAAGGGTGAGGGGGAAAAGTCGGCAGCGGACTGCCTCGGGGACCCCTCGGACCGTGAGGAACGCGTTGAATCTCTGGAAATGACAGACCGGATCTGTCATTCCGTCGTAGAGAGGGCCCTTCGGCAGCTTGAAATTGGGAGGCACCTCGGTAGCCAGGAGCTCCGCTGTGAACGGGGTATGCTCCAGGATGTTGCTGGCAAGAGGTGCCCTTATGGCCGGGACACCATCTGCTGCATTTCCTTGCGCATTGCCGTCAGCCGCCGGTCCAGGTCCGGGGCGGTCGAGGTAGCGACTGATTGTCCTCCAGTCCGGTCCGGACGGAATTCCGACGAAGCATAGTCCTGCTCCGTCAGGCGGTCAGCGCGAGGAGCTCGGGCAGGCAGTGCTGAGGGCTCGCTGCGTGTCGTAGCGGTTTCGGCAAGGGAAACCGGCGCAGGAGTTGGCCGAAACCTCGCATCTTGGACCGGACAGGGTGGAGGGAGTGGTACCTGTTGAGGAAGCTGGCCCAGCAGCCCCATGCGCTGGGCGATGGTGGACACCATCTCCTGCAGAGGTGCTAGGGAGGTGACGGCTGCGGCCAGCGTAGCTACTTGCTGCTGGAGCAATCCCACCCGGTCGTCTCCCGCGGCGTGCGACTCCGATATGACTGGCAGAGTCGTGCCTGGCGGGGCGGACGGGGCGCCTTCAGAGTGTTGTAACTGCGCGGAGGCTTCCCGCGTCTCTGCTTCGCTTTGTCCGGATCGCCGGGTGACAGGTCGTTGAGACATGACTTGTTTGTTTGTTTCCCACAGACGGCGCCACGTGATGTAGCCGAAGCTATCACGACCGGATTCCGAAGCTGGAATCCGAAGTTATGGATCCGGAGCTGGGTCGGATCGGTGCAAGAGGCCCGGCAGGGATCCGGAAGGCGGCGGTCGCAAAGGCGGGGTTGAGGATCCGAGGCCGAGGGTCGCTCGTTCGGACGTTGGCTTGCCTTCGGACGGTGGGGCCGAGACTCCTTCAGTCGGGGAGGCAGCCGGCGCAAGGCGTCGAGACCGGAGAGAGAAATCCGAGGTCGACGGCCGAGACCGACTCGGGAAGGTCGGCGATGATTCGAACCGAACTCCTGCAGGAGGGAAAGAAGAAGAAACCGGTCAGCAGGAGTCCCGGGCTTCGGCCCTAAAGAACCCCCTCCGACGGTCAAGTTAGCTCCTGAAGATGATTCGATTCAGAAGGCAAAGAATAGCTTTAATGCTTTTTGGACTATAGTCCTTTAGGGTCTCGAAGGCATAGAATTGCATACCTTTGGCAATAAATAGCGGTGTATTTATAGCAGAGGATAGAGGATGGTTAACGGTGACAGCCGATATAGGACTATGTCCGGGCTTACTGGTAAACCGCCATAGTGCCTAGTCCTCCACCGGAGTGGGCCGGACTCGGCTATCGGGCCGAAGGGGGTTGGGCCGCTGATGGGCCGAAGCCTGCTGGGCCTGGGGCTGCCGGGCTGCTATCGGGCCGTAGGCTGATGGGCCGCTGACGGGCCGAAGCCTGTTGGGCCGGGAGCAACGGTGCCGCTTACGGGCCGAGGGCTGTTGGGCCGCTGATGGGCCGAAGGCTCCCTGAGGGCCTTGTACTGCTGCTGCTGGGCTGAACTGGGTTTGGGCTTATTTTAATGGGCCGAATCGGATTCTGCCTCATCATGCATTAATGGCCACGAAAAAAATATAATCACAAATAACTTGTTTCGCAATGGTTATATAAATAGCCGTCACGAATAATCATTTTTGTTTTAAAAAATACTCTAAATTTTAAAGAAGTCACATCTATGATACAAACACTTGTATCCAATACAAACACAATAACGAACACATAACTTATACAAACAAAATAATAAACACAAAATAACCAATCACATTATAAACACGCATATGTCAAAAGTATCATTCAATACAAAATAAAAATGTACATCCATCGAGGCCAAAATCAGGTTTCAGGTCCTCATCATCCTTCTCCCCTCCCGACGCCTCCTCCTCCTCCTACGACTGTAAGGGTAGCTGGAGCTGCGAGGCCGACTGCGATTGCAGTTGGGGCTGCAAGGGCTGTTGCCGCTGCAAGAGTCCATACATATGTAGCTCTGCCATGATCTCATCCTTGAGCTGCACCCTCAGCTCTTCTGTCGTCCGCTTGTGCTGCTGCCGGTACTACTCCTACTGCTGCCGATACTGCTCATGCTGCTGGCGATATTGGTCAAACTCGGCCTTCATCCCCTTTAGCTGCTCCCTGAGGACCTGAACACCACCATTGCCGGTGGTGGCACCGTCATGGGATGTCACCCGCGACCTCAGGGTCTCGTCGTGTTCGCCATAGTGAATACGGCCAGGCCTATTCGGTCTCATTACTATGGTGAAGGCCTGCTCAGGAGTAAGGATAGGAGGTGGGGGAGTCGAGTCGTCGGCGGGGGTAGGGGGTGCATCAACTCCATCATGCGTTCCTATTTTTAAAGATAAAATATTTCATATATAGATAAAAGATAAATATTTAAAATCAACAGTTGCCATTAGTGTACGGCTTTCTGAAAATCAACATTTACTTCTTTCTTGTATGTCATCCTTAGGTGAGCGCAGTTGGCCTTCTTCCTTGCCGAGATTTTCGACAATAAAAAGAATATATTTATTACATATTAATTGAACCTTATATAAACAAACAAAATATTCAAATAAAATATTCACATGTTACCTGAACTGGTTGGCTAGCCCAAGTCTCACACATTGTCTGCCATTGAACCAGATCTCTCCACAGCAGAGGATTTTCTACAGCCTCTTGGAACGACTTCGATGTAAAATATTATCACAGATACATAATTTAACATAAGTTGATTAATAATAAAATAATATGATGAATACATAATTTCTTTTAAATAAATACTACGCTTACCTTCGACTTAAGGTGGAACCTCTGATACTTCTGCAGGCGGTCCATATACCTCAAAATGGCTGAGAGGGTCAGAAGTAGAGAGTCGCGACCCCTTGGAACTCTGTCCCATAGTAGACGGTTGAGAGGCAGCTAAAGTGTACAGAGGACGATGTGAGGGCACCTGGTGAGGACGCCTACCACCAAACATCTGTTAAATTTAAACAACTTAGTTTTCAATATAAACAATATAATTCTAATACATAATATCAATGAAAATATAAAAATAACGAAATAACAATGAAAAAAATACTATTGAATAAACACACTTACAGTAATTTAAGTCTACAGTTGAGATTTTCTATGTGGTACAACAGTTGGTATGTCAACTTCTATATAATGCATTGCTTGTAGCCCATCAGTATTTATATATTTACAGTACTATAGGGATATCAAAAACAGGATGTTGTGGGGATTCCTCCTCTTCATCTCCTTCTACTTCATCTGACATGTTATAATAATCTCATGGTGATGACTTAATTGGCATTCTCCGATTTTGTGCATTATAAGCATCAACATAAAAGACTTGTTCCACCTGACTGGCTAGTGCAAACAGCTCGTCGACCTGTAGTCTACGTTCCGTATTTATACTAATTATACCACGGTCATCAATTTTGAACCCCATTTCTTTGTTATATACTCCCACCATTCACATTCAAACAAAGTTACACATCATTTCTAGTCATACCATAATTCAATGATATCAAGAACTTCGTCATAGTACCCATTACATCTGACTCAAGTTCAGCTTTAACTATGACACCGATATGACGAGTCTTCCTTCTACTGTCAAAATCTTTTGTATGGAATCTAAACCTATTTGCAATATTAGAATATGAGTCAGCAAATCTTGACAGACTAACTGACAGTACTTCAATATCCAGAGTACAACGAGAGTCGCTAGTCAACTTCAACTGCTTAATACACTCATTAAACCACCAGATTAAAGTTGATGGCACCGAATATCTAGATGTAATTTCCTCCTCATAGTCTGTACAAAAGATATCAACTTCTTCTAGTTGGTCAAGTATGTACAAGTGTACAACATCTCTCTCTTTCTCCATTAATAATCGAGATGTTCTTTGCTTAGTTGGACGACCAACTGGAGTAAAGATAGACAGCTGGACTTCAAGAGTCTCATATGGACCATCATCATAGTCTCGATGAGGTCGGTTGAAATAAGACTCCGATTTTTGTTTGTACAATGAAATAAAAGTGATACTCCCATCTAACATATATCCTTGTATTATTGAACCTTCTAGATAGACTTTGTTTCCCATGTAATCTTTTAGTCTCTTTTATATCATTCAACAGGATACATCCATCGATACTAAATTGATCCCACCATCCTTGCCTCGTATGCTAAGTACACTGTCAAATGAATCAAAACATCAAAAAAGGATGGTGGAAGAAGTTGCTCTAACTTGATAAAATCAATATAATATCTATCTCCAATTTCTACATACTTTGAAAAGTCAACACTTTCGAACATAAAGCTTTGAAATATTGACTCAATTCAGTAACCGGATATGCCAACTTTTTTGCAACATTTCCCCGGATGGCTAGGCAAAGTAGCTCTTGCATGTAAACATGACAGTTATGACTTTTCAATCTTGAAATCGTCTATTCTTCAAGAGACATATATCTTGTAAGGTTAGATGAGTATCTATCTGGAACCTTAAGGCCTTTAAGAATGCACATAAATTTTTACTTCTGAGGTTTGCTCACTATATATATGGTCCCAGGCAACTTGTACTTCTTATTAGAAATTTGTTCACAATGCAGCTCATGACGTATCTCTACTCTTATAAATTTTGTCTTGACTTTAAGTTGTCTTTTCTATTCTTAGATAGATTAAATATATCTAGTATGTTATCACATAGATTTTTTTTTTTAATATGTATGACATCTAAATTATGTTTGATGGTGAGAGAAGTCCAATATAGTAACAACCTGAAGAAAATACTTTGTTTCTTCAAGTTGCTTTAGATGTTTCTTGAAAAGTTTTATGAACCTCATGTCTTTGATACGTTACTGCTGCCTCCATACATCGTAACCTGACAATAATGGTGGTTTGATGCCTTTTGTGATGCTCTTGACACATCTGCCATCAAACCTATTCTTGTAGAGACTTCGTTTCCACCTGTGTTGAATTGGTAAGAAACGACGATGTCTAAAATAACTGAATTTTTCGTTGTACTTCAACCACTGTGTATGTGTCATGTCATTACAAGTTAGGCAAGCAAGTTTATCTTTAGTACTCTATCCAGACAAATTTGCATATACTAGAAAGTCATTGATAGTCCAACGTAACGCCATCCAGCTGAAAATTTTGTTTCTTTGCAGCATCATATGTATGAACACCATTACGCTACAAATCTTCCAATTCTTCTACAAACGGTTGAAGATACACATCAATATCATTCTCCAGTGCCTTAGGACTGAAAATCAATAGTGACATCATCATTTAGAAAGACTTCATACACATCTAAGGCAACATATTATAAGTTGTTAACATCACAGGTCATGTACTGTACGTAGAACTCATGTTCCCAAATGGGTTGAATCCATCGCTGGCTAACCTCAACCGCACATTGCGAATCTCCCTTGCAAAATCTTGATGCATATCATCAGGATATTTTTCATGTCAAAGAGTCCGCTGAATGACGTGCTTCACTAGTATCTTGGTAGGATCGACAAGTACTATACCATGTCATCCACTGGGCTATCTTTAAAGACACAAACAAGTGTTGCAATCTATCCTTCACTAGATAATATCTTAAGACCTTCTTGGCCATCCGCTTTCCACCTCTCTGATTACTGTCTATGTACGTAGCCTCTTGACATTCTAAGCACCGATCTTTATCCTTATTATCTTTTCAGAACAACACACAATCATTTTCACATGCATCAATCTTTTCAAAAGTGAGGCATAATTCTTTGATACCCTTCTTCAATTCATATCAATTTTTAGGTACAAAAACATTAACAGGCAACAAATCCATTATAAGTTCAAGAACTATGTTCATACCGTTAGTTGTCATACAATTTTTAGATTTAATTTGTAACAGCCATAACAAAAATTTCAATTTAGAAAAATTACGATAGTTCTCATGAATAGGTGTTTATGCATCGTTCAACATATTGTAAAACCTCTATGCCTCTACGTTTGGCTCTTGTGTTGGGATCGTTGTGTCGAGATCCGTCCGAAAACACAGCGGAATAAATTTTTCGGGATCAGATTCATCCTGTTTCGAACGATTAAAATAATACCGGAGTAAATCGAATTTACCTTGCGCGGATTTGAATCCGCATTCGTTTTCCAGTTCTGTCGGAGTGATGCCGCAAGTCGCGCAGATGCCCGACCTCTAGCGGTATCCACGCGGTTCTCCTCGCGATGGATCGTCCTCGCTTCCTCGCTCAATTCGACGTTCGTGGATCCCGTCTATCTTTGCGTAATCCGCCGAGACATGCCGATTCAGAATCTCCCGTCGGACGAAAGGCGGAGCGGTCGGAAATCGAAGCGGAGCCTCCAGAGGGCCGGCCTCGTGTCGTGTGTCTAGAAGAGAGGATAGAGATGGAATGACGGCTAGGTTAGGGTTGCTGGCCCCCGACGTAGCATCCGTTCTTTTATAATAAGTTTGTTTGCGGTTTTTCGCAAAAACCCAAACTTATCCGAAATCCTGTCAGATTATCCATCGACTTGAAAACTATTTGCGTGTGACCCTCTAGGCCCAAATACCAGTCCAGTTAATAGCCTATTAAGCCCAGTAACCATTTACTGACTCACTGAATTAATTAATATCCTTATATTCAATTAATCAGCCGAATTTAATGTCCCACAATAAATTCGGACGGACTTCTGATCACGTTAGATGCCAAGCAACATCGCGTGATCTTGGATGGCACTGGGGTTATCGCAACCCTCTATTGGAACCTTTCTGTCATCGGTTAGCACGCGGATATAATCCTTCATCCGTGCAATGTTCCCGAATCGACCTAGGGTATGGTTTACTGTTAAACCATATTCGGTCGATTCACTTGAATCAGATGCCACTAATCTGAATCCGATAACTCCTTATCGAATACAGAATCCGCCCTGGCCAGGGACTTTAAGCGCATCATTCCCGGAACATTCTCTCTCAAACTACCGAGAGCGGATGATCCCGTATTGAACACACAATTACCTTTGAGGACATTTTCCTGAACCCGATCGCTTGACTTATTGATAACCCATGATTAGGGATTCGTTAGTCAAGGTCAAAGTTCAAAAACCTATCAATAAGATATCTTTAGCGTCTCAGGTCTAAGGATCATCCACGCAACCGTGACAAAAAAATCGAGCTGGTTAACAGTGAGGTGTTTACCATCCAGCGATTCATAGTCGGATCAGTTCAGTGAACTCATTCGCCAATGAGTACCTACAGGTCCAGCATAGTGTCTCCACACAAGTGACTTATAAAATCAGTCACCCTCATCATATGAGCTGAAGTAACCTATACTAGTCTATCCGGATGTTCGATGTCCTATCTCAAACATCCTATGACTATGAACAATTAAGAACATGTGTTTATAAGTCTTCGGTCCCGTAATTATGATCTCATTATAATCCAAAGACTGTTGTATATGTTCATGGACTTCATCGTGATACGATAAACATAGATCGAATTAATTACACATATGAATTATTTGCCATTTATTAATAATCTGAATCAGTATATAGTATCAGATTGGCTTTGAGACCATCTAATACTAACATCTTGATCTTCTTCAACTTCGAAAGCGTGACCCTTTTGTAGATCACGCAACATTTCTATCTTCGGTTCAACTCCTCCAACTTCGACAACTTCTTCTACAGTGTGCTCTTGTACAAGTGCTTCTTCTATGATTTATATATGTCTTTCTACTAATGGTTCGCCATGAGACATCCATGTTCTGTATCGTAACCATACATCATTTTGCACAAGATGCTTGAATACTTCCTCTATGGTCAGCTTCTCTGTATTAAGACATTTTTTGCACGGACATTGAATTAACTCTTTGTTATCTCCGTATCTAAATTCCCTCCTATCATCATGGAATGCATACTTTAAAAATTGTCGAACTCAGCAGACATTCTGTCGTGAATATCTATCCAATTTTTATCTAATCCAGCCATGCCAACCTATAATAAAAACAGTCATCGTCTTACATATTAAAAAATTTGTCAACTTCTCCCCTATGTTAGCACAGAGATCCTAAATGATCCACTGACTAAGCTTTCCTTGTTACATGTGGCTGTAGGGAGAGAGAAAAGGGAAGAGCACGAAAAAGCCGAAAGGAGAGAGGTCGAGGTTTAGGAGAGACCAAGCAGAACTCATATTCTCAATTGAAGAACGAACACAGATTTATTAATTAGAATAATGAAAAGTATACCTGCAGCATTCTTATATATGCATGGCTAGTACAAATCAAAGATTTATAAAAACGTAAAAGATTCTCTAACTATAAATTGGAGTTCTTAACCTGTTAGAAAGAAGATTTTAAGACTTGTAACTGACTCCAATTCCAATTCTTACTCTAAAGGGTTGTTTGTTTTAGCGTAAAACTTTGTAAATCACCAGTTTCAAAATCATTGGTTTCAAAACAAGTAAAATTTTCTTATTTTAGAATCATGAAATGTTTGTTTGGTTGTTTGTAAAATAAAACAAGAGGGATGCTATAATCTTCTTGTTTTGGTTACAGTGGGCCTTTACTGTAAACCAAAACAAGGGAATTGGACTGTCAAGTGGACAGACCAGACCCAGACATGATTTTATTTTACATTGTTTTACATCATTCCAAACAATTGAAAACATTGTAAAATGAAACAATTGTTTCAAATTACGCTATTTTACGCTAAAACAAACAACCCTTAAAGTTGGCAAAATTGTCTTATTACGACTTTTTGTTAGTAGTAAATTTTTCCATAATAGGGTTAAAATAGACGGAAAATACAAGAATTGGAGGCTCAAAATGATGCATTAATATTGACAAATTATAACTCACATATACAAAGAATTATGCTTGTTTTACTACAGGGTGCTCAATTTATGTATAGAATTTTCCTTTTCACATTCTTTCCTCTACCAATCACTATGCTTCAGTCACACGATCACCATCTTTTGGTGAACAGGGCAAGGATCTGTCCTTTCATTCTTCTAGTATTAGATAACAGACATAATGTTCTGATAGTATTTAATGACTAATAGTGATTAACGACTTTGGCATGTTTCAATAGAATGCCATTGGGTCACAATAGTTAGCCAATAAAATCACTGGAATATTGGAGAAATAAACACCCTTGAGGAGGAGCGGCCATCCTCTACTAGGTGATTTGATACCTTAGGGATACTTTCAGCACTAAATATTATATGATTTGTATATCACAATACTTTCACTATTTTTCATGTTAGACATGGAAGCCAGAAAGGTAACTTTCTGGTGAATATTTTGTCAAACAAGTGCTGAAAGTCTTGTGATATAAGGAATAGTGAATATAAACAAAATCTTATAACATTTTACCAAACAAGACTTAATAGTGAAAATAAGTAATGCCTTTCTCTCTTCTATTTAAACTCTTATTTTTCTGTCAATGTATCAGTATTTCATATCATACTGAATCAAAAACTCGGAAGGTCTAAAAGCAGACCTGACCCATATAGAGTCACAGTCTATTGTTCCGTACCTCAACAACACGGAAGAGGAAGGCAAAAACTTATATTTCATTTGAAAGTCCACAGGTGCATCAAGCAACAAAATTATCGAAATCTTGGGACGTGCTACAAAATTATTTTCCTCTATATACATAATAACTCAATAGAACTCTTGATTTATATGCTTTAAAGGAACTATGCATTTGCTGATCTCGTTACCACCACAGCTCATCCATTTTTGTTGCTGATCCTGTTCCTTATAACACCTCTGTTTGATAAAGTAGTAGAGTCTATATGCTGGTAAAGTGTCATTGTGTAGAGTAGAATACCGTCTACTCAATTCATGCTTTTCTGCATCAACATCTCATGAAGCAGGACCCCGCTATGGAAGGTGGGAATGTCCCGAGTTTCCAGACACATGCAAACAAGACTTTTTTGGGTTTCACATGGCTGATGCAGATATGTTGGAGTCGCACAATCACAAGAACACCACAAGGTTTCCTAGTAATGTATATTTCCCACAAAGTAGAGATGCTCCACAATCCTCTCCTGAGAATTACTCAAGATGAGAACCATTGGGGGTTCCATTTCTGAGTTCAAATTGTGACGCAACTATACATCCACCTCTGCCTTTCACCACTCATCTTCTAGGCTAACATGATGAAAACAGAGTACTGTACAAACAAGGATGAAGAAGGATACAAATTCGATCCACATTGCTCCGGCTTCTATCAAATTTGCATGCCTCAGAATTGCCGGAATGGCGATGCTCCCAACAGCAGAAGCTCCAGTCAAGAACTTGGCAGCATCCATCCAGCTGAAACAAATATAAAACTCTTAAGGGGTGTTTGCATTCTCAATATTTCCCTGGAAAGTAAAGAATTACGGGAAGTATTTCCCGGGGAGTAAAAAATCACGGACGTATTTTTCTGTAAAACAAAAACACATGTTTGCGAATCTCATGGAAAAAATAGAAAATATGGAGAGAATGCGACGTGAGAATCTGCTGTGGAGAGAGAGAGAGAGAGTGGTAAATATTTCCCGTGGAAATATTTCCCCATGGGAGGAGTGGGGAAACAAATCCCGGGGAAAAAGAAATATTTCGAGAATATGGGAAACATTTTACCAATTACTTTTTACTTGCATTTGCAAAGCATGTGAAAGTTAGTTGGGAAAATATCCCTCGGGAAATTTTAGCCAATGCAAACACCCCATTAGAAGTTGTTGAGTAGCCGGGTTAGAAGTCAACACGCTACGGATGCTTAGCTCGATAAGTATCCAATTCCTCTATAGGAATGGAATTGCCAAAACACAAAGCTGCCAAAAGTAAAGCTTTGGGATGAGAATCAGGTCCAACCAAGGGTTGGGAGGATCTGGACTCCTTACAAAGACAACATTTTGTGGCCTTTCTTCAGCTTGGCTACAAGCTGTGTAAGATTCAACATTGGCAGATAAGCCTACAGAATACAATGTCATAACACACTAACAAAACTTATAAAAATTTATATTGCATTTTTCAAACAAGGACAGTTTAAGTTGCATGATACTCTCCCAGCCCTACCTTCTGAGTTCAAAAGTGTGAAATGTATCACCTTTGAAGTTTACCCTACCTTGCAGAAGGAATCTGTGTGTACCTTCAACTAACCCACAAAGGAAAAGAAACACCGGGACCAGAGGGAGTCGGTGTCTTTGAAAAACAATATGACAGGTAAACAGATATTTTAGATAATTTATGGGAACCAGGCTGCACAGTACTGAGTTGAAAATTTGAAGCTTATTTTGTATGAAGATCCACATCATCACAGGTGCAGACTCTCAGACAATGTAAGAATTAACTAATCACAATGCTCTAACTTAACATGTATAGGCCTGAGGCCACACGTGACTAGGTGACCAAGATTTCCCATCAACGTATGTAAACAAAAGGAAAGCAGCTAATTTAAGAGTCAACAATATTTCTAATTTGATCTCATACTTCAGTGGGATGTGCCCAAACAGAAATATAGATATTGTAATGTAGACTCACCTCCCACCATCTCTGCTTATCAGGAAATGAGTGGATCCCCCACCAAAAAACAAACAAGGCATTGGCACAAGTACATACATAAGAGCTGTAAAAGTGACAAATTGTATCAGCTTCTTTACTAATTATCCAAAAGCAAACAATAGATCTACTCATACAGCCACTACTGACCTGATAACAGTGGCCACCAGTTGTTGTACAAAGCACAAGCCTGACATCCAACAATCATCAAATATTAAACATTAGTTTACACGCTAGCTGTTTATCAAGTTGAAATATTGTTGCAGAACTTATGTGATAGAATAGGACATCTCCTGAAAGGTATGGTAAGTATTCTCCTTAACTAGAGAGGCTGTAAATAAAAGCCTAGTAAATAGAAACATAAAGTTCTGCTTAATCAAGGACTTGACGATCAGTTGTTTGTACTGTCTTAAAATGGAACCAAAAGTTTAAACCAAGTGGTGAAACTGCAGGCTAGCCAACCTAGCTAAGAAATGTGATAGAATAGGACATCTCCTGAAAGGTATGGTAAGTATTCTCCTTAACTAGAGAGGCTGTAAATAAAAGCCTAGTAATCAAGAACAATTTGAAGCATGCAAAGCCCACTGATATTGAGAAAGCTGGGTTGTAAATAGAAACATAAAATTCTGCTTAATCAAGGACTTGACGATCAGTTGTTTGTTCTGTCTTAAAATGGAACCAAAAGTTTAAACCAAGTGGTGAAACTGCAGGCTAGCCAACCTAGCTAAGAAATGTGCATACTATACCATGGCATAGAATTCCTGACTTTCAATAATCAAATTTAATCGGACAGTACCCATAAAAACTATCAAAATATATCATTAACACAGAATTGGATATGCTGGTAATGATAAACAAAGGAACAAAAGAAAAAAGAGGAAATGTATTTATATATATACATATAAATATATACATATATACATTGACAGCCCTCATTAGTAAAATTTTCCCATCTCATTCCACTAATAGATAAATGATAACGCCATGATATAGTAAATGTCCACATTCACTCCATTTGCTTCCATTTCTTTCCTTTTACCTGGAGCATGTAATATCTAAATACTGCATATATATTAAATCTTGGCAAATTTGGTAGAACTTGAAACAGAGCTATTGAAAATAACTCTTGCTTCTTATCTATGTGAAAACAGACAAATAGTATCCCAACTGTAACGTGCATATGATACTCTTTTATTTTGTTAAGATGACGAAAGACTACCACATCCTGAAGTTCACCATGAAATGAATGCTTTTGAACTGATTTAGAATTAACAGTTCTCTTGGCTGAATTTGGTCCTAGGGATGATGCGCAGGAAGAATCTGAACTCAAACTTTAAGGTCCTGTCAAGGCTTATAGATGCACTTCAAGGAGACTAGAAAGGTGGATCTATGGCATGTTGTCAATCATGCAATAACAGCACCTGCATGTTGGAGATCCATGTATCTCACATTTGAAAAGAATAGTTCCGACCCAATGTTCACCAGGTCTGTGTTAATTTTAGGTGGCCTACAAGCCAATCTGACTATGTAAATCTCGTTCATTTATTAATATAATGGCATAATATTCATTACGTGTTAATCGCATTAATTATAGTTCCATAATAAAGTCCGTGAATATGTGCTATAGTGATCAGATTATGATGAGATCATACTAATGAGACTGGTCACTTAAACACACATATTCTTAATCGTTCCAAGTCGGAGGATATCCGAGAAGGACATCGGATATCCGGTTAGACTAGTACAGATTACTCCTGCTCATATGATGAAGGTGACTGATCTCATAAGTCACTTGTGTGGAGACACTAAGGCGAATCTGTAGATGCTCATTGGAGAATGAGTTCACTGAACTGATCCGACTGAATCGCTGGATGGTATTGTACCTCACTGTCAACCATCTTGATTCTATTGTCGCAGTTGCGTGGATGGTCCTCGGACCTGAGACACCAAGGACACCTTATCGGTGGACTTATGTACTTTAACCTTGGTTTACGAATCTCTAGCCACGGGATTCTAAAACGCCAAGGATTGGGTACAGCGGAATACCGTCGAAGGAAATTGTGTGTCAATAAGGAATCATTCACTCTCGGTACTTAGAGAGAAAATGTTCTAGGAAGGATGTGCGGAAGTCCCTGGTCAGGACGGACGATAATATCGGAAAAGGAGTTTTCCGATATTCATCAGCAGCATCCAATCCAAGTAAGTCGACCGGTTAGGGTTTGACAGCACGCCATATCCTGAGTTGACTCGAGAGCATTGTACGAATGAAGAATTATATCCACGCGGTAACTGTCGGCGGAAAAGTTCTAAGAGTGGTTTACTTAACCCCGATACCTTCCGGGTTCACGCAGTGTTGCTTGACACCCAACGTGATCGGAGGTCCGGTTGAATTCGATGTGCGACATCAATTCGATTGATTAATTAATTAATAAAGGGTTATTAATTGATTAATAAAGCCAGTGAGGAGTCACTGAACTTGTTGGGCCATTGACTGGACTGGTAATTGGGCCTAGAGGGTCACACGCAAATGATTCTCAAGGCGATGGATAAATAAGTAGGTTTTATATAAACCGGAGGTTTTTATGAAAAACCACACGGTTTTATAAAACATAGCGAACGGGCTGAGCATGTTAAGTTGCTGCTAACCCTAGTCGTCCCTCCTCTGTTTCTCTCTCTCTCTCTAGCGTCCAGACAGATCCAGATCTGCTCCGCCGCTTCCCCGAATCCCGTTCGACGGGAAATCGTTCGCGCGTTGCGGCGATTGTTGCGGCGACCGGCGGAGGTTTCGTGGGCTGCGAAGAATGAGGAACGTGAAGATATCCGTCGCGAGGAGGATCGCGTGGACTTCTTCGCTAGAGGCCGGGCGCTTGCGCGGCTTGCGGTGTCGCACCGACGGAACCAAACAGTTGCAGATTCGAATCCGCACACGATGAGAACCGATAATCCGATTATCGTGTTTTTAGATTTTTCGAAACAGGAACGAATCTCCGTTTTATTTTATTTCTGCTGCGCGGGAGATCCGGAGAAACCCGAGAACCCAACAGTGGTATCAGAGCCAGGTTCCACTGTTTCTCGTCCCGTTTTGGGTTCCGAAATTAATTATTTCATGATTTATTCTATGCTTAGAGTTCGATTATTTGCTGGATTCGTGTGCATGCGATGAACACGGAATAATTTGATTATTTAATTCTACAATTTTCGAATTTTTTTGGGGTTTATTTATTGTTCTTCGTTGGACGAAGAATCGATGTTTATGGCGGCCTTATTCTGGAATCCCAAGTGTTGGGAAAGAGGGTCGGGATCCCCGATCTTATGGGAAGATCGTCGATCATCCCTAGACCCGTTGTCGGCGTCGGAGAAGCCATGAGAGGCTGATAGGGGGCGGTTCTTCTTCTCCTTCTAGGTTTGTAAAAACCTGTAAAACCAGAAAATGTGGGATTTAAGGGCTCGGACCAGGGCTTGTTAGGCCACCGCCGGCTACCCCACCGGTGCCGGGAAGGTCGCCGGCGGTGGGGGCATAGCCGGCGGAGCCTGGCGGTGCCTGGAAGCCCGGCGGCAGCGGCCTGCAAAATCTCCCACCGCCGGCCTGCTCCTAGGGTTTCTTGTTTGCAGTAAAGGGGGCGTCGGGCTGGGAGACGAGCAGGCGGGCCGGGCCAGTTCGTTTTGAGGCGGACCGGTCTGGGGTATGGTCCAGCGGGCCAGGTCCATGAAAGGATGGGGCCTGGGCGGGCCTGGCCATGAGCCTGTGCTCGGACCAAAGGGGCCTTTGGCTCGGACCATTGGCTCAGTAAATAGGTTGAGCCCACTACCCTTATTCCCTTTTAAAACCCAATTTTAAACACCACAAAACCCCTAGCCAAATTAAAATTAAATTGAATTTCAATTTAAAATTCAAAATCTGTTTTGATATATTTAATTTTTTTTTAATTTGGCAATAATGATTTTGAATCATGTCTATTAACAATTTGTTTTAAATCAATCAGAGTTAATTATTATATTAAATGCTAAACTAATAATTAACTTTGATTTAACTAATTTAACTGTTAAATTAGTGATTAATATTTATTAATCTAATTGTTAGATTATTAATTATTTATATATATAATTGTTAATTATTAATTAAAATTAGTTATTAATTTAAGTGTTAAATTAATCATTAATTTTAATTGACTAATTTAATTGTTAAATTAGTAGTTATCAGTTAATTAGAGTTAATTGTTAATTTAAGTGTTAAATTAATAATTAATTTTAATTAACTATTCTAAGAGTTAGAATTATTAATTATTAACTAATTAGTGTCAATTATTAGTTTAAGAGTTAAATTAATAATTAACATTAATTGACTAATTTAAGTGTTAGATTAGTAATTAATAATTAATTACAGTTGATTATTAATTTAAGTGTTAAATTATTAATTAACTTTGTTGGACTAGTCTAAGAGTTAAATTAGTTATTAATAGTCTAATTGTTAGATTATTAATGTGGTTTGATCTAAATGTTAGATTGTTTAATTATTAGAAATGTTTAAATGACATGGAATAATCTGAAAATTATTAATTTGGAGTGTGTGCACATGTGATGTGTGATTTGATGCTTTTAAATTAGATTTGATTGCATGTTAAGTAAATAAAAGTGTTTTCGAAATTCAAATACCAATTTTGATTAGATCCCAGCTTTCTGAAAGCCAAAATTATTTAATTTTGAAAAACTCTTTTAATTTAGTCATGTGATGCGTTAAATCATGTGTGGAATGTTTAAAACACACCGTGGTCATGGATATGCACTTAATTTATTATTCATGTGATGAATGGATTGTGTGGATCATAGAAATGATGGATGTTTATTAAATTGTTAATAAATAGAGATCTGCGTATCTCTCCCTCTGTCATTCTCCGATGTACTTCTACCTCCCTCTCTCTTGTACTCGCCATAAGGCTCTCTTCTAATTACATGTAATTCTAGAATTAGTATAATCTGATCGAGGCAACCGAGGAAGGAGCGAGGACGATCCACAACTGCAACCAGAAAGGCGATATGATAGAGATCTCTTGCCTATGTATTTGCAGGTTTATCTAATGTAAATGTTATGTTAGATTGTGTGTGCGTTTGACTGTTGGCTCCAGTCAAATCCAATGTGCTATCCATGACCACACTAGACATGTATGAGTTGCATTGTTTTTTTATTATTATGAATCAAAGCAGGTATAGTATTTAGTAAATATATACGATATATTTATATACTATCACTTAGGAGAGACCAAGATAAAAGTTATCTAAATACCCTCAGATAAACTCTAAGTCGTAACGCGAGTAGTTAAGAACTTACCGCATGGTCCACCATCGTTATAGTCATAGGATTCGAATCACTTTAGGCAGGTTTGTTGTACTATCCACAAGGCCTGCTTAATTGAGAGGAGAAACTGTGACTATGGCATTATATGCCTATATGATCGGAGTAGAGGAACCATGTAGTTTTGTTGTGCTATCCACAAGGACTGCATGCAAATCTATGCTCGTCGCGTAACGATGGTTAGCTTAGACCAGAATTAGTGGTTTGTTGTACTATCCACAAGGCCATTAAATCTCTGGAGACCGAAGTTATGATCAGATATTGCAAGGAGTTGCAAGTCCCATGAGTTGGGTGCTCTTTGATTGTATTACAGTTTGTTGTGCTACCCACAAGGCTGTAGTGCAAGTTATTGAGATTCTGATCCCCACTAGAAAACTGTCGGCGTCTCCCGTTCTGTATAACTGAGGGTTATACAGTCCGTCGAAAATTAGTGGGAGTTAAACTTGAACAAAAGACCATGTCTTGTTTTAAATTTTAAACATCTGCTAAATAGATTTTACTTATCTCATGTAGGGAATTATGTCGTCGAATAACCCACTTCGCGGCATACTTGATGCCCTTTTGACTTACCTGATCTACTCAAATTGGCTCAGACACTTGAAGAATGTCTTCAGATCTGAGCAGATTGCCTACACCCTTGATGCTGATCCTCCTGCTGAATCGGCATTAGATGCCCCTGAAGCAGAGATGACAGCTAATGATAAAAGATCGAAGGACAAAGGCAAAAGAGTAGTGAAGGGTGACTGCTTCTACTATAAGCAGTATGGTCACTGGAAGAGGAACTGCAAGGAGTTCCTTAATGATAAAGCTCATGGAAAGGTGTAGCTATATGAAGCTTCAGATATCTATATGATAGATATCAACTTGTCAGTTAGAGATTCCACATTTTGGGTATTAAATACCGGATGTGCTTCTTATATCTGCCATGATGCGCAGATGTTGACAAGTAAGCGCAAGCTGAAACAAGGCGAGGTGGAAATGAGGCTAGTAAACGGCGCAAAAGTTGCGGCGATTGCTGTTGGGACAGCAAACCTCAGACTTCCATCAGGAGACGCCTTACTATTAGAAGATTGTTATTATGTTCCTAGCCTAATAAAGAACATCATATCAGCGTCTTGTTTGGACAAGATAGGATATAGATTGACTATTGAAAATAGAAGTTGTTCGATTTATTATGGTAATAAATCAATAGTTTCGGCATCTTTAGTCAATGATCTATATCTCTTAGATGTTTCTTATTACAATCTTCAAATTGATAATGTTCTTAAGAAGAGCAAGAATTGTGTGAACCAAGTCTACATGTGGCATTGTAGATTTGGGCACATTGGCGAAAGCAGGTTGCAAAAGTTGCACAAGCATGGTTACTTAACAGCATTTAATTATGAATCGTTTGCAACATGTGAATCCTGCCTTATGGGAAAGATGGCAAGATCTCCATTTACTGGACATGGAGAACGTGCCAAGGACATTCTAGAACTAATACATTATGATGTATGTGGTCCTATGTCCACCCAAGCCAAAGGTCTCATACTTCATCACGTTCACCGATGACTTCTTAAGATTCGGCTATGTGTACTTAATGAAGTACAAGTTAGAAGCATTTGAGAAGTTCAAGAAGTTCAAGAATGAAGTAGAGAAGCAGTTAGGAAAGAGTATTAAAGTTCTTCGATCAGATCGAGGAGGAGAATACTTGAGTATTAATTTCACACAATTCTTAAAGGATAATGGTATTATTTCTCAGCTAACCCCTCCATATACACCACAGATGAATGGTGTATCAGAAAGGAGGAATCGCACCTTGTTGGACATGGTGCGATCCAAAATGAGCTTTTCGGGATTACCAGTGTCTCTCTGGGGGTATGCTCTAGAGTCAGCAGCATACCTACTGAACAGAGTACCCAACAAGTCTGTAGCCTCTACTCCATATGAGATAGGAAAATACAAGAAACCAGAATTTAAACATGTTAAAGTCTAGGGTTGCCCTGCTCATGTAAAGAGGCATGATCCAGACAAGCTAGAATCACGAACTGATAAATGCAGGTTTGTGAGATATCCAAAGGAAATCTTTGGATACTATTTTTACCATCCTGGTGAACAAAAGGTGTTTGTCGCCAGGAAAGCTGTATTCCTGGAAGATGAATACCTTCTCCAGGAGGACAGTGGGAGTAAAATAGTACTGGAAGAGGTTCCAGATCCCCAAACAGCTGCATTATCATCAGATGAGATATCAGTTCCTGAATCTGTTCAGGTACATACAAATGAGCCTCGTAGATCTGGTAAAGTACCTAGACTACCCGAACGATATGTGGGACATATTGCTGAAGGTAAGTCTAAGGTACAATATAATGAGGATGATGATCCGAAAACCTACCAGGAGGCCATAGAAGGCCCAGAAGCCGAGAAATGGCGAGAAGCCATGAATTCAGAAATCCAGTCTATGTACACCAACCAAGTTTGGAACTTGGAGGACTTGTCCGAGGGTATTGTACCCATCGGTTGCAAGTGGATCTTTAAGAGAAAGATCGGTACTGATGGACGGATCGACACTTATAAGGCAATGTTGGTGGCAAAGGGATATTGTCAAAGGCAATGAATTAACTATGACGAGACTTTCTCACCAGTTGCCATGATAAAGTCGATCAGAGTTCTACTCGCCATTGCTGCATATTTTGATTATGAAATCTGGCAGATAGATGTAAAGACTGTCTTCCTCAATGGTAACCTTGAGGAAGAGGTGTATATGATATAACCGGAAGGCTCCACATCCAAAGAATCTCCAGATAAAGTGAGCAAGCTTCAGAGGTCCATTTATGGACTGAAGTAGGCTTTCCGGAGCTAGAACAGAAGATTTGACGAGACTGTCAAGTCTTATGACTTCATTAAGAATGAAGATGAGGCTTGTGTGTACAAGAAGACCAGTGGGAGTGCAGTCACCTTCTTAGTTCTTTACGTAGATGACATACTACTCATTGGGAATGATGTAGCTATGATGTCATCAGTAAAGATCTGGCTGTCGAAAAACTTCTCTATGAAGGATTTGGGAGAAGCATCCTACGTATTGGGAATACGGATCTATAGAGATAGATCAAAGATGATGCTTGGAATGACCCAATCCTTGTACATAGATACCATAGTCAAAAGGTTTGGCATGGAAAATTCCAAGAGAAATCTCATACCGATGAGACATAGAATTAATCTCTCAAATGAACAGTCTCCTAAGATTCCTAATAAGAGGGCATTCATAGATAGAATACCCTATGCCTCTGCCATAGGATCTATCATGTATGCCATGCTATGTACACGGCCTGATGTTGCATTTGCTCTAAGTGTTACGAGCAGATTTCAGGTTGATCCAGGCGAAGAGCACTGGAAGACAGTGAAATGTATCCTTAAGTACTTGAAAAGAACTAAGGATATGTTTCTTGTCTATAGAGGAGGTGACTTGAAACTGCGAGGCTTTACTGACTCGAGTTTCCAGTCAGATCCAGATGATAACAAGTCTACATCTGGATTCGTATTTATTTTGAATGGAGGCGCAGTGTGCTGGAAGAGTTCCAAGCAAGTAACCACTGCAAATTCGACGACTAAAGTTGAGCACATCACTGCAGCTGAAGCTTTCAAGGAAGTAGTGTGGTTAAAGAAGTTCATCACCGACCTTGACATAATTTCTTGTATCCTTGATCATATTCCGCTGTTGTGCGACAACAATGGGACTATTGCACAAGTGAAAGAGCCGTGGTCTCATCAGAAATCGAAAGATATTCTGAGGCGCTTTCATCTTATCCAGAGGAGATGTAGTAGTGGAAAGAGTTCCATCCGTCGACAATGTAGCAGATTCACTGACAAAGCCGTTGGCTCAAATTGTGTTTGAGCGTCACCTAGAGTCTATAGGCTTATTGTATAAAGGTGATTGACTTTAGTCCAAGTGGGAGATTGTTAGTTTTAGGTGGCCTACAAGCCAATCTGATTATGTAAATCTCGTTCATTTATTAATATAATGGCATAATATTCATTGTGTAAATCGCATTAATTATCGTTTCATAATGAAGTCCGTGAATATGTGCTATAGTGATCAGATTATGATGAGATCATACTAATGAGACTGACCACTTAAACACACATATTCTTAATCGTTCATAATCGGAGGATATCCGAGAAGGACATCGGATATCCGGTTAGACTAGTACAGATTACTCCTACTCATATGATAAGGGTGACTGATCTCATAAGTCACTTGTGTGGAGACACTAAGGCGAATATGTAGGTGCTCATTGGAGAATGAGTTCACTTAACTGATCCGACTGAATCGCTGGATGATATTGTACCTCACTGTCAACCAGCTTGATTCTATTGTCGCAGTTACGTGGATGGTCCTCAGACCTGAGACACTAAGGACACCTTGTCGGTGGACTTCTGTGCTTTGACATTGGTTTACGAATCTCTAGCCACGGAATTCTAAAACGCCAAGGATTGGGTACAGCGGAATATCATCGAAGGGAATTGTGTGTTAATAAGGAACCATTCGCTCTCGGTACTTAGAGAGAGAATGCTCTAGGAAGAATGCGCAGAAGTCCCTGAGCAGGGCGGACGATAATATCGGGAAAGGAGTTTTCCGATATTCATCAGCAGCATCTAATCCAAGTGAATCGACCGGTTAGGGTTTGACAGCACGTCATACCCTGAGTTGACTCGAGAGCATTGTACGAATGAAGGATTATATCCACGCGGTAACTGTCGGCGGAAAGGTTCCAAGAGTGGGTTACTTAACCCTGATACCTTCCGGATTCACGCGATGTTGCTTGGCACCCAACGTGATCGGAGGTCCGGTCGAATTTGATGTGCGACATCAATTCGATTGATTAATTAATTAATAAATGGTTATTAATTGATTAATAAAGTCAGTGAGGAGTCACTGGGCTTGTTGAGCCATTAACTGGACTGGTAATTGGGCCTAGAGGGTCACACGCAAATGATTCTCAAGGCGATGGATAAATAAGTGAGTTTTATATAAACCGGGGATTTTTATGAAAAATCACGCGGTTGGTATAAAACATAGCGAACGGGCTGAGCAGGCCAAGCTGCTGCTAACCCTAGCCGCCTCTCCTCTGTTTCTCTCTCTCTCTCTGACGTCCAAACAGATCCAGATCTGCTCCGCCGCTTCTCCGAATCCCGTTCGACGGGAAATCGTCCGTGCATTGCGGCGATCGTTGCGGCGACCGGTGGAGGTTTCGTGGGCTGCGAAGAACGAGGAACGTGAGGATATCCGTCGCGAGGAGGATCACGTGGACTTCGCTAGAGGCCGGGCGCTTGCGCAGCTTGCGGTGTCGCACCGATGGAACCGAACGGTTGCGGATTCGAATCCTCACACGGTGAGAACCGATAATCCGATCATTGTGTTTTTAGATTTTTCGAAACGGGAACGGATCTCCGTTTTATTTTATTTCCGCTGTGCGGGAGATCCGGAGAAATCCGAGAACCCAACAGTCTGGATTCAGGACAAACCAGCCTATACAAATCGTAAGCTTTTGGGGGGGGGGGGTAGGAATCATCAATTTATAAATGCATAGAAATTAGCTTTTAAGAATATTAACACGAACTGTATAACACAAAAGTTATTGTTTGAAAAACAAAGGATTCAATTGTGAATAAATGATTTTTGAATTTACAATATTTTTTGAGAAAGACATGATTTATTCTTGAAAAATACAGTCAAATGAAAAGTGTAACCAAATCATGACTTTTGAAAAGTTCTGCAGATTTTTGTGAAGACAGTTGTGACTAATGCTATAATTAATGGTTTGCCTAATTATGCATGCACTGGCCACATGCATAAATACGCAACAGTGCCCTGTGTTTCTATGCACCTTAAATCCGAGGTGATTAGGCAGGTGATGTAGCTGGTGCTTTTGATAGCAAACCAACGGATTCAACCTGAGGCAAAACAGGGCTATCAATGTGGCTGGTGAAGAAGGGAAATCTTCTGTTATAATGACTGACTCGTAAGAGAAAGTGTGTGGGGAAGTGTGTCAAAGTACAGCAGTATGATCAATTCTCCAGAGCAGATGAAATGTTTTTTTTAATGAAAAGCAGATAAGCGAGTTTTGAAAATGAATTTGTTGAGATCACGTAGAAGAAACATGGCCAGCTCACGATAAGTTCAAAGAGACATATGGATACATTATTCAAACATTAAAAGTCTCCACAGGCAAAGGGTTGTATGGGAGGAGGTTATGGATAATAGCAGCTTTATCATGAAAGGGCATTTATTGTCCAAATCCATGGTCAGCAAAGTTGGTGGAATCAAATCAGAGATAGACAATTTGATGAGGAAATTAGATTGGTTATGACTGATTTGAAGTAGGAATTAGCTAGGAACTGGCAATGTTTTGGATTGCACAACATAAAGAGTACAATTAAAAAGCATAAATGGCAGAAATAACAAGAAATCATTTTTGACAAGCATGCAACAAGTTTCCAGTTCAATCCAAGTCAACAAAAGCCTATGATTAGTGATTGATCAGTACACCGATGAAACTGTCTTTTTTTTTTTTCTGTGTGGAGACTGCCTGTACAATGTCAATGTGTGCAGCATGCAAGATCTTCTGTATGCATTTTATTCTACCAGAAAGGTACAAGCACAAATGAAATGATCAGTATGAATACATTTTGGAAGTAATGAACAAATTTACAACTATATGCAAGAGAAAGACAAGACTGAGTCATAATTAAATCAAAATATAGTGACAATATATATATATATATATATAGTGACAAAAGTAGTTATCATTACATTGAGCAAACTGTATCTTTTTTGTTCCCATCCACACAAAACCTACAGTCAATATTTTTGTATGCACTGTACACTACCAATATTGAGATAGAATATGTACCACGATTTGCAGCAGAATGCTAGCAGAAAACATAAAGGCAAGTCCAGCAAGCCTGCAAGTCAAAAAAAAAAAAAAAAATATCAAATTCTTACTATTAAGCTACTGGAACGAAAGATGAAAATATGATGTTCCAAAAGGTAAACGTACACTGTAGATGACGATGCCCATGCCATTGTGCAAGTTGGTGCAACACAAAATAGCAAAAGAAGATTGATGTTAAAACCATGTTAAGGCATTTTCTACATCTTATAGCCCATACTCAGATCCAAAATAAAATATTCAACAGTAGAATAAAACAAAATTGATCATATTGGACTCATGTTGTTGATCTAAAATAGTTCTGGCAATGTTTCCCAGGATCAGTCTATGGCATTTGCTGGATGTGTGGAATTCACCAACAATCAAGTGATGCAAAGAACATTACTTGAGACACAACACCTATTACAAGTGTCTACTGTTTAGTGATTTGTCCGGAAGGAATCGAACCACTTTTAAAACAAAAGACCTCTCCAGTGAACAGAACTACAGAGTTAGAAACACCAAAAGTAGTATGATCTCATCCTCTGCTAGTTTAAGGAAAAGAATTATTCTTTTCATATGATCTCAAGCAATATATTTTCCAACATATCAGAGAGGCAGATGCTCTGAGCAAAAACTTGTCATCTAGAAATCCATTCAAAACTTCCAAGGGACTAGAGCTTGAACACGCATCCCAATCGTAGCTTTTAGTCACCTATCTTCTAAAAAATTACATCTGAGACTATTTTCCTTAGTATTATCATTCTTTTGCCAGGAAGTAGGTGGAACCAACTCCACAATATTACACAAAGAAGCAATCTTTCTCAAGAAAATCTGCATAAACAACACCGTTATAATCTACTCGGGAACAAATCATCACGTCCACATCACCTGTCAGAGGAAAACCAGGAGCCAAACTAAGAGGGACAACAACAAAAACTTCAGTTGACTTCCTAATCCAATTGTCTTTTTACTTCTTCTTTAACATATCAGCAATAAGCAAAGCCGAAACATCAGGCAGGGCCTTCGGCGACCCTAGATCGGATAACACCAACCCAACAAATTCCCGACCCCCAACCACCTCGACCCAGAAACGATCTCCAAACCCTAATTCGCAATTAGGGCAATCCATAAAGATGTGGCGTGTATAGGAGCTCAATGGCTATTCGATTTGAAGGACAGAGAAACGATACCTTCAACGGTCATCGCCATGTCTGCAGCTCCAACGTGAGCTAAACCTCTGCAAGATTGCAACTTTATAGAGAGAGAAAGAGAGAGAGAGAGAGAGAGTTTTCTGATTCTTCCAGTGTTTTGGAAGGACTCGTGGGAGAAGTAACTGCCGTGGAGAGAGGACTCCAATAAAAATAAGAGCTTTCGTATGATCTCCAACAGGGCAAAGTTGTTGCCCACCAGCAACTTTGGCAATTAGCATCATACCTGCTGCTAAAGCGTCCGGCTCTTTAAAATAAGTGGGAGATTTTTTTTTCCACCAAAAAAAAATGTATATACTATTATTATACTACTTTAGAACATTTTTCAATAAGTAGTTCTTTCGACTGGTAAGACTTTTTTCAATAATATATGCTATTTAGAAATACTTATAAATATAGACATCAATATTATTTTACATTATTTTTATCTTATCCGTAGATAAAAGAGAGAGAAAACACGCCACCGATTTTTTTCATTGGAGTGCAAAGGTCAACTATAATAAGATTCTATTTCATGTGTTAAAAAGATTATATGTTCAAACGAATATTTCAAAAGAAAATGCTCTTATTGGGCATTCGACACATGTATCTAAGTTTATGAATATTTTAGAATATATTTGTTTTGTAGATATATCTTAGATGATATCTATTATCATAAGAACCTACTACTACTAGTGCTGACAAAGTTTCAGTACAAAGGCAGGACTGTTCAGGTTGGTACGAACATGGAAGGTCTTAATTATTAAGATCTATCATTGGAGTCACAATTTGTCATATCGAAAGGGGAATGCTAACCCGGATAATGATATGTGATACGGAGGGGGAAATGTTGAAGAATTCGGATCCAGTTCCTAGAGATGAATACAAGTCGTACAATTTTGCAAATCCTTCCAACGTGCACGAGTACGTTCGTACATCATGGTGAGGCCTTTTTCTTTTATATTCAGTCTTTCGAATCGATTAAATAATACTTTACTGGTTAAGAGAATTGCGCTTTGCATGAGTATTTTCTTAAAATTTGTTTTATTTAAAAAAATAATTTACAATTTGTTTTATGTAAATATTTTAAAAATATAAAAATTAGAAAATAAATGATAAATGTTCAGTTTATTGATTAGGCATGAGGGGAGAGTATTATGAAATTATATTTCTTATATTGATATTTATGTTAGTTTTCATTTAGAAAGAATATATATATATATATATGTAATTTTTTTTATAAACATGTGTTTGTTAGTTTGTATTTGCAATTAGCTATACATACATATACATCTAATTCACTTTAATTTGGTGAAGTGTATGATTGAATGTTTTTCACTAAATGTTTTGTTCAATGGCTGGTTTTGAAAATTTAGCACTGCTTCACTTATCTGCATTGTTTGAGAATGAAAAATAGATCTTATTAAAACTGTTTCTAAGAGAACTTTCTGTGAAGATCAAAGCCTATGTTGAAGCTGTGTCAAATGGCATCGCCATCTCTATAGATATACTTGAAGAGGAGGAATGCAAAAGTATAAGCATTTTATCGCCTTAGTGCGTTGTGCATCTAATAAATTACAAATTCTGCTTTAATGATACAATAATCAAGGGTATAAGTTTTCCTCAGTGTTGGGTGATGAGGCATCATCATCAGTTTTTTTATCCAGTGGTAAGGCAAAATTCACTAAGTCTTTAGTTACGCAGTCGAAAGACGCTCTTAGATCCCGCCTAGTTATCATGCAAGCATATTTTTTTCATGATTTAACATGTTTCCTCGGACTCATATTTAACCTCATGATCGTTAACCAAATAGATATGAAATTATCTAAAGATGACGCCTCGAGATTCAAGAGGTGGTTCCCACTATGTAGCACTTTAGTCCCAAAAGAATTAAAAGATAACTCCTATAGTGTAACACTTAAACCTACGCGGTATTTAGATCTCATACTAATAGCTAATGCATCCACATCATAACATCTTAATTGCATACATACATCATCATAAAGTACATAACATAACTTAAAACATGTAAAATAACATGGATGTATTGGTTCCAGACAAGTTCTATAGTTATGTCCTAAAATGCATCTAGGAAATAGACGTCTTATGTAATAGGCGTCCACTCTCTAGGACGTCTTTCAAAGTAGTAATATAGATTTAATTTAAAACTCTTACTAATTTTGAAAACAGTGATCATAGGAATGCTATTACTGAACTAAATATACTTTAACAGACTAAGCATGATAAAAAGACAAATCATGGGTTCTTTTCAAAAATTAAAATCATGAACATGTTGTTGAAGATTTAACATGATGATTAAATAGAATTATAAAACAAGATCAATAGATTAATCATCGCATGATCAAGGCATAATTTAGTAAGTCTCTATTTATAGTCTTAAAATTGATTACAGACAAAATAACAAATAACTAAAACTTTATGAGTCAATCAATTACAACAGTTAATTGAATACCTGAAATGCGTCGTTATAATCTAGCATCTTTCAGCTTAATTGATTACACAGCTAAATGATTATCAACGGCTCATCATAACATCTAATATTAGAGATGGGTAATTACAACATGAAATCGATTAGCCCAAATAATCGACTATAGAGATAATCAATTACCTGAAAAGCATCGATCAACCCTGACGCCTATTAACTTAATCGATTGCATGGATAATCGACTATGCCAAAACACGTCAGGCACCTTGGACAGCTCTTAACGCCAGAACTCAAATTCTTATATTATCTCATAATTTCATGATTTCATACGAAATTACAATTAGTACAACATCTGAATAGACTTAAGAATGTCATATTTTTCGTCTTAACAATTCATAACTTTACATACTCATAGTAGATAGGAAAATAGTTTTAAAAATAAATTTTTCTACTTAAAAGTATTTACTGAATCATAGTTAATCATCACTTGCCTCAACACCAATCAACCAAGAAAGCGAAGAACCATACCTAGGCACAGTAGGAAACCTCCTCCATGCACTCCCTCACCACCATAAAGCCTCATGTGAAGCCCTTCATGCACCCTGTGAAGAATCATCATGTCCAGGCTAGCTAGCCGGCCCCCGGCCCACCCCCGACCCCTCCCTCTCCCTCGTGCCCTAGGGTTTGCGAAGGGAGAAGGAGGGGCGGCGGCCACAAGGTCCCACCCCGACGCCGGAGTGCCCTCGTCGGCACTTTCTCTAGCGCCGATCGGGCCCCCGACCACCACCAGGTGGCCGGTGGTGGTCGACCACCACCCAGCCGCCCCGCCCCCCAATTTTCCATCGTATGGTGAAGGAGGAAAGGGAGGCTAGCTGCCTGCTAGCCACACCCCCCTTGCCGCCCTCTGACGGGCTCGATAAGGGCCAGCAGTAGCCAACGGTCCCGACGGCAGCTCCAAAAGAGTGGCTCCCTCGTCCTCCTCAACACAAAGAACAACACAACCCTCGGAACCATTTCGAGCCCGTTCTTCACGAAATTAAAATTAAAAAAATATATATTTTTTGATGCATATTCAACACATGAATCAGGAGGAATGACAAGATCAATTAACTGTGCATAGAATAATACAAAAATTCGAATCAGAGAACATCAAAACGAAAAAATATAATGGAACTTCGAATCAGAGAACATCAAAACGAAAAAATATAATGGAACTTAGCTACGATATTAATAAAGGCAATTATTTCTTCATTTATAATTCTCGCAAATTAACTATCGTAATGAAGGTCCGTAGATGTAACGACCCGCCACCCTATAATCGGAGATCCGATTACTAAATGGGTACCGAATCATTAAAAACTAGAGCCAAGTCAAGATCTCGATAAGTCTGGGAAATAAATGATAAACTAAGCTAAATATCTCGCATCACATCGAATTGTAAAGGAAGTGCAAAAATTAAAAATTATTACAATTTGACTTGACTCAACAAATAATTACATATTCCAACTAAAAAGAAGTAATTAAACGTACAGGCCTGAAAGGAAAATAACAACTACATCGGGGCATACCCCGGAACAGTGTTTGTGGTACTTTCGGCCGGTGAACCCCGGGGTCAGCTAGTACCGGTGTGGGTGTGGTACTTTCAGAGTGTCACTCACGCTGAGGGAAGGAGTAACCACCTGAGCCAGTTGGGCCGGAGTAGCTAGAGTGCTATCCGAGGGGTTACTGCTTGGTCTCAGCGGGTCGATGTTTTTCCCACTGTTGTTTGTGTGGTTTGCGTGTTCTATCGAGACTGCGGTTGTGGGTTCCCTAGTCGTCTGGTTTAGAAAATATGCATGTTTAATACATTTCGACTGCATGTGATTCACATTGAGATTTAGGAATAGTAATTACCACTGTGCTTGTTACTTTACCGTCAGCTGTATTTTACACTTGTGGGTGTGTGCGTGGGCAGTGGGGATCGGAGGATCCCTACTGAGTCTTGCCTTTGAGACTCACCCCTGCGGTTTTCAGGTGAGGACTCCCAGCAGACCTAGCGAGGAGAGTGCGGCCGTGTGTTGAGCGCCGTCAGCGGTTATTCCGGGGTATGCCCTGATGTAGTTGTTATTCTATTTCTAGCCTGTATGATTAATTTTCCTTTTCTGTTGGAGTATGTAATTATTTGCTGTATCGAGTCGCATTGTAATAACTTTTAATTCCTACATTTTCATTTCAAATTCAATGCGATGTGAATGTTTAGCTTAGTTTATTATTTATTTTTCAGACTTACTTAGATCCTGGTTTGGTTCCAAATTAATGATTCGGTACCCATTTAGTAATCGGATCTCCGATTATAGGGTGGCGAGTCGTTACAGTTGGTATCAGAGCATTCGGTCTGGCAAATAAATGAATAACTAGGTTAAATGTCGTGAGTTCGGCAAATAAATACATTATCCCGTACAGGCACGGCGGTAGTATAGGTTTTAGGACTCTAATTAGAACTTTTCGATTTTGTGATTGTAGGCGAGTAGATGGCTCCTAGGAAGAGGATGCCGGTTATTCGAGAGCGGGGAGATGTCCCTAGTGGATCTGAGGCCGGGAGGCCGAGTGTAGAGCAGTTTATGGAGGCTATGATGGACACTATGGCTAGATACCAGACCCGAGACCCTAGTGAGAGTTCTAGTGCTCGGGGAGGGTCCACAGCTACACTTGAGAGGTTCCTGAAGCTGAGGCCACCTCACTTCACCGGTCGTCCCGACCCTGATGAGGCCATTCACTGGCTTAGAGAGATAGAGAAGACTTTCGATACCATGGATTGTGCAGGAGTTGAGAGAACTCCGTTGGCTACCTTCATGCTGAAGGATAGCGCCTATGATTGGTGGACCACCTTGAAGAGCTTGTCTTATGAGGATAGGAGCCTTAGGGAAATTTCATGGGAGACTTTTGTTAAGGAGTTCAACGCACAGTATTTCCCTAGGCATGTCCAGAGAGCTAAGGAGAGAGAGTTTATGGATCTGACGCAAGGGACTATGACAGTACTCGAGTATCAGGCGAAGTTTGTTTCGCTCGGGAGGTTTGTGCCTTTCATATCTGGGGACGAGGAGCGTCGTACCGAGAGGTTTGTGGACGGACTGAGGCTCAGTCTGAGGAACTTCGTGGCGTCCCACTGTTGTACAGATTTGGCATCAGCAGTAGAGGCTCAGCAGAACCAGTCAGCCCGGGAGAGAGGACTGACTGCTCAGGGGCCGGTTCGTGGCAGGGGTAAGGCAGCGGCAGTGACCCCTTCGTCCGGATCGGGATCGTCGTCACTCGGCTCCCGATTCAGGAGATTCTTCCGAGGCGGTGGCAGCAGTAGTGGCAGCAGCGGCAGCAACAGGCCCAGGCAGGGTCAGCAGAGTCAGTCAGTGTCCAGTGCGCAGCAGGACCCAGCTCAGAGGCTTCCGGCAGTTTGCCAGCACTGTGGTGGTGCCCATGGCGGGACTCAGTGTCCCACTCTTCCGAGGAGGTGTTTCACTTGCGGCCAGCAGGGCCATTTGGCGAGGCAGTGCCCGCAGGGGCATAGTCAGGGTCAGGGTTCAGGTGATCAGAAGAAGCCGAGGACCCAGGGGAGAGTTCTAGCTATCACCAAGAGGGAGGCTCGCGCGTCCAACTTGGTGGAAGGTACATTTTCTGTCCTTGGGAACTCTGCACATGTGTTGATCGATTCGGGTGCTTCGCATTCTTTCATTTCTGAGCAGTTCATAGATATTCTTTCTGCACCCGTTGATGAGTTATCTGATGGATTGATGGTAGAGGTTCCTTCTGGAGATTTCATGTTATCTTATAATTGTTTGAGGAATGTTCCTTTGACCATTGAGGGTCATGAGCTACCTGCCCAGTTGGTTGTACTTGCCATTCGAGACTTTGATATCATCCTGGGCATGGATTGGTTGGAAACTTTTTATGCTGAGGTGGACTGCCACAGGAAGAGGGTGCGTTTCTCTATTCCGGACATCCCGACCTTCTATTTCCAAGGTATTAGGCTCTCTTCTCGAGGTATTCTCATTTCTGCCTTTAAGGCTCGGAGGTTGCTTGCTGGTGGCTGTGAGGCCTTCCTTGCCTCTGTTGTTGTTTCTGATGTCCGTGATAGTCCCAGTCCTTGGGAGGTGCCAGTAGTGTGTGACTTTGTAGATGTGTTTCCTGAGGAGCTGCCTGGTCTTCCTCCTCAGCAAGAGGTCGAGTTTACCATCGAGCTTGCACCAGGTACGGCGCCCTTGTCTAAGGCTCCGTATCGGATGGCGCCAGCCGAACTCGCTGAGTTGAAGGCGCAGTTGCAGGAGCTGCTAGATAAGGGTTTCATCCGTCCCAGTACATCTCCATGGGGTGCTCCAGTTCTGTTTGTCAGGAAGAAGGATGGTTCTCTGAGGTTGTGCATTGATTATAGGCAGCTGAACCAGGTGACGATAAAGAATAAGTACCCACTTCCAAGGATCGATGATTTGATGGATCAGCTGCAGTCTGCGAAGGTGTTTTCCAAGATTGACTTGAGATCTGGATATTATCAGATGAGGATCCGGGATGTTGATGTTAGTAAGACGGCTTTTAGGACTCAGTATGGACATTATGAGTTTTTGGTTATGCCTTTCGGCCTAACCAATGCTCCGGCGGCCTTTATGGATCTGATGAACCGAGTCTTCAGGACCTACCTGGACCAGTTTGTGGTAGTATTTGTAGATGATATTTTAATATATTCTTCTTCTGAGGAAGAGCATGCCACTCATCTTCGGGTGGTGTTGCAGGTCCTGAGAGAGCACCAACTTTACGCCAAGTTTAGCAAGTGTGAATTTTGGCTAGACGAGGTGCACTTCCTTGGACATGTCATTTCTGGCGAAGGTATCGCAGTGGACCCAGCCAAGATCGAGGCAGTGATGGATTGGAGCAGGCCGACTTCAGTGACTGAGATCAGGAGCTTCTTGGGGCTTGTCGGTTATTACAGGCGGTTTGTTCAGGGGTTTTCTTCGATAGCGGCCCCCTTGTCGAGGTTGACTCGAAAGGGAGTTCGTTTTGTGTGGACCGAGGAATGTGAGCGGAGTTTCATTGAGTTAAAAACTCGCCTTACGTCAGCCCCAGTGTTGGTGCTTCCATCTGGGTCAGGCGGGTTTGTGGTTTACTCAGACGCGTCCCGTCGAGGTTTGGGCGCTGTTCTAATGCAGCATGGCAGGGTAGTGGCTTATGCTTCTCGACAGCTGAAGAAGCATGAAGAGAACTATCCTACCCATGATTTGGAACTGGCAGCTGTGGTATTTGCACTTAAGATTTGGAGGCATTACTTATACGGAGAGAAATTTCAGGTTTTTACTGATCACAAGAGCCTGAAATATGTGTTCACCCAGAGAGACCTGAATTTGAGACAACGAAGGTGGATGGAGTTCATTAAAGATTATGACTTCGACCTTTCTTATCATCCGGGCAAGGCGAATGTAGTGGCAGACGCCTTGAGTCGGAAGACGGTCATGTCATACCTTATGGTTCAAGAATGGAAATTATTCGAGCATATTGTCGAATCTTCCTTTAGGGTTCCACGTGAAGATGATAGAGCCGTGTTGGTCAGCTTGACTGTAAGACCAGCAGTGTATCATGCTGTGATTGAGGCTCAGAGGGCAGATGCTGAGTTACCACAGATTCTCCAGAGGTCAGAGGTGGAGTTGTGGGATGACGGTACTGTCAGGTTCAAAGGTAGGCTTTATGTTCCGACCGAGGAGGACGTGCGTAGGTGTGTGCTTGATGAGGCGCACCGTTCGAGGTATACTGTGCATCCCGGGACAACCAAGATGTATCGTTGTTTGAGGAGGCACTTCTGGTGGCCTAGTATGAAGAAAGATGTGGCTGAGTATGTAGCTAGATGCAGGTTAAGGCCGAGCATCAGAGACCTGGGGGATTGTTGCAGCCCTTGCCGATTCCGGAATGGAAATGGGAGCACGTGACTATGGACTTTGTGATGGGGTTGCCTACATCCCCTAGCAGGAGAGACGCTATCTGGGTCATCGTAGACCGGCTGACCAAGTCGGCACACTTCCTAGCGATTAGGAAGGACTGGTCAGTCGGCAAACTGGCCAAGTTGTTTGTAGATCGGATCATCTCTCTGCACGGGGTACCTTTGTCCATCGTATCAGATCAGGATCCGAGGTTTACTTCCAGGTTCTGGAAGAGTTTTCAGAAGGCCTTGGGCACTCAGTTGGCTTTCAGTTCGGCCTACCATCCCGAGACTGATGGGCAGTCGGAGAGGACCATTCAGACTCTGGAGGATATGCTCAGGGCATGTTGCTTAGACTGGGGAGGTTCTTGGGAGCAACATTTGTCTACAGTGGAGTTTGCCTACAATAACAGTTACCATTCCAGTATCGGCATGGCGCCTTACGAGGCTTTGTATGGGCGACCGTGTCGATCTCCGGTGTGTTGGTCCGAGATTGGTGAAAGACAGATAGCGGGACCAGAGTTAGTACAACAGTGTGCTGAGATTGCCAGGACAGTTCGGCAGAGGTTGATCGCAGCTCAGAGTAGACAGAAGAGTTATGTTGACGTCCGACGAAGACCGCTTGAGTTTGAAGTTGGGGACCACGTGTTTCTCCGAGTCTCACCCTCCAAGGGTGTGATGAGATTCGGGAAGCGAGGCAAGCTGAGTCCGCGATATATTGGACCTTTTCCCATTCTTGCTCGAATTGGGGAAATCGCGTATCAGCTGGCCTTGCCGCCCAGTCTTGCAGGGGTGCACGATGTGTTCCATGTTTCCTTGCTGAGAAAGTATGTTCAGGATCCGTCCCATGTTCTAGATTTTTCAGAGTTGGAGGTCGCTGAGGACCTGTCCTTTCCAGAGTTTCCTGTTCGTATTGAGGATCGCAGAGAACAAGTCCTTCGGAACAAGGTTGTGCCTTTGGTCAAGGTGATTTGGCAGTACCGCTTCGGAGGTGAGGCAACCTGGGAGCGGGAGGATGAGATGCGGGAGCAGTTTCCTTACCTCTTTTCGTAAGTCTCCTTGTGAACTTGTACCTCTACTTTTTGACCTTGTTAATTCTAGCAGACAATTTCGGGGGCGAAATTCTTTTAAGGGGGGGAGAATGTAAGGATTGAGATTTTCGGATCCGGTTTTCGGGGTCAGACCCTGTAGTTCTGACCCTAGCGGGGCTGGAACCCTGTTCTGTTTCGCGTCGAGCCTGCGAGACGCGGTTTAAACGGCGTCCGGAGTGGCAGACGCGTTTTAGATTGTGCCACGTGGATGCCACGTGGGCTGGCTTTGGGCCGCGAGAGTACGGCCCAAGACGTGTCGTCTGAACGGCGTCCGCATGGGACGACGCCTTTCAGACTGCGACTCTGGGATTGTCAGAGTACGGCCCTGACATGTCTCCTGAACGGCGTCTGTGTAGAACGACGCGTTTCAGAGTCCTGTCAGAGCGGCCGTCACGTCACCTGATAGGCGTCTGTCCATGTCGACGCGTTTTAGCCAGTCTCTGGTTAACCCCGCGAGCCCTCCTTCTTTCCCTCATTTTCTTCCTCCTCTCTTTCTCTCCTCCCTTCCGGCGATTCTGGCGGCAGTCCCTTCTCCTTCCTCTCTTCCTCCCACCATTTCATCTTTCCCTCCACTCCATCCCCTACCTAGCTCCCACCACTACCACCTCCACTTCCACTGCGGCGTTTTACTCTCCGGACGGCGGCCGACGTCACGGTGGAGTAAGGACGACCACGGCGGCACCGGCGACGGCGTGGGGCGAGACGGGTGGACGGCTTGAAGCTTGGAGGAGTTCAAGAAACCGGTAGGGTGACGGTTCCCATAGTATTGTGTTTTAAACCATGTTTCCCCCGTTTAAGCATGTTATGGATCTTTGGTTTGGGGGGGTAGAACAAGCATGTTTAGGAGCTCTTCTTGATGATATGGGGGATTTCTATGAATGTGGTTTCCTGATGGTTGGATTCACCCCTTTTTCTCCTCTGTTTTTGGGTGATTTTGGGGTTTTTGGGGTTGAAAAGGGGGAGCCTCGGGCTCATGACAGACCCGGTTCCTGGGGTTGAAAGACGTCGTGCATGGACGACGCCTTTTTGAAGGGCGTCGGGCCATCACGACGCCTTTTAGACAGGAATCGCCTTACTGAGGGTCTGCCAGTTCGAGGATTCTGGGACTAAAAGACATCATGGGTGGGCGACGCGATTCGAATAGCGTCGGGTGACCATGACGCCTTTTAAGGCAGAAATCCCCTGATTAATGTTTTCTGCAAATCCTGGATTTCTGTGCTAAATGGCGTCTGAGGATGTTGACGCCTTTCAAAAGGCGACCGCTGGTGTCGACGCCTTTTAGGCCAAATTCTGGGGCCGATGTTTTATGACCAGTACATGGAGCTTGAATGGCGTCGGCCTTGGGCGACGCGATTCAAGACAGAACTACACTAATTCATGCCAGTAAAATATGTTCATACTGCTAGATAGATGGTTAATGCATGCTTTAGTGCACTCGATATTGATGGATTCTTCATGACCGGATGGCACTGCGTTGTGTGTCGTGCGATCGCGGGCTTTTTGTTGGGTTTTCTCTGTTTCTCCGGATCGCTTACGCAGCGGAAAATAAAATTTTACAGCGATCCGTTTCCCGTTTCGAAGAACAAAATACGATAATCTAATTATCGAAATTCTCACCGTGTGCGGATTCGAATCCGCAGCCGTTCGGTTCCGTCGGTGTGACACCGCAAGCAGCGCAAGCGCCCGGCCTCTAGCGAAATCCACGCGATCCTCCCCGCGACGGATATCCTCGAGTTCGTCGTTCTTCGCAGCCCGCGAAGCCTCCGCTGGTCGCCGCAATGATCGCCGCAGTGCGCGGACGATTTCCCGTCGAACGGGATTCGGAGAAGCGGCAGAGCAGATCTGGATCTGCCTGGACTCCAGAGGAAGATAGAAACTGAGGAGGGGCAGCTAGGGTTAGCAGCAGCTTGGCCTGCTCAGCCCATTCGTTATGTTTTATACTAACCGCGCGGTTTTTCACAAAAACCCCCGGTTTGTATAAAACCCACTTATTTATCCATCGCCTTGAGAATCATTTGCGTGTGACCCTCTAGGCCCAAGTACCAGTCCAGTTAATGGCCCAGTAAGCCCAGTGACTCCTCACTGGCTTTATTAATTAATTAATAACTCTTTATTAATCAATTAATCAATCGAATTGATGTCGCACATCGAATTCGACCGGGCCTCCGATCACGTTGGGTGCCAAGCAACACCGCGTGAACCCGGAAGGTATTTGGGGTTAAGTAACCCACTCTTGGAACCTTTCCGTCGACAGTTACCGCGTGGATATAATCCTTCATTCGTACAATGCTCTCGAGTCAACTCAGGGTATGGCGAGCTGTCAAACCCTAACCGGTCGACTCACTTGGATTAGATGCCGCTGATGAATATCGGAAAACTCCTTTCCCGATATTATCGTCCGCCCTGGCCAGGGACTTCCGCGCATCCTTCCTAGAGCATTCTCTCTCTAAGTACCGAGAGCGAATGATTCCTTATTGACACACAATTCCCTTCGACGGTATTCCGCTGCACCCAATCCTTGGCGTATTAGAATCCCGTGGCTAGAGATTCGTAGACCAAGGTCAAAGTACAGAAGTCCACCGCCAAGGTGTCCTTGGTGTCTCAGGTCCGAGGACCATCCACGCAACTGCGACAATAGAATCAAGCTGGTTGACAGTGAGGTACAATACCATCCAGCGATTCAGTCGGATCAGTTCAGTGAACTCATTCTCCAATGAGCACCTACAGATTCGCCTTAGTGTCTCCACACAAATGACTTATGAGACCAGTCATCCTCATCATATGAGCAGGAGCAATCTGTACTAGTCTAACCGGATATCCGATGTCCTTCTCGGATATCCTCCGACTAGGAACGAATAAGAATATGTGTGTTTAAGTGATCAGTCTCATTAGTATGATCTCATCATAATTTGATCACCATAGCACATATTCACGGACTTCATTATGAAACGATAATTAACGCGATTTACACATAATGAATATTTTGCCATTTTATTAATAATGAACGAGATTTACATTGTTAGATTGGCTTGTAGGCCACCTAAACTAACACTTTTCACGTGACCGGATCGTACTGTGCCGGGTTTTGTGTTACTGTGGACCTGGAGTGACAGTTGTAGCGCTTTATCACCCTGTGCTGGTGTGGGTGGAGCACAGCGCCGGTGGGGGCGTGGGCGGGGTGACGCCTAGTGAGAGAGGGTCACCTGGTGAACCCCGGGGTCAGCTAGTACCGGTGTGGGTGTGGTACTTTCGGAGTGTCACTCATGTTGAGGGAAGGAGTAACCACCAGAGCCAGTTGGGCCGAAGTAGCTAGAGTGCTATCGAGGGGTTACTGCTTGGTCTCAGCAGGTCGATGTTTTTCCCACTGTTGTTTGTGTGGTTGGCGTGTTCTATCGAGACTGCGGTTGTGGGTTCCCTAGTCGTCTGGTTTAGAAAATATGCATGTTTAATACATTTCGACTGTATGTGATTCACATTGAGATTTAGGAATAGTAATTACCACTGTACTTGTTACTTTACCGTCAACTGTATTTTACACTTGTGGGTGTGTGCGTGGGCAGTGGGGATCGGAGGATCCCTACTGAGTCTTGCCTTTGAGACTCACCCCTGCGGTTTTCAAGTGAGGACTCCCAGCAGACCTAGCGAGGAGAGTGCGGCCGTGTCTTGAGCGCCGTCAGCAGTTATTCCGGGGTATGCCCCGATGTAGTTGTTATTCTATTTCTGGCCTGTATGATTAATTTTCTTTTTCTGTTGGAGTATGTAATTATTTGCTGTATCGAGTCGCATTGTAATAACTTTTAATTCCTGCATTTTCATTTCAAATTCAATGTGATGTGAATGTTTAGCTTAGTTTATTATTTATTTCCCAGACTTACTTAGATCCTGGTTTGGTTCCAAATTAATGATTCGGTACCCATTTAGTAATCGAATCCCCGATTATAGGGTGGCGGGTCGTTTCAGATACAGTGGAAAGCTTGCGAAGGTAATTGAGTGAACAACAAGGGATCACTCACTCTTGGTATAAGACTGGAGAGAGAATGTCCTATGGATGTGTACACAAAAATCCCTGGCCATGGTCAAATGAAAGAGATGTCTTTCTAGATATTAACTGAGTACTGGAATCCATCTGGATAATGCGAAAGAGGGTTTGACTATAAAACCATACCCTTGCGTTATTGGGACATTGCATGAGTGAAGGATTTTATCTGTGCGGTATCTGCAGACGGAAAGGTTCGATTTAAGGGAACAATATCCCTTATATCTTCTAGGATCATGAGGTAGTGTTTGGTGCTGTTCATGATCAGAAGGCCAAGTGAATTAATCATCAGATGATAATTTACTTGTTTATTAAATTAATCATTTAACATATGATGTTTAAATGTTAATTAATAAATATTAAACTCTAGAATTAGTTCTAAGTTTAATGGGCCTAAAATCGGACTGATATATGGGCCTAGAGGGTCACACACATAAGAGTTCTCGTCAGACGGTGAGAGACGTTAAATTTCATGCTTATCTGGGTTTTTATGAAAAGTCGCAGGATAAACATGAAGATTTAATGGAGATTTATCCAAGGCCAAACTCTTGGATAATCATGAGGATTAATCCTTGTGCTTATCCTTATTTCTATATAAGGAGGCCAAGGGAGAGGGGTAAAAAATTAGTTGGACAAATTTTACACCTGAGATTCTCTATCTCCTCTCTCTCTCTCTCCTTCTCTCTCTCTCTTGGAGTAGATCTGTCTCTCTCCGCGCATGGTGGATTTGAGATCTGGTCGGAGCACTCAAGTCAAGGAGAAAATCACGTCTGCAGCGGGAACTCGTGTGGATATCTCTAGAGATCGTGCGCGTGCGCGATTACCGAGTCGGAATCATCCACGGGAGATTCGAAACCCCGCAAAGGTGAAGAACAGTTCTTCCCGCGTTTATTTTCATGTCCGTTTTACGATCCCAGCAGCTGATACATAGGAATCGTTTTTATTCTCCGCTGCGTTCTAGACGATTCCTTATAGTGGTATCAGAGCCAGGTTGCTGGTTCAATCGTAAAACGGCATCGTTTTGCGTGTTTTTCTCGTTATGCGTGAAGAACCCGTATTGTACGTGTTCTTGCGGTTAATCCGATTAAAATGACGGAATAGTGTTCATACGATGAACACAAATAATTTGATTATTTTTCTGTGATTTTTCGGATTTTATTTGGGATTTTCGGAGTTCTTCGTGGGACGATGAACGGGATACTTTAGCGGCTTCGTACGCGATTCCCAAGCGTTGGGATGGCGGCCCGGATGTACGGATCTCTAGGTGATAGTCACCACTACACATCCGACAAATTTGCCGGCGCCGGAGTGGCCTTGGAGAGCTGCAAATATGAAGCCCTAATTCGGGTTTTACTCTGAAAAATCAAATTTAAGGGGAAGTTTCAGGGGCTCGGGCTGCTGCTTTGGGGGCCCCGCCGGCGGCCATGCCGGCGCCGGGCAAGTCGCCGGCGGCCATGTCGGCGCCGGGGGCACCGCCGGCCGGGGCCTGCGCCGCCGGGGGCGGCCGCTGGCGCCGCCTGCAACCCCACCGCCGCCGGCCTGCTATAGCTTTAGGGTTTGCAGGTTTAAAGGGGGGGGGGGGGTCGATCTGCTGGGAAGAAACAGCCAGGCCGCCGGTCCCGACCCGGTCGAACCGGGCGGGGGCCGGGCCGGACCCCCTGGCCGAGCCAGGGCTCGGGTCTGGCCGGGCCAGAGCCCCTGGCCGAGCCAGGGCTCGACCCTGGCCGAACTAGGGTTCGACCCTGGCCGAGCCAGGGCCCGGGCCATTTAGCCCTAATGGGCTGGGCCCATTTTTATGATTATTAAAATGTTTTAATAACTGTTTAACCCCCTATAACCCTTTATTAGCCCATTTTCAGCCCATTTTAAAATTGTTTTTAAAACAGAAAAATTATAGGAATAATTAATAATTGTTATTAATTATTTTTATGATTATTAACAGATTATTAAACTGTTTAATAACCGTTAATTCAATTAAAGGGCTTTATTGTTAATAGGGTGTTAGTTAATTATTCAAAATTATTTTAGATAATTGACTTCCCTAATTAATCAATTAAGTTTAAAAATGTTTTAAACTGATTTTATGCATAACTTGATTTTATTTATCAGTTCAAATTGTTTGAATTAGTATTTAGATTAACTGAATAGTTTAGTTATTTCATTAGTCAATAATGCTTTGAATATTATTGATAATGATGAAATAAATGTTATTTCGAAAACTAATTGGTATTATAATTTTATATTTATATAAATTTAATACCATATTGTAATTATGTGATGATTGTGATGCATGTGATGTGTTTTATGGTGGGATGATCATGGACTTAGTATTTTCATGTGATGAATGATGTGGATGAATGCGATGCTTATTTCATTTGGTATTTTAAATAGGACATGCGTGTCCTCCTCTCTTTTAATCCAGATGTACTCTCTACCTTCCTATAAGATTGTACTCCCCTTGATAAGATCAAGGTTTCTTATTGTTTTAAATGTACATTTATGGACCTGCGAGTCATGAATTTCATATTTAAATGTTTCGGATTAAACTTAGAGGATGGGATCTTCTGAACACACCTCTGGTGGAAGGACTCGCATCAAATGGAACTAGTGTTACTGTTTTCACATTAGGATCCTATTATGGATCATCGTTTGGCTCCGATGATTCCATAGTAGCTTAAGCAGTCCATGATCATCCCTATTTAATTTTTCTACATATATGTGATATTTGTGGACCTTGCTATCGTATATATATATTTCTATTAAGTATTATGATACTTCAAATCGAAATACTATTGATAGCACGATTTTTTTATAAATCAACTAAAAAACCCTCTTTTAAAATTTAAGTTGTAAACGTGAGATATTCAGAATAATCCACGTAACCCACCATCATTATAGATCTTAGGATAATTCTTATCTCAAATGGATTTGTTGTGCTACCACAAGGTCTATTTGATTTAGAAATTAACCTAGGTCTACAACATGTGATGTCATTAAGATGAATGGACAAATAGTGTAGTTTTGTTGTGCTACCACAAGGATTGCACTATGAATTCATGTTATCTAAGTAATGATGGATAAACTTAACTGAATCATTTGATTTGTTGTGCTACCACAAGGTCATTCTGATTCAGGGGTTAAATTGATCGGATATTGCAAATATTGCAATTGTCAAGAGTTGACTGCCTAAGGAACTTGATGTGATTTGTTGTGCTACCACAAGGTCACATGCATGTTGCCCGAAGGATTCTGATCCCCACTAGGAGATCACCGGAATCTCCCGTTCTGTATATTAGAGGGTCATACAGATCGCCGAAAAATAGTGGGAGCCTAAATCTAGATTTAAAGTCCTAAATCAGATTTTAAGAACTATCTGCTCATTTTTATATATATTTCCTTGTAGGTCGCTATGTCGTCACCTAACCCCCTTCGTTGCATACTTGATGCAAACAAACTCACGGGACCTAATTACATTGACTCGTTACGCAACCTGAAGATTGTCCTCATGTGTGAAAAGCTAGCCTATGTCCTGGATCAACCAGATCCAATGCAACCCGGTGAAAATGCTAACGAGGATGAATTAATGATGTATGAAAATTGGAAGGAGGACTCTGTCAAAGTCCAGTGTTACATGCTTGGTTCAATGAACAATGAACTGCAACGACAGCATGATAACATGGAACCTAAATCCATTCTGAATCACCTACAAGAGTTGTTTGGTGAACAATCCAGAACAGAAAGATATGAGATATCTAAGAAATTTTCAGGACCAGAATGAGCGAGGGCACATCTGTGCAAACTCATGTGCTCAAGATGATAGAGTGGATTGAGAGGCTTGCAGTGCTCGGCTTTGTTATGAACAATGACCTGAGCATCGACTTAATCCTACAGTCCCTTCCAGATTCATTTTCACAATTCATTATCAACTTCAATATGAACAAAATTGAAGTTACACTGGCTGAGCTGCTTAACATGTTGAAGACAACAGAAGGCACTATCCAGAAAGATAAACCAAATGTAATGCTTGTTGGTAAGACCAACAATAAAAGAAAAGCTGGACAGACCTTTAAGAAAGGTAAGCCTAAGAAGCTAGTGAAAAGCAAACCGGCGGTTCTAAAGGACAAAGCTAAAGTCAATGACAAAGGTCAGTGTTTCCACTGCCATAAAGAAGGTCATTAGAAGAGAAACTGCAAGATTTATCTAGCAGAAAAAGCAAAGGAGAAGCTTAGTGAAGCTTCAGGTATACTCATGATCGATCTTAACTTGTCTTATAGAGAATCAACATCTTGGGTATTAGATACTGGATGTGTTTCTCATATCTGCAATAACTTGCAGGTGTTAACAAGTAAAAGAAGATTGAACCGCGGAGACGTGGATCTGAGGCTCAGGAATGGAGCAAAAGTTGTTGCGTTAACTGTGGGGACAGCAAGACTTCAGATGCCGTCAGGAGACTCATTAGAATTGATAGATTGTTATTATGTTCCGACCATTATTAGGAATATCATATCTATTTCATGTTTAGATAAACAAGGATATTCTATGAAACTTGAGAATAAAGGTTGCTCCATTTATCAAGGAGACAAATTGTTTGCTTCTTGATATTTATTGAATGGATTATATTTATTTGATATATCATATGATGTTTGTCTAGTAAATAAGTCTATTGAACGAGAAGATAAGGATGTGAACAAATCGTACCTATGGCATTATAGGCTAGGTCATATAAATGAGAACAGAATTATTAAGTTGCAAAAGAATGGATATCTTGATCCATTTGATTATGAATCATTTGCAACTTGTGAAGCTTGTCTCATAGGAAAAATGACCAAAACTCCATTCTCAGGACATGGAGAAAGAGTTAAGGACTTATTGGAACTAATACATAGTGATGTATGTGGTCCAATGTCTACTCATGCTATGGGTGGTTACTCATACTTTGTTTCATTTATAGATGATTTCTCAAGATATGGCTACATATATTTAATGAAATATAAGTCAGAAGTCTTTGAGAAATTTAAAGAGTTTAAAAATGAAGTTGAGAACCAGACTGGAAAGAGTATCAAAACTCTTCGATCAGATCGAGGAGGTGAATACTTAAGTACAGAATTCACACAATATCTAAAGAATAATGGTATTTTGTCTCAGTGGACTCCTCCCTATACACCACAATTAAATGGTGTATCGGAAAGGAGAAATCGTACTCTATTAGATATGGTACGATCAATGATGAGTTATGCTAAACTTCCAATCTCTTTATGGGGACATGCACTGTTGGCTGCTGCATATCTGTTGAACAAAGTTCCCAGTAAGTCAATATCTTCCACTCCATATGAGATATGGAAAGGAAAGAAACCATACTTTAAGCATGTTAGAGTCTGGGGTTGTCCTGCACATGTCAAAAGACATGATCCAGACAAACTGGATTCCAGGACAGAAAAATATAGATTTGTGGGATATCCAAAAGAGACATTTGGATATTATTTCTATCAGCCCAACGATCAAAGGGTGTTTGTCGCAAAAAGAGTTGTCTTCTTAGAGAAATAATATTTTTCAAAAGAAGACAGTGGGAGCAAGATAGAACTGGAAGAAATTCTAGACTCACAAATCAACACTAATTCACCTACTGAACCATTGACTCAAGAACTTGTTCAAGATGATACACAAAAGGTTCGCAGATCAGGTAGAGTGCCTAAGCAGCCTGAAAGATATGTTGGACATATCGATGATGGCAAACCAAAAGTACACTTAAATGAGGATGATGATCCTCAAACCTACCAAGAAGCCATAAATAGTCAAGAATCAGAAAAATGGCAAGAAGCAATGAATTGTGAAATTCAATCCATGTATGCCAACCAAGTTTGGAACTTGGTTGATCTGCCAGAAGGTATAGTACCTATTGGCAGTAAATGGATCTTTAAAAGAAAGATCGGGGCAGATGGACAAATTGACACATACAAGGCAAGGCTGGTAGCAAAAGGATATCGTCAAAGGCAAGGCATTGACTATGACGAAACCTTTTCTCCAGTTGCCATGATTAAGTCAATCAGAATACTTCTTGCTATCGCCGCATTCTATGATTATGAAATATGGTAAATGGATGTGAAAACAGCATTCCTTGACGGGAACCTTCAAGAAGAGGTGTATATGATACAACCTGAAGGATTCACTTCCAAAGAGCATTCAAGTAAGGTATGCAAGCTGCAAAGATCCATCTATAGATTAAAGCAGGCATCCCGAACTTGGAACTTAAGATTTGATGAAGCAATCAAATCTTATGACTTCATTAAGAATGAAGATGAACCTTGTGTATACAAAAAGGCTAGTGGGAGCGCAGTTACCTTTTTGGTACTTTACGTTGATGACATTCTACTCATTGGGAATGATGTAGGAATGTTGTCATCAGTAAAGACTTGGTTATCCAAAAACTTCTCCATGAAAGATTTGGGAGAAGCATCCTATATTATGGGAATAAGGATCTATAGAGATAGGTCCAAAAGGATGCTTGGCTTATCCCAATCTATGTACATAGATACCATAGTCAAAAGGTTTGGCATGGAAAATTCCAAGAGAGGCCTCGTTCCAATGAGGCATGAAATTTATCTCTCTAAAGAAATGTATCTCAAGACAGCTGAAGAGAGAGCATACATGGATAGAGTTCCTTATGCCTCGGCAATAGGATCTATCATGTATGCAATGCTATGTACTAGACTTGATGTGGCACACCCACTAAGTGTCACTAGTAGATATCAGGCTGATCCAGGTGAAGAACACTGGAAAGCGGTGAAATGTATCCTTAGGTACTTGAGAAGAACTAAGGATCTATTTTTCGTCTATGGAGGAAACGACTTGGAACTTCGAGGGTTTACTGACTCGAATTTCCAGTCGGATATAAATGATAGCAAATCTATGTCTGGATTTGTGTTCATGTTAAATGGAGGTGCAGTAAGTTGGAAAAGTTCCAAACAAGAAACAACTGCAGATTCGACGACCGAAGCAGAATACATTGTTGCAGCTGAAGCGGCCAAGGAGGCGGTTTGGATGAAGAAGTTCATCTCGGCACTTGGAGTAGTTCCAAGCATTTCAGATCATGTTCCATTATTGTGTGACAACAATGGAGCAATAGCTCAAGCGAAGGAACCAAGATCACATCAGAAGTCAAAGCACATTCTGAGACGATTTCATCTCATTCGTGAGATCATCGCCCGAGGAGATATAGTAGTTGAGAAAGTCTCATCTGAAGATAATGTAGCAGATCCCTTGACTAAGCCATTGTCTCAAAACAATTTAGAACGTCACCTTAAGTCTATGGGACTTAGACACATGGGTGATTGGCTATAGTCCAAGTGGGAGAATGTTAGAATTGGGTGGCCTCAAAGCCAATCATTGTACATTCTAGTTCAAATTATTAATAAAGGCAATCATTTTTTCATTTATAGTTCTCGCAAATTAACTATCATAATGAAGGTCCGTAGACAAATGTATGGGATATTGAATCATGATGAGATCATGATAGTGAGATCAATATCCTCAGTCACTTATCTTAAACAGTTCTCGATCATAGGATATTTGAGATGGACATTAAATATCCGATAAGATCGACACAAGTTATGTCTGCTCATGTGATGAGGGTGAATGATCTCACATTCACTCATGTGGTGACACTAAGACAAACATGTGGGTGCTCATTAGAGAATGAGTTCACTGAACAGACCCAAATAAGAATTCCTTGATGGTAATTATACCTATTAGTCAACCAGGGAATTCAATCGTTGCAGTAGCACAGTTGGTCCTTTGACCTGAGTCACCAATGATACCTTGTTTGTGGACCATTGTATCTTGATTCTCTGACTTGTGGACTTTAACCATTAAGTCCACGATAATCGGTCTTTCAGATACAGTGGAAAGCTTGCGAAGGTAATTGAGTGAACAACAAGGGATCACTCACTCTTGGTATAAGACTGGAGAGAGAATGTCCTATAGATGTGTACACAAAAATCCATGGCCAGGGTCAAATGAAAGAGATGTCTTTCTAGATATTAACTGAGTACTGGAATCCATCTGGATAATGCGAAAAAGGGTTTGACTATAAAACCATACTCTTGCGTTATTGGGACATTGCATGAGTGAAGGATTTTATCTGTGCGGTATCTGCAGACGGAAAGGTTCGATTTAAGGGAACAGTATCCCTTATATCTTTTGGGATCATGAGGTAGTGTTTGGTGTTGTTCATGATCAGAAGGCCAAGTGAATTAATCATCAGATGATAATTTACTTGTTTATAATTAATCATTTAACGTATGATGTTTAAATGTTAATTAATAAATATTAAACTCTAGAATTAGTTCTAAGTTTAATGGGCCTGAAACCAGACTGATATATGGGCCTAGAGGGTCACACACATAAGAGTTCTCGTCAGACGGTGAGAGACGTTAAATTTCATGCTTATCTGGGTTTTTATGAAAAGTCGCAAGATAAACATGAAGATTTAATGGAGATTTATCCAAGGCCAAACTCTTGGATAATCATGAGGATTAATCTTTGTGCTTATCCTTATTTCTATATAAGGAGGCCAAGGGGGAGGGGTAAAAAGTTAGTTGGACAAATTTTACACCCGAGATTCTCTATCTCCTCTCTCTCTCTCTCTCTTGGAGTAGATCTGTCTCTCTCCGCGCATGGTGGATTTGAGATCTGGTCGGAGCACTCAAGTCGAGGAGGAAATCGTGTCTGCAGCGGGAACTCGTGTGGATACCTCTAGAGATCGTGCGCATGCGCGATTACCGAGTCGGAATCATCCACGGGAGATTCGAAACCCCGCAAAGGTGAAGAACCGTTCTTCCCGGGTTTATTTTCATGTCCGTTTTACGATCCCAGCAGCCGATACATAGGAATCGTTTTATTCTCCGCTGCGTTCTTGGAGATTCCTTGCAGTGCCTAGACCACAGAGAGAGAGAGAGAGAGAGAGAGAGGAGGGGGACGGCTAGGGCTGCTCTGGAGCTTGGCCCAAGATAGCCCTCTTCGCTATATTTTATATTAACTCCAGCAATTTTTCATAAAAACCTCCAATTAATATAAAATCCTCTTAATTATCACAAATCGAGAACCCTTTTGCGTGTGACCCTCTAGGCCAAAACGCCAGTCCAATTTTCCAATAATAAGTCCAATAACTCCTTATTGGTTTATTTTTTATTAATTAATATCTCATATTCAATTAATTACAAAATTGAATTACTATCTCACGATAATCGTCCGGATCTCCGATCATATTGGGCGCCAAGCAACATTGCATGATCTCGGAAGGCAATGGGGTCCCATAACCTACTTTCGGAACATGTCCGTCCACAGTTACCATGTGGATTTAATTCTTCATCCGTACAATGTTCCCGGGTTAACTTAGGACATGATTAATTGTCAAAGACTAACAGGTTATCCCACTCGGCATGATTGCACGCTTATTCAATATCAGAAAACTCCTTTCCTTACATTGAGTCCGCCCTGGCCAGGAACTTTCATGCATTTAACTTAGAGCATCCTTTCTCTAATTACTGAGAGCTAAGAATTCCTTATTAACACATAATCGCTTTTGACAGTCTTTCGCTGAGTCCGATCACATGACTGACTAGAATCCCATGGATAGGAATCCATAAGTCATGGTCAAAGCCCAGAAGTCCATCGACAAGGAGTTTTTGGTGTCTCAGGTCCGAGGACCATCCACATTGTTAGTTTTAGGTGGCCTACAAGCCAATCTGACTATGTAAATCTCGTTCATTTATTAATAAAATGGCATAACATTCATTATGTGTAAATCACATTAATTATCATTTCATAATGAAGCCCGTGAATATGTGCTATAGTGATCAGATTATGATGAGATCATACTAATGAGACTGATCACTTAAACACACATATTCTTAATCGTTCCTAGTCGAAGGATATTCGAGAAGGACATCGGATATCCGGTTAGACTAGTACAGATTACTCATGCTCATATGATGAGGGTGACTGATCTCATAAGTCACTTGTGTGGAGACACTAAGGCGAATCTGTAGATGCTCATTGGAGAATGAGTTCACTGAACTGATCCGACTGAATCGCTGGATGGTATTGTACCTCACTGTCAACCAGCTTGATTCTATTGTCGTAGTTGCGTGGATGGTCCTCGGACCTGAGACACCAAGGACACCTTGTCGGTGGACTTCTGTGCTTTGACTTTGGTTTACGAATCTCTAGCCACGGGATTCTAATACGCCAAGGATTGGATACAGCGGAATACCGTTGAAGGGAATTGTGTGTCAATAAGGAATCATTCGCTCTCGGTACTTAGAGAGAGAATGCTCTAAGAAGGATGCGCGAAAGTCCCTGGCCAGGGCGGATGATAATATCGGGAAAGGAGTTTTCCGATATTCATCAGCGGCATCCGATCCAAGTGAGTCGACCGGTTAGGGTTTGACAGCTCGCCATGTCCTGAGTTGACTCGAGAGCATTGTACGAATGAAGGATTATATCCATGCAGTAACTGTCGGCGGAAAGGTTCTAAGAGTGGGTTACTTAACCCCAATACCTTCCGGGTTCATGCGGTGTTGCTTGGCACCCAACATGATCGGAGGCCCGGTCGAATTCGATGTGCGACATCAATTCGATTGATTAATTAATTAATAAAGGGTTATTAATTGATTAATAAAGCTAGTGAGGAGTCACTGGGCTTATTGGGCCATTAACTGGACTGGTACTTGGGCCTAGAGGGTCACACGCAAATGATTCTCAAGGCGATAGATAAATAAGTGGGTTTTATATAAACCGGGGGTTTTTATGAAAAACCGCGCGGTTAGTATAAAACATAGCGAACGGGCTGAGCAGGCCAAGCTGCTACTAACCCTTGCCGCCCCTCCTCAGTTTCTGTCTCTCTCTGGCGTCCAGACAGATCTAGATCTGCTCCGCCGCTTCTTCGAATCCCGTTCGAAGGGAAATCGTCCGCGCGTTGCGGCGATCGTTGCGGCGACCGGCGGAGGTTTCGTGGGCTACGAAGAACGAGGAACGTGAGGATATCCGTCGCGAGGAGGATCACGTGGACTTTGCTAGAGGCCGGGCGCTTGCGCGGCTTGCGGTGTCGCACCGACGGAACCGAACAGTTGCGGATTCGAATCCACACACGGTGAGAATCGATTATCCGATAATCGTAGTTTTAGTCGTTCGAAACGGGAACGGATCGCTGTTTAATATTTTATTTTTTGCTGCGTGAGCGATCCGGAGAAATCCGAGAAAACCCAACAGTGGTATTAGAGCCAGGTTCCATTGTTTATCGTCCCGTTTCGGTCTCCGATTTAATATTTCCATGAATTTATTCCATGCATGTATTCCGTTAATAAATGAATCCTAGTTCATACGATGAACTAAAATAATCTGATTATTTTAACTCTATTATTTTCGGAATTTTATTTGGGCATTTTCGTGTTCTTCGTCGGACGAAGAACGACGGGTCTTTAGCGGCCTTGTTCGTGCAATCTCAAGTGTTGGGGATGTAAATCGGACCTTAGAACCTCCTGGAGAAAGTCTCCAGTCCTCGTTGGGCTCCTCGCCAGCACCGGAGAGGCTGGAGGAAGGCAGCACCCTTCTCTTCTTCATCATCCTCTTCGATTTTTGTAAAAAAAACAGATTTTTTGGGGCTCCAAATGGGGCTTCTTATGCCTCAACCGGTGCTCTTGCCGGCGCCAGGCCGTCCCCGGTGGCAAGGGGTCACCGGGCCGGAGCCTGCGGGGGGGGGGGGCGGCCGGGCGGTGCCGCCGTCGGGCTGCACCTGCAAAAACCCTAGGGTTTGCAGGTGCGTCGGGCTGCTACAGGGAAGACAGCGGCTGGGCCGCTGGCGGGCCGGGCCAGGCGGACTGGGCCCCTGGCCAGACCGGGCCGGAGCCCCTGGCCGAGCCAGGGCCCGGGCCATTTGGCCCTAATGGGCTGGGCCCATTTCCCTTTTATTTTACCCAATTTAAATCCCTAAACCCCAAGCCCAATAGAATATAAAATGAACTGTTTTTTAATTGTAATATTCAAAATTGTTTTGAAGATTGAAATTATTATTCAAATTATATTTAATTGGGCTTATTAATGATTTTTTGAATCATTTTGTATTAACTAGCAATTAGTTGTTAATTAGATGGGGTTAATATTAATTTAAATGTTAAATTGATTATTAACCTCAATTTAACTAATTTAAATGTTAAATTAGTTATTAAATTAGTTATTAATAGTTATTAGTCTAACTGTTAGATTATTAACTATTATCTCAGCTAATTGTTAATTAATATTTGAGTTAGTTATTAATTTAATTGTTAAATTAATAATTAGCTTAAACGACTAATTTAAATGTTAAATTAGTAGTTCTTAATTAATTATCGTTGTTATTAATTTAATAGTTAAATTAATAATAACTTTAATTGTCTGATCGAAGAGTTAGATTAATTAATTATAAATCAGTTAGTGTTAATTATTAGTTTAAGAGTTAAATTAATAATTAACATCAATTGGCTAATCTAAGTGTTAAATTAGTAGTTAATAATTAATTATAGTTGATTATTAATTTAAGTGTTAAATTATTAACTAACTTAGTTGGATTAATCTAAGAGTTAGATTAGTCTTTAAATAGTCTAATTGTTAGATTATTAATGGGGTTTAATATAAGTGTTAGATTATTAGAATTGTTCTAATTTGTATGGAATAATCTGGAATTATTAATTTGGAGTGTATGCGCATGTGATGTGTGTTTAATGCTTTTAAATTTAGATTTAATTGCATGTTAAGTTAATAAAATGAGTTTTCGAAATTCAAATACTAATTTTGATTGGATCCCAGCTTTTTGAAAGCCAAAATTATTTATTTTGAAAGCTCTTTTATTTTAGCCATGTGATGCGCTGAATCATGTGTAGAATGTTTAAAACACACCGTGGTCATGGATAGGCACTTAATTTATTATTCATGTGATGAATGGATTGTGTGGATCGTGGATGTATGATTGTTTATTAATTGTTAATAAATAGAGGTCTGCGCACCTCTCTCTCTCATACTCCGATGTATTTCTACCTCCTTCTCTCTCTTGTACTCGCCATCAGGCCTTCTTCAATTTACTTGTAATTCTAGAATTATTGTAATCTGATCGAGGCAACCGAGGAAGGAGCGAGGACGATCCACAGCTGCAACCAGGAAGGCGAAAAGATGAAGATCCTTTGCCTATATGTTTGCAGGTTTATCTAATGTAAATGTTATGTTAGATTGTGTGTGTGTTTGACTGTTGGCTCCAATCAAACCCACTGTGCTATCCATGACCACACTAGACATGTATGTGATGCATTGTTTTCTTATGATTATGAATCAAAGCAAGTTATAGTATTTAGTAAATATATACAATATATTTATACTATCACCTAGGAGAGACCAAGATAAAAGTTATCTAAATACCCTCAGATAAACTCTAAGCCGTAACGCGAGTAGTTACGAACTTACCGCGTGGTCCACCATCGTTATAGTCATAGGATTCGAATCACTTTAGGCAGGTTTGTTGTGCTATCCACAAGGCCTGCTTAATTGGGAGGAGAAACTGTGGCTATGGCATTAGATGCCTATAGATCGGGGTAGAGGAACCATGTAACTTTGTTGTGCTATCCACAAGGGCTACATGAAAATCTATGCTCGTCGCGTAACGATGGTTAGCTTAGACCAGAATTAATGGTTTGTTGTGCTATCCACAAGGCCATTAAATCTCTGGGGACCGAAGCTATGATCAGATGTTGCAAGTGTAGGCGCCCGGAACGTCCCCCGCCGCGGCTGCGGGCTTCGGGCGAGGGTTCCTCTCCGTTCGTCTTAGCACTGTGGCGATTTAAAGGGGGTTAGAAATAAAGGATGTGATCGCCAGGAGCATTACCTTACGGTCCCTGTGCTCCGCAGGATGGTGGGGATGTGATCGCGTTTTGTGGGAGCGGGAGATGCTGGTTCCTCCTTCTCTTCCTCCGGCCGGCCAGAGGAGGAGAGCTCGGTAGTGCACGCGCAGAATCTGGTAAGAGCCCCTGAAAAGAAAAGACAGACAAAGAAAAGACAATAACCCAATTAGAACTGTGACATGTAGGATCCGTTCATACAAACATAAAAAATAACTAAAATTAGAGGGAAACGCACCGGATGGGTGTTTGGGAGGGAAGGTGACCATATGTTATGGCCACCCACCTCCCTATTTTTGTTTGGAACCTCTAGGGGTAAAAGGTGCTAAGTCATCCTAGGATGTATGCATGCAGATAAGTGCTCGTGTGTGAAGAGTGAAATGATGTGTTGAAGGTAAAAGAGAGTGAAAGAGAGAGGATGTTACGGCATTGATGGAAATTGGAAATGCAATGAAGTGAAAAAGGTGAAACAGTAAAAGAGGGTTAGGAAGACAAGCCCATTTGGAGTGACGTTCCTCCTGAAACAGCCTTCTGACTCTTTGCCCGCTTGCCAGCCTTCTCTGAGCCTTCCTTCCAAGAAGCCACCTCTTAACCTCAGAAAATCCTTAACCCCAAATCCTCCTTTAACCCCAAGTCCTTAACCCCTTGCTCGAGAGGATGTGGGGGGTTTAAATAGGCGAAGGAAAAAAGGGGAGAAAACAGGGGTCTAAATCCCCGTAAATCACCCTTCAACCAATAGGGAGTGGTCAAGGGTTGGAGGTAGTGGACGCGGCAGTCGCCGGAGTGGGGAGTGGTCGGAGTAGTGGGGACGTGGGCGGCGAGTAGAGGAGATCGTGGGGAAGACGGAGTCAAGGGGGTGGTTAAGAAGTGGACGGCCAGATGACATGCCTTCCATTCTTGTGGTGGAAGGCGGCCCGGCTGGCCTTCGAAGGGGGTGGAAGGCGAGGGGTGGCCTTCGAAGGTGGTGGAAGGCAAGGGAGCTGGCCTTCCACGAAAAGATGGTGAAAAGTGAAAAAGGCGGCTAAAACGGTGGAAGGCAAGGTAGCTGGCCTTCGAAGGGGGTAGAAGGCGGGGGGTGGCCTTCGAAGGGGTTGGAAGGCGGACTGGCTGGCCTTCCACGAAAAGGTGAAAAAGGGGGGCCAAAAGGGTGGAAGGCAAGGTGGGTGGCCTTCGAAGGTGGTGGAAGGCGAGGGGTGGCCTTCGAAGGAGGTGGAAGGCAAGGGGGTTGGCTTTCCACGAAAAGGTGGCTAAAAGTGGAAAAGGTGGAAAAAAGGTGGAAGGCAAGGTAGCTGGCCTTCCAAGGGTGTAGAAGGCGGGGGGTGGCCTTCGAAGGTGGTGGAAGGCGAGGGGTGGCCTTCGAAGGGGGTGGAAGGCGGACTGGCTGGCCTTCCACGAAAAAGGTGGCTAAAGTCGGAATTTGGTTAATGGGCCTAGCTGGTAGTGGGCTGAGATGGCTCAAATGAGGGGATTTATGATGATGGGCTGATGATGGAGGGGATTTATGACCAAAAGGGTGGTCCAAAATCGGTGTCTACAAATGCCCCTCCGGGACACCTGTTTTGCAGTGGAATGGAATGGAATGATAAATAGGTGTTCCGGAAATCGAAACTGATTTTGGACCGCCCGGAAAAGGAATGAGCTATCCCCAGGGATGACATGCGAATGCGGCAAATGCATGAAAGCTAACCATTTGAGTTGCAAGAGTGATTTAAGAAAAGGGACAAAGTTCAGTACTAGAGAATCACAGTCCGTGGGACCCCCGGGTGCTGGAACCGCGAGGCCTTGGCATACCAGAATATAGCGATCTGGCCCAAGGGGATCTCGAGCATGAAAGGTGTAGGAGTGTGACTTGAAGAACTCTCAACACAACGGGCGCGCGGTGGCCTGGCGCATCATGGGATCGCCAAGTGAGAGGATCTCAAGCACACGTATTTGAATAAAGGATAAGGTCTTGCAATTCGAAGAGTTAACAGACGAACAATCGCCAGACTCACAGATCAACAATGGGTTAAGCAGAGTGATGAAATTATGGTCATTGCCCCTCGGGCGGGAATGGTGGATGATGCTTATGCAATGCATGCTGGTTGAAATCTTTTAAAAAACAAATTCCTAATGCAGTTCCTAATGCAAATAGGAGGGATTTATTGGCCAATCGAATAACTTGGAGAATATAGACTCCTCATTGTTTTGTTTAAAGAGGAACTCAGAGTCTATACGCCCGAAGTTATTAGCCTCATGTGTCTTCAATCCTACTTGCTTCAGATTCGCTGCAGCTGCAAGAACGCACATCAGTAAATGTAAATAATCAATGATCCACAATATCTTAATGTCGAGCTGCAAGAAAACGAGGGACAAAGGTCCCTGTCGAGTCGAAGCCAGCACGGAAGATATGGCCATTCTCAAAGTAGAATGCCAATCCGGCTGCTTTCGGCTTCGACTCGACGGCAAACGTGTCCTTCTTTTGGGCAGAATCCTTTTCCTGTATGCACAGAATGAAGGGGAAATAGTTAGTAGTATCTGTTTTCGGCCCCTTGCCCAAAAGAGCAACTACCTTTTCCCTAGCCTTCGCATAGGGTCAAGGGGCCGTGTTACTAACCAGACAAAAGGAAGAATATTGAAACTGATGCAAGAAGTAAATATGCAAATGCTGGTGGATATTAACAAGTGAGGTGTGTGATGAATGAAAACATGTTTTTTTTTGTCCGACCACCTGGTGACTGCCCAAACTTAGGCTGGTTGAATGATAAAAGGGAAATGCACACTCAACTTCCCAGGTATCCTAAGCTCACATCTAGATTGATTTGGGCCTCTAGACTCCTCAAACTGACCTTGACCGGTTAAGACTCATACTGATGACAATACCGTCATGCCATGCTTAGGCTCCCAGCTGCTTCCGACCACCAAGTTTGCCCAAAAAGTTTTCGAGGTAAATGATTTGCCCGACCCGGGTCTCTTTCCTCACAATCTAGAAGGTATATGATGGAACACCTTGGAACCCTAGCGGTCAACCGCGCGACGCTGACCCGGAATCAGACGCCGTCGCACCGATTGGTGACGCGCATGCATTGACCTAAGCCCGAAGTTTTCGAGAGTACACATCGAGATTATGGTTAAGAAATTAGTTCACCAGAAACATCGACGTTACTCTTCACCCATTTTAGACTCCTGTGATCATGTGAGCATGTGACGATTTTTGAAAACGAACCATTTTAAAATGATGTTCAGTCTTTAGATAGCTATCTCGTGCTGAACCTTGGGGGAGAAAAAGTGAAGAAATTGTGGAGACAAACCTCACAGGAGGATCAACAGAACCGTTAAAAGGACAAGCTGTGACAAAACGGACTCCTTTTGACCTCCTAGATGCCCCAATTTTGACTTTTCAGGCCTTTATTGGATTTCTTGGCCAGGCACGGTCACGACCAGGCTTTTTTCATGATTGCTTGAACCCCTTTTCCTTTTTTGTATTTCTTTTCCGCTCTTGACATTTATTGGGGTTATTTGATATTCCGCCTGCGGGGACACTGCCCTCTTCTCGTGCTCTGGTCCTTTATATTTCATTTCTGGGCCTTTTTTTGTTGCGGGGTTACATCTATCGGGTTTTTTGAGGAACCGCAGTTTGCTGAGCTCAACCGTTTAAGGGCGTCAACTGTCCTGATCGGTCGAGAGACGAAGAGCAAAGGTTGCATTGTGACAGTATACTAAAGACTTGGAACTCATTTTAAACAGGTTCTTTTGAAAAACGTGCAGGTGTGTGCATCTCATGATGAGCATAGGGATCCGTATGAAAGTAAAGTAGACACGTCCAAAGTCTTAGCCAAACCGCAATGTCATCCCAACCTATCATGCAACTAGACCTAGACAGGGGGTTACGTGGCAGTCACCAGACAATTGGATTTTGTGTCTTTTCTGATTTTTTTGTCATTAAAGTATGTACATATTTACAAATATTTTGATGCTTTTTGGATATTCGATTTTTTTTGGGATTTTGAAATTTTTGATTTTTTTGTATTTTGAGGGTAAAACTTCTTCAAATAGACTCCTATCCAAAGGAAAGCTTTTCAACAATTTTCAAATATTTACACTTATTTGCTAACTAAAAATGAAAGAACTTACCTACCTCTACAACTTGTGGATAAAGAGGAAGCTATCCAATCCCCAAGCGATTATGCACAAGACTCAGAGGGTGAGTCAGACATGTTGCAAAGGTGGGTCCTTGAGACACAGACCCAATGATGGTAGAATTGCCCCAGGAGTGTGCTACAACCGGTGATAAAAGCCTGAGAAGGGCAGGTGTGTGAAATAGCAAGGGAGTGAGGGCGGTGGATACCTGTTCATTCCTTACTAAGGAGGCTCCTTCTTGTTGAGTGGTTGGTTCATAAAACAGCAGCTGTATACCGAAATCTTCTGCATCTTCCCTCTGAATTTCATTGATTGCTTCCTTCAACTCATCCTCAAGATAGTGTATCTTGAGTACCTCTTGATTTTCCTTCACAAAGTGATCTAAGATACTCCATTTTCTTGATTCCTCAGTTGGTCTGGTTAGTATGTAACCCAATTCGAATCCTCCACTGGTCGGTTCTTGAATTCCTTGTTCTTCCTTGCCTATCCCAGATCCTGAACTATGCCCCGTTTTGTCCATAAACTGCCAACCTATGCTAGGCTGGGGCTTGAGCTGAGAGTCAACCGATGAAAGGATGGGCTCTGCCCCTTTTCCAGAAGTGATCATAGATGGAATTTGTTCAGTCGAGACTAAATCCAAAGGCTCAAGATAGGGGGTACCCTTCATTTTGACAATCTTCCCATTGTATGGGAATTTATAGCACTGATGATTAGTGGAGGGCGCTCCCAAGGTCTGGTCCATCCGAGGCCTTCCCAAAATGGCGTTGTATATGGGCTTGACATCAAGGATGTAGAATTCAAAGATCAAGGCCACTGGGCCAATTTCCAGGTTCCCATTTGAGACCATCATGGAAGTAGACTCAATCTTCTCTGGATCAACCCCTACTTTCTTGGGGGTCTTGAGTGGACAAACATTGATTGATGCCCCAGTATCCAACAGGATGGAGTCCAATGAGTGACCCTTGAGTGTTGGGGTCAAGCATGAGGGAAGGGATTGGCATTCAGGGGGAGCCAGATCCTTATCTGTGAAGGATATCGTAGGTGTCCGAGTGGCTGAGAAAATGACATTTGTGAGCCCCCTGATAGGAAGATCTTCATTGAGTGTAATTCGCTGGAGGAACTTGAACAATGTCTCCCTGTGTGTAGGAGATCTCCCAATCAACTCTAGGACTGGCATCTTGGTGGGAGTTTTCCCTAGATGCTGTAGGATGTCATACTTGGATTGAATAATCCTTTTAGACAGATCTGAATCCTCTTGAGAGTCCAATGGTTGACTTGTTGGGGGAATGATGCGATTTCTCAGTGTAACACCAATTGGACTGGGGTCCACTGCCTGATCTGACTTTAGGGGTTGAACTGGTGGTGAATTCATTAGGCAGAATTGGGTTACCGGACCTGGCTTTGGTGTTGGACACAAGATGGAGAGAGGAGGTTCTCTGATTGAAACTGAGGGAACTTGGACCAGAGTGACTGGGTTGATGGCTGTTGGTTGTTCCCTAGGTCGTATCAAGACCAAAGGTTTGTCTTGGATGATAGTGGAGACTCCTTGCAACGGCTCTCTAGGTTTGGTCGTCCTAGTAGGGCACTCACGCCATATCCCAACCTCTTCATACTCCCAGTGCTGTCCTCTGTGATCGACATTTGGTTCCAAATTTTTGACAAGGGTGCTCACCCTTTCTAGAGAGCTAGATGGATCTTGGACCACCTGATAAGAGGGCGAAGGGTCCTTGACTTCCAAGGTTTCAGCAGCCTCTTTCATGTGCCCCCAATTGATCTTGGCACTGGAGAAAGGGGGAACTGCTGAATATGGTCTCTGATTGGATTGGTTATCTGATCTGGACATAGGACTGGGTGACCTAAAGAGCTGCCCCAAGGCACTCACCTGTTCATTGATTGTCACTCCCTCTATTGGTGGAATCCTCTTACTTCTGTTCTGATTTTCAAAAAAGGATGGCAAAGTGGAACTCCAGATCTGAGATTGAACTACCCGAGCTCGATTATAAAGTTGTGCGAATGTGTGAAATTCGCTCAGCATGAGAATAGACCGAAGCTGCGGGGTAGCGTTGTTGACCAACATGGTGATAGCTTGAGATTCGGGGATTTCCACTTCTGCCTTAGAGGCCATTGCCCTCCACCTATTGGCAAAATACGTGAACTCCTCTTCAGGCTTCATCTTTTCCATCACAAGATCAAACAAGGTGGGAGGCATGGTTGTCATATAACTAAACTGAGTGATGAATTTTTCGGAGACCATATCAAAATTGATTAGGTCTGTGGCGGGCAAGGAAGAAAACCATCTTAAGGCCTCACCTTCTAAGGATTTCTGGAACAGATGGACAAGGAGGACTCTGTCGTAGAGCCATTGATGGGAATCCATGAGGAAACTTGACAGGTGATCATGAGGGTCAGAGGTGCCATCATATTTCCTGTATTTGGGGGCTTTGAATCCTGGCGGAAAGTAGGCCGGAGGGAGCTTACAATAGCTTGAGAGAGAGTGCGGTTGTTTCATGGTAAGTTTCTCGGCCATGAACTTACGCACATAGGTTTCAACCTCACTTTTGTGAATGAATTCTTTCTGCTCGGGAGGAGGTGTAGTTGGAGAGACTGGAATTGGCATGATAGGTGGAGCAACTGGAGTAGGAGTTGGCTGGTTGATGCGTGTCTGAGCTCTGTTGGAAGATCCTTGGAGGTGAGTTCTCCGAGGAGTGGCATCTTGAGTTTTGCCACAGGAGGCCCACTGGATGAGTTGATCAGGGTTGTACCGTGATAACACGGCAGTAAGTTCCGGATCCTCTCTCGGGTTTTGGAAGTTTCTGTTGGAGATTATAGGATCACTTTCTGAAGAAGAAGATTCATCCAAGCACCTTCTCCTAAATTCCTCTCCAGGTGTTTGGAACATGCCCACAAATGTTGGTTGTGGATCCTCTTCAATCTCAAACAGAGGGTTGTGTGTAACATTGTTGCCGAACTGGTCCATGTCATCATACACAGCATTGACATACTTTCGGTTCATTATGAAGCACAGACCCTAAATGATTTTATGTTCCACTTGAAATGTTTGCCAATGTTTTATGAAAGTTGGTTTCTAACAAATCAAGTTTAACCCTTAACGACCCTTCACTTTTCCAGAGCTTGTTCCACCAAAGTCCAATTAAGTGTCTTTAGATTTTGAAACAATTCACTAATTTCTCACATAAACCCAAGGTTCCTACAGGGTGGTTTTAGGTACAACCTGCTCGGCGGCCAAGTGGGAATCCCTGGCTCGCGGAGACTGACGGAGGTTCCCAACAGAATAAGACTAGTCGCACCCGAGTGGGAATCCTCAGATGGAGAGTCAAACTCTGTGGGAGAGGTAACTAGAAGTGTGATGCCGGCTCTTCCTTAAGAACCCCTGCGGATAGCACCCTTGAACCAACCCACAATCTAGTAGACAGAAAAGGAAAGAAAGACAAGAGAACGGTAAACAAAAAACCAAACTAGAATCCGCAACAAATAAAAAAGGACACTTAAAAATCAGAAAGCCAGAAAAGTCGGAGCCTGGACGGCAGGCTACCTGGCCGTCCTAGAGCCTGGACGGCTAGGCAGTCGGCCGTCCAGCCTGGGCTGGACGGCCAGGCACTTGGCCGTCCGGTCCACTGGACGGCCAGGCAGTTGGCCGTCCTGCCTGGACGGCCAGACGCTTGGCTGTCCTGGGCTCTGGACGGCCAGGTGCTTGGCCGTCCGGGCTGGGCTGGACGGCCAGGCACTTGGCCGTCCGGTCCACTGGACGGCCAGGTACTTGGCCGTCCGGTCTGGGCGGCCAAGCGCTTGGCCGTTCAGGACACTGGGCGGCCAAGTGCTTGGCCGTCCACAGGAACTCTTGTATTTTAAGTTGTCTTACCTGCGCGGCGAGCAAGAGAGTGTCCCACCATGATCGCCAAAGGGCTGTAGGCGCCCGGAACGTCCCCCGCCGCGACTGCGGTCTTCGGGCGAGGGTTCCTCTCCGTTCGTCTTAGCACTGTGGCGATTTAAAGGGGGTTAGAAATAAAGGATGTGATCGCCAGGAGCATTACCTTACGGTCCCTGTGCTCCGCAGGATGGTGGGGATGTGATCGCGTTTTGTGGGAGCGGGAGATGCTGGTTCCTCCTTCTCTTCCTCCGGCCGGCCAGAGGAGGAGAGCTCGGTAGTGCACGCGCAGAATCTGGTAAGAGCCCCTGAAAAGAAAAGACAGACAAAGAAAAGACAATAACCCAATTAGAACTGTGACATGTAGGATCCGTTCATACAAACATAAAAAATAACTAAAATTAGAGGGAAACGCACCGGATGGGTGTTTGGGAGGGAAGGTGACCATATGTTATGGCCACCCACCTCCCGATTTTTGTTTGGAACCTCTGGGGGTAAAAGGTGCTAAGTCATCCTAGGATGTATGCATGCAGATAAGTGCTCGTGTGTGAAGAGTGAAATGATGTGTTGAAGGTAAAAGAGAGTGAAAGAGAGAGGATGTTATGGCATTGATGGAAATTGGAAATGCAATGAAGTGAAAAAGGTGAAACAGTAAAAGAGGGTTAGGAAGACAAGCCCATTTGGAGTGACGTTCCTCCTGAAACAGCCTTCTGACTCTTTGCCCGCTTGCCAGCCTTCTCTGAGCCTTCCTTCCAAGAAGCCACCTCTTAACCTCAGAAAATCCTTAACCCCAAATCCTCCTTTAACCCCAAGTCCTTAACCCCTTGCTCGAGAGGATGTGGGGGGTTTAAATAGGCGAAGGAAAAAAGGGGAGAAAACAGGGGTCTAAATCCCCGTAAATCACCCTTCAACCAATAGGGAGTGGTCAAGGGTTGGAGGTAGTGGACGCGGCAGTCGCCGGAGTGGGGAGTGGTCGGAGTAGTGGGGACGTGGGCGGCGAGTAGAGGAGATCGTGGGGAAGACGGAGTCAAGGGGGTGGTTAAGAAGTGGACGGCCAGGTGACATGCCTTCCATTCTTGTGGTGGAAGGCGGCCCGGCTGGCCTTCGAAGGGGGTGGAAGGCGAGGGGTGGCCTTCGAAGGTGGTGGAAGGCAAGGGGTGGCCTTCGAAGGTGGTGGAAGGCAAGGGAGCTGGCCTTCCACGAAAAGATGGTGAAAAGTGAAAAAGGCGGCTAAAACGGTGGAAGACAAGGTAGCTGGCCTTCGAAGGGGGTAGAAGGCGGGGGGTGGCCTTCGAAGGGGTTGGAAGGCGGACTGGCTGACCTTCCACGAAAAGGTGAAAAAGGGGGGCCAAAAGGGTGGAAGGCAAGGTGGGTGGCCTTCGAAGGTGGTGGAAGGCGAGGGGTGGCCTTCGAAGGAGGTGGAAGGCAAGGGGGTTGGCTTTCCACGAAAAGGTGGCTAAAAGTGGAAAAGGTGGAAAAAAGGTGGAAGGCAAGGTAGCTGGCCTTCCAAGGGTGTAGAAGGCGGGGGGTGGCCTTCGAAGGTGGTGGAAGGCGAGGGGTGGCCTTCGAAGGGGGTGGAAGGCGGACTGGCTGGCCTTCCACGAAAAAGGTGGCTAGAGTCGGGATTTGGTTAATGGGCCTAGCTGGTAGTGGGCTGAGATGGCTCAAATGAGGGGATTTATGATGATGGAGGGGATTTATGACCAAAAGGGTGGTCCAAAATTGGTGTCTACAGCAAGGAGTTGCAAGTCCCATGAGTTGGGTGCTCTCTGATTGTATTACAGTTTGTTGTGCTATCCACAAGGCTGTAGTGCAAGTCATTGAGATTCTGATCCCCACTAGGAGACTGTCGGCGTCTCCCGTTCTGTATAACTGGGGGTTATACAGTCCGTCGAAAATTAGTGGGAGTTAAACTTGAACAAAAGACCATGTCTTGTTTTAAATTTTAATAATTGAACATCTGCTAAATAGATTTTACTTATCTCCTATAGGGAATTATGTCGTCGAATAACCCACTCCGTGGCATACTTGATGCCCTTTTGACTTACCTGATCTACTCGGATTGGTTCAGATACCTGAAGAATGTCTTCAGATCTGAGCACATTGACTTTGTCCTTGGAGTTGATCCTCCTGTTGAATCGGCATTGGATGCCCCTGAAGCAGAGATGATAGCTAATGATATAAGATCGAAGGACAAAGGCAAAGGAGTAGTGAAGGGTGACTGCTTCTACTATAAGCAGTATGGTCACTGGAAGAGGAACTGCAAGTAGTTCCTTAACGATAAAGCTCGTGGAAGAGTGAAGCTGTCTGAAGCTTCATATATCTATATGATAGATATCAACTTGTCAGTTAGAGATTCCACATCTTGGGTATTAGATATCGGATGTACTTCTCATATATGTCATGATGCACAGATGCTGACAAGTAAGCGCAAGCTAAGACAAGGTGAGGTGGAATTGAGACTAGGAAACTGCGCAAAAGTTGCGGCGATTGCTGTTGGGACAGCAAACCTCAGGCTTCCATCATGAGACGCCTTACTATTAGAAGATTGTTATTATGTTCCTAGCATAATAAAGAACATCATATCAATATCTTGTTTGGACAAGATAAGATATAGGTTGACTATTGAGAATAGAAGTTGTTCGATTTATTATGGTAATAAATCAATAGCTTCAGCATATTTAGTCAACGGTCTATATCTTTTAGATGTTTCTTATTACAATCTTCAAATTGATAATGCTCTTAAGAAAAGCAAGAATTGTGTGAACCAAGCCTACATGTGGCATTGCAGACTTGGGCACATTGGCGAAAGCGGATTGCAAAAGTTGCACAAGCATGGTTACTTAACAGCATTCAGTTATGAATCGTTTGCAACATGTGAATCCTGTCTTATGGGAAAGATGGCAAAGTCTCCATTTACTAGACATGGAGAACGTGCCAAGGACATTTTGGAACTAATACATTCAGATGTATGTGGTCCCATGTCCACCCAAGCCAAAGGTCGCTTTTCATATTTCATCACGTTCACCGATGACTTCTCAAAATTCGGCTATGTGTACTTAATGAAGTACAAGTCGGAAGCTTTTGAGAAGTTCAAGGAGTTCAAAAATGAGGTAGAGAAACAGTTAGGAAAGAGTATTAAAGCTCTTCGATCAGATCGAGGAGGAGAATACTTGAGTACTAATTTCACACAATTCTTAAAGGATAATGGTATCATTTCTCAGCTAACCCCTCCATATACACCACAGATGAATGGTGTATCAGAAAGGAGGAATCGCACCTTTTTGGACATGGTGCGATATATGATGAGCTTTTCAGGATTACCAGTTGTGAGTGCTTAGAATGATCGTGTGATTAACATGAAAAAAACTATGTTGTTTAAGTGCAAAATAAACCTATTAAAAAAAAAACTGAAACTACGTGAAGTGATCGCCAGAAACTTTTAACTAAAAAGTTCCAAAAGAAAGTTTGATCGCCTACCTGTTTAAACGCGGAAGATATTGAGTTCTTGATTCTCCTCCTTAAGCCGGCTGAAGAAAGAGAGCCCTTCTCGTTCTTTGTTCTTGCTGTTGAGTTTTTTTTTTTGAAGTTGAGGATCGTCCAGAGTCCTTTGATTTGCTTGTTGATTCACTCCCCTTTTGATTCTACTTTGCTCCGTCAAGAAAATGGAGAGAGAAATGAAAAAACAATGATGAGAACTTTAAGCAAAGGTAGTATCTATTCTAATCATGGTTTTAAACATGAAACTAAACAGCAAACTTACTTGTTTAATGGCTTTTGAAACCCCTTAATTGAATAGGTTTTGAAAAGAATGATGTTGTGGTGTGTGTTGTATGAAGTGATGATGAAGAATGAGAGATTAATGAAATGAAAATGAAGATGCAGAAATGAAAAACTTATGCTGAATTGGATGAAGCCTTGAATTGGATGAAGAATGGACGACGACTTCTGGAAACAGCAGCGCTTCGGCGTTTGGACGTCGTTACTTCAATCTTCAATCACTAACTCTGATTCTAACTTCTCTCTTTCTCTTTTTTTTTTTTTAACTTTCAAGATGCAAGGTATTTATAGACCTTTTCTGCGTCCGCGGATTTACATGGAAAAATCTAGGATTTATCCATCTTAACCAACAGATAAATACAGATTAATTTATCTTTATCTGTAATTATCTAAAACGCCTCCAGAATGGCTGACGCCTTTCAGATTAATTAAAATAAGGATAAACATCTGAAAAACTTATCTTTATATGTATTAGCTAAAACGCGTCTACATGTGTAGACGTCTTTTACACTAATTAAGATAAGGATAAACATCCGGAAGAGAAGTAGAAATAGCTTAGGAAACCTAAAACGCGTCAACTCATACAGACGCCTTTTAGCTAATTAATCAAGTGATTAAAATTCAAATTTAAACGTTAAAATAAGAATAAATTCTAAATGGCGTCCACACAGATAGACGTCTTTTAGACTTCTTCATATTTTAACTGAAATTTGAGTTAAAACCAATTTAATTGATTAACTTAAACATGTCTGTTAAACCCGACACTCAAAAAGATCAATAAAAAGTAATCAATGATTAAATATCAGACCATTCTGAGGCATTATTATATGATATGAAATTTACTCACAATGATGTCAAAATTAGCGTGTCTACAGCTGCCTCACCTTGGTATCGTCTTTGCAAGGGAGTGAAATGGAATGGAATGTACTGAAAAGGTGATGCCAATGTGTGATGAGACACACTCTTAACATCACATGATTGGAATTTTTCTCAAAATTATCAATGAAGATAGCTCAAAGAGATCAATGGAATCAATCCTGTCTGGATGAGGTAGACAAGGAAATAAAATAAAGTCGATCAACCTCCTCGGAGTGGGAAGTACCCCAGGTCATAGACACAGTAGGTTTCATCATGGGGAGCGTTTGCCAGCCAATGTGGACGTGCTGCAGCCATGATGGATCTTAAAAAAAAAAACAAGAAATATCGGATAAAGAAATCAAGAAAGGATAGAATTCCAAGGATATCTTCAAGCGAATCTCAAAGATAATCAAGATACTCAATTCAGAATGGAATATTTCATATCATGTTTGATTTTATTTGATTTAATGGTCTGAAACTTAATCAGTAATTAATCCTTATCACAATGATTTCAAAGTCCTATATGATGCATGCTGGACTAAAAGAAAAATATAAAGTCAAATAAAATATAAATTAATCAAGGATAATATTGTTAAATTGTCATTAATGAGTCAAGATACCAATTCTTGTAATTCAGTGCTAAGCCGAAGCTCGTTTATCTACGCACCGTTTCACAAAAGTGAAACCATCGTCCCCACTAATTAACAATCCAATGGCCTATCCGTGCGATTAAGAATCCTCTGGAATTATCACTGTTTTTGTTGTAGGAGAACTCAAATTCCAGTTTCATCAAAACCACAAGGTCCTTGATATACTCTAATAAATACTTATCATATAGTAATGATGATGCACAATGAATTACATGAAAGGAGTACAAGGGTAGAAATAACCGTCTTTTTAGCTACGGTCGAGACTTCGTAAATTCCCACAGTGGGATCTTCTTGATATTTTGAATTCCCTGATTTCTTGCAATCAAAATCATTAATAATTCCAAACAAGTATTCAATTTAAACCACAAAAACCACAGAATTTCGGATAAATCATAGAAAAGCTAAAACGCGTCGTGTCGAGCAGACGCCATTCAATGTTAAAACACGGCAGTGCTCCTCGACGCCTTTTACTCAAATTCCAACTTTCTTCATACCTTGTGTATGAAACTTTTGAGTTTATAGATTTCTGCACTTCAGCTTTGTGCCTTGTGTCTTTAACCTTGTGCCCTGTACATTTCTTAGCAAACAGGTTAAGTATCTATTTAGGCTTAGCCCCTTGTCTGACCGAGTGAACGGTTGATCAATCTTTTCCTTAAATGAATGGTCAAGGGGCATAGCCTTTATCAACAAAGGTAATGTGAATAATCAAACTTAAGCAAAATGCAACATGCAAGCAGACAGATGCTCACTGAAAATAAAAGGAATGAGACACACCAAATGCAATAAGCAAATGCTAATTGAAATATTTTTGTTGTTTTGAAATATTCATTTTTGTTTGGGTTTTGAAATATATGTTTTTTTTTTATTTTGGCATATGTATTTTTTTTGGATTTTTGACATATGTATTTTTTTGGATTTTTGACATATGTATTTTTTTTGGAATTTTTGACTAAAAGATCAGCATGGTATTTAGATCAAAAGATCATATTCATTTACTAACTTAATTCCCAAATTGTTCTTTAACAACTTAACTTAAAACCCATCGTGTTTGAACTTGTGTTTTCATTCGTGATCCCATTTGATGATTTGACCCTTAGTCAATCTAAGCCATTCCTTAAGTTTGGAGTACGCCTCTTTAGAATGAAAAGATGAATAAGTTTAGAAAGCCCATGAGAAGGTTCCGGAGACTTAAAAAGATGTTCCTTTCCTACCCTAATATCCGTTGGGTTCGTTCATTTTCTTTCTGGGGTATTTATCGACCTTGCGTTCCCTTTTATTTCATTTCATGGCCTTGATGTAACGTTTGTAATGTAATGGCCTTTTGATTTGACATTTGGCTTTTGCCCTTTTCCTTTTGCTTTTCTATTTTCTTTTTTTCTTTGAGACGGATCTCCCCTATTTTTTTATGACGGCCTCCTACTAAGATGGCGGGTATTCTTGGTAGTCTATTCTAAGCCTCGTTCCGACATCATGGGCCGAGTGTAAAACAGAATTTTTGCTCTAAAACGAATGACTTGTACTTTACACTTTCAGTCAAGCTTTTGATATTCCTTAGGATTTGGCATCTCTTGTTACTCACGAATCAAACGTGTCAGTGTGTGTAGTGATGTGTTTGAAGTTAAAATTATCCAGACTAACAAGGAAATTTGAGTTTATAAATTTTCTGATTCCACTGGTCTTTATACCATGTTGATCGACTCTTTAACCTAAGGGTAGTATTTCTTAAGATGTAAGCCATTCCATGGATGATTTAGCTCTTCTCCTTCTGCATTAACAAGACGATAAGCATTACCAGGAAAAGCGTGCGATACAACATAAGGTCCTTCCCAGTTGGGTTGGAGCTTAGAACGCGGACCACCAGGTTTTACAAAAATCCTTTTGACGATCATTTCACCGACTTTGAACTTACGTTCAATGACTTTCTTTTGATAAAAACGTGCTAGTCTGTTTTGATAAACTTTTGCATGATTAGCGGCTGACCATCTTTTCTCGTCTAAGAGTTCCAATTGAGTAAGGAACGTTGAACGGTGTTCATTAATAGAGAATTCCTTATTTAATTGTACTCTTAATGACGGTATAAGGATCTCATATGGAACTACCGCCTCCATTCCAAATGTTAAGGAATAAGGAGTTTGCCCGGTGGGCATACGGATTGAAGTTCGGTAGGCCCATAGAGCCTCAACCAATTTTTCTGGCCAGTCTGCAAATTTATTAGATTTGCACGTCTTTTTGATAATTTTTATCAAAGTCTTATTAGTTGTCTCTGCTTGGCCATTGCCTTGTGGATAATAAGGAGAGGAATGATGCAATGCAATTTTATACCTGTTGCAGAAGTCCTTCAACATGATTTCTCTATTTTCCACGATATCTCCATCTCTGACTTTCTTCAGCAACTTCTCCTTAGTTCTAAGAAATGAAGGGTCTTTCACGGCGGGTGAAAGACGCCTATGAACTATGATTGATTCGGCTTGCTTGCTGATTGGAAAATTAAAAGAAGATGCTAATGAAGCTAGAGCGTCAGCTAAGATGTTCTGATTCCTAGGGACATGGACAAAGATCAATTTCGTGAAAAGCTTTGAATAAGCAGAAGTAAGTTCCTGATAAGGCTTGAGTTTGGGATCAAGAGTTCGATACTTGGTCAGCACTTGGCGAAGAATTAGTTGGCTATCACCCATAATCCTTGGTTTGGTGGCACCATGAAAATGAGCAGCCTCGAGGCCAGCAAGAAGTGCCTCGTATTCAGCTATATTGTTAGTGAGTGGAAAATCAAGCTGAAAGGCTTGTGGAATGGTGACACCTTCAGGTGATAACAGAACGATACCGATTCCCTTTCCATGAGAATTCAGAGCTCCGTCAAAATGCAGAGTCCACATATCATTTCTGATCTGATTTACGAACATCAGTTCCTCATCCGGAAACTCTGATCGTACTGGATCAAATCGAGGAAGGGGATGATGAGCGAGATGTTCTGCTATGGCATAGCCCTTGATTGCTTTCTGCTGAATATAAGTGATATCGAATTGAGATAGAAAGCTTTGCCGTCGCGCTAACCTATCAGTAAGGACAAATTTCTCCAGAAGGAATTTGATCGGATTCATCCTTGCGATGAGATGAACTTCATGGGCCAGAAAATAATGCTTTAATTTCTGCACAACCCAGACCAATGCTGCACATGTTTTCCCCATCGCCGTATATCTATGTTCAGCGGGGTTGAGAAGTTTAGAGAGATAGTAGGCTGCCCTCTCTTTTCCTTCTTCATCTTCTTGTGCTAGGACAGTCCCCACAGCATCATCCAGAACTGAAATATAAAGTATCAACGGTTTGCCTAGAGATGGTGGTCTCAAAACAGGAGGACTTGCTAAATAGTTCTTTAATCCATCGAATGCCTCATGACACTTATCATCTCAATCGAATTTGACTCCCGGCTTGGTAAGCTCGTAAAACGGCTTACACCTTTGTGAGTGCTGGGAGACAAAACGGCGAATAAATTGTAACCTCCCGATTAATCCTCTCAACTCCTTCAAGTTTTTGGGAGGTGGCATTTCTCTGATAGCCTTCGCCTTGTTGGGATCGATCTCAATTCCCCGTTTGCTGACGATGAATCCAAGTAATTTTCCTGAAGATACCCCGAATACACACTTCTTGGGGTTCATTTTTAACTGATACTCTCTCGATCTCTCTAATACCCTTGCCAAAACTTTGGCGTGCTCAGCCTTTGTCTTAGATTTAACCAATAGATCATCCACATACACTTCCAGATCTATGTGCATCATGTCATGAAATATTGCCATCAAAGCCCTTTAATAAGTGGCTCCAGCATTCTTTAATCCAAATGGCATGACAACATAACAGTATGTTCCCCAAGGTGTAGTGAATGACGTTTTCTCTTGATCTTCTTCTGCTAGCTTAATCTGATTATACCCTGAAAATCCGTCCATAAACGATAAAGTTTCATAGCCAGCGGTATTATCAATAAGTACATCAATATGAGGCAATGGAAAATCATCTTTAGGACACGCCCGGTTCAGATCGCGGAAGTCAATGCAAATTCTGACCTTCCCGTCCTTCTTCATGACCGGGACTATGTTAGCCACCCATTGTGGATAAAGGACAACTCTAATAAATTTGGCTTTATGCAATTTGTCGACCTCTTCCTTCATCTTTAGAGCCATTTGTGGGTGGAATCGCCTTAATTTCTACTTGACAGGGCTAGCTCCTTCCTTTAATGTCAACCTGTGTTCAACTAAAGAAGAGTCTAATCCTGGCATATCTTCATAACTCCAGGCGAAAGTGTCCTTATAGTCCTTAAGTACTTGTACCATTGCCTTGTCATCCTCTGCAGAAAGATTTTTGCTGACGAGGACAACCTTAGGTTCGTCTTCAGTCCCTAAATTGATTTCTTTAATGGGCTCTTCTACGGCAGCTGAGGGTTCATCGAATCTCTTCACTCCACTGGCATATGCCTCAGCTGCGTCCTCGTCATCTTCCTCATTTTCAATAATGGGGTCCTTTTCATGTACTAACTCATACACCCCATACCCATCATTGACTGACTCATCATTTATACAGTCTTCTGACATCTGAATTGGATTTTCTAAAAACTGAAGGATCAAAGAGCAAGAAAAGTATTTATCAGCTAAGTCCTGGAGGTATCTATCTAGAATTTGTCTACCCTTAGGCTTCCTAGACTTCCTAACTTGATTAACTTGCCTAAAACTAGACTGCCTAACTTCACTAAACTCCCTATTATAACCTAATGAAGATGAAGCATGATGGAAATCCTGGGATACAAGTGGAAATACAAGAGAATCCTGCTGAGGGGAGGGGCAGAGTAGATCTAGGAGAGAATCTTGACCGAAGGACCCGCGCAATGGGGTGTGATCGGACAAGTAAGAGGTTTCCTTGATGAGGATCTTGGAAGAATTTGTTGCCAAATTGGCGGTTTTTTTTTTTTGATAGTGGAAGAGTTAAGCATAAAACATGAATGAATACAAATAGAAGGAGAATGAGATGGAGGAAGTGGCACCAAGGCCAGAGGGTTAGTGGGATCATACAACAGTATGTCCCAGATCAAATCATACATCCTCTCTAGATCGAGAGGAGGTTGTGGAATGAGGTCCCGAGGGGACAGAGTAATCATAACGGGCGGAGCCCGTGGAATATCTTCAATAATGACCCGCGACCAAGTCGGGGTCAAGAGCAATGTACGGAATAAAGTATGGAGCATGAAAACATGGGAAGGGTATGTCCCCCTCCAGAGCAGATCTGTAGTGTATCCAGCTTCATAGGGGTCATCTGGCTCCCCTTCATCGGTCTCTTCAGACAGCAATATTCGCTTGTCAAAGATAGCACCAGGACTTTCAATCAGCTCATCAATCTGCGGCGGCCACTTGGGTTCTGCAGGATCTAGGAACAGTCTGTTCAGTGCAATATAAAGGTCTCTCAAATCGAACCACCTGTACCATTCGCATTCAGGATCATGGAATTTTCTCCTTTTCATAGGCCACAGAGCCTCCAAAGATTGGTACGTAAGTAGTTCTGAGTAATGCCTGGCCAAGTCCCTCCCATATATGTCGTGGAAGTCAAAACACGAAGTAATGACCACCGTGTTGTCGTGGCTAATTATGGGCCATTTTACAAAGTGTGTATACAGGGTCTATGTTAGGGGATCTCGGCCTTCCTTGGGCGGTGTAGACATTGTCTCCCAGATTTTCTGACCTTCTTCTTGCTGAACCGTGTCTTGCTTTAGTTTACTTGGCCTGTAGCCTAGACCACTTCCAGGTGCTGCTCGGTGATTTTTGGCAGGAGTGGTCCTGCCCTGTAATTGTGTGCCCAGACCTTTCCCAGGCTTATAGCCGTTCTTCATCATAATTCTCCATCCTGGGGTACTCATGCACTTCCCCCTTTTTATGGCATTTAACGGGTATGGAGAAATAGTGGCGGCTTTTAGAGGATCAGCCACTGGATGGTAAACCTGTAATACCGACAGAAAAGGTTGTCGGTCAGGTAAAGCAGTAGATTTAACATTCAAGGTATGAGCAGCAGCAAGGATCGGCATGCTCGTCACCTTAATAATTCGTCCTTTGAAAGGGAATTTGAGGCATTGGTGATTCGTAGAAGGAATCGCCTCAAGAGTTTTAATGTAAGGACGACCTAAAATGGCATTTATAGAAGGATCGATTTCTAGGATGTGAAATTCGACCTCTGCATGACTTACAGGGCCTAGCTCTACTTTCAAATAAACCATTCCCAGAGGAGAACGGGTAGAATTGTCATATGCCGTCACAGAGATGGGGCTAGGCAGCCATTTTTATTTGGGCACACCGCACAGTTCTAGGGTCTTCGGTGGTAAAACATTGATTGAAGCCCCTGTGTCAACCAGGCATGCATCCACGGCCTTCTTATAGATGTTGACCGTGATGCTCAAAGCCATGCTTCTGGCTGCTGGCGGTGCTAGTTCCGATGTGTGAAATGTAATGGAGGGCTGATCCCCCTGAGGAACTAATAGTGTTGTAATCTTCTCTACCGGCACGTCCTCGTTGACCATCACCTTCTGCAAATATTCCATCAAGGCTTCTTGGTGACTCTTCGATCTCTTGATCAGTTCAAGTATGGAGATCCGTGCCGGTGTTCGATCCAAATGTTTCAACAAATCATATTGAGTGCCTGGTGCACTCTCTTCATTGTGTGCTTCCTCTGGCGGCTGTGATGGGCCGTCTCTAACTGTTGACTGAGGAAATACTTTGTTGAAAATTCTTCCACTTCGGAGTGCGTGTTCCTCAACCGTGGAGGATCCGGGCGACACCTTGAGTACCGCAGAGTTGGATGGTGTAGATGATGCGGAGGGTTGGTATGTAGGTGATGGCGTTGGGTTGGGTGGTGATGGCGCGGTGTGGATTAAAGGCCTGGATGGTTGGATGGTGGATGGGTATGTGGTTGAAGTAGATGAAGTGGGGAATGGCACGCGTAGTAGTGGTCTGGATGGTTGAATGGTGTCTGGGTAAGCGGTAGTGGTAGCGGGTGAAGTAGGAAATGGTACGCGTAATAATGGTCTGGATGGTAAGAGAGGTGCGTAGTTGGTTTGTGGGAGGTTATATGATGGTGGCGTAGGAGTGTGGGGCATAATGGGCTTGAGGAAGGCGGGTGGTGGTAATGGGTTATTGGATGCGGGTGGCGGTATAGGGGTGATGGTAATGGGTTGTGGCCTGGGTATGTGGATGGTACGGCGTGGTGGTCGTTCTGCGGTACTCGGAATATAACCCGTTGAATAAAGAGAGGAAGAGTCCTCTATTCTCCACTGTTGCCCACGGTCAGCCTCAGACTGGCTGTTTGTCAAGATAGGGGCAACTTGGTTTTGGTTCTGGTGCTCCGGGAGCGGGTTCTGCACTATGCCCATGTTGGGTGGTGGTGCTGCTTATGCTAGTGGTCTTGCTTGCTGCTGTTGCTGTAGTCTTCTCGCCTTCATGGCTGATATATACTTTTTCATCTCCTCCCAGTCTATGCCGCCTTGCTCGTTGAGATCATGAATATAATCTCTGAATTGGAAGCATGTGTCAATTGTATGCCCAAGTTGCCTATGGAAATAGCAATACCTGGACGTGTCGGCATTTTGAGGCCAGACGGCCTTTTCCCTTGGCAAAACCAAGGCATTAGCTGCCATCAGGGCACTGAAAATATCTGCCAAGGATTCTGGGAGGGCTGGGTATTCCGCCCTTTTCGGGCCTAGAGGTCTTCTCTGCTGATTATAGTCAGCAGGAGGAGGGACATTATGGTATGCCGGCGGTGCGCGCGGCTGGTACTGCTGCTATTGCTGATATTGCTGTTGTTGGGGTTGCTGGTACTGTTGTTGCCGTTGCGGCGGCTGCTGTTGCTGTTGCTGGTTCTGGTTCGGCTGTTGGGGCCGCTGATATTGTTGTTGATAATGGGGGTTCTGCTGCTGCCTGTACCCCTGCTAGTTCGGCTGCGGTGGCCTCTGGTACTGTTGCTTACTCCTCACAAATTGGGGCGAGTTATTGTTCATGCTACTAACCTGCTCATGAGAGAGCGTGCCCTCAGTAGCCGGACCTGTGCTGGGAGCATTTGGCACTGCAGGCTTCCGAGGTTGAGGCCTGCTAGGTCTGTAAGGATCAAAGACGCTAGAGAACGTAGCGTCCTTGAAGGCATTCTGGCAGTACCGTGCTCTTTCATAGAGCTCTGCCATGTTGGTCAGATTGTTCAAGGAGAGGACTAGTTTGAACTGGGGCGTGGCGTTGGAAATTAGCATCTTCACTTGTTCGGACTCGGACAAGTGATCCTTCACCTTCTCGGCCAAGCCCCGCCACCTGTCAGCAAAACTGACAAACTCCTCATCAGGTTTCATCTTTTCTGCTATGAGGTCAGTGATGGACAGAGAGGGTGCAACTCTGTCTTGGTACCGTTGAATAAATTTTCGAGAGACGATACCGTAGTCCTCTACTTCGGAGGGTTCCAGGGAAAAGAACCACTCAAGGGCTGGTCCCTCTAGAGATCTCCTGAACAAATAGGCCAACGACCTCTTGTCGTTCTGCCAGAAAGATGATTCGTACATAAACTCCTTCAAGTGTGTGAAGGGGTTACCAGTACCGTTGTACTTCCGGTACACTGGCATCTCAGAGGGTGGCAGGTGGAACACTGGCAGGCTTGGTAAATTGATCTCTGGTGCAGCTTTGACCCCCATCATCTTCTGGAGGTTGTTGAATTGTTCATCCATGCGCTCCATCTTGGCCAGCAACGCTTGCGTGGTCAGATCTGCCTGGGGAGGAGGAGGAGGTGGAGGTACTTGATAGGCCTGTTGCCTAGAGTACGTCAGACAGGGAGGACAGTAAAGAGGAGGTCCGGCAGAGCTTCCGCCATGCCCGAGGGCATTTTGATAAGCAGGCGTTAGCGGTCTGGCCGGTTGCCTAGAGGATGAAAGTTGCGGCCCAGCTGGCTGAGAAGTAATATGGAGGCCTTCTATGGCCTGATGGATGTAAGGAGGATGAAGAGGAGGTTGCTGAGGGACAACAGGGGGAGCCACAGGGTTCGGCTCAGCAGGTTGCATGGGTGCCTTCCCCTTCAGAATAGATTGGATTGCCTCGAACTGCTGAGGGTCCAGACGGGAGGCAAGAACTCCCAAAGCGTTGACGAGATCCGAAGGATCAGAGGATGAGGGATCATTCTGATTCATGTCCCCCTCAAGATTGGGATTAGGAATCGCATATTCATGCGGGGGAAGATCAGGATATCGATCATGGAGATGAAAGAGAGGTGTCCGGACATTCCCATCTTGTCGATATGGAATGGGGATAGAATTACGGGAGGCATCAGCATCTCTCCCGTTCTCATAGTTGTAGTCCGAATCGCGAGGGGCATTAACATCTCCCTCGTAGTTGATGATGGCGTCTTGAGCCATACTCAAGTCCCTGCCTGATCGCAGCAGCATGATGTTAGATTCTTTTTTCAAAGATTTGACAAACAAGTTGCACAGAGATTAATCAATCAAGTGGATGCTTAACGTGATTTTAAGATTCCTTGTTGAGTTATTTGGATTCAATTAAACCACAAATTCGCTCAGGGAAAGGATCCTAGTTTCAGTTCAATATCCACCGTTATTCTCTATGGCTTTATCTCACAACATTTATGGAATCTAACCGGGACTTCAACTGGTACAACCAGCCCGATGATCAAGGAGGAGTACCTTGATTTTGGGGACTTATGGAGGCCTCAACGTCAACTTCTCTAGTCTGATCAAGGGACCAACCCAATCAGAGAGAGTTGCTGACGTCAAGTAGTGTGTTCCTAAGAAAAGGAGGGTATTCACCTCAATGCGTATGACCTATGGCCTGGATGGCCTCCAATGCTTAATAATAATGGGTAGTAGCACTCAAGTCACAAAAATCTGAGAACTGGGGAAAAATTAAAAAACTGTCTGAATTGCGTCGAGTGTAGTAGACGCTATTCAAACAAAATCTTAATTTTTCGCAGAAACTCAAATTGCAGACAGCAGAGAATGAAGACTGAAAAGCGTTTGGGTATATTGACGCAGTTTGAAATAGTGTCAGTGCTCCTAGACGCTTTTCAAGTCGCAGAAACAGTTTTGCAGGAGGAATTTCTGAGTTGATTCCTCCTTAAACAAGATAAAAACAGTAAATAATCAGTTCATGCAAAAAAAAATTAGTTCCAGATTTTAACAGGATGATTTTACTAACTAAACAACCAAGATGCCAATCAATCACACAGCATTTTCATCACAAAAATAGCTTTCTCAATTAATGAACGGGGAGGGCAAGATCTTGCCACAGGGGTGTGCACGTGGTGCATGAGGGAAATTAACTAAACTAAAACACTCACCAATTGGTGAGGACGTGTCGAAAGACACAAGTGGTGCACCGTGGGTGCCCGATTGATGATAACAAGAACAAAAAACTAAAAGATGGCGAGACCAAGTCCCACCATGATCGCCAAAAAAGCTGTGAGTGCTTAGAATGATCGTGTGATTAACATGAAAAAAACTATGTTGTTTAAGTGCAAAATAAACCTATTAAAAAAAAACTGAAACTACGTGAAGTGATCGCCAGAAACTTTTAACTAAAAAGTTCCAAAAGAAAGTTTGATCGCCTACCTATTTAAACGCGGAAGATATTGAGCTCTTGATTCTCCTCCTTCAGCCGGCTGAAGAAAGAGAGTCCTTCTCGTTCTTTGTTCTTGCTGTTGAGTTTTTTTTTTTGAAGTTGAGGATCGTCCAGAGTCCTTTGATTTGCTTGTTGATTCACTCCCCTTTTGATTCTCCTTTGCTCCGTCAAGAAAATGGAGAGAGAAATGAAGAAACAATGATGAGAACTTTAAGCAAAGGTAGTATCTATTCTAATCATGGTTTTAAACATGAAACTAAACAGCAAACTTACTTGTTTAATGGCTTTTGAAACCCCTTAATTGAATAGGTTTTGAAAAGAATGATGTTGTGGTGTGTGTTGCATGAAGTGATGATGAAGAATTAGAGATTAATGAAATGAAAATGAAGATGCAGAAATGAAAAACTTATGCCGAATTGGATGAAGCCTTGAATTGGATGAAGAATAGACGCCGACTTCTGGAAACAGCAGCGCTTCGGCGTTTGGACGTCGTTACTTCAATCTTCAATCACTAACTCTGATTCTAACTTCTCTCTTTCTCTTTTTTTTTTTTTAACTTTCAAGATGCAAGGTATTTATAGACCTTTTCTGCGTCCGCGGATTTACATGGAAAAATCTAGGATTTATCCATCTTAACCAACAGATAAATACAGATTAATTTATCTTTATCTGTAATTATCTAAAACGCCTCCAGAATGGCTGACGCCTTTCAGATTAATTAAAATAAGGATAAACATCCGAAAAACTTATCTTTATCTGTATTAGCTAAAACGCGTCTACATGTTTAGACGTCTTTTACACTAATTAAGATAAGGATAAACATCCGGAAGAGAAGTAGAAATAGCTTAGGAAACCTAAAACGCGTCAACTCATACAGACGCCTTTTAGCTAATTAATCAAGTGATTAAAATTCAAATTTAAACGTTAAAATAAGAATAAATTCTAAATGGCGTCCACACAGATAGACGTCTTTTAGACTTCTTCATATTTTAACTGAAATTTGAGTTAAAACCAATTTAATTGATTAACTTAAACATGTCTGTTAAACCCGACACTCAAAAAGATCAATAAAAAGTAATCAATGATTAAATATCAGACCATTCTGAGGCATTATTATATGATATGAAATTTACTCAAAATAATGTTAAAATTAGCGTGTCTACACCTGTGTCCCTCTGGGGTATGCTCTAGAGTCAGCAGCATACCTACTGAACAGAGTACCCAGTAAGTCTGTAGCCTCTACTCCATATGAGATATGGAAAGGCAGGAAACCAGAATTTAAACATGTAAAGAGGCATGATCCAGACAAGCTGGAATCACGAACTGATAAATGCAGTTTTGTGGGATATCCATAGGAAACCTTTGGATACTATTTTTACCATCCTGGTGAACAAAAGGTGTTTGTTGCCAGGAAAGCTGTCTTCCTAGAAGAGGAATACCTTCTCCAGGAAAACAGTGGGAGTAAAATAGTACTGGAAGAGGTTCCAGATCCCCAGACAGCTGTATTATCATCAGATGAGATATCAGTTCCTGAATCTGTTCAGGTACATACAGATGAGCCTCGTAGATCTGGTAGAGTACCTAGACTACCCGAACGATATGTGGGACATATTGCTGAAGGTAAGTCTAAGGTACAATATAATGAGGATGATGATCCGAAAACCTACCAGGAGGCCATAGAAGGCCCAGAAGCCGGGAAATGGCAAGAAGCCATGAACTCAGAAATCCAGTCCATGTACACCAACCAAGTTTGGAACTTGGAGGACTTGCCCGAGGGTATTGTACCCATCGGTTGCAAGTGGATCTTTAAGAGAAAGATCGGTGATGATAGACAGATCGACACTTATAAGGCAAGGTTGGTGGCAAAGGGATACCGTCAAAGGCAAGGAATTGACTATGACGAGACTTTCTCACCAGTTGCCATGATAAAGTCGATCAGAGTTCTACTCGCCATTGCTGCACATTTTGATTATGAAATATGGCAGATGGATGTGAAGACTGCCTTCTTCAATGGTAACCTTGAGGAAGAAGTGTATATGATACAACCAGAAGGTTTCACATCCAAAGAATCTCCAGATAAAGTGTGCAAGCTTCAGAGGTCCATTTATGGACTGAAGCAGGCTTCCCGGAGCAGGAACATAAGATTTGACGAGGCTGTCAAGTCTTATGACTTCATTAAGAATGAAGATGAGCCTTGTGTGTACAAGAAGACCAGTGGGAGTGCAGTCACTTTTCTAGTTCTTTACGTAGATGACATACTACTCATTGGGAATGATGTAGCTATGATGTCATCAGTAAAGATCTGACTGTCGAAAAACTTCTCCATGAAGGATTTGGGAGAAGCATCCTACGTATTGGGAATACGGATCTATAGAGATAGATCAAAGATGATGCTTGGAATGACCCAATCCTTGTACATAGATACCATAGTCAAAAGGTTTGGCATGGAAAATTCCAAGAGAGATCTCATACCGATGAGACATAGAATTAATCTCTCAAATGAACAATCTCCTAAGATTCCTAATAAGAGGGCATTCATAGATAGAATACCCTATGCCTCTGCCATAGGATCTATCATGCATGCCATGCTATGTACACGGCCTGATGTTGCATTTGCTCTAAGTGTTACGAGCAGATTTCAGGTTGATCCAGGCGAAGAGCACTGGAAGACAGTGAAATGTATCCTTAAGTACTTGAAAAAAACTAAGGATATGTTTCTTGTCTATAGAGGAGGTGACTTGAAACTGCGAGGCTTTACTGACTCGAGTTTCCAGTCAGATCCAGATGATAACAAGTCTACATCTGGATTCGTATTTACTTTGAATGGAGGCGCAGTGTGCTGGAAGAGTTCCAAGCAAGTAACCACTGCAGATTCGACGACTAAAGTTGAGCACATCACTGCAGCTGAAGCTTTCAAGGAAGTAGTGTGGTTAAAGAAGTTCATCACCGACCTTGACATAATTTCTTGTATCCTTGATCATATTCCGCTGTGCGACAACAATGGGACTATTGCACAAGTGAAAGAGCCGTGGTCTCATCAGAAATCGAAAGATATTCTGAGGCGCTTTCATCTTATCCAGAGGAGATGTAGTAGTGGAAAGAGTTCCATCCGTCGACAATGTAGCAGATCCACTGACAAAGCCGTTGGCTCAAATTGTGTTTGAGCGTCACCTAGAGTCTATAAGCTTATTGTATAAAGGTGATTGACTTTAGTCCAAGTGGGAGATTGTTAGTTTTAGGTGGCCTACAAGCCAATCTGACTATGTAAATCTCGTTCATTTATTAATATAATGGCATAATATTCATTGTGTAAATCGCATTAATTATCGTTTCATAATGAAGTCCGTGAATATGTGCTATAGTGATCAGATTATGATGAGATCATACTAATGAGACTGGCCACTTAAACACACATATTCTTAATCGTTTATAGTCGGAGGATATCCGAGAAGGACATCGGATATCTGGTTAGACTAGTACAGATTACTCATGCTCATATGATGAGGGTGACTGATCTCATAAATCACTTGTGTGGAGACACTAAGGCGAATCTGTAGGTGCTCATTGGCGAATGAGTTCACTGAACTGATCCGACTGAATCGCTGGATGGTATTGTACCTCACTGTCAACCAGCTTGATTCTATTGTCGCAGTTGCGTGGATGGTCCTCGGACCTGAGACACCAAGGACACCTTGTCGGTGGACTTCTGTGCTTTGACCTTGGTTTACGAATCTCTAGCCACGGGATTCTAATACGCCAAGGATTGGGTACAGCGGAATACCGTCGAAGGGAATTGTGTGTCAATAAGGAATCATTCGCTCTCGGTACTTAGAGAGAGAATGTTCTAGGAAGGATGCGCGAAAGTCCCTAGCCAGGGCGGACGATAATATCGGGAAAAGAGTTTTTCGATATTCATCAGCGGCATCCAATCCAAGTGAGTCGACCGGTTAGGGTTTGACAGCTCGCCATACCCTGAGTTGACTCGAGAGCATTGTACGAATGAAGGATTATATCCACGCGGTAACTGTCGGCGGAAAGGTTCCAAGAGTGTGTTACTTAACCCCAATACCTTCCGGGTTCACGCGGTGTTGCTTGGCACCCAACGTGATCGGAGGCCCGGTCGAATTCGATGTGCGACATCAATTCGATTGATTAATTAATTAATAAAGGGTTATTAATTGATTAATAAAGCCAGTGAGGAGTCACTGGGCTTGTTGGGCCATTAACTGGACTGGTACTTGGGCCTAGAGGGTCACACGCAAATGATTCTCAAGGCGATGGATAAATAAGTGGGTTTTATATAAACCGGGGGTTTTTATGAAAAATCGCGCGGTTAGTATAAAACATAGCGAACGGGCTGAGCAGGCCAAGCTGCTGCTAACCCTAGCCACCCCTCCTCAGTTTCTGTCTCTCTCTGGCATCCAGACATATCTAGATCTGCTCCGCCGCTTCTCCGAATCCCGTTCGACGGGAAATCGTTCACGCGTTGCGGCGATCGTTACAGCGACCAGCAGAGGTTTCGTGGGCTGCGAAGAACGAGGAACGTGAGGATATCCGTCGCGAGGAGGATCGCGTGGACTTCGCTAGAGGCCGGGCGCTTGCGCGGCTTGCGGTGTCGCACCGACGGAACCGAATGGTTGCGGATTCGAATCCGCACACGGTGAGAATCGATTATCCGATAATCATAGTTTTAGTCGTTCGAAACGGGAACGGATCGCTGTTTAATGTTTTATTTTCCGCTGCGTGAGCGATCCGGAGAAATCCGAGAAAACCCAACACACACTACTATGATGATAGATCAAGTTGGTTGACAATCAAGTAACTTACCATCCAGCGATCTATGTCAGATCAGTTCAGTAAACTCATTCCCCAAAGAGCACCTACAGGTTCAACATAGTGTTTCTACATAAGTGACTATGAGATCAATCACCCTCATCATATGAGCTGGAGTAACATGAACTAGTCTAACCACAAGTCTGATGTCCTTCTCAGATATCCACTGACTATGAACAATTAAGAATGCATGTTTATAGATTGTCAGTCTCATTATTGTTATTTCATCACAATCTGACAATCATTGCATGCATTCATGGACTTCACTATGAGACGATTAATATTGAAAGAGACGATTTACACATAATGAATATTTATACCATTAATAAATGAACAAGAATAAGTCTGATTGGCTTATAGGGCATACACAGAACTAACACTAGGATCAAACAAAACTCTTGCATATACATCATTAATAAGAATGATACGTTCAGCTACAATAGAAGTACCTTGAGCATCCTACTTAGTCAATGCATACACTTGGACTTGGGTCCTCTACTGCTGTGGTGGCTACTGCATGCTGCCTGTTTGGGCAATTTCTAACCATATGTACCTTCTGACCACAAATTAAACATTTTTCAGTAGCAGACCAACATTATGTACCGCCATGAGTTTTCCTACAATGCTAGTAGACTTGTGCTTTTCCTTTTCCTACTAGTTGAACAGCCTCTGAGGATGTCATATTCTTCATCTTATCTGTAATGACCCGCCACCCTATAATCGGGGATCCGATTACTAAATGGGTACCGAATCGTTAATTTGGAAATAAATCAGGATCTTGGTAAGTCTAGAAAATAAATAATAAACTAAGCTAAACATTCACATCGCATTGAATTAAAAAAGAAGTGCAAGAATAAAAAATTATTACAATGCGACTCGACTCAGCAAATAATTACATACTCCAACTAAAATGAAATAATTAAGCATACAGGCCAGAAAATAACATAACAACTACATCGGGGCATACCCCGGAACAACGGCTGCTGGCACGCGACCCAAATCAACACTCTCCTCGCTACACCTGCCTGGAACCCTCATCTGAAAACCGCAGGGGTGAGTCTCATCGAAAAGACTCAGTAGGGATCTTTCGATCCCCACCGCCCACTCACGCTGTAAGGACTGAGGTTTCGGGTTCGGTTTTCGGGTCGGTTTCGGGCCAGATCCCCTGGGTCGGACCCTGTGGGGTCTGGAGAATTTCTTCTGAATGACGTCTACACATCACGACGCGTTTCAAACGGCGTCTTGATAGGTGGACGCCATTTAGGCAATTTGCTGTTGCGCCACGTGGGCGCCACGTGGGCGGGTTTCGGGCCGCGAGAGTACGGCCCCTGTCTTGTCGTCTGAACGGCGTCCATGATGGACGACGCGATTCAGACTGCCACCCTGCGATGTCAGTGTACGGTGCCTGACATGCCAGCTGAACGGCGTCCGTGGTGGTCGACGCGTTTCAGACAGCTGTCAGTACGGCCCGTCCTATCATCTGATAGGCGTCCTTCTCGCTCGACGCATTTTAGGTAGTTTCTGATGACCCCCGCGAGCCCTCCTTTCTTTCCCTCATTTCTCACCTTTCACTCTCTCTCCTCTCCCTCTCTGCCTCCTCCGATCCCACTCTTCCCCTTTCCCTTCCTCTTCTTCCTCTTCCACCACTCCAACGCCTCCCTACCTCTCGCCTCTGCCACCACCACTTCCTTCGCGGCGTTCCATTCTCCGGACGGCGGCCGACGTCCCGGCGGAGTGGCGGCGTCCTCGAGGGTACCGGCGGCGGTCTGCGGTGCGGCGGTTCGGCGACACGGAGCCAGGAGGAGTTCAAGTATCCGGTAGGGGGACGAACCTTGTATGCGTTGCTCGTGCTTTCCTAGGCGTGTTTTGATGTGTTTTGGGCTAGATTGAGCATGTTTAGGGGGTGTTCTTGTGGGTATGGCCGTGTTCATGAACGTGGTTTTGTAGCATGTTGTGGTGGATGAACTTCTCTTCCTCCCCCTTTCCGTTTTGGGGCTTTTTCGGGGCATTTGGGGTTAAGGGAGAAACCCTCGGTTCGAACCAGGGAACCAGGTTTCTGGCGCTAAACGGCGTCGTGTCTGGTCGACGCCTTTTAGAAGGACGTCAGGGCAGTACGACGCGTTTTAGGACAGAAACCTCCCCTGTTCGAGGTTTCGCAGGTTAGGGGTTCTGGCGCTAAATGACGTCATGGGTGGTCGACGCCTTTTAGAAGGACGTCGGGATACCATGACGCCATTTAGGCAGGAAATCACCCCGACTGAGGGTCCGTCAGCTCGGGATTATGGGACTAAAAGACGTCATGGGTGGGCGACGCGATTTGAATGGCGTCGGGTAACCATGACGCCTTTTAAGGCAGAAATCCCCTGAGTAATGTTTTCCTGAAATTCCTGGATTTCTTAGCTGAATGGCGTCGGAGGATGTCGACGCGTTTCAAAAGGCGACCGCTGGTGTCGACGCCTTTTAGGCAAGATTCCCGTGGCCTCTGTTTTATGAACCAGTTTAGGGAACTTGAATGGCGTCGGCCTCGGGCGACGCGATTCAGGACAGAACAACATTAATTCATGCCAGTAAAATGTATTCATACTGCTAGATAGTTGGTTAGTGCATGCTTTAGTATACTCGGATTCTTCGTGACCAGATGGCACTGCGTTGTATGTAGTGCGATCGCGGGCTTTTCACGTGACCGGATCGTACCGTGCCGGGTTTTGGTGTTTTGAGTTACTGTGGACCTGGAGTGACATTGTAGCGCTTTATCACCCTGTGCTAGTGGGGGCGTGAGCACAACGCCGGTGGGGGCGTGGGCGGGGTGACGCCTAGTGAGAGAGGGTCACCTGGTGAACCCCGGGGTCAGCTAGTACCGGTGTTGGAGTGGTACATTCGGAGAGTCACTCGTGCTGAGGGAAGGAGTAACCACCTGAGCCAGTTGGGCCGGAGTAGCTAGCGTGCTATCCGAGGGGTTACTGTTTGGTCTCAGCGGGTCGGTGTTTCCTACTTGTGCTTGTGTGGACGGTGTTTCCCACTTACGGCTGTGTGGTTGGTGTTTCCCACTTTCGGAGGAGTGGTTGACGTGTTTTACCGAGACGGGAGTTGTAGGCTCCTTGATAGAATGATTTTAGAAATATGCATGTTACATTCCGAAGGCACATGATTCATATCGAGGTTTTAGGAGTACTGTGTTACAGCTTTACTTGCCTTATTACCTGTACCTTTGTTACTGCACTTGTGGGTGTGTGTGTGGGAGGCAGGGGATCGGATGATCCCTACTGAGCCCAATTTTGGTGTGGCTCACTCCCTGCGTTTTCAGGTGTAGACCTTGTGGCGTGTGGCGGCGCGTGGTGTTCTTCTTGGTGTGCGGACCAGCAGCTATCTCAATTCCCGGGGTATGCCCCGATGTTGTTGTACTTTATTTCTGCCTGTACTTAATTAATTTGTTGGACATGTAATTATTGTTGGACTGTGTACGGACATTATTATTTTACTTCCTGCGCACTGTACCCCTTGTAGTCCGTGTGAATGTTATATTTAATCTTGTTTAACGCTTACTCCTCCAGATGTGTGTATAAGATCCTGGTATGAACCTACAGTTAATGGGCCGACATCCATTTAGTGACCGGGTCTCTGGTCATAGGATGGCGGGTTGTTACACACGCACCCACAAGTGTAGCAACACAATTATAGATAATTTAAGCAAGTAAAGCAGTAAACACAATTCCTAAATTTCGATATAAAACACATGCAATCAAAATATAACATGCACAATTCTGAAATCATTTAACCACGGAACCCACAACCAGCGTCTCGGCAAAACACGCCAACCACAAGGCCGAACGCAGGAAATACCGACTCGCTGAGACCAAACAGTAACCCCTCGGATAGCATGCTAGCTACTTCGGCCCAACTGGCTCTAGGTAGTTTCTGCTTCCCCTAGCACGAGTGACACTCCGAATGTACCACTCCCACACCGGTACTAGCTATACCCCGGGGTACACCATGTGACCCTCTCTCTCTAGGCGTCACCCCGCCACTCCCACACCGGCGCCGTGTCACTCCCACACCGACACAGGGTGCCTAAGCGCTAACAACTGTCACTCTAGGCCCACGATCGCACAAAACACAACACGGTGCGATCCGATCACATAGAACCCATCGTCATCAAGTACATTTCTAAGCATACAATTAACTAAACTATCTAACAATGTAAATACGTGTTAATTGCAGGGATTAATAGAATTCTGGCTTGAATCGCGTCGCTTAAAGCTGACGTCATTCAAGCTTCCTAAACTGGTTTATATAAAAACTGGTCCCGAAAAATGGCTTAAAACGCGTCGTCATATGTAGCCGCCTTTTGAAAGGCGTCGCTGTCCCTAGTCGCCTGATAACGACAAAAATAGAGACAGGCTTCGGGGTGATTTCACTTAAAACGCGTCGTGCATGCAAATCGCCGTTCAAAAGGCGTTGTTGTCCCTGGACGCTCATCAGTCCAGAGACAAAGTTTGTTATTTGGGCTAAATCGCGTCGCGAGTGGAAGCCACCTTTCTAAAAGGCGTCGCTATCCTTCGACGCCATTTAACCCTCATAGACAGGTTCTTCCTCCACCATCTCCCAATCCACGAGGTGGGATTTCTTCCCTCAAATCATGTAAAACACTAAAAAAAGTAGAGAAGGAGGAGAAGAACCTAAATATCCATTAAAACTCCCAATTTTTCATTTCATGCAATTAGTGTTTTCACCCCAAAAACCCCATAAACATGCTTCAAAGCGGAAAAAACATGATTTTTAAATACAATACAACGGGGATCGTCACCATTCCGGTTACTCGAACTCCTCCTAGTTCCAAGCCGCCAACCCGCCTCGCCACACGCCGCCGCCAGTACCGCCGTAGACGTCGTTACTCCACCGGGACGTCGGCAGCCGTCCGCAGAGAAGTGCGTCGCAGAGGAAGTGGTGGTGGTAGTGGAGGAAGTTGGTAGGTTAATGGAGTGGAGGGAGAGGAGGAATGGGGAGAGGAAAGGAAGGAGAGGGGGAAAGGGTTCGCCAGAGAGTCGGAGGGAAGAGAGGAGAGAGAAGAGAAAGGAGAGAATGAGGGAAAGGAGGGAGGGTTCGCGGAGTCAAACAGAAGCTGGGTAAAATGCGTCATGCAAGCCCGACGTCATTCAGACGACAAGACCGGGCCGTACACTGACAAATCAGGGTCGTACTCTAAATGGCGTCGTCCATCCAAGACGCCATTCCGACGATAAGACCGGAGCCGTACTCTCACGGCCCACGTGGCGCCCACGTGGCACAGCCTAAAACACGTCCACATTGCTGGATGAAAGGAAACTAAATCTCAGCCCCACTATAGCCCAAACTAAAGGATCCGACCCCGAAACTGACCTGATAACCGGATCTGAAACCTCAATCCTTACATTATCCTTCCTCTAAAATGCAGTTGGATTACCCCTCTTAACTTGTCCCTTTTTTCTTTTCTCAATAAAATCTTCATACACAGCTTCAACTATGCAAGTTGTTCTTAATGTTGCTGCCATTGTTTAAGGATCTAGTAATGCCACTCTGCTTATAATATTACTCTTCAGTCCCCTCACAAATTTCTTTATGCTCCTCAATTCATCTGCACATATATGAGGAGCATACTTCTCTAATTCAACAAATTTTGCCTCATAATCTACCACAGACACATTTTCTTGTACTAAGTTCAAAATTCCAACTCCTTATCCTTCACATGCTGAAAAATGTATTTAGCATGAAAGGCATTGAGAAATCCCTCCTAAGTAATGTCAGCATCTCTCCCTTTGAAAGTGGCTCTTAATGCCATCTGCCACCATTCATCTGCTCTATCCTTTTGCATAAAAGTGGTTAATACTACCTTATCCTGATTTGTACATCAAATAGAATGAAATATCTTTTCTATATCTCTCACCTAGCTCTCCACCATTCCTTCCTGACTCTCCCCCTTAAAAGAAGGAGGATCCATCTTCTTAAATATTTCCATCAATAAAGTTCTAGCTACCTTCTCTTGTCGTCCTTACATTTGAACCGATAGCTGAGCTTGCATTGCTACCTGTGCTTGTGCTCGCAATTGTATAATCTACACCAATCCCTGAAAAGATTACATAAAGCTTCTCAAATCTGATGGGGGTATAATCTGAGCTGGTATCACTCCTTACTCATTCTCTCATACTATCCCAGCAAAGGTAGCATTAGAGAGTACTGCCCCTCCTTGTACCGATTCGACGACATCTCTCTCTCCCTGCCATAACCTACAAGAGAGCACTAACTCATATCAATATAAATTCGAACAAAAACTCTAAACTTTTCAGTTAATTTCTTACTCTTGTGGCTTGACTCATAATCAAGATAACTGCAAAATTTCTCAATCATCACAATCTTACTTTGCTACCAACAACTGAGACACCCCTTCTATAGATTATTATTATCTTTTTCTACAAATATCACATCAATCATATGTTGTGAGTAGAAAACATTTTGTAAAGTAAACTTTTTTCTCTCCTTTTTTTTTTCACAAACCATCCAAAATACTAAATACATAGTCAAGTCAAATCCATTATAGAAACACAAAATATACATAAAAAGTTCACTATAAGACTTAATATACAAAATCACATCAACTCAAATATATAACAATATAACCCACTTGCTACAGCAATTGAGTCTTAAAAGTCTCTCCAAGATCAACTCAAAACCTCAACATCATTCTCTCAATCCAATTCGAAATTTTCCTCTCATCTACCGCTCACCAGTACCTCCTAAGAAAAATTTAATAACTAGGTGTGTGAGTAAAAACTCAAAATGCATCAGAACCAAAAGCACGCTTACATATAATTAAAGTTTCAAACTAATACTAACTGATTTTAATATTGATTTGCAATCCATAGCATACATAAAATCTAAACTAAAGAGTGTATGAGATTTCACAAGTTTCTTTTACAGTTTGACCAAAAATATATATAAGTCATGATTTATACAAAATAATTCTTTCTTTAGACTTTACATGCTCTGCACAAAGTGTTCATTTACACTTAATAGGATAGATCATATTCATTTATAATCAATTGATACACTGGTGAGTTAATCTCTCATAAAACCTATTGCATAAGTGTTGAATATCTCATATCATATTTTATTAATCTTTCATACCTCAAGATAGGTATTCAAACTACAACATAAGGGGTCAATAAATAGCTTAGCACATAGACAATGAGTACTTTGGTCTTAATACAACTAGTTGGGATTGGAAGTATTGCCCCACCTTTCACTAATTCAAAGTTTAGCTATTTCAAGATTTACACCCCTTCACGAAATTAGAACCAATTATTAGATTTTAGTTTATGTTGTCCTCGGGTCAATCAATTGAATACTATCACATCAGGACACTTACTGTGAGTTATTCCAATTATTCTCCCATAAGATGGCATTGTCCAAGTACGTTTAAATTTCATTATAATCTCTTTTACATAGTCTCTCAATTATGTAAAATTCAAAATAGATTTTCATAACTAATTCTTAATTTTAAACAACCTCAAATTTGTAATAAAATAATTAATAGCAAAATAGCATCATAATTGATATCATAATCATGCTAATTTTAGTGCTAATCTATATATACAGCTGTAACTAATCGTGAACAGTATAAAATCTAGTTTTAAATGCTCGTAAATGCCCTTACTTTAATTTTTAAAAATAAAATAAAATTTAAAATCATTTAATAATAAGTAACATACAAATAATTTATCATGCACCTACCTGAAATGAAGAATCTCAGCCAATTCTAGCAATTTTTTATTTTTTAGAAATTATTTCAGTACTATCTGCACCCATCTTCTTCTATTTCTCTCTCTGCTTCTTATTTTTCTAGATTTTATGTGGAAGAAATGAGATATTTTTCTATCTCATCTCATTCAAAACCCACTACAAAATTGTCTGGATACTAACACAATCATATACCACCCTCTAGAAGTCCAGGTGTCTCTCATGAGTCACCTTTAAGGTAGCAGAAACAATTAATTTATAGGTGTCCTCGTAATGCTATAGTAACACTAATTGATATATTTTTTCAGTAATTGATATGTTATTTTGTAATTGATAATTTACTGTTATAGTAAATTTAGATTATAAATATTGTTGCAGTAACCTTAATTGATTGTTATTTTGTAATTGATAAGTTTGTTCTATAATCGATTATAACTTCAATTAACATTATCGTTATAGTAACTTGAATTGATTATTTTTCTGTAATTGATATGTTTGTTTTATAATCAGTTATAGCTTTGATTAACGTTATTGCTACAGTAACCTTAATTGATTATCGTTCTGTAGTTGATATGTTTGTTCTATAATCGGTTATAACTTCGATTAATATTTTCGCTACAGTAACCTTAATTAATTGTTGTTATGTAATTGATATGTTTGTCTTTCTATCAATTAACTAACTAACTAAATAACTTATATCAACTAATTGAACTCTTTTTAACTTACTTATCTGATTGAAACTTATTATTTAATTATTTTATTTAATTATTTATTATTTATTTATTCATTTTTATTATTATTGTTGTTATTTTTTTTCTTTTTTATTTTCTTATTCTTCTTCTTCTTCTTCTTCTTTTTTAATTTTCTTTCCTCCCCTTGGAATCTACTACATTCTAACTAACATAACCATACAATGTTTAATTGTCAATGCTTACTAAAGTTTACAAGACTTTTTAAGGTTTTGGATGTTACACTTCCACCGAACCATATCATGTCAAGAGGAGTTAATTCACGATCAAATTAATAGATTAATATTATTTATTACGGACATATATCTAAACCATAACATAAGGGGTCCTATGCACCCCGACACCTGGACGATTTTAGTGCCCTAGTCATGCTACAACTACGTGGAAGCGGAGGTCTAGCACCACCTTACACTAAATCGAGGTTTAGTTTTAGGATTTTCTTATAATCTGTCATCCATCAGGTTCAAATAATTGACTGCTAGCGCATTAGATACTCAATGCGAGTTCATCCCTACAACTCCCTTAGATGGCACTGTCCGCACAGTTATGTTTTCTTAAATTTCAAAAACAAACACCTTGCTTATTATAATTTTTCAAAACAGGTAGAAGAAGACTTTATACAAAGTAATCGCATTACAGTTTAATTTCTAAAATTCATAAATATGCTACTTAATTCTTAATAGTAAAATCAAAAATACATATAATCAACTATAAGTTTAAGTTGTGATACATGTAATATAATCAATTATCAAATCAAGAGTCAATCCTTACACATGCATGTAATATAAGTAAAACTCTTGTATATCAAGAGTTAATCCTTATATAGAATACTGACCTAAAATAACCTAAACAGATTTAACACAATGTAAGTAATCAAATTAACATGAATGGTTTATCATGCCCTTGTCTTAGATCAAGAAGAATCAACAAATCTCTAGGAAAGCCCAAGTCTCTACTTTCTACCTGAGGTCAAAAATTCCTCAGTCTCTTCTCCTTCCTTAGCTAATTCTCAGCTAAACCATGAAATGAATAGAAAATATCCCACTAAAATAACTTATAAACCCACTAGTACCCTTGTCTATCTATCGCTAAGCCACTTGAAATTCATTGATAAGCGAATTGTCCCTCGTGCACCACCTAATAGGTTAGAAATCATACTAAGAATCTAACACTTTGTTTGCAGAATAAGTTATTACGTAGGGTCCACTAACGGAATGACGTATACTAGAATAAGGGGTGTTTTGGTTTGATAATTTTGTGGGACCCGCAGATGAAATAAGAAGAATAAGTAATTCTTGAGTCTAGAGTGGGATGGCTTATTCTTCTTATTCTCCGAATACGCTATTCTACACCGGTATAAGTCATTCCGTTTGTCAAAGCAAAATTAAGTTTATTCTCTCCTTATTCGTCCTTATTCTTCTCCTATTCTCCAATCAAAGTGACGCAGAGAATTTGTAAATATCTAGTCTGTCAGAATGTACTCAGCCCTATCACATGCAACCCACAAAAATCATAGTATTTAATAATGAATGTAATTGATAATATTTTAGTCTTGTAATTGATTATATAGCTTAAGTTATTAGTTACACGAGTTTAGTTTATCAATTGCAGGGACTTCAGTTAATCGATTACAAGTTACTCTTCTTATCGATTATGAGTTGTTCCACTAATCGATTATGTTTTCTTTAGTAGATCGATTACAGGTTGTTCTTCCAATAGACTACTTGTCTTCACTTAATCGATTATATGAGTTATCTGACTTTGAATAGCAACTTAACCTAGCTCGGTTACTTGACTTATGTTAATCGATTATTCCTTTTCTGTTTAACCGATTATGGATCTTTTACTTAGTTGATTATGTACCTTATTCTAACTTCGATTACAAGACTTGCACTAATTGATTATTTATTTTTTGTTAGTCGATTATGTATCTTAACTTCAATTACTTGGCTTTTATTAACTCAATTAGTCCTTAATTTAAATTCCATTATAACGCTTATATTTACCGATTACTCTCTTAACTTGAATTCGATTAGAAGACTTATATTAACTTCGATTTGCTTGTCCTAGTCTTATCTTTAATCAATTATTTGGCTTATTTTAAACTTTGACTATGGTGACTTTATTAATTAATTGGGCTTTCTCATAGCTCATCTAATCCATTATCTAGGACTTAGTGAAATTCTAAGGTCTCTGAGCTTTGACTACAAGGAATCTGTCATATTCTAAAGGATTTTTTATCCGACTTAACTAACTAAAATCTGATCTCAACTAACTTAATTAGACTAATCTGACTGTCTAGTATCGAGGATAGTACACTAGGGTCGGTTTAAAATTAAACCAAAGTTGAGCAAGCCAACATTTGTGAAAATGAATCAGACGATGAAGAGCCAGGCAATTCTATTCAGCTATGTATGATATAGATTTGGCTGACGTATTATTTTTAATATAATATTAATTTTAGTATTAATAATTTTAACTTATAAATAAATATTGAAATTAATATTGAAGGATTGTAGAAGAGGATGGTTGAACAGAAAGGAGAGAGTTAGAAGTAGAAAAGAGAGAGGAGGAAGTTGTTAAACTCTCAAAGACAAAGCTCTATTGTCCTTAACATAAGTTCATATATCTATTAAATTTGTTATAACAGTATACTTTATGAATACATCAGAATTAAAATTAACATAAATACATGAGCAACAAAATTGATAGAGCATAATGATACAATCAATGAGTATCAAAATTGATAGATCGTAATCAAACACCCACTAATAGTAATATCAAAATCATATTGATATAATTGTTTAATATAGCAACTAAACACTCTATAATATTTAGAATTTATTTATAAATTATTTTTTAACCTTAAATAAATTGGCATCATATTGATACACACTCGGACAACAGTGTCACTTGACCTCATTTTTTTATTAATAAAATTCAAAATCAATTTATAAGCTGACCCTCAATTCATAAGCCAACTTTGAACTTCAAGTAGTCCTACAGCAGTAATCTTACTTGAGCAATACTTGCTGCAATGATCCTGAGTTATGCATGCAGGGTCATTGCAGAGGGTAAATACATTTTTTTTTTTTAGGTCTGTCCCGAGATGTCCTAACCGTCCGCACAATGTAGCACCTGATAGGACGATTTAAAAAAAAAATCTGAAAAATTAAAAATCGAGCTCTAATAAACAATATATTTTTACTGTTCATTGGAACTCAATTTTTTAGTTTTCAGATTTCTTTTGAATCGTCCGATCGGACATTGCACTGTACGGATAGTTAGGACACCTCGGAATAGACCTAGAAAAAAAATCTAAAAAAAAAAAATTTATTTACCCGCTGCAATGACTCGGCGTACAGCACGTAGGATTATTGCAACAAGTATTGCTCGTCTTACAAATGAAATCATATGTAGACAGAAATTAAATTATTTTAAAATGTTACACTTGATTTTATATGACATTCAAAAACCAAATATTATATAAAAATTAACATTTATTTTATATGTATTATAATTTTTTATTTTTATTTAAACTGTTTGGATAAAAAAAAAATTAATATCAGCTTAGCAGCATGGTGACATTGTCGCTAGAAACATTACAACTTTAGGACCAATGATTCCTTTCTAACTAGATGATATCCTCGTGGGAAAATAAATAATTCTCAAGAAGGAACTAGTTATAGGGCCTCGCTTTGACGAAGACGCCTTCCCGGATAGCCAGCCATGCCACTCATCTCCTCTTCTTCTTAGGTTGTTGCGTTCTTTTTTCAATTATGTTTGCAAAAATGTAGAGGTCGGACTGCACTTGAGCAATAAAATTTGTTAAGTAGAAACATTGTGCTCATCAGATTACTGTTTCCATCCCTGGGAGGTTGCCATATGGGTGATCCATTTCGCAGCTCACTGTGTGTAGATAGCTGCATATGTTCTCTTCTTGTTCTTTTTTCACCTTACTTTTGTAGCGATCACCATGTGGAATGTTGGGGTGTTGGTGCTTGGTGGTGACTAATTATGGTGTCATAGTATGGAATGTTGGGATCTTGGTGGTGACTCATTACAGTGTCACTATATGGAATGGGGAGTGTATATATATATATATATATATATATATATATATATATATATATATATATATATATATATATATTATTTATTTTTATTTTTTCAGGTCAACTCCGAGGTGTTTTACCCATCCATCTATTGCAATGTCCAATCCGTTCATGGAGTTTGATTTTTTATTTTTCAGATTTTTTGGAGACATCTGATCGGACGTTACAGTGGATGTACAAATAAGACACCTCACAGCCAACCTGGAAAAAATGAATATCAAGAAGAAAAACCACTGCAATGCCCCCATGAACAGGAATGGGATGCAAAAATGAAGTGGGAGCAAGGTTTCACTCTCTAGTGGATGGTTTGGTTATATTAGGGATAACACAAGAAATGGAAGAATGGATATTGATCTCCATTGCTGTTAAGAGAAGAAAAAGGAATATTTGGCGGCAAGTTGATGTCTATTTTGTTTTGATATTCTTCGTGGAACCAGTGCCAATGGTAATGGGAATTTGTATATGACCTTACTGTATGCACCCATTAACAATAGGAATTTAATAATTTATTCATAGATTCCATTCCACCGTACACCCACTTGCATTCAATACCTAGTTGGGAAAGAATATATGGGTGTCTCAGCCGGTAGGTTTCAAACGTTTTAAGGAGTCATGGTGTTGAAGCTACATTTCTTTTTAAACTACTATTGTTCTCTATGGAGAGGGATAGGGCTGTGAACGGAAATCCGATTATTTAATTTTTTGATCTGTTATCAAAAAAAATATCTATTTTCGATAAAAATATCCATCCGATAATTATCAGAATTGGAAACGGATATTTATGATAAGTTATCGGAATCGGAAACGGAAACACCTATTTTTGTATCCATTTTTAATTTTTTAATTTTGATTATTATTAAGTTTATTATTATGAATAAATATTAATATTTGGATCATTTTTAATCTAACGGTCGAGAAGAGGGACTTTTGTACGAAAGGAGGACCCAAATAAGTTTTAAATAAATAAATTGAGAAACTAATGATTTCCGACAATTATAAAAAATAATATCCGGTTTCGATTTTATCGGAAACGGAAAATGCACTTTCAGATTTTATCGGAAACGAAAACAGAAAATGTATTTTTCGATTTTATTAGAATAGAAAACGGAAACATATTATTATTATCGGAATCGAAAAACAGAAACATTTGTTTTCGTTTCCATATCTTATCTGTTTACAGCCCTAGAGAGGGACTTCTGTCGTTCTCTATAGGGAGGGGCTCATAGTAGACATATTTTGTTCATATATAGCATGTGAGTCTAAAAACTATATTGTGCAACCCAAGAATGTGATAGACTGCATGGTTAAGATGCAATTTCCTTGAAGTATGTCTCACCATACCTGACCATATATAAAGTGATTCACTACTGAAGACTCTTTGAAGTCAATCACAAGTCAACCATACCGACCATATACAGAGTGCTTGTTGAAGTCTTCTCAGTTGAATGCTAGCATTGGCCAGTACATTTCATCACCTGTTAGACCATAGGTTCAGTAAGCATGTTAAGGCTTGCAGGACATTATAAAGTAATGCACAAATAAATAAATAAAATAAAATACAGTCAAAATACAAAAGTGTTATTGCTCCTATCGACAACTCTTTGGAAGCTTGTTCATGATCGAAATCCATACCAACAATCTAATAAGAAAAGAGAAAGACTTGCTGCACTAAATCACATTGTAAATCTATGTAAATTGAAATGCGCTCTTAGTTGCCATCCGGTCATACAATTTTTTTCTCTTTTTTAAGGGTCCACCTCAAGTCAATATTTATATCATTTGATCTCTTGTTGAATGATCCAAAAAAATAAAAAATAAAAACAGTACCCACCCAAGCAAACATTCTGGACACTTGGGCATGCTTAGGGGTGTCGACTGGACGGGCCAGCTCGTGGCTCAATCTAATCCAGCCCATATTATAATAATTTGGGTTGGTTTAAATTATCTAAATTAATTTGGATTAAATTTAAGTTGACATTATTCTATGTTGGGTTCGTTTGGGTTGAAATTGGGTTTGCTCGATGTAACATATTGACTTTTACATTAATTCATATAAATATTAAAATACTTCTAACAATTTTTCTACAAATAGGGACAACTCAACCTAACCCAATCCAGCTCACTCATTATTCAATTTAAGTTAAATTTGGACTGAATTTAAATTAAATCTAGATTGAATTTGGATCAGATTGAAATTAGATTAGACTATTTTAAATTTTAAATTAAATCCAATTACCACATAATTCAACCCGTCCAAATTACATCCGCATGCTCAAGCTATGTAACAAACATTTCTCATAATAAAAAACAGCACCCAAATATTAAGGAAAGGAAGTGTACGGCACTACCACAGTAACACCCACTTCACCCTTCAAATATCGCTGAGTTCAGTGGGAAAGCGAGAAATATCAACGGTTTTTGTTTCTCTCAATGCTAACCGCACATTTCTAATCGAACGGTAGTCGATGGACCATGTACACGCAGGGGCAATCTCGCATTTTCGCCTTCAAGGGAGGACTCTACAGTCTTTTCCCATCATGAAGCCTTTTTACCTGCCGATTGCGCCACGCAAGCGCCTTTCTTTCGGCACCCAAACTCCAACCGCACTCACACGTGTGGGAGAGGAAGGACGCCGACCACGAGGCCACGTGGCCATATAATAATATTCTGTGCGATGGCGCAGTGGGCCTAACGCGACCATAACTTCTTGATATTCCGAAAGATTTGATTAGGAGATCATCATTTCATTCGTTAACTATTCTTGACTTAAAAATATGTAACTGATATAGATGACATCAGTGCATTGTGAGTTTTATGAAATTAGTGCCAATTGATTGTATTAGTCAATAAGATAGTGATTATTTTTTATGAAATCTACTTACATGACATTCAGCAGAAGTTAATAGATTATTATTGAGTTGTCGATAATAAGATAGGAAAACTAGCATCAATTAAATGGAGATAGCACCCATTTGGTTTCAATTTATTAAGAGGAACGTTATTTTATCATAGTTTTGATCGCATTTTTTAATCATAAAGACTGTTTGATTGTTTGACTATAGTAAAAAATTATCAAATAATTCTTATTGAATGTGATAGAAGTGTTAAAACTACAGTATAATAACATCCCTCATCTACTAATGATTGATCTTTGCATCTCTAAATAAAATCTTAATCTTACCAACTATTCCTAAAATGTCCTAAAAAGTATAAATTTTTTTATAAATAATTCCTTAAATAATATCATATATTTTAAAAAAAAACCTTTTGTATCATACATATATGCAGAAAAATTGTCAGATAGCGATGCGAGTGGCCATGAACTTGACAATAGAGAATTCTCTTTGTATACAATGATTAGGTAGGAGATTTTTGCATATACATATTTTACAAGAAAAAAATTATTTGATTATAGAGGATTATTTACGTACAAAATGATTATATAGAGGGTTTTTTGTATATACATATTTTACAGTAAATTTTCCATATGTACGAGATTATTTGGAAAGATATTCTGAAACAATTAAAATAAAAAATATAGTATTCTCAGTTTTTTTATATTGTATAGGCCGCCTAGTGAGGGGCACCTAGCGCGGGGGTTGGGTTCAATGCGCCGTGGCGCAGAAGCCTCGCCCTGAGAAGCAGAGGGGAAAAAGCAGAGGCCGCAGGGCGGTGCGTCTCCACGATAAAAAGGCCGGTGGCTCTTCTTCCCCTCTCTCTCTCTCTCTCTCTCTCTCTCGTTCACACCTCCCCTCTCTTTCTCTCTCTAGACATTACCGTCCTTCTGCTCTCTGTACTCTCTACTTCCCCAGGAGGAAGAAGAGGGGAAGTCGCCGTGGGCGCCACGCTTCCCCCCATCCAGTTAGCAATCCTCCCCGGCGAGTTCGTGAATTCTTCTTCGCTTTCCTTCCGGGGAATCCTCTCCAATTTCCCCAAGGTAAGAATCCTTCTCCGCGCTTCAGATTCTCCGATGGCTTCTTTAAATTGTTCTCTTTAGTTTCGTGGCTCTCCTGGGTGCGAGGCGTGAGATTGTAATGTGGGTTTCCATTTTCTGGTCTTTCTTGTTCTCAGAGTTGATAGAACTTTGGTGGGTTTTTGTTCTTTTCTTTGATTCGGGGGTTTTGAGCTTTCTGGCAGGTGAGTTTTGAAATTTCTGGGGTTTATCGCGTTCCCTTACCGTACAAGTCAGTGATCTTGGCGTGCCCACGTTAGCCTGGAGGGAAAACAGATTGCTTCTTTGTGATTCTGAGAGGAGGAACTCGAGGGATCCGATCTCATGAGAATTTACGTGGGGATGCACAGATTGGTGGCCGGGGAAAGGAGCGTGCTGGGCTGGAAAGAATCCTTCAGCCAGGTGATCGGGGTGACGGCGCCCAAGGTCAGGACGCGCGACAAAGGGGTTCTCTGGTCTCTGCAACTGTGAGCTCTGGGGAGGAGGGAATAACGGAGAAAGGGGGCACACAGGAGGAAACGTTGTGAGCTTTTGGGCAAGATGACCCGGATACTGGTACAGCGTGGTTCGGCAGGGTCCTCATCGGGTGCTGGCCGCCCCGCACAGCTCACCCAGGTCGCTTCCACTTCGAGGGAGGAAGAGCAGGATAAGGAAGTCCACCAGGAACCAGCTGGTTTGGATGACCTTTCACTGGAACAGTGTGCGAGCAGTGAAGATAAATCCGCCAAAGATGGTGAATTTTCGTCAGAGAGCTGTCAGGGCACTAGAGGCGAGACTGGAATGGATGATCACCTTGGTGAGGGAAAATCTTGCCATGATGAGCTTGTGGATTCAAGTGCACTGGTGAACGAGCTGGGAAGAATTCAGGTGTCTGAGAGGCTGGATGTTGAGGAGATTGAAGGAGTAGGTATTGGTCCTTCACGGATTGTTACAGGTGCCTCTTATCCGCCGCCCCCTCCTGTCCCACCTCCGAAACCCTCCAGTACTTGCCCGGGCTCAAGAAGGACTGCATCAGGGGGTTCGAACGCTGTGAGGATTGGCTCATCAAGAAGGCCACCGGCTTGGCCCGTTGTTTCTGCCCGGACATCACCTTCAGATTCACATCCATCCTCTCCCAGATCTTATGGTGAAGCAGAAGGTTACAATAGCGCAGATGAGCAAAGCCCGTGTTATGTGTCTTCTTATGATGATGCAGTAATATTTGTCCTCCTATACTTGCCTTTATTCTTTTTCAATTGTTGCTTTTGTAAATTTAATTTGTTAGCTCACCTGCCTTCATTTATTGTTTATTGATAATTCACTTTTCTTAACTTATCTTATGAATGTGATCACATTATCATGTGAATTAGTCACGGCTCAGGAATGCCCCTGCAATTTCTTTGATTACCTTTTGGAGTACTGATTGTTGGTTTTTCACCAATCATTTGATTGTTAATTTGTTAATTAAGGTGAACAATATCTAGAACTAGTAATTGCTATCAAACTGCAGCAATCTTGTTATCATTTTCATCTCCCCCACCCCTTCCCTAGTTGTCATGCTTATCATAAGAATCAGTTGCTACAGAAGCTGTGGCATACTTCTTGGAGCTGCTTCATGGGGTTACAGTTTTACCAGCCTTTTCCACAAAAGAGGTAAAACTCCCCGTTCCTAACTGCACATGAATGGGCCCTTTAGAATTATTTCTTTTCAAATCTTTGTTGGACACAGAATTCATAGTAGTTAAACATCCAAACAGGCAAAAATCATAATATGATAATGTGATAATGAAACAGAGATAGGAACACCTTTTTGTGTTGGAGGTTCCAATGACTGAAGTACCTCTAACTAAGATGTTTGTAATCTGGGCCTTTGGGACCTTTCTTGGCTTGTCATCTCTCCTTCCCAACTCGGATCTTTTAAAGGCTGCACAGTTAACTGTTGCAAACAATGATAGAGGCCATCTTGTATGGAGCTGTGGAATCAGTCCTTGTCCAGGTTCCCACTTTCGCATGCTGAAAAAAATTAAAGGTCGCACAGAGAAATTATAGGTACTTAAGCTTGTCTACTTTTTGACCTTGGATATTGTTAATTTGTTATCAAGGAAAGTTTATTACGTACATAAATTAGGGTTTAATTTTGGTTATACCATTATTTGAAGCAATGCAGAGGCAGAGGTAGTTATGTAATACTAGGGACTGATCCACTGAGTACAGATGTTGCACTTCCCTGTCCCCCCCCCATCCAATGTACAGCATCATTCGTCTACTGCATTTCTAAACTAAGATAATCAAATGAGGAAACCAAGCGGATTTCTTTGTGAGGGAGGAGTATGGCTGCCATCAGAGAATTACGATCATAAATCAAGATTTGCGCCATCAAGGACCATGTTTTAATCATCAACTGAAGAGAATGCAGCAGCATGACATCGAACTTGGAATATTTGTTTAATTGGTGTTTGCTCAATTAAAATTAGTCAGTTAGGTGTTACTTGTGGCTTTCATACCTTCTTGTTCTAAACATAGTAGGGTGCGTGTGTGTGCATGCACGTGCCCTGTGGTTGAAGACTTGTGGGCTTGGGGGTGGGGCATGCAACCTGCCTGCAACCTTTCTGTCCCTGTAGTACTAACTTGCCCAACTTGCCTTTGTACCCTTGAATCCTTAAATGTGTGGAACAGTAGCTTTAGACTTATCTTGAAATAGAGCAGCATTCAGCTTTTGTCTTTCCCTTTTCCTCCCCGTTGCTATGGTAGTATGCTTTCATCTTTTGTTCCTCTTTTCCTCTCATTGCATGATTATATTGTATAATTTGATATTCTGGATGTGGTAGCATTTTATTAGGGGACTCTTATTTTGAGTGTAGACAATTTACATGCACATAGTGCCCTTTCTAGGGGGCCTTATGAGTTTTTGTGTAATGGAGGTGTGGTTTATTCTTGTAAGACACCATCTTTTGTTGATACAGTTGTGTAGCACCAGCCACTTTACACACACACACACACTCATTATATTCAATGTGATTTTTTGGTATGTTTTTTGAAAATTTTCTCTCCTTTTTAAGATGGCTATATTTGTCCTATAGTTTTCATCTTATAAAAGTGCTGCAAATGCCACTACATGACACATAGTTCTGCTTGGCAATCTAATCATTAGCTTCTGGTTGCTGCAATGTACTTGCAGATATTTTTATCTTCAAATCATCTAGCACCATAACTTGGTCTTGTAAACTTATAATATATTGGTAATTTAAAAATATTTGGACCATTCTAGATGCAAAGACATAAATATCTTCAATTTCAGGAGAGAGAACGCCTTTTTGAGCTAGATATCAGACGAGTAAAGGGATTTGAAGTCAGAAGAATGCTAGAGGATGGCAACTGTTTGTTTCGTGCTGTTGCAGATCAAGTTTATGGAGATCCTGAAGCATATGACCTGGTTCGGCAAATGTGCATTGATTACATGGTAATTATTTGCCTGTTCTCTAGATGAATTTTATTATACAGCTGCTTGTCTTGATTTCAGTTGCTTTTGTCTTCAGTGATTACTTGCAACACCTGGGTGTTGTTTCTGCTCCTCAAAAACATGAAGGTTTTATAGGTTTCTTGGTGACTGTGATCTCTCTGTGTTAACTTTTTTCTAAGGGTTTGCTTGTTTGAGGGCTGTACTTTTCCTTTGGATACTTCCTTTATAGCCTGTACAGCTTCGTGTTCTCTTTTTTCACTCTTCTTGTACTCTCTTCATATCTTTTTATATAAAAACTGTGGCCTCTTTGGTCACCATTGAAAAAAAAAAAAGAAGAGATTTTAGAGATTTCCATACAGAAGCATGGTCAAACTTTGTTTACTCATTTGGATATCAACATGAGTCGCAAAGTAAATTGGGGATCTATTTGGGATTATATCATTTAATCTTAAGGCAGTGCTAATACCTGGGCATAGCTGATCATACGCACTATTAAGGATTGCCTTATTTTCATGATTTTTAATTTAAAATATTGTGTGAGATATTCATTGTATGCTGGAGATTCATATGGGATTTCAGCAATAATTTGAAGAATTTGATAGAGGCAATTTGCCTTTCCTTCCCCACCCCCACCCCCTTTCTTTCTGAAGCAGGTGGTGCCACTTTTGTGGTGACCTGGTGTTCTGGATATCCAATGCTCAGTTTTCTGCAGATCTAGACCATCAATGAACCAAAGTCCCTCATTTTTTCCGCAATTATTTGGGGAAGGGAAGCAGGATCCTTTCTGTCTGAACACCTTAAATTTTGGATCGATGATCCAAAAACAAGGTGTTAATGGGACTAAGTGTTGAGTATTTCTGTCAATCGTGCCTCCGCCATTAAAACTGGAAATGAGAAATTACAAGCGAAAAAGTTATAAGCTCTGTACCGAAATGGTGTTTTACACACTAACCCTGCAAAAGGACAAAATGAGATGAGTTCGGACCATCTAAATTTGAAAGATTTTGGTTAATTCTCTATCCTGGTCACAAACAATGTTAGCTTCCTTTTCACAGTCCTTGTTTCCCTTTTGAAAGCTCTACCATTCCTCTCACCCAAACAGCCATCAGTGTCATATGAAGAATTGATTACCAGGTAATGTGATTGCCTCCCAGTTCCCATGTCTGGCTTCATGCAAAAAACAGCATACTGCGTGGAATCTGGGATATGGTTCACACACTGATTCTGTTAAAAAGGTGCTGTCAATCCTCCTGAATGGCAGAGTATCACTGAAGGAGAATATTTTCTTTTGGACCAAAAGATTATGAAATCATCGTTGTCATTATCAGAGCCTTATGCCAGTTATTTGGGGTCCGCTGCATGATTCCTGTCCTGCCCCTTTAATCTATCTGATGCCATGTTTTTTGTTAAACCTAGGTAGGTCAAGTCCTTTCTTACTACACAAATCATCTACTTTTAGGTCATCTCCAGCGGTCCAGCCCCTTTTGACATACTTCACTTGAATTTGATCACACCTTTTAACCAGTACCAAACTTGTGCCAGGGTGTACATGATGAAACTGTCAAAGCCTATCTCCCTAAGTTTCAGTTGGAGCACAAATGAGTTTGCACATGCATGTTTGTTCCAAATCTTATCGTTTATTGGCTTATTGGACACCCATCTCCACATCTTCATCTCCGCTACACATGTTTTTCTTGTATGTCCTTTCCTTTCTGCCCAATACCCAAACCCATACAATGTAGCAGGTTTAACAGTAGTTCTATAAAACTTCCCTTGGGCTTTGAAGGGTTCTGTGATCATAGAAGGCTCCAGGAACATTTGTCCACTTTAACCAACCTGATTTAACCATATACATGACGCCCTCTTGGAACTCCCCAGTCTTATAAATAAGGGACCTTAAGTATAACAAAATGGTACTCACCTGTGCCCTCACGCTCCCTGAAACTTTCTGAAAGATGGAAAGGGAACTGAAATGACATAAACCAATCAATCAATTGTGAGCCTTCTCTCATGAATTTGAGCTTTAGGTTTCATTCTGGCTTATGTGCAGATGAACCTGCACCCCTGCATCCCCTCCCTCCTCTCTCATCTCTCCAAGAGGCAGGAGCTCCAGCCCCTATCAGATGGGAAGTAACGTCAGAAGGAGCTCTTTATATTGTTATTGCATACATGGTCATTCTTGATATTGGTGTGAACACTTGATAGGAGCTCTGTATATTTTTTTTAATTGCTGTGTAGGAATTAATTTGGTCAGTAATTCCCATATGATAGAAGCTCTCTATAGCTTTTATTGCTTTCTAGGAATATATTTATTATTTATATGAGAAAGTCTAATGAGCAGTTTTATTATCTGCGAACAGATGATGGTAGATTGACTTTTCAAGAGGAAGAAAATGTTTCAATAATGCTTCACACAATGTGTCCTGAGCTGTTTGGTTAAGAATGATTTCCACCATACCAGGCCATTTAATTTGTTGTAATTGCCAGACTTATGGCATGAATACCAAGAAGTTATAATTAGGAAAAAACTTTACACATGGTCATAGTTAACTTGCTGCGAATAATAGGCTTGCACTCGTGACCACGTAGAAATATAAATAAAGATATCATGTCTTCTAAAGTATGAACAGTACCCATGTTCTTTTTCTTTTGTGGTTATGAGGGTGTTGTGGCAATGGTTGTTGAATATTGCATAATTAGTTGATAACATTGCCAAGATGTATGATATCCAATGCGTTTTAACTGTGACAAGTTACAGAGCATTTGTTCCTCCTTTTCAGGAGAGGGAGAGGGACCATTTCGCTCAGTTTGTTACAGAAGGTTTTACATCTTATTGTAAGAGGAAGCGGCGAGACAAGGTACCTTTTTTTTTTTTCTCTCTCTTTCTCCCTTTGCCATTCTCTTCAATTGTAATGAAGAAACTGTTTATTATGATTATCATGGCCTTAACTCAGTGCAGTATTCTTTTTCTTTTTGCAAGATTTAATTTTGAGCGTGTAATATCAAAAGTTGTCTCTGTTGTTCCTTTTACCTCTGTAGAAGTAAACCAGATGTTGGTTTGTTTGTTTGTCCAGTAAGTAAATGGTAATAATGGGACCTTTTTGGGTACATAACTTGTTGAATAGGCATACATCAAGACTGCCATTCTGGAGCAACAATAATGAGGCTTGATGATAACTGCTTTTTTGTTTATTTTCTAATATGTATTTTTAGAGATATTTGGTTAGATTGAAATCAGAATAGAATGGGGATTCTAGTCTTAGGAAACTAGCTGTCAGGAAAAACTTTCTGTTTTATGTTGTGGATGGAATTTCAAAAACTCACAATTTGAGTTTTTCACAGGAATGTTGCTGGTTGTTAAATTTACACTTTCTTCACAAGGGCCAGTTTCAAGTTTGTTATTCTGTGTATTGTTAACGATTTCAGAAAATTTTGGAGCAGTTGTAGTCACAAAAGATATTCTAGTAGATAGCTTGTGAACTTAACTCTTCAGATTTTTGTTTTCCTTATATTCAATGTGTGATTGCTTCTGCATACAATATTCATTGGCTGCAGGTGTATGGGAACAATGTGGAGATCCAGGCATTATCTGAGATGTACAATCGGCCTATCCATATATATTCTTACAGCACAGGTGTCACTCTTTCCTGTATGTAGTCTGTTGTGGAAGATTTACCATTTTCCTCCCTTTTCTGGCCTCCAATGTGTTTATTCTTTTCATGCAGAGCCTATCAACATTTTCCATGGAGGCTATAACACTGATACACCACCTATACGCTTAAGCTATCATCGTGGAAACCATTATAATTCACTCGTTGATCCACGCCGTTTGACAGTTGGTGCAGGGCTTGGATTTAGCAGTCTTCGGGGGGTATGTCGTGTTGAATAATTTATTGCTATTTGATTGTTGCTGTGTAGTACTATGATCAGCGCTTTGTTGTGACTATAAACTTGGCTGAATAGCATTTCATTTATTTCCTTTTTTGCGCTTGATGGGAAGCATGAATGGCTAAAACCTGCTTCTACTAGCTATGTTCTCTTATTTTGATGAATAAATGGGTTAAAACTTGTCGGACAACTTTTATTACCGTAGATTGCAGCTTAGATGCCGTCCATTATACTGTTACATAGGCCTGTTTTAGTGATAATATTTTAATACTTTTTGTTGTCTCTTGAAAACGTTGTGGACAATTAGACTGAATGAATGTCAACAAGTGGAAGGCGAAGTACTTGTTTATGTCAGTTACTATACATTCTCCTTGTTAACGTGCAGATCTCACCCTGAAGCTACCATGGATATTCACCTCACACATGTTCCATCTGTATGCTTTATCATTTATCGTGGGGATTTTTTGCATATATACCCTTGTTATAGAAAAAATTGCAGAACTGTCACACTTGCAGATGCATTTCTTGTATACATCACTGCATGAAAATAGCTTCAGATGTTACCCTTGCCATAATAGTGTCTTAACTTAACCATGTTTGAGCTAACCCTTTGACTGCAGTTTTAAATGACAAACAATGAGTCTGTCGTCAGTTTTCCATAAACCGTTTATGGTTTAAGACTAGTTGGTGAATATTACAAGCATGCATTTATCATGAAATTGAAAGCATACCTTATTGCCTGACTTGCAGCTCATATAACAATTCCAATTTCCTTTCTGGCAAATTATTTTCACATTCATTGCTATACGTAGAAGTTGCTTTGTCTAATTGACTAGAGGAAATGCAGTGGGGGCCCGCTTCCTTTAGCTTTGTGGCCTGCTTACTTTTTCTGTATTCAGCTATATGCTTTCCTGAACTGAAATCATCTTTGTTTAGCCATCCTAAATATGACTATCTTTTACCTGAATTATTGTTCTCATATTTCTATATTGTTATCACATGCTACGTAGGTAAACATTGACAAAGATGAAGTGAAGGCTGCCATCAAAGCTCAACAAGACCAGCAGATAGATAATGTAAGTAATATTGGTCCTACAAATTTGCAATGCCATGGCTTTTGAACAATAATAATCCACTCAAATATGTGCACCTTCTAACCAAATACAAGTTAAAATTTGCTCAGTGGCAGAAAATCAATTTCCATAATCTATATATGTCTTAGCTGCTTCATGTTTAGCCTTTCACAATGAATTTTGGTGGTTGGAAGTGCAGCACTCTGGAATTTTTTTCTCTTATTTCCTCTTTGGCGATATCTTCTTATATTGGAGACCTTTGCTGTGTGACATATGGTCTTTCCTTCCTCATTTGAATACACTTACCTGTTCTTTATGAACTCCTTCTTGTTCCCCAATGCTCTTTCTCCCTTGAGCTAATTGGCTTCCAGGGTCTCACACTTAGCTCCTATACTATACTAAATTAATAACAAAAGTTGTGAACTGATTTCCAGGGTTAGTGTCAGGTTGACAGCTGGCTTAGAACTTTGCTCAAAAGTTGTGAAATTAATAACAAAGGTTGGTTTGCGACTGCTGTATGTGATCTGGTGGACAATAGTCTTTGTGTAGGAGAACTATGTCAGGCTGTGATTTAGGTTTTAAAATGAGTAACTCAACATCTATATGTCTATTCCTGTCAAGTTTCCAAAGCTTCTTGGTGCCTGACATGCATGTCCGTATCCCGCAACCATAGCTACTTACGTTACAGCAGACGTAGATGGTCATGTCAATTGTCAAGATGGATTTGCAGTTGACAGTCACAAAAAAGCATCATATTGACACGAGTAATATCTAAGCATTTGATTCGGGGGCTTATGGGATGTGTAGTTTTTTGTTTGTCAAGATATCTATACATACCTGTGTAGATGTAAAATTTATTGAACTCTGCTTAAAATATAAGCAAAGTATAATGAAAAATAGCCATGCTATGAAAACTGTGGCTTTTCAACGGAGTGTTGGCGTGCATATTGGATGTCTTCACGGGTGCATCCAACAGAATGCATTATATAAATCGTAGTTTCACCCTAATCATGGGTATTAAACATGAACCTTATTTTAATTTTAAAGAAGGTAAATATTAACCAAACTAGTAAAGCTTTAAGGTTCACACTGAAAGCCTTACTAAATGTTCTTTTATGAAAAACCAAGTTAGTAACAGGAAGTATTAGTCAGTGCTCTATTGTGGAAGTCTGACATCAATGTGGATCGTGACACCGGAATGGTACGTGGGTCATGTCCTAAGTCAGTGAATGTTCATCTTTCATATTTCAAATATATTCTTGTAGGTCAGCACTTCAGATTTGTTTTAGCAGATAAAGAATTGGTGGTCCTCCATATTAGAAGTACAAATATACAAACACAAGTATTCATGATTGAAACTGGGGAACACAATGATGACAGCTGGGGAAGGAAATGATCAAGCACATCACTTGCATGCCATCCTTCGTGATTTTTACATATTTCCCTTTCTCATTTGCTTTATGTAGTTTGTCTCAAGTGATGGCCTTCGTCAATGGCAGGCACTTTTGGCTGAAGGTCGTTTTTATTCGGACTTGGAGCTCACAGAAAAGGAGATAGAGCGAATGGTAATGGAAGCATCGCGTGCTGAATACCTTGCCAAGGACAAACTCAAACAACAGCTAGGCTCCATGGACTCCTCGTCAAGTGCTGAACCATCATCTTCTGGGACAAGTAAGTTACCTCCTGTATACTAACATCCTGTCAAGAAATGTGGTAGTGAGTAGCAACATATCTGTAATCTGTGTTTGAACAACAAGATCATGCTATTAGTGTATGACAGCATTACTCTTCACGAGGGGGGATTTCAGAGTTCTTCATGAAGATAAGCATGGTCATAATAAACCAGCGTTTTCATTGCTTTAAAAAAAAAAAAAAAAAAAACTAGAGAAAACAACATGATAGTAGCATTCCTATGAAGGCATATTTTGGTGCTCTTTATGTCTAATCTTTATGTTACTTGGAATTGCCACTCCAAAAGTGTTTTCCGAGTTTTATTATTGCAAAGTGCTTTGTGGATTTCTTTCTTGGTTCTTGCACTATTGACAAGCGTTTGTACAACAACAGGGCCGTCAGGGAGTGATATAAACTCTGGGGGTGGGAGGGAAGGGACGCTGCCTGACATTGTGAGCAGTGACAGCATGCAGATGTTGTTGTCGATGGGATTCAGCTATCTGCAGGTAATTGAAGCCTATAGCATCTTTGGTGACGATGTTGAATCGATGGTTTGCTACCTGTTGGAGATGGGAAGTGGTGGTGCTTCACTTGGTGGCATTGGCCAGCGCAAGGGAAAGGCGGCAGAGTAAATGGAGAGGACAAAGCAAAACGCAACGGGAAGGCATCAGAGTAATTGGAGGGGGTAGAACAAGTTTCGTACTGCATTGAACAAATAATGTGCGGACAAAAAGAAAAACTCGAGGAGAACGTCTTTTCAAATTCGACAAATGCTCTAGGATGAACATACTTCATATTGATTTGTAATTTGCTCCAGATAGATAATGTCACTCTACACGACTATCTTTAATGAAAAGACCATCTCCCATGAAATCGGGTCCTCTATCAACACTAGGTTACAGGGTAATCTCGTATTACTACAACGGTCATCTATGGTTAAATGGGTGCACCCGCTGTTTGGCAATTTTGGAAATGGCAGCTTTTCGTTCGGGACCTTCGGGTTTCAAAAGTAGCAGCTTGCAAAAGAGCGCACCCGTGGTGTGTTTTCCTTCCACAAGCCTTATTGGTTTTTCTTATTCGTTATGTGCCCATATTTTTGTCTGGTTTGCGAATCATTTATCTGCAAGGTAAGTCCTTGGGCTTTTAAGAGTATGTCCAGACCCGACTGGTGTTGAATCTGCAGCAATTTTGCTATGAGAGATGCGACCATCAGTTGAGTATCCCAGGCTTAACATTCAATCTTTGGTCGCTTGAGGCATGTTGACACTTAAAAGCTTTCGCAATGTTAACTTAACAGCATTGTGATCTTTTACTTTTAAAATTAGAAGCTTCAACTTGGAGCTTCCTAAAGTAGAAGGAAAAAGACATGGGAGGGCAAGGAATCGGTTATACTAATTGGGTTTATTTTTAAAACTGCAAAGATAAAAATAAATAATGTACTACCAAGTGAGTTGAGTGGAACTTGCTCTGAGTGCAAGATACATAAGATGAAGAGATGTGTACTAATTTGCATTTGGAAATATCTTTGATTCATTAATTTTGGTAGAAAAATAAATTTGGGTTTTTTTGCATATATACCCTTCACGTACACCGTTTACATGTATGCTCCCAACTCTCACATATCAGTATCAATATCCCTGAAATCTTTAAAAAGTTGCACTTGTACTTCTCAATCTAATGATTTTGCATAAATACTCTTAATAGAATGGGAGCATTTCTATCCTTTTACATCTTGTGCCAAGTTTGGTATCAAGAAAACATATTATTATATCATTTTCCTACCCATGAAAGTGGCAAGTTCATATCTTTGCTTCTTTCTTTTTTTATTCTTAATTGTTCAAACAATTTAGTTGGACAAATATTATAGGAATCCTCTCCAATATGAAAGATTCTTACATTTGTCAAGAAGGAGATGACCACTAAAATTATAATTAAATTTAAAATGTGAAGGAAAATAATGTTTAAATGGAATACGGAAACAATAACAGAGAGTTTAAGAAGCATAAATCTAAGTACTTCAGTAATAGAAGTGAAAAAGGAGAGAATCTATTGCTACTCACACCATCTAAAGAATTTTGAATTATAAAAAAAATAATGAAAACTACTTGTTGTAATGTTTTCTTTGGTATTATAATATAACTGTTGTTTGATTGGTGGATTGGATGGTACACACCAATTATGGTGCACTGATCCACTGCGGGGTAGTGAAGTGTCTGCGTATTGTCTGATCCATCTGATTAGATGATAATTGTACAACAAGTATTTCTTATTTAGAATAAGGTCGAAGATAGTTTCATGCGTCATATCATCCATGTTGAAATTAGATATTATAAAAAGGCATAAAAAATAATAATTAGAATGAAGAACTATTTCAAATACAAAAAATATTACCCTATATTTGATCGTTACCTACATTTTATCCTTAGATTATTTCATAATATGTAAAAGTTTATTTGCCCAAATTAACATATATAAATAATCAATTTATACAATAAACTTGGATGCATGGAATTTTGTAAATCTTAAGTAATATGTTGTCACATAGTAACTATTTGCATATTTTCTATCATCTAACAATGTGAAAATGATATGAAAAAATGGTAACTCTCATTTCATATATGCTAGGTGAGTGTTCTAACTTCTTGATTTTGTTTCTTGTGTTTTAATGGTATTTCATACTTTTTGACTTTCAGCTATCAATCTTGATCTTCTTCAACCTCTACTTATTGTGTAGAAGATCTTCTCTAGCTCTACCCTATTAATATATCTCGATCCTACTTGCCTTTCTTTGCTACCATCTTCCCATGTCTTCTCTCTTCTATTCAGTTCATCCTATAAGCCAAAGTTACTTTAAACATTTGCTAATCGGTAACTTATAATAGTGTCTCTGTCATATCTTATTGATGACAATGTACTTTAGACATTTACCTTTCAAGGCCAACTTTCATGGGTTCTCCATTGACTTTATAGGAACTTGATCACTAATGCCTAATCGACATCTTCTATTTTGGGAGCATGCTCTCCTATATTCTCCTAAATTTATACTAGTTGCTAGAGTTTGAAGTAGCCTAGTCAATCTCAAGAGATTAGTTCAAAGTGTTTTAAAGAACATATCCATTTAGTTACGATTCTACCTCAGATTCGGCAAGATATGAGAAGTACATTTTTTTAAAAACAAAAAAAAGGTAAATGGATTCTCTAAGAACTTAGCTTTGTTTCATGTTGAAAAATGACCTCTTTTTTATTCCTGATGAAATCTTTTGAAAATTGGATAGGAAGAGAATCAAAGGATTCTAAAGAGTAATACTCTCTTTCTTTCTTTTTTTATCCTCCTAAAGTTTCTAAAAGAAAGTAATATGAGAATAAAAGTGTCTTTTGATGTGTCTTCAAATTTGGGAGCTCATGGTCTTTTCAAATGAGATTCTAAAAAGTAAACAACTTCTTTTAAAATTTGAATTCAAGAGATGATGATGTGGCTCTTTCCAAAATTTAAATTTCTACAAAATTTAAAGTCCTAAAATTGGTACCAAATGGAGCCTAAGACTATAAGACAACTTTGATCTCTATAGTGCAAGTCTTAGTTTATTTTTTCTCTTATAGGTCAAATATTTGTAAGGAAAGCAATGTATGGGCATGGTTCATGTATAGTCCTAGTATGTGAGGGCAAGGTACACATAATTCTATGTAGGATGTTTTCTCTATATCTTTGAATTGTAGGTAAATGTTAAATGAATGGCCTCTTTATTGACAAAAAAAGAGCTTTAAACATGATAATTTCCTTTTGTACCAATGTATTAAATCAGTTAAAAGGAATGATAAAAGGCATAGGGGACTGTGTTCAAACGATCTCATTTTATCTCTATATGTGTCACATCATCTGTGTGAAGTCCAATATATTGAAAAGTCAACAAATTCATTAATTATAATTAAAATCTCATTTAGATGTAAAAATTTATATAACTTAATTATCCATAAAATTTTCAAATTTACTTTTTTTAAAAGTAGGGTAAAAATTATAAATTTACATAAAATATAACAAAACCTTATGAGTTTAATAAATGTATATGTAATTAGGTTTCAAATTCAACTTGAGTTAATCAAGTTTGAGCTTGCCTAATCTTTCGTTAGAGGTTTTAACATTTTGTTCCACAGTATAGTTAATCAAGTTTGTATATATATATATATATATATATGTGTGTGTGTGTGTGTGTATAATAGAAGTTCAATCCACTGGTAAGACATGTTATATAGCAAGAATAGAAGTGCACAAATCCAGGATTTTTGAGATTTGTAGATTGATGCACATTATATAATTGTGGATATGATTTACCAAGTCTAATAGATTCTAGTGTATCCTCTATTGGCCCAAAGTTATGGTAAATCCTACAAAAGGAGGGAGAGGGGTGTTGAATAGGATTTTAAAAGATCAACATAATCTAGAATCAAAATTGATAAGGTGGATAAAAGATAAGGTGTCAATCATATAATAGAGACATAATATTTCATAGACCTATGTCCTCTCCCTAAGCACACCTTGGGTTCCACTGTTACAAGCTAGTTGATATGGTACTAGCTTACTAACCACACGCTAGTTGATATAATGCTCATTTATCAAACATATAAGTTAGTTGATGCGGTCTTAACTCATTGAAAACACAAAAGTGAAACAACAAGGAAGAAATCGAGTCTGGGGGTGGCCCAGTGAGACTGTAAGAACTGAGGTTTTCAGATCCGGTTTTCGGGGTCGGACCCTATAGTTCAGGCTCCAGTGGGGCAGAGACTCTGTGATGTTTCGCGTCGAGCCCGCGAGACACGGTTTAAACGGCGTCCAGCGAGGCAGACGTGTTTTTAGCTTGTGCCACGTGGACTGGCTTTGGGTCGCGAGAGTACGGCCCTGACATGTCGGCTGAACGGCGTCTGCGAGGTACGACGCCTTCAGACTGCGACCTTGGGTTGTCAGTGTACGGCGCCAGTCTTGTCGTCTGAACGGCGTCTTGGATGGACGACGCATTTCAGACTGCTGTCAGAGCGTTTCAAAATCCTGTCAGAGCGGCCGTCATGTCAACTGATAGGCGTCCGTACATGTCGACGCGTTTTAGCCGGTATCTGGTTAACCCCGCAAGCCTTCCCTCTTTTCCTCATTTTCTTCCTTCTCTCTTTCTCTCCACCCTACCTTCGGCGACTCCGGCGATGCCCCTTTCCCCTCTTTCTTTCCTTCCACCACTCCGTCTTTTCCTCCAACTCCATCAATCACTTAGCTCTCACTACTACCACCACCACTTCCTCCGCGGCGTTCACTCTCCGGACGGCGGCCGACGTCCCGGTGGAGTAAGGACGACCTCGGCGGTACCGGCGGCGGCGTGGGGTGAGACTGGGCGGACGGCTTGGAGCTTGGAGGAGTTCAAGTAACCGGTAGGGTGACGGTTCCCCTAGTGTTGTGTTTTAAACCATGTTTTCCCCGTTTAAAGCATGTTATGGATCTGTGGTTTTGGGGTAGAATGAGCATGTTAGGGGCTTTTCCTTGATGGGAATGAGAGTTTCTATGAATGTGGATTTATGATGTTTTGGTTTGCCCTCTTTCTCCTCTGTTTTTTGGGTTTTTGGGGGTTGGAAAGGGAGCCTTCGGGCAGGAGACAGAACCAGGTTTCTGGCGCTAAAAGACGTCGTGTATGGACGACGCCTTTCAGAAGGGCGTCGGGCCATCATGACGCCTTTTAGGCAGAAATTGTTCCACTAAAGCTCTGTCAGTTCGGGGATTCTTGCACTGAAAGACGTCATGCCTGTACGACGCGATTTGGAATAGCGTCGGGTCACCATGACGCCTTTTAAGGCAGAAATCCTCCGATTAAGGTTTTCTGCTAATTCCGATTTTTCTGTGTGAATGGTGTCTGAGAATGTTGACGCCTTTTAAAAGGCGGCTACCTGTAGCGACGCCTTTTAGGCCAGATTCTGAGGCCGGGATTTCATGAACCAGTTTAGGGTGCTTGAATGGCGTCGGCCTTGGACGACGCGATTCAAGACAGAACCACACTAATCCATGCTAGTAAAATGTGTTTACACTGCTAGATAGTTAGTTAAATGCATGCTTCTAGTACACTCGATGATGATGTACTCTTCGTGATCGGATGGCACTGCATTGTATGTCGTGCGACCGTGGACTTCTTCCGTGACCGGATCGCACCGTGCCGTGTTTTATGTTTTGGTGGACCTAGAGTGACAGTTATAGCGTTCTACACCCTGTGTCGGTGCGGAGGGACACAGCGCTGACGGGAGCAGTGGCGGGGTGACGCCTAGTCGAGAGGGTCACCTGGTGAACCCCGGGGTTAGCTAGCTTGTACCGGTGTCGGAGTGGTACCTTTGGAGTGTCACTCGTGCTGGGGGAAGGAGTAACCACCTGAGCCAGTTGGGCCGGAGTAGCCAGCGTACTATCCGAGGGGTTACTGTTTGATCTCAGCGGGTCGGTGTTTGCTGAGGGAAGGAGTGACCGCCGAGGTGGCCAGCGTGCTATCCGAGGGGTTACTGTTTGGTCTCAGCGGGTCAATGTTTTTCCCACTTTCGTTGTATAGTTGACGTGTTTTAAGGATACGCCGAATTACGGGTTCCCTGATAAAATGGAATTATGCATGTTAATTATACTTCAAATGCATGTGATTCGTGTTGAGATTTAGGCATAGCAATTACTGCCTTTCATGGTTAATATATCTCTGCTGTACTTTACACTTGTGGGTGTGTGTGTGGGCAGTGGGGATCGAAGGATCCCTACTGAGTCTTTTCGTTGAGACTCACCCCTGCGGCTTTTAGGTGAGGACTCCAGGCAGACATAGCGAGGGTTGTGCGACTGTGTGTTGAGCGTCGTCGGCTGTTGTTCCGGGGTATGCCCCGACGTAGTTGTTATCTTTATTTCTGGCCTGTATGTATAATCATTTCTTTTCTGTTGGAGTATGTAATTATTTGCTGTATCGAGTCGCATTGTAATAACTTTTAATTTATGCATTTTCCTTTCAATTCAATGCGATGTGAATGTTTAGCTTAGTTGATTATTTATTTCCCAGACTTACTTAGATCCTGGTTTGGTTCCAAATTAATGATTCGGTACCCATTTAGTAATCGGATCCCCGATTATAGGGTGGCGGGTCGTTACAGAGACACCCTCCGCTCGGGAGTAGGAGGCATGAGATCGAGCTTAGTGGTGGGCTTTGGGTGGTGCCTTTGGCATTCGGTTTTTCCCGCCCTTTAGGCATGGGTTGTGTTGGCCATTGAGCCTGATTATTCGCAGGTTTCCAACTATACCGGTGTGAGCCTAGGGCTGGTCCTCCGGCCACTAGGTTAGTAACTGAAAAAATAGAAATAACAAAGAAGAGAAATGAAATATCAAATAGATTTAAGGATGGAGCCAATCTCTTTTTTTTATTATGGTAGTCAATGTAAGCACAAAAGGATCCTTTCTTGAAGAATGTATAAGTTTTTAGAACTTGGATAATTGAAGGAGCTTTATCTCCTTCTCTAGGATGTGTAGCTCTTATTCAAAAACCTCAAAAAAAAAAAAAAAAAAACACTTCTTATATAGCCTACAACTTAAGGGCCACTTTGTTTCATGAATACAGTATTCCAGATTTTCTATATCCAGATCTCTTATACGTAGAATAACAAGAATTCTCTTTGGTGAGCACTTTTTCTTATTATAAGAATAAGCAATTCTCACCTTTTAGGTGAGTTGAGTTATTCTACTTACGTTTAGAATAATGCGCCCGTGTCAAGAATTACGTATCCGAACTCTCAAATTCGGATTCGCGGAATAAACGTCATATGACCCCTTGTTCCCGAAACAAATGGGCCCTAAAAGAACTATTAGGGATCAAAAAAAGACATTTTATACAAAGAATAGAAAGCTAACTTTCATATTTTTTGAATTTGGCAGTGATGGTGTTGACACCTTTATGTATAGTGTCGACCTTATGAGTAATTGGTGTCAACACTACTTTTCTGTTTGGTTTGTACAATGGATAATCTTAAAAAAATCATGATTTTACGTAGAAATATCAAATTGAGCGATCTTGTGCTCATTGAAAAAATCTTCAAGTCGCCTACAACTGTTCACTTTTCAAATTCATCTATTAAAGTATCAAATCTGTCACGCAAAACAATCCTACTAAAACTGCATGTAATTTTTGTAAAGTAGAATTTACTTCTATTTACGAGAATGTCGAGGCCCTAATAGAGCTGTCAACACCTCTTATATAGATTATTTGAATAATAAATCATGTCGATCCTCCCTCAAACCTTTTCATACTTAAACAATATGTTAATATATATGACATGAGTTCAAAGTCAATATGTGGTATTCAACAATCCTATGACATGATAATTTGAATAATACGCAGTGTAGCAATCCAATCTAAGATCGGAATGTTATGGATGCTGAGTTGGGGTCTCCCCTTGCTCGATATTTTTTCTTTTAAAAAAACTTGTACTATTCGCTACTGTTAGATCGGATAGCAGCACCGACATGGTGCAGTTAGATTCTGATAATTTATTAAGATCCATTTACATGATATAATAAAAAAAATCAGATTATCTTAATGTGATATAAGAGGACATACAATAGTCCACCTCATTTGAACCTCAGAAGATCTTGTTCATGGCTAGGGATGCTCAAGGTTTGATTTGATTTGGTTTTAGAGAAATTTTAGAAAATCTAAACGAAACAAAACAAGCTATCAAATCAAACCAAACAAAAAAACTTTTAAACCCAAACCAAGCGAAATCGAAATAATTCGATTTGGTTCATATTGATTTAATTTAGCTATCATAATGAGCCCCTGACTTAGCGCTGTCAACGGAGCGGATACCACAGTATCCGACTCCGCTCCATTTAATATTATCCGAATATCCGACTCCAGATACTATCCGACGGATAATAAATTTTCTATCCGAATTCGACTCCGCCGGATAGTATTCGAATTCTGATAATAATTCGAATACTTAAATGTTTCAACTTTGTCTTGTAATTTAATTTAATGACTTGTAAGTTTTATTTTTTGCATAGTCCATGAATATCATAGATTTAAATTAATACATATTCAAGTTATAAATATCTAGAAAATTTTAAATAATTTGAATGCTTCATTAAATATACCTTAGATAATAACAAATAGTTAAATAATTTATCTAAATTAGTAAAACTACTAAAAATAAAAAAATACAAGAAACTTCATTATTATCGCTCAACATGTCTTAAGCATACTTCAAATATTGAATTACCACTTATTTAAATATATAAATATCATTAAAATTAAAATAATTTATTAAAATACATAATCGGTCGGATAATAATCGGAGCGGATATCTATTTTCCGTTTCCGCTTCGAATGTTAATCGGATAATTAAACGGATATTCGGATATGTCCGCAGGATGTCTTAATCGGATAAATATCCGACTAATCGGATGCAGATATGAATCGGAGTCGGATAATATCCGGATCCGTTGACAGCCCTACCCTGACTCTTAAATAATCTTCAATAATTTAACAATGTATATAATAAATAAATAAATTTTGTAGGTTAAGATTAAATATACTATTTAAGTATTCTAATGAACCTTCTAATAGATGGTTTAAATGAATATAAGAGAAAAACTTTACTATAATGGTGGAATAAATTAAATCATTTTAAAATAGAGGGTCATATTACTCTTTATACTTTAACTTCAATACAGAAAAGTAGATATACTTTACATTCAATTGAAGATGTTTTTAATTTAAATAGAGAAGATCATATATTAGTCCATTATACTTAATTATTTTTAATAATTTTACTTAAATATACACAACAACTATTAAAAATTTATACTAAATGTTTATCTTTTTATGTATTTCGGTTTGTTCGATTTGATTTGATTTATAAAGGGTAAAAACCAAACCAAGCCAATTTTTTTTGTTCTGCTGGAATTCATTGAAACCAAAATTTTTAAGACTTCAAATCAAACCCCACTAAATCAGATGGGCCGGTTTGATTTAATTTTTCGATTTAAACTAAATAGTGAACACTCCTATTCCTTGCCGATCAACAGAGTTCATGATCCAACATTATTTAGATCTCACCTTTTAAAGAAAAGACCGTACCTTTGATGATCCTTGGAAACAAAAATATCCTTTTTATATGCTAATTTATTTGACAAGAGTGAGTCTCGACATGGAAATAAATCATTGAGAAAGTTCGAATTTTAGCATTTTTTAATTCAAGAAGACGTATCACGTATAGATATACACAAGCCGCCCTGTCATCCATACAAAAACAAATACAGACATTTGACAATTATGTGGGCACAGATGCAATACCTTAAGAACAAGGTGTTCAAAGAAAAACCAATCTTCCCTTGGGACCATTTTGGTATAAGTCCAAGCCCCGCTTAGGGTTCCATATACTTCTTCTCGGGCTGAGCAGAGCCCTGGAGGGGGAAACCATGGCCCGCCTGAGCTTGGAGCAGGTCCGGCGGGAGACCAACAATGGCGACCCCTCCTCCATCACCACCCTCAACCTGTCTTTCCGTGCTCTTTCCGACGTAAGCCTCCAACTCCACTGGAGCCCTCGTTCCCTTCCCCTCCAAGAGCTTCTTATACATGGTTTCTGTTGGGTACTTGTGATGGTGCAGGTCTCGTGCCTGGGCGATTTCCATAACTTGGGAAGGCTCGACCTCAGCTGCAACAGTCTCACAACACTCGAGGTCTTCCCTCCCACTTCTAACATCTTCTGCTTCTGGGGTTTATCTTATGTGGATGTCTTATTTTTTGATCGTTTTGGGTGATGCTTCTGTGGGTATGAGTAGTTCGCCAAAGTAAGTCTAGGTGGCGTAGAAGATTTAAATTTTGCGTCTTTTTGTGCTATTTAGTATCTTGATTGGGAATGCGTCATGTTTGGTCGTTACTATTATGGATGTTGGCTTCTGGGTGGCACTTGATTTCTTTGAATATGATGGAAATTTGTTAGTTCTGATCCGGGTTTTGTTTATTGTGTACTCATGGGACGCAGGGGCTAGGTTCGTGTATCAATCTGAAGTGGTTATCTGTTACACAGAACAAGCTTAAAAGTCTCAGAGGAATTGAAGGCCTCTCCAAGCTTACGGTGGGTGGCAACAATTGCATTTGTTATTGATATTGCTGACCCTGGCTTATTAATTATGTTTCCGGAGCCACATTCTTAGAGTTGCATTTTACTACAGTCTGCCACTGCAAGTACCCTTGTGCAGCATGTGTGTTCTTCCCTTGTTTAGCGTAGTTCCGATGATCTGCTAACTATCCGATGGTTGGACTTGTTATGTGGCCCTGGTCGTCAAACATTTAGATTCATGGTTAATCCAAAATTTTCTTTGGGATGTTTATCTTTTATGTTCCGCTTATTTATAGTCTTCTAGAGTAAACTGCAAGAATGAGTGTCATTGTGTAGCTGACTTATGATGCATTGATGAAGTGGATGTGTTTCATGTATGCATCTGTTTCCAACATTTTCCACTTATGGCTGGTTCCATTCAAGTATATTCATAAATTTCCTAGCTAACTTTATGTAAATTTATTTTTAAGTAGGTTCTGAATGCCAGCAAAAATATGCTTGGATCAATGGATGAGGTTAGAACTCTCACGGACTTACGTGCATTGATTTTAAATGGTGAGCCTTGGAGAATAAAGATGCTCATTTGTGTCACTCAATTAAGCCTTACAGCTTTATTGGGATAGTATATAATTGGCTTGACAAGATGAAGGAATATTGATTCAACAATTCACCAAATTTGGACTTTTTTGTTTTTTGCAGACAATGAAATATCTTCAATATGTAAACTTGATCAGCTAAAGTACCTGAATACACTTGGTATGGTTAGCATGTGATTTGCAATTCTTGTTTCAGTAGATTCCTTTTTGTTTTCTTGAGCAAGTGAATCATTTCCATGCAAGCTATAGTATGAGTATGACTGTAAGGATCATGGAATGCTTTTGAGTCTCTTCCTGACTTTTCCATTGACATGTTGTTGAGCTAGCTAATATGTTATATTGCTGACCTTCTGCAGAGAAGCTAGAGCCTAGAATAAGCTTTTCTGTTATGGCAAAAAGCAATATATCCTTTAGAGACAGAGCAAGTATATTTGCCAGTTTGCATGACTAGTGAGCGTCTTAGCGGTTTTGTCATGATTAGCTTATTCAGCTTGGAGTGGTGGTTGCTGACTTCTAAGGATTCACATGGGTCAGTTTGGCATGATGACATATATATTACCCGTGTGGCTATGTAGTTAAAGGCGAGAGGTGAGTGAGGCGACCAAGGGCTTGTCTTAGCCTTAAGTGCCTAGGCGACTGCCTAGGCATTTGAGTTGATGTTTGTGGATGGTAGATTTTCTCAGAAGATAAAATAACGGAGGACCGCCTACCAAAAACCTCCGAAAGCCCTTCGAAAAAAATAAAAAAATCAGGTCTGAAAAACAAAATCAGAAAAAGAGGGGGCTAAAAAAACAAAAAAAAACCCCATTCTTGCACCGCCCCAAGGCACGCCCGAAGGGGTCTGCCGCCCCTTGTGGGTGGCAGACCCAAGTCTCTTGGGTCTCCGCCCACAACCCGCCCCCCAAGGAACTTGGGTGGCGGTAGAGCCCAAAACTTTGCCGCCCACAAGGGCGGCAGAGCCCAGTAAAGGGGTCTGCTGTCCCTGCCACGCCACCCGCTCATGGCGGCATGCTCCCGGGGCTGTGGCCTACAAAAATATTTTTTTAAAGAATCCATGTGGGCCGTGCATATGCCTGCATGGCCCAATGAAGTAGTGCCACGCAGATCATCATTGCCTCGCCATCACCGCCTCGTCATCGCCATCTCATGCCAAGTGGACTAATAGCACGGAAGATGATGTGGACCAATGGAGCCTCGTCACGTGGGCATGGCCCCGCCTTCAAGGACTAATTGTAAACCACCACTTGGCGGCCTCTCATTGGACGAAAACTCTATGAATACCCCCACCCTCCTGTCTTGTATAAGATGGTTGGAAGTGATCTTGAGTTAAAAGTGTTGGAGTTGAAGTAGTGAAGTTGCATACTCGTTCTCGCCTTTTGTACTCAAGGTAAAAATCATGCCGCCAGGTATAGGCAGCATGGTTCTTAACCTTGTCGCCATGCCTTGGGCGTGGCTATGATCATTAGCCACGTCGCCAAGTCGTGGCATTGTGACCAGAAACCATGCAGGCCAGTGCCGATAAGTCGCCTAATTAAGTTCTAATCGTCGAAGCTTCGTCGCCTCCATACGCAACAACGTGTCGTCGAGTAATGTTGAAGCCTTGTCGCCCCGTTGCCGCCTACCTGCGCAACGGCATGTCGTCGAGTAATGTTGAAGCCTCGTCGCCCTATTGTCGCCTCCATGGGCAACAACATGTCATCGAGTAATGCTGAAGCCTCGTTGTCCCGTTGTCTTCTCCATGCGCAACGGTGTGTCGTTGAGTGATGCCGAAGCCTTGTCGCCCCATTGCCACCTCCATGCACAACGGTTTGTCGTTAAGTGATGCCGAAGCCTAGTCGCCCCGTTGCTACCTCCATGCACAATGGCGTGTCGTTGAGTAATGCCGAAGCCTCGTCGCCCTGTTGCCACCCCCATACGCAATAGTGTGCCGTCGGGTGATGTTGAAGCCTCGTCGTCCCGTTCCACTTCCATACACAACGACGTGCCATCGAGTGATATTGAAGCCTCGTCAGCCCGTCACCGCCTCCATGCGTAATGGCGAGCTATCGAGTGATGATCGAAGCCTCATCATCCCGTCGCCGCCTCCATGCGTAATGACGAGTTGTCGAGTGATAATCGAAGTCTCGTCAGTCCGTCGCTGCCTCTATGCCCAACGACGAGCTGTTGAGTGATGATTGAAGTCTCGTCAGCCCATCGCCGCCCCTATACGCAACGACACGCTGTCAAATAATAATCGAAGCCTTGTTGGCCGTTGTCGCTCCAACACACAACAACGAGCTATAGGACGGAATAATGTCTTGTCGGCTCATAGCCGCCTTAACATAATGATAATGACTCACCAAGCGTAATTAGAGCCCCATAAGCTCGCCGCCACCTTAACGCAACGACGGCAAGTTGAGTGAATTGATGTGAGACCTTCCGCTATAAGGACCAACTCGGCGCTTAGCGGGGTCCATCCGTGAATAATACTCATAAATAGTACCCATGAGCAGTACCCATGAACTGTACCCTTGAACAGTACCCACGAATAATGCCCATGGAGGTAGCAATGGAGCAACGAGGCTTCAGCATCATTCGACGACACGTTGTTGCGCATGGAGACGACAACGGGACGACGAGGCTTCAGCATTACTCGACGACACGTTGTTGCGCATGGAGGCGGCGACGGGGCGATGAAGCTTCAGCATTACTCGACGACACGCCTTTGTGCAGGTAGGCGACAACGGGGCGACGAGGTTTCAGCATTACTCGTTGACATCCGTTGTGTGTGGAGGCAGCAACAGGGCGGCGAGGCTTCGATGATTAGAACTTAATTAGGCGACTTATCGGCATTGCGCGGCATGGTTTCGGGTCACGCCGCACGACTTGGCGGCTTGGCTAATGATCATAGCCACGCCGCCAAGGCATGGCGGCATGGTTAAGAACCATGCTGCCTATACCTGGTGGCATGTTTTTTTTACCTTGAGTACAAGAGGCAAGAACGAGTATGCAACTTAACCATGCCGCCTATACCTGGCGGCATGGTTTTTACCTTGAGTACAAGAGGCGAGAACGAGTATGCAACTTCACTACTTCAACTCCAACACTTTACCTTGAGTACAAGAGGCTCATAAAAAGGAACCCTGGCTCTGAAGAAGTATTTCCCAGTAGAGTTGCCATTTATTGGCAATCGTTTTTTGATCCGATCGATTTGTTTCGGATTTTTATTTTAGTTATTCGTTTGGTAAACATGGTTTATGATTGTATAGTATTGACTTGCCCATGGAAAGGGAATCATATGGGTTCGGATGGACCCTTCATGTCAGTTGGTAGATTGGCGGTGATTACATCCTGTTGCGACATAAAAATCCTTTGATTTCTTTACCAAAGTTAGCCCTTTAGATAGCTCCTTGCAGTGTAAAAGTCTCGCTCATTTTTACTCTATTCGCCCGCATGTTATCTATGGGAGCGTCGACTTTCTCCCCCTCTCCCTTTTCACTAGGTTTCTTTTTTACAGTATCTTTAGCATTATTTGTGGGTATTGTTCAGGGGTACGGCTCATAGATACTGTTCATGAGTATTGTTTATAAGTACTATTCACGGGTGGGCCCCATTAAGCGTCAAATTGGTCCATGTAGCGGAAGGTCTCACATCGATTCACTCAACTTGCTGTCGCTGCGTTAAGGTGACGGTGAGCTTTTAAGGCTCTAATTATGCTTGGTGACTCATTATCATTATGTTGAGGCGGCTATAAGCCGACGAGACATTATTCCGTCCTATAGCTCGTTGTTGCGTGTTGTAGCGGCAACGACCGACAAGGCTTAGATTATTATTTGACAGCTCGCTGTTGTGCATAGGGGCGGCAATGGGCTGATGAGACTTCGATCATCACTCGACAGCTCGCCGTTGCGCATGGAGGTGGCGACAGGCTGACGAAACTTCGATTATCACTCGACAGCTCGTCGTTACCCATGGAGGCGACGATGGGTTGACGAGGCTTCGATCATCACTAGACAGCTCGCCATTACGCATGGAGGCGGTGACGGGCTGACGATGCTTCAATATCACTTGATGGCACGCCGTTGCGCATGGTGGCGGCAACGGGGCGACGAGGCTTTAGCATCACTCGACAGCATGCCGTTGCGTATGGGGGTGGCAACGGGGCGACATGGCTTCGGCATTACTCGACGAAACGTTGTTGCGCATGGAGGTAGCAATGGGGAGACGAGGCTTCGGCATCACTTGACGACACGCCGTTGCACATGGAGACGACAATGGGGCGACGGGGCTTCAATATTATTCAGCGACACGCCATTGCACATGGAGGCAACGGGGTGATGAGGCTTCAACATTACTCGATGACACGCTGTTGTGCATAGAGGTGGTAATGGGGCGGTGACTTTGACGATTAGAACTTAATTAGGCAACTTATCGGCACTAGGCGTCATGGTTAAGAATCACTACTTTAACTCCAACAGTTTAACTCAAGATCACTTCCAACCATCTTATACAAGGCAGGGGGTAGGGGTATTTATAGAGTTGTCGTCCAATGAGAGGCCGCCAAGTGGCGGTTTACAATAAGTCTTTGCAGGCGGGGCCATGCCCACGTGGCAAGGCTCCATTGGTGCACATCCTCTTCCGTGTGATTGGTCCACTTGGCATGAGATGGCGATGACGAGGCGGTGATGACGAGGCAATGATGATCTGCGTGGCACTACTTCATTGGGCTATGCAGACATGTGTAGGGCCCACATGGGTTCTTTAAAAAAATATTTTTATAGGCCACAGCCTCGAGAGCATGCTGCCATGAGCGGGCGGCGTGGCAGGGGCAGCAACCCCCTTTACTGGGCCGCCCTCAAGGGGCGGTAGACCCCTTCGGGCGTGCCTTGGGTTGGTGCGAGAATGGGGTTTTTTGTTTTTTTAGCCCCCTCTTTTTTTGATTTTTTTTTTTAGACCTGATTTTTTTATTTATTCTGAAGGGCTTTCGGAGGTTTTTGGTAGGAGGTCCTCCGTTATTTTATCTTCTAAGAAAATCTACCGTCCACAAAGTGCCCCCACGAGCCATTTGCCAAGAGCGGGAGCAGAGGGAAGTGGCTCGTGCATTTGATATCTTGCCCTCAAACTTGAGCGTAATTACGATACTACCACCGGGGAGTTCTATAAATATGGCAGGAGGGGGTAGTTCATGATCGTTTGTTTGAACTCCGCTAGGCTGCCGTTTGCATCTTCTTCGGTGAGTGGCTTTGCGAATTGATGCTTTTTAAGCGGCGTGGCAGTGACTTTATGCCGCCAAGTGTTGGAGGCGGAGCTTGAAGTCATGCCGCCAAGACTTGAGGGGTTGATGCTATGTTGCCAAGTGTTAGAGGCGGAACTTGAAGTCATGCTGCCAAGACTTGAGGGCTTGATGCTGTGCTGCAAAGTGTTAGAGGCGGGCTTGATGCTACGCTAACCTAACTTGGAGGCGAAGACTTGAAGATTCGATGTTATGCCGCCAAGTTTTGGAGACGAGCTTGATGTGATGTCGCCAAGGCTTGGAGGCGGAGGCTTGATGCCATGCCGCCAAGTGTTGGGGGGAGCTTGATGCTTTTTTGTCTGAACTTGGAGGCGCAGATTGTGTCGTCAAGTCTTGGAGACGAGTTCGATGTGATGTTGCCAAGGCTCGGAGGCGGAGGCTTGATGCCGTGCCGTCAAGTGTTGGGGCAAGTTTGATGCTTTATTGCCTAGACTTGGAGGCGAAGACTTGATGCCGTGCCGCCAAGTGTTGGGGTGAGCTTGATGCTTTGTTTCCCAAACTTGGAGGCGGAGGCTTGATGCCGTGCCGCCAAGTGTTGGGGCGAGCTTGATGCTTTGTTGCCCAAACTTGGGGGCGGAGATTGTGCCGTCAAGTCTTAGAGATAAGTTTGATGTCGATGTCGCTGAGGCTTGGAGGCGGAGGCTTGATGCCGTGCTGCCAAGTGTTGGGGCGAGCTTGATACTTTGTTGCCCAAACTTGGAGGCGGAGATTGTGCCGTCAAGTCTTGGAGATAAGCTTGATGCGATGTCGCCGAGGTTTGGAGGCGGATGCTTGATGTCGTGTCGCCAAGTTTTGGGGCGAGCTTGATGTTTTGTTGCCCAAACTTGGAGGCGAAGATTGTGTGGTCAAGTTTTGGAGACGTGTTTGATGCGATGTCTTCAAGGCTTGGAGGCAGAGGCTTGATGCCGTGCCGCCAAGTGTCGGGGCGAGCTTGATGCTTTGTTGCCCAAACTTGGAGGCGGAGATTGTGCCGTCAAGTCTTGGAGATAAGCTTGATGCGATGTCGCCGAGGTTTGGAGGCGGATGCTTGATGTCGTGTCGCCAAGTTTTGGGGCGAGCTTGATGTTTTGTTGCCCAAACTTGGAGGCGAAGATTGTGTGGTCAAGTTTTGGAGACGAGTTTGATGTCGATGTCGCTGAGGCTTGGAGGCGGAGGCTTGATGCCGTGCTGCCAAGTGTTGGGGCGAGCTTGATGCTTTGTTTCCCAAACTTGGAGGCGGAGGCTTGATGCCGTGCCGCCAAGTGTTGGGGCGAGCTTGATGCTTTGTTGCCCAAACTTGGGGGCGGAGATTGTGCTGTCAAGTCTTGGAGACGAGTTTGATGTCGATGTCGCTGAGGCTTGGAGGCGGAGGCTTGATGCCGTGCTGCCAAGTGTTGGGGCGAGCTTGATGCTTTGTTGCCCAAACTTGGAGGCGGAGATTGTGCCGTCAAGTCTTGGAGATAAGCTTGATGCGATGTCGCTGAGGCTTGGAGGCGGAGGCTTGATGCCGTGCTGCCAAGTGTTGGGGCGAGCTTGATGCTTTGTTGCCCAAACTTGGAGGCGGAGATTGTGCCGTCAAGTCTTGGAGATAAGCTTGATGCGATGTCGCTGAGGCTTGGAGGCGGAGGCTTGATGCCGTGCTGCCAAGTGTTGGGGCGAGCTTGATGCTTTGTTGCCCAAACTTGGAGGCGGAGATCGTGCCGTCAAGTCTTGGAGATAAGCTTGATGCGATGTCGCCGAGGTTTGGAGGCGGATGCTTGATGTCGTGTCGCCAAGTTTTGGGGCGAGCTTGATGTTTTGTTGCCCAAAGTTGGAGGCGAAGATTGTGTGGTCAAGTTTTGGAGACGTGTTTGATGCGATGTCTTCAAGGCTTGGAGGCAGAGGCTTGGTGCCGTGCCGCCAAGTGTCGGGGCGAGTTTGATACTTTGTTGCCTAAACTTGGAGGTGGAGATTGTGAATATGCTGTTGTAGATTTTTCAACTTTGAAATCATAATCTAATAGTTTATTTGTTAGTTCATGTTTCTCTTCTTCACTTTCTCTTTTTTGTCATCATGTCCCATTCTTGGACTTTTGATTCCGATGAAGTGAGGGCCTCGCGTGTATGTGAACGACTCTTAGTTGACTATCATGAACGCAGTAGGGGATTATCTACCAACCGACGACTTAATGCAAGAGAAGCCGGGAGGGTTGATAGAACTATTTCTCCTCCGAATCTTAGACAGAGGACACGATGTAAAATGTAGTTAAGGGTCTCTATGCCACCCTCTATGGCTCAACCAATTACATCGGAGGAGATGGAGCATCTGAATTTGGGATATACTTCTATAGCTCGAAGTGGATCGGAATCGCCTCCGGAACATGAATGTCATCTTGAGAGGGAATATATAAAATATTCCGTTGAGCAATATATTTATGCTCCTACGAAGAAGTATCTTGGCCATAATCCAATGGACCAGTTCTTGCTGTCCGAAATTGCCCATTTTGATGGTATTGGTCTTCGGCGACGGCCTGCCTTTGCCGCCCAACGCTGGGACTTGGAGAGATCTGTCTTAAAGAATCGGGTCAGTTTGAAGGGATTAGTGGCATATACTATCCCTGCTTTTGATATTTTCGAATCTCGCTCGTATATTCTGCCGTCGACTGAAATGCAAATTCCTTTGGAAGTTGATAAGTGGTATTCTTTTAGAGCCTTGATTCCTGCGAAATGGGGAAATGTTGGTGGAATTATTGCATCATTCTCATAATGGTCTCTTTCTGACACTGTCGGGCGATGGCAATATTTTGGACCAATTTGACTCTAGATGCTATTTGAGAGACATCATATTAGAGTGGAGGCCAAGTTGGTATGGCCCACTAGCCATAATGTCTGCTCATACGCCTTGTATCGGGGTGACTGAATGGTTAGAACGGACTCTAGAGAGGCATGAAACATTACTGCGTCGTGTGAATATTTACAACGTTGTGAAGACTGCCAGATATGCTTACCCATGTTATTCATATTTAATTGAAGCTTTAATAGAGCGATATAATTTGCGATGGAATACTTTCATGGCAACCGAAGGAGAAACCACTATAGACCTTTGGTCTTTTAATAATATTTCTGGCTTATCCATTATAAGATATCCTTATGAAGAAGTCAGCCTATGTGATATGTAAAGAGATATAAGCGATGGTGAAGGCTCTTACCTACTCCCATTCTGTTGTTGTTATTTGGCTCAAGTCTGGAGAGATTTGAGTTGTTTGAAGTCCTCAGAGTCCGAGGCTTCACATAAAGTTGCTCTGACTTCTTAGGTCAGATATTTCTATAAGGGCCATATTGTTATGATCGTCGATTCCCTTTGTATGGTGATTCTTCATATGATCGACGACAAATAGATCCTTCCAGCTTGCCGAGTTGTGAACCTCTCGTAGCAAGAGGGCCTATTTATCCTGAGGAGCTAGCCGATGTTGTCAATTTGACGGCTTATCTTGTGCTTGTTTGCTAGTTTTGCATTGCCTGTGAGGGATAATACAAAATTACACTCACATGTGTTATGGCCTGCATGCCAATTGGCTTGCGGTGTGCGATTGGCTATTGCTCCTCTAGCTCTTACTAACATTTTTTATACTTTTGAATCATGGAGCAGTAAGGAATTTTCAAGGGATAGTCGTCCGACCACATCTACTCATTATATCAGTACATGGGCTGGTCTTTTGATGTCCGAACTTGTTTCTTTTCATAGTTCTGACAAGTAAGTCTGGCCACTTTTATTACAGCTTGCCAGTGAGGAATTAGAGGGTGATTATCTTGCTCAACTGAAATATGCTAGGGACACATTAGCTTTCCTTCCGAAACATCGGACACAACGACTTTGTTTTGATCATTCGACATTTAGGCGGCGTCTTTCTGGCGAAGACACATTCATTTTTCATTATGAGTCTACTGTATAAGTGACTCATCCGATTTTCAGAGTGGAGCATATTGTATTTAGTTTGTCGGAGGAACTCCGAGGCTGGCTGGAAAGCATACGACTAAGTATCTTGGTATTCAGAAAAGGCAGAGCGGCTTATTTGTAGCCTTACTATCTATATAGAGTTGCAGGAAATTTTAGCTTTGATCAGAAGATCCCACCGCATAACATGGAATTTGCTCTTGACAAAAGAGTGTATGGTTTTATATATTCCCTTTCAAGATGACCTTCATGTTCCGGAGGCGATTCCGATCCACTTTGAGCTGTAAAAGTATATTCCAAATTCAGATACTCCATCTCCTCCGATGTAATTAGTTGAGCCATAGAGGGTGGCATAGAGACCCTTAGCTAATGCACTTTACATCGTGTCCTCCGTCTAAGATTCGGAGGAGAAATACTTCTATCAACCCTCTCGGCTTCTCCTGCATTAAGTTGTCTGCTGACGGATTTTCTCCTATTGCGTTCATGATAGTCAACTAAGAGTCGTTCCCGTACACGTGAGGCCCCACTTCATCGGAATCAAAAGTCTGAGAATGAGACATGATGACAAAAAAGAGAAAGTGAAGAAGAGAAATTTGCATTAACAAATAAACTATCAGATTATGATTTCAAAGTTCAAAAATCTACAACAATATATTCACAATCTCTGCCTCCAAGTTTGGGCAACAAAGCATCAAGCTCGCCCCGACACTTGACGGCACGACATCAAGCCTCTGCCTCCAAGCCTTGGCGACATCGCCTTAAGCTCGTTTCTAAGACTTGACGGCACAATCTCCGTCTCCAAGTTTGGGCAACAAAGAATCAAACTCGCCACAGTACTTGGCGGCACGACATCAAGCCTCCGCCTCCAAGCCTTGGCGACATCGCATCAAGCTCGTCTCCAAGACTTGACCGCACAATCTCCGCCTCCAAGTTTGGGCAACAAAACATCAAGCTCGCCCCAACACTTGGCGGCACGACATCAAGCCTCCGCCTCCAATCTTCGATGACATCGCATCAACTTCGTCTCCAAGACTTGACGGCACAATCTCTGCCTCCAAGTTTGGGCAACAAAGCATTAAGCTCGCCCCAACACTGGACGGCACGGTATCAAGTCTCTGCCTCCAAGCCTTGGCGACATCGCATCAAACTCGTCTCCAAGACTTGACAGCACAATCTTCGTCTTCAAGTTTGGGCAACAAAGCATCAATCTCGCGCATCAAGCCTCCGCCTGCAAGCCTTGGCGACATTACATTAAGTTCTTCTCCAAGACTTGACGGCACAATCTCCGCCTCCAAGTTCAGGTTGCCAAGCATCAAGCTTGCCCCGACACTTGGTAGTACGGCACTAAGCCTCCGCCTCCAAGTCTGGGTGACAAAGCATTAAGCTCGCCCCAACACTTGGTGGCATGACATCAAGCCTCTGCCTCCATGTCTAGGAAAAAAAGCATCAAACTCTCCCCAACCTTGGCGGCACGTCATCAAGACTCCGCCTCCGAGCCTTGGCGACATCGCATCAAGCTTGTCTCCAAGGCTCGACAGTACAATATGTGCCTCCAAGTTCAGGCAGCAAAACATCAAGTTCGCCCCAACACTTGGTGGCATGGCACCAAGCCTCCGCCTCCAAGCCTTGGCGACATCGCATCAAGCTCATCTCCAAGACTTGGCGGCATGACATTGAATCTCCTAGGCTTCGCCTTCAAATTAGGGCAGCGTAGCATCAAGCCCGCCTCTAACACTTGGCTACACAACATCAAGTCATCAAGTATTGGCGGCTTGACTTCAAGTTCCGCCTCTAACAATTGGCGGCATAGCATCAAGCCCTCAAGTCTTGGCGGTATGACTTCAAGCTCTGCATCCAACACTTGGCGGCATGACTTCAAGCTCCGCATCTAACACTTGGCGGCATAACTGCAAGCCATTGCCCCGCCGCTTGATAAGCATCAATTTGCAAAGCCACTCACCGAAGAAGATGCAAACGGCAGCCTAGCGTAGTTCAAACAAACGATGATGAACTACCCTCTTCTACCGTATTTTTAGAACTCCCCGATGGCAGTATCGTAATTACGCTCAAGTTTGAGGGCAAGATATCAAATGCATGAGCCACTTCCCTCTACTCCTGGTCTTGGCAAATGGCTCGTGGGGGGCACTTTTTGGACGGTAGATTTTCTTAGAAGATAAAATAACGGAGGACCTCCTACCAAAAACCTCCGGAAGCCCTTCGGAAAGAATAAAAAAATCAGGTCTGAAAAACAAAATAAAAAAAAGAGGGGGCTAAAAAAACAAAAAACCCCCCACTCTCGCGCCGCCCCAAGGCACTGCCGCCTTTGTGGGCGGCAGACCCAAGTCTCTTGGGTTTGTCGCCCACAGGGGGCGGCAGGGCGGCAGACCCAAGTCTCTTGGGTTTGTCGCCCATAGGGGGCGGCAGAGTTTTGGGCTCTGCCGCCCACAAGGGGGCTGCTGACCCTGCCACTCCGCCTGCTCTTGGCGGCATGCTCCTGGGGCTGCGGCCTACAAAAATATTTTTTAAAGAACCCATGTTGGCCCTGTACATGCCTGCATGGCCCAATGAAGTAGTGCCACGTAGATCGTCATCGCCTCGTCATCCCCGTGTCGTCATCGCCATTTCATGCCAAGTGGACCAATCACATGGAAGAGGATGTGAACCATGGAGCCTCGTCACGTGGGTATGGCCCCACCTTCAAGGACCAATTGTAAACCGCCACTTGGCGGCCTCTCATTGGACGAAAACTGTATAAATACCCCCACCCCCTGTCTTGTATAAGATGGTTGGAAGTGATCTTGAGTTAAAGTGTTGGAGTTGAAGTAGTGAAGTTGCATACTCGTTCTCGCCTATTGTACTCATGGTAAAAATCACGCCGCCAGGTATAGGCGGCATGGTTCAACCATGCCGCCATCCATGCCTTGGAGGCGTGGCGGCGTGACCCGAAACCATGCCGCCCAGTGCTGATAAGTCGCCTAATTAAGCTCTAATCGTCGAAGCCTCGCCGTCTCGTTGCCGCCTCCATGCGCAACGGCGTGTCGTCGAGTAATGCTGAACCCTCGTCACCCTGTTTCTGCCTACCTGCGCAATAGCGTGTCGTCGAGTAATGTTGAAGCCTTGTCGTCCTGTTGCCGCCTCCATGCGCAACGGCGTGTCGTCGAGTAATGCTGAAGCCTCATCACCCCGTTGTTGTCTCCATGCGCAACTGCGTGTCGTTGAGTGAAGCCGAAGCCTTGTTGCTCCGTTGCCGCCTCCATGCGCAACGGTGTGTTGTCGAGTGATGCCAAAGCCTCGTCGCCCCGTTGCTACATTCATGCGCAATGGTGTGTCGTCGAGTTATGCCAAGCCTCATGCCCGTTGCCGCCCCCATACGCAACGGTGTGCCGTCGGGTGATGTTGAAGCCTCGTTGCCCTGTTGCTGCCTCAATGTGCAACGACGTGCCATTGAGTGATATTGATGCCTCGTCAGCTCGTCACCGCCTCTATACGTAATGGCGAGCTGTCGGGTGATGATCGAAGCTTCGTCGGCCCGTCGCCGCCTCCATGTGTAATGACGAGTTGTCGAGTGATGATCGAAATCTTGTCAGCCCGTCTCCGCCTCCATGCGCAACGGCAAGCTATCGAGTGATGATCGAAGTCTCGTCAGCCCGTCGTTGCCCCTATGCGCAATGGCGAGTTATAGGATGGAATAATGTCTCGTCGGCTCATAGCCGCCTCAACATAATGATAATGAGTCACTAAGCATAATTAAAGCCTCATAAGCTCGCTGTCACCTTAATGCAACGACGGCAAGTTGAGTGAATCGATGTGAGACCTTCCGCTACAAGGACCAACCCGGCGCTTAGCGGGGCCCACCCGTGAATAGTACTCATAAATAGTACCCATGAACAATATCCATGAATTGTACATGTGAACAGTACCTACGAATAATGCTAAGGATATTGTAAAAAAGGAACCTTGGTGAAAAGGGAGAGGGGGAGAAAGTCGACCCTCCCTTTGATAACATGTGGGCGAATAGAGCAAAAAATCAGCGATACTTTTAGACTGCAAGGAGCCATCTAGAGGGCTAACTTTGGTAAAGAAATCAAAGGGTTTTTTTGTTGCAGTAGGATGTAATTAGTTAGTCTACCGATTGACAGGAAGGGTCCATCTGAACCCGTATGATTCCCTTTCCATGGGCAAGTCAATACCACACAATCATAAACCCTGTCTACCAAACGAATAACTAAAATAAAAATCCGAAACAAATCGGTCAGATAAAAAACCGACTGTCAACAATGTCCTTAAATGTCCACCTCCTGGAAAACAGAAATCCTGACGCAGAATAATGGTGGTAGGAGGAGAGAAAAGAAAACATTGAAGGCAATGAAGTTTAAGGTTCTAGGGACCATGAATGATGGCTGATACATGAACACTAGTTTGTAGAAAGCAGCCCTTCAAGTAGTGGTTGTCCTTGGAACATGTGGAATACAATAAGTAGTGGCACATAGAGAAAAGGCACTAGACATAAAAGGCTGTGTGTGTGAAAAGAAAATTTGAATGTCTTTGATAATATAGCCATATGGTATGTGGTCTTATATTCTGAGACGGGTAGTCCAAGCATGTAACTTTTTTGACCCACGAGTGAGTTGGTGCAATGATTATAATCACTAGGAGATGACATGCACATCCATTTTTTTTAAACCAAAGCTAATCCACTTCAAAAATAGAAAGAAAGAAAGAAAAAAACCCAAAGCAAAAATTTGCTGTGTGCCAATGACACATCGCCACATGAGTCCTTTTACCTGGGATGTACATGACAAGGTGCACTTAGATATCATGATGGTGTAAACTAAAATAGATTTTACCTTTGATTGCTATCTTTTAAACGAAACATGATGATTTATACATGATTGATAGATGATGATTAGCATTTATATGATATGCCAGTTAGATTGTTGTTTCTGTGAGGAGAATCTTTTCTCAAACCACATTCCATCGACATTTGTCTTTGGTTGGTTTGCCTAACCAAGGAGCTCTGATACAATCAACTGTCAACCTGGTATATGATCAGTTCGCAAATACCGATCTTAACCTTGGTAGCAGAACCCTGGGCATGGTAGATTGGTAGAGTGAGAAAACTACATCTATAATATGTTAGAGATACTGTCACATCTCAAAAGGCTGATACCAAGTCTACTGGTCTTGCTGCTAGGAGGAGGGTGCATATGTAAACAGATGATGATGATGATAATAATAATAATAATAAAGTGAGATTTTTTTTTGAATGTGGGTAGTACCACTTGTATTATGAAGAAGAAAATTTGAGAGAAAATGTACAAGTAAGAAGGGAACAACCAACAAAAGTCCTTCCTGTACAGAACACCAAGCTGGTGAAAAGCTGACTTATCTATCCTCCAAAAGTGAAAGCATAAAGGAACAGTTCCTGTTCAAATTACAAGAGACCTTTGCCCACGGTCTGACTTGCTCACCCAAAAAAAAAAAAAAAAAAAACTATGAGGTGTTCCGGTCTCCCTCTTAAAAATTCTACTGTTCCATTCAGTCCACAACCCAGATGGTGGCATGTAGGACTACCACCATAGAACCCAATCCTACTTCTGAGTCCAATGTCTTCCCCTGAGTAGAAGGAGCTGCTCCACCGAGTGAAACTGAGTGAATCTTGTCCGAGATATAATAAAATGAGAGATTAAAAGAACTATGGGAAAGGAGCTATGCTTCAAGGTTTGAGTTTCATAAAATTAACTTTTTATCTCCTCCGCCATGCTCATTTGATGCCATGTCATTCAATTTTGAGTACAGTTTTCATTTCTCCACCTCCATTTTGCAATTTGTCATTTTTTCTGGCCTCCTATCAAATGGTATTTCCCATCCTTTATTGACAGCCCGGGGGGGGGGGGGGAGTGGTTGCCATGGCCCCCCGTAAAATTTTGAATCTCATAAAAGAGGTTTTCGGAACAGACTCCTCTATATCCGCTTTCCTCATGCGGTCCCCCTCATCGCCCACAATTTCAACTTTTGAAAGAGATTTATCTGTCTATCAAGACTCATAAATTGGGAAGTTAAGTAGAGTTTCTCCTACAATTAAATTTGTTAAGACATTTGTTATTTCCTTCTGCTCTCTCTCTCTCTCCCCCCTTAATTAGTAATTAAAAGACCATTTTTAGTTGGTCTAGGATTCTTCCTAATATAAGTGAGGATCCCAGCGCATCCATTCCTCCCCTCCCACTCCATTCTCTCCCCCCAACCATCCTGCAGCAAGCAAATTCTAATAACACACCACGCCCTTCTGCACAAGAAATTCTAATACCACAGCACGTCCTTCTGCACAAGAAAAGAATCAAAAGGTTCTTGTTCTACAAGGTAGGCCAACTCGGGGGTCGGACTCGGATCGGTCCGGTCCTGACCGAGTGGATCGGACGATCCGATCCGATCCCAAACCGGTCCGGACCGAGCCGGACCGGTTTGGCCGATCCAATTTATAAAAAGGGGAAAAAATAGAAGAAAATAGGGAAAAAATAGAAAAACAAGTCCAAAAAATAAGAAAAAAATTCAAAAAATCAGGAAAAATTATATTTACCCAAAATTTATCTAGGACCTTGGGTAAGCCCTTGAATTTTTATTAACTTTGAAAAAAACTTGAATACAATACATGGGGGGGACATAAAACCTTACCCCTAAGTATTACATGATAATAAAAAAAAAACACTCACACAAAGTGACAGAACAAATAGACATACATTTATTCTAGCCTTACATTGTAGGTGCTATACAAATGTTGCACATAATCAGCCCAAGACATATAAGCTTGGTAACATTGTTCATATTCCTGTACAAATCGGTTATACTCATCTGTGAATGGGTAGATTATTGTCACCGGTATCCATCCTTGTGTCTTTGGCTCATGATAAGATCCTTCTGAGGTTGAGGATTGATAAGAGGAAATATCTGAAGTTGGAGGATAAGTGGGATATCCTCCTAAGTAACTCGATGCATCATAGGGTGGTGGATGTTGATAATATGTACCTGGATATCCATAAGGACTATAACCATCTAATGGAACTTGAGAGGATGCACCAGACGAATGCTCTTGAGAGGATGTTCTCTTTAGGAGCTCTTGTTGTTGTTTCCCTTTGCCTTTATTTGTTGCTGATGTGCCCTTAGCCAACCTACTGGAGTGGTCGGCATCCTGCGTAGCATGCGTAAATTCTTGATCTCCTGTGAAAATCATTGGAGGAGCTTCACCATGTTGACTTGATCCTCCACGTCCTCGAGATGACCGTTGTTGCAAGGATCCACCTTGACTTCCATGTGGATCATCATCGTCATCGTCAGGGGTAGTCGTTGCCGAAGTAGAGTCGTCTGAAGTTTGGTAAACGACCTTGTCGCTCGGCTCTGGTGTCTCGTCTGACTCATCTTCTTGTACAGTTTCTAAATCTGCAATATCAACATCCATTAGTTTGCCTTTACCCTTACCTGAACTTTGTGGGGTGGATTTCTTTTGCCGTTTTGAAGGAGGTGGAAGTTGAAACTCAACGGACAAGGGGACACCATCTAATTGTCCTTCTGCCCATGACCGATCGTTTGGATCGAATTCTGATGGACTCGAAACATTCCTTGCATCCATCCATGCATTCAATGGGTTCTGCTCCTCAAATATCTCGTCCAGATCGATTGGTTCCTCAACTTGTTGTTCTGCTTGCACCGGTCTTCCAGCAACTTCATCTCTCCATCGTTCTTCTTCTCTTTGGTTCTCTTGAATTTTTTGAAGATTCTTTAATTTCAAGCGCATGTTGTAGTGGCAAAAGACCAATTGTTCTAATCTCGCTGAGCTTAATCGGTTCCTTTGCTTGGTGTGTATCAAGCTAAATGTAGACCAGTTCCTCTCACAGCCAGAAGAGGAGGTGGTTTGGCTCAATACACGGATAGCAACATAAGCAAGATCTTCATAACCTGGAGCCTTCCCATGATCCATCCACCAATCAGCTGTAATTCCATAATGATCCAACTAACAATTAGTATTGTAATTTGTAAAGCCTATGCATGATAAGTTGATAACAATTTTTTGAAAGTATTAGTTATGTGTAAAATTCTAAATACCTGGTGAAAGCAACATGACTGCCCGTTGAGCACGATGAGTACCAAAATGTAATGTCCGGAGCCTATAGTGATGCATTTTGTTGCATGCTATGATAGCTCGATCCTCATCATGTAACAAACGCCGAATTACATTTTGAGTCCCACGGAGTACTTCTTCATCATTGGGCGCATGTTGAGTAGCATAGCTATATTGGTATCTTGGGTTGAAGAAATGACCTAAAGAATTGACAAATAAATTAAAAATGAAATAAAACTTATAGGAAATAAAATGGCGACCAATATGGATTGACTTATTTTGTTACCTGCCGCATGCAAGTCATGGTGGAGTGTCCTATCCCATCTTGCATCTATAATATCCCACCACTTTCTGTATGTATTTTTGTTGGCCCTAGCAATGTCTTCCTTTGCACGGTCCATAGCTTCATATAAATATCCCATTGTGGCCTTCTTATCTCCATCCACCATCCTCAGAACCCGCACAAGAGGTTCAACTATGCTCAAGATCATCTTTATATCCTTCCAATACTCTCGGCTCTCAATCAAGTCCTCAACCTGCTTCCTCTTGTCTCTAGCATCATGCTTCGCGTGCCTTGTCATCCAATCCTCCCATCCTTTACTTGAAATCATCTGCTTCAAGGGGCGTTTTTGTGATTGTATACTCTCCAAGGAAATGTATGTGGAGGCGAAACGAGTTACCCCAGGACGTAGTAACTCCCTCTGTCCAGTGTGTTCACGCATCAACGTGAGCACATAGTTATGGTTGTAGATATAGGATGTGATGAATTGGGCTGACTTCACTGTTTCAGTAATTTTGACATCTTTCCCAATATCTTCTAGCATCAAATCTAGGGAATGAGCAGAGCAAGGAAGCCAATATAGATGTGGCCTCTTCTCCATTAACATATGGCCAGCAGCTTTATATGAAGCTGCATTATCTGTTACAACTTGGACAACCCGATCTTCTCCCACCTGTTCCACAATGTCATCAATTAACTTGAAAAGATATTCAGCATTCTTTACCTTTCCACTAGCATCTACGGACTTCCAAAATACAGTCCCAGCTTGACAGTATATAAGGAAGTTAATCATACTTCTTCTCGTAATTCCTATTCAAATAATGTTATAGATGTTAGCGAATGTCTAAATTAACTAAAAATATAATCTGTTAATCTAAGATTCTAATTTCTAAATATGTTAAACTAATTCAATGTACTCACATGTCCAGCCATCTGTCATTATTGTGCATCCTCTTTCATCCCAAATTCGCTCAAACGACTTGATATACTCCTGGAGATCACTTACCTCTTGAGGAAGATAAGTGTTGTATATCTCCTTGGGGGTTGGTCCAGGAATACCCTTACCCACATCTCCAATAGTCTCAATCATGTCCTCCCAATAAGGACCCTTTGCAGCATTGGCAGGTACACTGTTATAAACAAACCATCTCGAAACAGCACGGCCAATCTTCTCCTTGCATACCTTCAGGTTCTTCATAGCAGCTGTGATTGATGGTTGTCTACCTCTCCGTCTTGTTAGGAAAGCATCTATAGGACCCACTCTAGGATCATTGTCCCTAGTCAAGTCATGAATTTCCTCCTCGTTGGATCCATGTCCGGATCCACTCCCTTGCCCAACGTGTCGACCGGTGCGTCTATACACATCCTCATCAGCAAAAGATCGTCTACTTTCGTCCATGGCTCGACGTATATCATCTTTAAATTAAAATAGATGATTAGACTAATTTAATCGAGATGAAGTATAAAGAAGTAAATAATTAATTGAAAATTTTAAATCAAATAATACCTCGAGAGAAGTCTTCAAATGCAGTAGATCTCCTTCTGGTAGGGTCTATGTCTCCCTCCCGAGATCTATCTCCCGGAGGGTGAATATGAATACCTTGACCTGAGGGCCGTGTCATTTCTTCCCTAATTTGGCCTCTCATCGTTGATGTTGCTCCTTTTTCCAACTCTCTTTGTCGTAGGTAATTTTTGAATTGATTTTTTACCTCTAGTGGTGCAGCAGTACAAGCCTTCACTTCTCCTTTGACACCCCCAATATGTTGTTTTAGACGAAAAACTCCACCCGAAATAATCCGACTGCAGTAGTTGCATTTGACTTTGCGTGAAGCCATGTCTACGACGGTGCAGTGGTTCCATCCCGGGTCACCACGAGAGGTGACAGATGTGGCCTCATTATGCTCAGAAGTCGACATCTTTAAAAATAAAAAATATATTAATAGGGAAAGAGATAATTAGTAATTAACTAATTACATAAAGAGAAATGGTGAGAAATAAGAAAAAACATAGAGAAAGAGAGTGAGATTTCATATCATACCTCGAGGGAGAGTGAGAGACAATGAGAAATAAAGCTACAAAGACAAAAAGAGGTTAGAGAGAAAAATTAAAATGCAATAAAAATAATATGATGAAAAAAATTTGATGTAGTCCGTAGGTCCGTCCTTTAGAGTTTAGAACTCTAGAGAGCTTTGGAAGTTTGGAGAGAAAGAAGTTAAGAGAGCTTTGAGTCTTTGAGAGAGTATGAGAGCTTAGAGAGAGAGAGAGAGAGAAGTTTTAGAATTTAGAGAGAGAGAGAAATGAGAATTTGTGTGAATGAGGGAGAGAAGGGTAGGAGGGGGTTTTATAGGGACTTGGGGGGGGACTTGGTGGGGCTTAGAAGCCCCTCCTAACCGTTGGGAACCCAATTGAATGGGTTCCCAACGGCTACCCAACGGCTAGTTCAGAACTAGCCGTTGGGTGGCCGGGTCGGCCGGACCGGTCCGACCCAGACCGACCCGGGTTGGGGTCGGCCGACCCGGCCGACCCCCACCCGATCCCAGTGATCCCGGCTGGGATCGTTGGGTCGGGGCTCGGGGTCGGGTCGGACCGCTCCGATTCCGAGCGGACCGGGCGATCCGATCCGACCCGGTCCGACCCGGCCGACCATGGTTCTATCACTTTTTTTAGTTTATAAAATTATTAATCACTGACATCTATCATGTTGCATTAAAAATTAAACCTTTCATCTGTTCTCTTAAAATGACCTTTGGATTGTTAAAGCACACGTATATTCCAGTGCTAAAACTTGGGTGGTACAATGCTTTTGAATTTACGTAGTTTCCTCAGATGTTGATTTCTTATCATGAATACGTTATCTCTCATCTACGGTAAAATAGTTTTGTGGCTGTGACTATATTTTTTTTTTTCAAAGGAGTTATGAAAGTTTTTATTTTTTATTTTACGTAGGAAACTATTGTAAAACCCATTAACGTATGTCTGGGGCTTTTCTTTCAAGGGAGCTCAACAATGTTTTTTTTTTTTTAATTCATCTTTGTGGTATGCATCCTTTTGGGAAAATGACAATTTTTTTCGATGAAACATAGATGAGTGTACTCAGCAATTTTCTTTTATAGCATATTGAGCACCAATGAAATAAAAATTTATTTTTATATTATTTAACATGTTTAAAATTAAATTTATAATACCTATTTATGTTGGTCCTGGGAGAAAAATCCTGGGTCTGCCCCTGTTGACAGGTGCAATGCTTATATCTTCTTGAATGTGCTCAATTTCCATTGCATCTTTTCCATGTTATTGCTTCCCTACTATAACATTCTGTGTCTCCAAAGCTCTCACTTAATTTTATTTTATCATCATCACCTTACTCTCTCAACAGTGGGTAAAATGTAATATGGCTAGCATTGAAAAGGTCATATGGAACTTTGCATGAGACTTTGCATGTTGGACACATGCTATGCTAGTTGCAGTGTACTTTCCATTCAGTCAATCTTGTAAGCTTGCTTATAGTGTTCTCATCTGCTTCGCCGTGTTTTTGTATAGCACAACCTGAGCGGTGAAAATTTTCTTCTAATGTGATCCCATGGGGCAATATTTGTCTTTCCTCTATACTTATACCTTTTCTTTCAAAGGCAATAATAGATGATCATCTGTTTTGAATTTATTTGTTTGCATTTTTGGCTTGGGTCCATGCCTAGCAAGGACCATTTGTTGGCTCTTTATTGTGCTATTCTCACTTAGGTCACACACTTGGTCGGTTCACAGAGACGTTCATGTTCCTAGTTTAAGAATGCATATCAACTTGCTGTTGGGAGAAAAAGGAAAAACTGTCACTTCTTTTGTGCAATCTGGGATTATACATGATTAAACGCATTATATTTTTGTGGGTAATTTTATTTCTAAATGTTTTTCTTTCAAGTAATATTATTCAACATGTGTTTAGGAGAAGATAACTATACATTATGAAATTGGCTGATAGGAAAGTGGTGAGGACACGAGGGCTACGATCCGGTTCCAACCGGATCTTGTTTACCGCTGTCGGAGGGTCCATCCGGCGTCCTTGTGGCTTGGAGATGAGATAGAGACATGAGACCCTATTTATGTGCTTTTATTAGGACCCTTTATGGTCCATCATGTGCTTTTATAGTTTCTGGGGGGGGGATGACAGAAACGTAAACGAGGGGGGGGGGGGAGTCTAAGAGTCTGATAGGGATCTCCAAGAATCAGGAGTTACAGAACTCCCTATATGTATGTCGTTTTTCAGAGATGGGAGATGTGAATGATTGAAAAGAAAATACCTGTTGTGCGTGTTGTTCTCTGTGAGAGAGAGACCCCCACAACCTCTTCCTCGGTGCGACGCCGCGGGACTCCCCTGCTCCGGTGTGACGCCGGAGAACCGCCCGCTGGTGCGACGCCGGCCGGTTTCCCTTCCCCAGACCCCGCTCTTTTCCTTCTTCCTTGGAGTTCGCTGGAACCCCGAGTCATCGCCGTCGTCATCATCGGCCGTTCGTTGTCATTGTTCGGCACTGTCACCGTCGCCGTCCTGCTACCACGCTCACCGGTCACCCGTCTCTGCCTGCGCCGATCGTCGCTTTGCCCCGCCATCGCCGAAGCCCTCATTGCAGCCTTGCCCTGCCGACGCCACTGCCCCGCTGCTCCATAGTCATCTTCCCGGGCACCGGGCCGCCGCCCTACGCAGTCGCCGTCAACGCCCCATGCAGTCGCCGTCGCCTCACTAGGCCGCCGTCGCCGCCTACCCCACCGCCTGCCACCGCGGACTCCACCACCAGCGCAGCCCCGCCCAAGCCCTATTCCGCTCTTGGTTCGTGCAGGTGAAAGAAGAAGAAGAAAGAAGGAAGAGGAGAAGGGCTCGTGCCCTTATGGACTTAGCCCGGTCAAACCGGGTTTGACCCGGTTCGGTCCGAGCCACTTCCCAGCTGGTTCGAACCCGAGTCCCATTGGTTCGAGCCAGTTTCTTTAACAAGGACCTGGGTCCTATTTGTTTACTGGTTAGACCAAGTTCAGAAAAGAAGATGTGGTCTGAGCCATCTGGTTCGAACCAAATGCGGCCAGGTTCGAACCAGGAGCCAATTCAAGTTCCTGGTGGTGCAGCAGGGGTACAATTGGAGCCGTTATCGCACTTCCCTCACGTAGAGCTCGTTTGTGCTCCGATTTGTGTGTTGTCTGCGTAGTTGGGTTCGTATCGACGAGGCCTATCCCGATCCAAGGTGCTACTGTTGCAGATCTGCCTCGATTTGCGTGCCGCTGCTGCACGCATACTGAGGAGTCTGATCGAGCATCCCGAAGCCAGTCAGTCGCCTCGAACTGCGTGTCGGCCTCTCGGTACACCAAACTCGCAGCTGCCAGCGGACCGATCTGCCTCGTTTAGCGTGCCATTGCTGCACACATATCGAGGACTCTGATCGTGTTTTCCGAGGCCCGTACCAGCCGCCTCGATTTGCGTGCCGGTATCCCGGAGTGCCGATATTGCTGTACTTTCCTACCAGCGACCTTCTTACGACCACTGACCCGTCAGCTGCTGTGATTACCACCTCAGATCGGTCTATTTGTGTTTATTGTAGCCTTTTGCCTCCTTGCGAAGAGTGGGCTATTATTCTATTGTATTTGGTGGGTGGTACACAAGCACCGGGTGATCTTCTCCCATGCACCAGCGTGGAGGTACGTGCTAACCCTCTCATTTCGATTTGCTTGTCTTGTATGAGTTTTTATCTGCCGCGGAAATCGAGAGATAGGTCCTAGCCAGTGATTCTTCATCACTGTTGGCTGTGAGTGCGCTATATTGATCCCGAGTTCCGACAGAACTTTGGGTGGGTCTACTTCCTAGACTTGTGGTAGTTTCTCAACTACCAAACGGTCCCGCGCTTCCTCATCACGAGAGGGACGGCTTTTCAGCTATTTCTACTTATAGGCGTGGTTATCTAACTAGACTATTGTGCGACTAGACTGCAGTTGTCTAAACTTTTAAATGCTTAATGTTGAAATTCTATCTACGCCAGTGAGTCTGTGAGCTGTCCCGCATTAGAAAGGTTGGCGTGGCTTCTACAGAAACTTGGTGATTTGTAATTGCTTATGCTTGCTTTTAATCATTTTGATTTTTTTTCTGCAGTACTTTCTCGAAACCCAATTCATGACATTGGCTTGTCCTTGAAAAGCTCCAACTCAATCACAAAGGTAAAATGTCTATTAGTTCAATTTTCATCTTTCTGTTCCTCAAAGGTTGAAGCCCTTTGCAGTGGAAAAAGACTAATGATTTGCTGAATTATGCTTCATTTCAGTTGTCACTCTCGAAATGTAAGATCCAAAAGATTGGATCTTCACTCATTTTGTCTTTGAACTTGAAGGAGCTCAGACTTGCTGACAATGAGATTACAGTATGTTCTACACTTCTACTGGAGTTCAGTCTAGAAAGTCATCTCTTAAGTTTTGGAATTTACATCTTCATGGGGTTTGCTTCATCATACTCTCAGACTGGGCCAAGTTTTTGTTTTTAATTTTATGAAAGTTCAAAACCTTGTCTTTGTTTCCTTGGTAAGCTTTTCTGTTCATGTAATTGAATTTCCTTTAGTTACATTGTGATTTTGATGCTTCCTCTCTGACTGCATATTTTGGTTGATATACTGCCATTGATGACTACCATCAGTGCGAACTGCCCGAATGTTGCTTATTTGTCATTCTCTTGTATATATATGGTTATCAGGTCACGTTCTAGGATAGTAACCATGAATTTAGGTTTATTGGTTTTCCAGTGGGTGAGGCATTGGAGTTTTCTATGCTGCATAAAGCTCTTAACATTGTAGATGTGCCTAGGGGTTGTTTGTTTCGATGTAAAACAGTGTAATCTAAGAAAATTGTTTCAGTTTACATTGTTTTTTTGTATGATGTAAAACAATGTAAAACAAAATCATGTCTGGGCCTTGTTTGCCCACTTGGCAGCCCATTTCTATGTTTTGGTTTCCATGAAAGGCCCACTGTAGACTAAAACAAGAAGATTTAAGCATTCTCTTGTTTTGTTTTATGAGCAACCAAACAAATGTTTTTTGATTTTAAAAGCATAAAACTTCACTGGTTTAAAACCGGTAATTTTGAAATTGGTGAATTACAGAGTTTTACATTGAAACAAACTGCCCCCTCGTATTATTGATATAAACTAGCTTCTCTATTATATCCTTTGTAATTTTCATAAATGTTTTCATCCTTTAGCCTCTGAACATCTTTCTAGCACTATTTGATGGGAATTCAAGTCCAACGCAATCCCTGTTGCGCTCAAAAGCTTCCCAAAGCTCATCTAAAGTGTAGAATATTTTTAGAGGAGTCCTTAGATATCTTATTTGGCCCATTTGGAGCCCATTTAGCACTTTTTTTTTTAATATTTTCTGAATTTTAGGTGCAATTTTCTATGTTTTTAAAGACTTTTAGTTCAATTTTTTTTAATAATTATCTAGTTAGAGTAATTTGAGTTGGTGTTAGAGTTGGGTAGTTGAGTTTGGATCGGAAAGGTCCCCAAACATGATATATATACTTGCAATCTCTCTTTTTAATTTATGGATGAAATTTTTAGTGCGAATTTCAATTATTTTCTAGTGTTCTGTCTGTGATAGAGAAGACAACGTTGCGATGGGTCGAATCTGCCCTGTAATGGGGTTGGGTGTGGGTGTGACGTCCAAGCCACTGGAGGCCTCTATTTGCATGCCAACTTTCGGACGCCTTTGCTTATGTGGCACGCTTCGCAAGACGATGGCTATCGATTACTTGAGTACGCATTAGGGGTTGTCTAAAGACCCTTTATGGATCAACTTAGAAAGTGATTGGATCAACTTAAAGAGCGATTCGACCAGTTAAAGATTGACATTCATAGCTTACTTTCTAAATTAAGGGAGGCGGTTGACATGAATCCTGTGTTGATCAAGGAACATGAAAATCCAAGGGAAGAGTTAGTTATTAAGGCTGACACAATATTGATTGAGGAATATGAAAATCAAATGAAAGAGATGCATTATGAAGCTGATCCAACACTAGCAGATGAGTATTTTGAACAGGTTGAGTCTAAGATGTTTTGTCATTCTTCGTTGTTGAACCACAGTTAGAAGTGATTCCTGAAGTCTACTTTGAGGTTGGTTCCACATCCATAGATAAGCAGAATGAGCCAGAGAAGGAAGAGGCAATCGCGGAAGTGGTCGATCAGTCGAAGGTTACTCGAGACACTATTGGCTTAGCATGATTTTGACTACGTATAGGGCGATATTGAGACGTACCTTCTACCTCGAGGTGAAGCTTTCCTCACATGGTGATCTCAGTGGTGTCAATTGTGCGTCCTTCCTTTGTTGCTCTTATCATCTCCCCATAGATATTGTGGCACTTCAAAACTCGAGGATGAGTTTTCTTGAACGAATTTAAGTCCAACGAAGCCTTGTGGCCTCAGAAGCTTTCCAAAGCTCGTCTGAACTGTAGTGTATTTTTAGAGGAGTCCATAGATATCTTATTTGGGCCATTTGGAGCCTATTTATCATGTTTTTTATTTTTTCTAAATTTTAGGTGCGATTTTCTATCTTTAGGAATTTTTAGTGTGAAGTTTCGTAATAGTTGTCTAATTATAGTAAGTCCATTTTAGAATTGTGTGGTCGAGTTTGAGTGGGAAAGATCTCTATACACTATATATATGTTTGTAATCTCTCTCTTTTTAATTTATGGATGAATTTTAGTGCGAATTTTAATTATTTTCTAGTGTTCTTTCTGCGACGGAGAAGACGACCCTGCAACGGGGTTGAATCTACCATATGACGGGGCTGGGTGTGATGCCCAAGCCGCCAGTGCGACGCCGGAGGCCTCCCTACGGCCGGTGCGACGCCGGTAGTCTCCCCAAACCCCCTTCTCCTTCCTCTGCCTCTCATCACTATTCCTTATTTTGGTTCGTCCTCATGGTCTTTTTATCTAATCCATAGGGATACTTATCCTATTTATGTGGGGCTATTTGAAGTTGCTAGTCATGGACACTCTCTGTGCTGTGACAGGTGGCATCTTGCGTATGCATGTATCAGATAGTGGTAAAAGGCGGAATATGGTAGTTGTATCATATATATTTTGTAGAGAAGCCTTTTGTTGTATAGTATATACTTTAAGGAGAAGTTTAAATCTGTCGCTATTACCACCCTTTACTCCTAAAATGCGTGCATCCTTGTTATACTGGTTAGTTAATTGGACATATAGTTGCTATTCTTTGTTGCCATTGATTTGTTAAGTTTATGGCTTTCCTGATTGAGATATTTCTTTTTCCAGAGTCTGCCAATTGAGTTGGCACGAAATGTCAAGCTCCAAAATCTTGATCTGGGTAAAAACCTAATCATGAGACTGTCAGACTTAAAGGTAGCCGATTTTTGTTACAAACTAACGCACTCTCAGCTTACTTTTTTGTTTTCTAGATGTCATTTTTCATGTTATTCATATCTTATCCTTTCCGCTATATGTCTATATACTTGTCTTCCTTACTGAAATTGCATTACTTGTCTTCCTTACTGAAATTGCAACATATCAACGCTGGATTTCAGGTCCTTTCTGAATTGCATAGCCTGAAAAATCTCAGTTTACAAGGAAATCCTGTTGCTGAAAATCCCAAGTTAATTAAAAAGGTGCTCTCTCTCTCTCTCTCTCTCTCTCAATATACAGAGTGTCCTGATCTTTTTATACTTCTACACAGATTCGGAAACTGGTTCCAAACTTGCAGATATTTAATGCCAAGCCAATAGATAGATGGAACCAAAGCAAAAGTATCCCTGAGAAAGGCATTTCAATGCCCATAAAAGGTGATCGGTCTCCGGAAGATGATGTTGCTTTTGAAGCAAAACATAAAGTGAAGAGGAAAAAGTCAGAGACTAACACTACCTCATCTGGGAAGCAAAGATCAGATGCAGGTGATGTTGATCCAGAGAATGAAACAAAGATGAAGAAACCCAGAGTGGTGGAGAATCTCGAGAGCAAAGTAATCTTGAGCATTAATGGGGATGAAAAATCTCCATTCAATGCCAGTGATGCCAGGAAGGAGAAGAAAACCATGAAAACAGAAAGCAAATCAAAGGAGTTTGATGATGGGGAGACTTCATTCATGGACCTTATGCTTGCAGAGGGTGCTCACAAAAAGCCAGCCGGTAAGCCTTCTGCCTCCCAAACAGACGAGAAACTGCTGGGGGGTGTGGTTCTGGATCACACTAAGAAGATGAAAGCCAAGAACTCAAGAAGAGGACTTTCTGCAGTCCAGAAATCCCAATTACCAGTTGTTGGAGAGGGTGGCCCTTCTACCTGGGATGACTAACATGGAAACAACTCGCCCCTCACACAGTTGTACGAATATTCAAACAGACATTGTGCTTGTAACTTATTTCTCTTCCTTAATTTGTAGGGCTAAATGGGTAATGTTTCTGATCCATTCTGACGAGTCTATTGTATGAGATTGTGTGGAATTGTTTAAAGTATAATGCTGGATATGAAGTATTTTAGTCCAATGACTGCAAGTTTTTTGTTTATGTGATGCTTTATGATTAGAATTTATACTATTTTTCATTACATTATTCGTTAAGTTTGATAAATAATAGGGTTTTGGAATTCAAGTGGTAAAATGCTGTAAATCATTGTGAAGAACAGTAAAATGGTGTTTTTCTTGTGTTTGGATAGGTGTACACCATTTTATGTTATTTTTTTCATACTTAATGGCTGTATTTCAAAATCAGTTGACCTTCCTTTTGGCTGATTTCATTTTTTAGTTTTAAATCATCATCAATCAGATATTAGTTTATCCTTTCTCGTATGTTTTTTCAACCGTTAATTACAAGATGTCCATGTAAACGACTCACAAAATTGATAAAAAGAATCCTTCTGCATTCAGTTTGGTGGAGAAGGATTATTTTGGCGAAGATAACTAACCTCTTTACATAAATGAGAGTCGTTCTGACTTAGTTTGATTTACCTAAAGACCATATGCACAACTCACAAGAATGGTGTGTTCACTGTTTTAAAGGACTACAAATAACTACTTTGTTGTCATTTGTATCTAGCCGTGTGGAGTAAAGATATCTAGAAAGCCAGTCCAATACATGTCCTGGCTCATGATCCTTAATTAATCAGTCCAATCAACTGCGTTAATTGCATAACACAATCATTCATATACTTGAATGATCTTGTCAAATTTTTGTTCTGCGGCCACTATCTTTCCAAAACCTGAAGGACAACCTCTTCCCACATTATTCCTGCATGCATGAGTTTTGTGTTCCATTTTTTTTTTTGGCTCTTATTGACCAAGAGTCCATTACAAGAAAGGTTGTCAGACATCTTTGCTGTGGAGACACTGCACACAAAAGAAAGGAAGCATCCTCATTAAGAGGGTGAAATACCCACCACAGAAAGAAGAGGGAGAAGGGGAAAAAAAAAAATCGTAGCAATTTATGTATCCTTTGATCACGGTTTCAATTGCCAATTCTGAAGCCTCTACTCTGTAACGAGACGTTAGTGGAAAGTGGGCCGGACTCTTGGGGGCCGTGAACAGTCCACTATCCATGAGCCGAAATTGGGCTGCAACCAATCCATGCGAACTTAATCCAGCATAGGTCGCTCCATCCTAGCTCTATTGGGCCTTCCAACGGGGGTAGGATAATGTGGTGTCGGCCCTGTTGGGTCCCCTAGGAGATCAGGTGGATACCTTATCCAGACTTGTTCCATTAGTCCACGTGGCACGCACTGGTTAGCACACATCAGCAAGCCTCCATCTATGCAATCCACCAGGAGGGATCTACATCACAAATCCTACACCCCAGAATCTATTCTCCCCAATCTTTCCCACTCTTCAAACCCTCCATCTATCCCAATTCCAACTAGTATATCACCAACCCTACTCATACAGCAGCTGTGATCAGTGCAGTAGCACAGGAACAAGAGAGGAGAGCAATGGCAGCCATGGCTACATCCATCGCCGCCGTCGCCGGCTTGGGAGCCGTCCCTCTCTCTCGCTTCTCCCGGACGGGCGCCCTCTCCTCCGGTTACACCACTTCCAATAGTAGAAAACCCATGACAACAGATGAGATAAAAAGTCTAATATGATGATGGGGGTTTCATGTGTCCAACTTCCATGCAGGATTCTTCAAATCTCAAGTGCCGGCGAGGAACCCTCTGACCCAGAAGCAGGACTGCGGTAGAAAGTTCACCTGCAGGTAACTATACTGTTTCTCCTATCTCCTTGGGATCATTATATGGAACCAGCACCTCAAACCACAACAACGTAGGCTGTGAACCATTTCACCTCTACAATCTACATGTTTGGATTGGATGGTATGTCCTGCCTCACATCACTGTGTACAAGGCACTGATAAGTGATATAACCACACCAAAATGCTAGGCAGGCATCCCCTGTTGCTACTCTCTGCTACTGCCGTCATCTCCTTGGTATTGTTTGAACTATCATTAGCTGCCTCCTGCCCGATGGATGCCTGAGTTCTTGTTTGTTATCATGTTTGCCTGCTTAAGCTTTCAGAGGGACTGGCTGAGGACAGACCTGAATGTGATCGGCTTCGGCTTCATCGGCTGGATCGCTCCGTCGAGCATCCCGGTGATCAACGGCAACAGCCTGTCGGGGCTCTTCTTCGACAGCATCGGCAAGGAGCTCGCCCACTGGCCTACGGGGCCCGCCCTCACTTCCCCATTCTGGTACATGTGCTACTGCCCACGAGACACTTCTCTTTCATGTGGCCTCTTGACAGGTCTTAATTTCTTGCTGATGGATCCTTTATTCCATTGGTTTTTTATATATATAGGCTGTGGATGATCACGTGGCACCTGGGCCTCTTCCTCTGCCTTACCTTCGGGCAGATTGGCTTCAAGGGAAGGATGGAGGAATACTTCTGAAGCATCTGAGTGGGAGGGCTTGCATCTGGCCATGTGTATAAGTTCTCTATATCTTGATCTTCTAATGCGTTGAGGCTTTCTTGCACTGCTGTATAAGAACAAAGTTGTCTGTAATTTTTACGAATGGAAGATGAAAAGGTTGCTGCTTGGGGTAGGCGGGGTACGATCTCCTTTGGGAAGAGAAATTTAGGTCTAATAGATTTATTTCTAGCAGAAATTGGATTTGTTAGAGTTGAGCCGAAGAAGGACTTCAGAACCGTTCGCGTCCATCATACACAAGAAGCCTGTATCTTCTCATCCTCTCGTGAACATAGGAATTCATTCTCATGATTTGACATAAATTATTATAAGATAGAATAAAACATTATATTATATATTTTACAAAGTCACAGTGTCTTGTGATGTTTTACGAGAATTTCTGTCAAAATAAACAGCAGCTGAAGAAGTCTCTTGCTTAAGTTCGATCCCCCTCACAGTTGCCAACAGATTTCTAGGCTTCTGTAACGCAAGGCCATTCAAATAAGCATCATTTTTCAAAAGAGCAATGCTACCGTGACCCAAGATTTTATTCAATTTTTTTACCTCCACAGAAGAAGAACGCAGGCTAAAAGACTTCTTTACAAAATTGCAGGGGACTGGTTAATGATGGGAACCTATCTCATGCACTCACCTCAGCCGGACAAGAAAAACGGGAACAATATTTCTCGTATGCCTAGCATTTTCCTCTCCAAACTCTGTTCCCTAATTCTAGGAAAAGTTAAAAAGGGGAGAAGTCTAGCGAAATAGATTTTTTTCCATATAACTTTTTCCCCCCAGAAGTTGTAAAAGAATTTAAGGATAAATATAATGTCAGATGAGAGTTCATGACCATTAATTGCTGCCGATTCTGCTGGAATCAGCCAAAATTAGTGGCCCCAGTCACGTATGTTACCAGTGAACTGGACTGTCGGAAGAATTAGCCGAGATCCACATAGATATTGATTCCTACTAAATATAGTGAATTTAAAGTAAGTCTTTATATCTTACATTGTTGGAAGAATTAGCCGAGATCCACATAGGTTTTTTTTTATATTAATCCCTATCGTTTACTTCTTTCAGTTTTTCTTAACTGCATCCTAGTTAAATATGGATTTAAGTTTAATTTACTCTAGAAAAGTCATTTATATGCTAGTTTAAATTTTAAATTTTAGTTGTTGCACCTGCAACCTATGTTGTACCAGCTGCCAGTGCAGTTAGAATACAATTTTTTTAGGTCACCCTAAATATGTCTTACATGTCTATATACTCTTATCTTTGATCGGGCGATCTAAAAAAATTTAAAAACAATAAAAAAATTATTAGACTCGACCCATTTAAAGTTATTATTTTACTGTTCATTAGGGATCATTTCTTTATTTTTGGAGTCCTTTCAAATATTTTCATCCATTTTACATTAGTTTGAAGAATATTTCATAAATATCTGCCTTTTTGAAATGATTATTAACTATAAGAATTTATTATTAAATTATATTAATTTATAGGAACTAATATCAAAATACATACGAAAAATAGATTTATTCTGAATTCATTATTGTTTATAGGGATCGATGTCAAAAAAGCCCATCCACAATTCCCCATATTGTTATAAATACCTCTTACATTTTTAAGAAGGTTACGTACAGGATTTTATAAATTTTGGTGAAGTTAGAAGTATACATGTAAAATTATGAAAAATTTAAAGGTATATATGTTATAATATCCGGATTACCATTACAATTTACCGTATTTTAACGAGACGGTTATATACCATTAGGATTTATGGTATTTATATTAATAGATGACAGTCATGGATGGACACATAAATACGAGTAGTTTACAGTGGCACATATATGAGAATTCCTATTATGTATGCATTTATACATTTATGTATATATATATATATATATGTGGATTATTAAATTGTACACTTGTATGTTTAGGACCGGTAGTTGAGGAGGCCACAGTTCGGAGCCCAATGGCTGCTTGGTTCATCTCATGCAATTACTACATGAACCATGTATGTTTAGGCCAACGTGGATGATGTCTAAATTAAAATTTCCTAACAAGGTGTTTGGATATGTATTTTTTTATTTTTTATTTTGAATTTAAAATTTAAAGTAAGATGCAGAAAGAAATATGTTTGACAACTTCGTTCCTAACTTATAGGAGGCATCTAATACCTTATTGATTTTTCCGGAAGAAAAAGCTCAAGAGTTCTTTCATTTTGAAGAAACTCTCTCTCCCTTTGACCATCTGTTTTTTCTTCCTTTTGTTTGTAGAACTCTTTAATTAATGATTCTTGCTCAAAACTCTCCTAAATGCAATAACAAATTTACTGAACAATGAAGAAATTAAAGCGACGTAAGTTTGAAAATTAAGAATTTTTTTAATAATACAAATTTTAAGTATGAAATGATTCAAAAGAAAAGGTATTCTAAACACCCTATAAGTTGGAGAAAAAGTAAGACTATTAGAAGACATTTGATTTATATAACTATTTGAAATTAATTATAATCATTTCCATCTATTATTTTTCATGTTGTAAAAGAACTTCACCTAAATAACTCTGTCAAACACAGTCTTAACGTGAGGCTAGAAGGTGATACCAGAGAGATAAGACCATCCACAGCTTTCAATGCACACGTCAAAATATTGTGATGTAGTTTAAATTCATCTTTTATTAAAATTGATTGAATTGTCGCTACTGTGACCACTAATATACTAGTGCATATCGGGGTGGATGGATCTCATTAATTTTAATGCTGAAGTGATTATATAATAGTCTTATATCGGTTGATTTTAGTTGTGACTAGTACTTATGATTTTAGGTTCTTCAAACTCAACACTCGAGTTTTATGGTTTGTAAGATGTTATCGAGTTTAACCCAACTTTATCTTTCCAAATTTATCATTTAATTTGTGCCACCTCTTCTTATTTAATTTTCACGGGCCATCTTGGCCGTGAGGGAGAGTATTCAAAGGACTACATAATAGTCTTATATCGATTAATTTCAATTATAGTCAGTACTTATGATCTTGGGTCCTTCAAACTCAACACTCAAATTTTGTGATATGTAAGATTGAGCAATAGAAGACTTATTAATTAAACACGAAGTATCTAACACCATCAATGCCTCTACCCCAAGGGAGGTGAGGAGGGGTGTGAGTGAGTACAGTGGATTCCACATGCTACCTGGACTTGCTTTGTAACACAAAAATTTATAAACTAAGCAGATGATTCCATCAGAGATAAACCGAGAAGATATTTGTCTCCATTTTTTGTGATGAATTCACAAAGACTTGAAGAAAACTCTGATGAATAGCTCAAAAAATTGGAATCAAATAGAGATTGATTTTATAATTCTTTCAATGTGTTCGCTTAGTCTATTTAGGTAATATAAAAACTGATAATGTACTCGGTGAAACTTAGCCTTGGTCCTCTACAAGTTCTTTGAACAAGATATTAGTGAATGCAGGGTGTTAAGCACTCAGCAGCAATTGGTTATGGATGGAGTCTAGACTAATTATGTCTGCCCAGCCTCAGCCCAAAGTGAGGTAGCTATGCAAAACCAGTCACCTAGTCTTTGCTTTTTTCTTTTTTTCTCTTTCCAATCATAAAATTAATTTTTTAGGACTTCTTTGTATTGAAAGAATTTGAATTCTGACATCTTCAATAATTCTTATTATCATCAGTGCATATAATTATCTTCTTCTAAGAACACATTCAATTTAGACTTCATGATTGAGATGTGTCAAATTTTATTTAATGTTAACTATCAATCTAGGACCACTACAAGAAAAGGAAGTACTAAAGATAGATTAATGGTGACGGTTTCAAAAAGCCGTCGGTAAAAGGGTAACAACGACGACTAGAAAATAGCCATCGCTATGAAACAAATATTAGCGATGATTAAAGAAAACCGTAACTATAGATACTATTAGCGATGACATAATAGCAGCGAAAAATCGTCGCCTACAGGTACAATGGCAACGCCTGATAGGTTCTGTCGCATATAAATTTTTAGCGGCAACGAAAAGCGATCGTTAATAACCTTATTGATGATGGACAAATAAAGTTGTCGCTAATATATACTATTCTCGGTGACGACTGAAAAAGTTGTTGTCAATGAGTAATACTTGCTGTAATGCCTCTGCGTGCTGCATGTAGGGGCATTGCAGTGGGTAAATTATTATTTTTATATTTTTTTGAGGTCGGTTTTGAGGTGTCTTAACCGTTCGTATGTACAGTGCAATGTCTGATTGGATGATACAAAAATATTTTAAAACTAAAAAATCGAGTTCCAATGAACAATAAAAAGTACATTTTTTTTTACTATTCATTAGAGTTTGGTTTCTAATTTTTCAAGTTTTTTGAGATCGTTCGATCGAACATTGTACTGTTCATATGGTTAGGGCACCTCGGGAACCATTTGAGAATAAATATTTTTTTTTGTTTACCCATTGCAATGTCCTTGCATGCAGCGTGTAGAGACATTGCAGCAAATATTACTCATAATTTATTGACGACTCCTATAGTGTCCCCATTAATTATTGGCGACAACCAAAAGGCGTTTCCAATAAATTAATAACGACAAGTAAATTAGGTAATGGTGACGGGTCTATAGCCATCGAATAATTATTAGCTACGCTTCCAACCATCGCCAATAATTAATGGCGACGGCTTAATGTGTCACTATTAAACAGAACAATGGCGACGCCTGTAGCCGTCGCTATTAACTATCGGTAACACCTATGGTCTCGTTTTCCCGTTTTATCATAATAAAATTCTAAAGAGGTCCATATGCTTTAAATTATGATTATTTTTTTATAAGAAAATGATGAACAATAAGTAATAATATATTTATTTTTTTATTTTTTTATTTATAACATTAACTTTACTTCTTAGCCATGACAATGATAGGACTCTGTATGTTATAACTTGGTTGTCTCTCTTACACAATACCATGTATTAATATTGCACTAATTAAGAACATTATTGTTGCATTATAAATCCTCTTCTTCTATGTAATAAATTAATGTTAATAAGTCACACATGTATACTTATTTTATATTTAATGTTACTATTAAAATGTAAATTAATAAGTATATAAGTAAAAGTAGATAGACATTAGTTAAACATTACATATCGACGTAATATATAAACATGACACCTATCCTTATATATAAGCATTATACCTATCCTTACATATTTAATTATTTCTATATATAATTAGAGACAATATGTACATATAGATAAAATACATATTGAAGACACATAGATAAAATACATATTTATCTATACATATACATATATATATATATATAATATAATGTAAATGCGTACATATTGATATAGATGATTATATATATGTCAATATGTAGATAATATATATACATAGATAAATATATGTAAATATATATATACATATATCTATGCATACTTGAGTTATCGATAATATTTACATAAAATATATAGATAATATATATTCAGATACATAGATATGTATTTATACATAAAGTATATGTACATAGATATATATTAATGGCAATAGCCTCTAGCCGTCGCCAAACAGTTATTTGCGACGGCTTAAGCCATCGCTATATTATTGGCCGATTCGAGATTTTTGTGTACATTCTAAATCTCTTCTCTCTACACTCCAATAAACCATATATATATATATATATATATATATATATATATATATATATATATATATATATATATATATATATATATATATATATATATATATATATATATATATATATATATATATATATATATATATATATATATATATATATATACACACACACATTGATGCATGCCACTCACTGCTAGACTGATTGAAAAACGCCACAAGGTCGGCTGCTATAGAGGATAAACATGAGCAATTTAATTACCTTGGGATTGGTCATTTAAGATATAGGCATATGAGCATTGTAGTATCAAAGAAGTCTGAGTCCATCCTTGTATGCAAATTTGGAAAGTTTGCAATATCAGTTTCTTCTGTGGAATGTGTCATAGAATATCCACCTGAAATTCATGGTTTTTAACTAAGGGTAAATTCGATTAGATTTGGTGTAAAATGTCATAAAATACTATAAAATATCACATTACAGTTTTCAAAGAAAGATGGCATGTTATAATATTTTACAATTCGTCTAAATGATTATAACCATTAAACTTTGGCAGACCCAATGTTTACATCAATATATGGACCAGTAAGGAAGATGTTAAGAATTTACGTATAGAAGTGGTTTACTTTCTCTCCACTTGGATATCATAGCTTTAGTGGTAGGAATACACATTGCCTTATGTGAAATCATTTGTTTTTGAAGTAGAACCCATGGATCTTAAAAAACAATTTGAGTTTCAGTGAGAGTTTTGTAGTTTTGTGCGCGTCTGGTGATTTGACGGCCATTATAGTGGCCATCAGCACCAGACGGCTAGAGAGATGGCCAGGCGGCTAGCAGCCTCGCCGTCTGATGCCCACCTGACGGCCAAACTCCTAGAGGACCAGACGGCCAGCCAGCTGCCAAAGTACTGGCCATTTGAACCACCTCCAATTCGGAGTTTTTGGGTCAACTTTAAGTGCCTAGTTCTACCTGTCTAGTTTTTTTTCACATATAATTTTATAATTTTATGAATTTTTAATATTTATTTGATAATTATATTTCCAACCTATACAATCTAGTAATAATCTGTCTTCCTAATTTTTCCTGTCTTATGTTTAGAAACTTATAACTCATTCATATTTTATCTAAATACTTTTAATACTTGAAAATTGTTCCCTAACATGTTTAGTTTATGTATATAAATTTTGATGATTTTTAAAATTTATTTAGTATTTATTTTGATATTAAATTCAGATATGTTGCACTGTAGACTGTATAACTTAAAATCGAAATTTGACTTTGAATTCGAATTTGAGTCAAATGGATTCAAAAGATTATAAAATTTGTAAACATGGCCCATATGATATTTATAACAGGTCTGCCAAGTTTCATTAATTTCTGAATCTATTTCGTATTTATTTTAGTAAATAATGTATTTCAACTTTTTAAAATAAGGTTTTATATTAGAAAATTATGAAAATAATTCTAAAAATTCTGTAAAATTTTCAAAACACTTTGGAGATCATTTTTAACTTGTTGGAATATGTTTCACATGAAAACTTATAGTAAAGATATGTAGCGTTTTAATTTGTCTCTTTTCATTCAAAGGTTATTACTTTTGGTAGATTATACCATTAGTTATGTGTATGTTTAAATTTTTAACAATATTATAAATTTTAATTTCTGTAATTCATGCGTCATTAGTTTGAAAATGTGTGACTATAAAGATTGCTATGTTAAGGAGATTATGTGGTTCGATTCCAATATAAGCATCCTTATTAGATATGGTATTATGTGATCTAAGGACAATGAGTAAAATCTATAAAACCTACTTCAGCATGGTATAGTAATGGGATATATGTGATCCCCAGTTCTGCGGTAGCTGAGACTTCGCACTATTACCTAAGTACTCGATATATATGTGTATGTGGCTCCCTTATGTTGTAGTTAGGGTGCTTATCTGTTCAATATGTGAAATATAATAATTCATCTGGCACATAATGAGTTCAATTTAGATTTGTTTTAAGTTTATTAAATTCTATTTTAAGTATGTATTTAAATTCCAGAATAAGTGACTTGATTTCATATTGCTAGTTATTATTTTGAGTCATATGTTATATGATATGTGCCTCCCTCTGTATTGAATGAATTATGTGATATGTTTATGGCTGGTAGTTTGTTTTTAAGTAAAGTAAAAAAATTTGATATGTATGATAAATATTATATATTAGCTTGTTTGTTCAGATTATTAGTAAATACATTTAGTTTGATATGATATATATGAAATCTTGTTTACTTTTTGTAAAAAAATAATATATTTACTATTCTTTGTAGGCACCGAAAGTCCTCATGCTTGACCTGTGAATAGAGACCGATCCACGTGGCTATGAACCTGAGGTGAATTAAATGGAAGGATAATAATAAAAATAAAAGAAAATGTGTAAGGATTGAGGTTTCGGATCCGGTTATCGGGTCAGTTTCGGAGTCGGATCATTTAGTTTGAGCCATAATGAGGCTGAGACTTAGTTTCCTTTCGCGTCGAGTTTGCGAGACGCAGTTCAAACGGCGTCCAGCAATGTGGACGTATTTTAGGCTGTGCCACGTGGGCGCCACGTGGGCTGGCCTTAGGCTGCGAGAGTACGGCTCCGGTCTTATCGTCTGAATGGCGTCTTAGATGGACGACGCCATTTATATTACGACCTTGGTTTGTCAGTGTACGGCCCGGTCTTGTCGTCTGAATGACGTCGGGGTTGCACGACGCGTTTTACCCAGCTTCTATTTGACTCCGCAAACCCTCCCTCCTTTTCCTCATTCTCTCATTTCTCTTCTCTCTCATCTCTTCCCTCCGACTCTCCGGCGAATCCTTTCCCCCTCTCCTTCCTTTCCTCTCCCCATTTCTCCTCTCCCTCCACTCCATTAACCTACTAATTTCCGCCACTACCGCCACTACTTCTTCTACAGTGCACTTCTCTTCAGACGGCGGCCGACGTCTCCGTGGAGTAGCGGCGTCTACGGCGATATCGGTGGCGGCGTGTAGCGAGGCAGGTTGGCGGCTTGGAACTAGGAGGAGTTCAAGTAACCGGTAGGATGACGATCCCCGTTGTATTGTGTTTAAAACTATGTTTTTTTCGCTTTGAAGCATCATTAGGGGGTTTTTGGGGTGAAAATACTAATTGTATGAAATGAGAAATTTGAAGTTTTAATGGGTATTTAGGTTCTTCTCCTCCTTCTCCGCTTTTCTTAGTATTTTACACGATTTGGGGGAGGAAATTCCATCCCGTAGGTTGGGAGTTGGCGGAGGAAGAACCTGTCTGTGAGGGTTAAATAGCGTTGGGGGACAGCGACGCCTTTTAAAAAGGCGGCTTCCACCCGCGACGCAATTTAACCTAAATAACAGACTCTGTCTCTGGACTGATGGACGTCCAGAGACAGTGACGCCTTTTGAACGGCGACTTGCATGCACGACGCGTTTTAAGTGAAATCACCCCGAAGTCTGTCTCTGTTTCTGTCGTTATCAGACGACTAAGGACATCAACGCCTTTTAAAATGCGGCTACATATGACGACGCATTTTAAGGCCATTTCCGAGGACCATTTTATATGAACCAGTTTAGGAGGCTTGAATGACGTCGGCTATGAGCGACGCTATTCAAGACAGAATCACATTAATTCATATTATTAACATGTATTGACACTGTTAGATAGTTTGGTTAATACATGCTTGAAATCGTACTTGAGAACGAAGATTTTTACGTAATCGGATCGCACTGTGTTGTGTTTCGTGCGACCGTAGACCTAGAGTGACAGTTGTAGCGCTTAGGCACCCTGTGTCGGTGTGGGAGAGACACAATGCCGGTGCGGGAGTGGTGGGGTGACGCCTAGAGAGAGGGTCACCTGGTGTACTCCGGGGTTAGCTAGTACCGGTGTAGGAGTGGTACCTTTGGAATGTCACTCGTGCTGGGGGAAGCAGAAACCACCTAGAGTCAGTTGGGCCGGAGTGGCTAGCGTGCTATCTGAGGGGTTACTGTTTGGTCTTAGCGGGTCGGTGTTTCCCGCGTTCGGCCTTGTGGTTGGCGTGTTTTACCGAGACGCTGGTTGTGGGTTCCGTGGTAAAATGATTTCAGAATTGTGCATGTTATATTTCGATTGCATGTGTTTTATATCGAAATTTAGGAATTATGTTTACTGCCTTACTTGTTTAAATTATTTATACTTGTGTTGCTGTACTTGTGGGTGCGTGAGTGGGCGGTGGGGATCGAAGAATTCCTACTGAGTCTTTTCGATGAGACTCACCCCTGCGGATTTCAAGTGAGGGCTCCAGACAGGCGTAGCGAGGAGAGTGCTGTGTTGGGTTGCGCGCCAGCAGCTGCTGTTCCGGAGTATGTCCCGATGTAGTTGTTATTTTATTTTCTGACCTGTACGCTTAATTATTTCTTTTTAGTTAGAGTATATAATTATTTGCTGATCTGAGTCGCATTGTAATAATTTTTAATTCTTACACTTCCTTTTCAATTCAATACGATGTGAATGTTTAGCTTAACTTATTATTTATTTTTCAGACTTATCTAAATCCTGGTTTGGCTTCAAATTAATGATTCGGTACTCATTTAGTAATCGGATCTCCGATTATAGGGTGGCGAGTCGTTACAAAATACATGAAAATTAGTGCACTAAGACTTGAAAAGAACAAAAAATGGTGATCACCAGGATGTTTTACCTCAACCCATATGGACTACCTTGATTGCAAATGTCACTCTAAGATGTCCTCGTGCGTAGCGGATTTCTGGTCTATATTCCCTTCCCCTCAGTCGACAAGGAGATAGGCTTCACGCCTCGATTTTCTATAAATTAACCACAAAATAAGGCACCATTAAACTCTTAATTAGCATAGTATCCATTTATCAAATAAAAAATTACTCTCAATTGGAGGTGAGCTTATCAATTGTGGTGGGGGGGGGGGAGAGAATGATGAGTGACCAAGTATTATGACCATCCGCTTTTCCATTTTTAGTGTTTTAGATCAAAGTAAACCCTTAGCAAGGATCTAAAGTATCTAATTATGAGTATATGTGTGTGCAAAAGTAATGTAAATATGAATGAAATCCTAGAATGCTTGCATGATGCGAATAAGTACAAGAAATGATAAAAAAAAAAAAAATGAGAGAGGAGGATAGGGTCCCCTTTTGACGCCGAAGAGAGGGCTGCATGAGCATGAAGTTGATGACACGTTTCTCCTTTCTAGAGCCTTCAAGACTCCATGGTCATCTCTTCCCACGAGCTCCGAGAGAAAGGTCTAGTATTAGGTTATGGATTCACTCTTTCTCTCTCCCTTTTGATACAAAATGATATCCTAATCTTAGTGGACCTTTCTAGACTCACCCCAAGGTGGAAGAGATGCTAAATAGGTTAAGAGGACGGAGCTAAAATCTTAAGAATTCTTTCTTACGTAAAAAAAAAAGGATGAGGATGAAGAAGAGTGGAACGGAGGCTCCCAAACAACCTTAGCCCAAAATCTAATCAAAATCTGTCACGTAAGCCCCAAATCAACTTCTTCCCAACCCATTAGAGTAAGAGGATGTGGAGGAAATGGTCAAACATCCGAGAGAATAACGCATGTGAAGAGTGGGGGGAATTCTGTCTGATGCATCAGACGACGACGACCATCTAGTTGGCCGTCTGACGCATCAATGGAGGAGGCCGAAAAAAGGTAAAAAGAGGCTTAAAATGAGATGAAATAAGTACAAATGGGTTGGGGATGGTCCAAATTGGGTTCAGACAAGGCATGTTAACACGAAGAAGGTCCAAACTGGTCCGTAGAATGGATCAAAATTAAGCATCTACATTATTTATTTTCTCTGTTTTTATCAATAAATTAATATTTTGATTTTAAATATAAAAAAATACTAATAATAATAAGTCAAATTCCTTCGAATTTACAAATGTTGTATTGAAAAAGTTGCACATCCATCCATCAATTAACTAATGACTTTGTAAGTATTATCTTTCGTTATCATTTTTTTTGTATAGGTTTAAACTCATTGATGTATTTTAAGTAACTAATGAATTTGTTATTTTTAAATCATTGAAACAACGGAAGAAGGAGGGACGTGAACCCACACGTGCTGAAGTTTTTCAAATGATACAATTCAGGATCCAGTGTGATGTGGAGCAACGAACAAAGTAGATAAAAAAATAGTAAGAAGGTGTCATTTATTATATTTTTAGATTTTGTTCACTATTTATCATTCATATATAACTTTTTTTTGTGTACGATAGGATCAAAAGATGCAGTCGCTCAATCCCTTCAGAGACCTCTAACGTCGCAACTCCGCATGCTGCCCTCCCTCCTGAGGAAGCCTGCAGCCATATGATAGGACGGGACAGACCTGGGTGAGGTTGGTGTGCAGGTAGCGGAGAGACGTTACGATCTTGGTATGACACTTCTCTGGGAGAGGGCAACAACAGTTCTAGCAACCACCAACAACTCTGACAGCAGCGATCTCAACAGCAAATGGAGATTGAACGTCTGAAGAACATTATCATGGAACAACAGAACAACATACAAGCTCTGGTGAACTCGTAGATTGAAGTCATGCGGGTGAAGATGGAACAGGATATGCACGCCAAGATGGATGTGATGTTTGACCAAATGATGACTTCGAGGCAACCCAGTTCTGCTGTTCCTCATTTTGTTGATGCTGTTGGTGAAGATGATGATGTTGCTGCTGCTGTTCTTGGTGAGAATGATGCTGCTGCTGGTGTTGCTGTTGATGATGAGACATCAGAATCCGAGGGAGACTAGAGGGAAGATGAAACTGGAGACGAATGACTTATTTTCTTTTGTGTACTGTTGGCATGGATGACTTTCTTTTATGGGCGATTTTGTTTACGTGGATGTGGATGTTTATGTTTAAATGTGAATGTACTATTTTTATGTATTTTAAATTCATTTTTTTATGACTTTTGGATTTATGGTTGCAAATGTGAATGATGTTTGAGTTATAAAAAAATTAAATAGGTCGTAAAATAATAATTTTTTTTCAAATTTTTATTATTAGCCATCTCCATTAAATAATGGCGATGACTAAAAACCGTGGCTAGAAATATTGGCAACGGGTTTTCACTGTCGCCAATAAATTATTGGTGACGACTGATCACTGTGGCCGCCAATAAGTTATCGATAATGATCTTTAATAGTCATTAATAAATTATTGGCGATAGTGGAAGCCGTCGCCAATAACTTATTCGCGACAGTTCTTTGTGAAGCTGTCGCTAATAGTATTTGGTGACGGGGTCTTCTGGCACAGCTCATGCGACGATTGTGAGACGTCGCCAATAAGTAATGGCTTTTTAATCATTGGCGACGGCTCTCAACTATCACCAGTACTGTGTATGCTTGTAATGGCTTTTTAATCATTGGCGACGGCTCTCAACTATCACCAGTACTGTGTATGCTTGTAGTGGGCACACCGGCCTTGGTGTATCCGTCATCATGTAGACTTACAAGAATTTCTTTCTTTGTCTCCCAGATCCAATTAATGGCTTCTACCTCTTTTGTTTTTTGGATTTTTGAAGTCAAATTCATCCTTGCATTGCACATACTTGACCTTCACCTCTGCAACTGTGTGCCGGCTAAGTTGTGGAGCGCCAATGAGAGCTAAAAGCTCAAACCTCATAGGCGATGCACTCTTCTACATTCTTATTCTAACATCCATATTTTAACGTTGTCCTAGTAACATCATCATCGGTGAAGAGGTTAGCCATGTGCTTACAAAAAGACTAGGTGCAGCATCCAGATATCCATTCCCCTCGTTGGATTCCTACCTCTGACCCAGTGGCGGATCCACTGTGTAAGCTATAGGGTCCTAGGACCCTACTGAACTTTTGAATTCTTAGAGGCCCAATCCAATTTTAAGGGCTCAGGACCCCACTGGCCAAAAGTAGGACCCCACTAGGCCTACCCGATCGCCCAGCCCACTTCAACAGCCCAACCAAGCCCCAAATCTCAATCCATTTCCTGTCTCCGCTCTGCTTGTGCCCGTATGTTCCTCTGCGAGACGCCGAGACTCTGAGTCCCAAGAGGCAAGAGCCCTAGCCCCTAGGCCCCTCACCCCACCGGCACCGGCAGCCCGACAGTAGGCGCCAGGCGGCCACTGGCCAGTCGCACGCCCGCTCTCCGCCCAGCGCCACCGCAGTCGGTGGCCCGCTGCCCTTCGCGGTCCCTCCGTGGCTCCGCCCAGCCCGCAAGCCAGCCAGCCCCGCCCAGCCCAGCCCAGCTCCATGATGGATATAGGTGTCCTCTAAGCCAATCATAAGGCACCTATTTCAATCTGGTTCACTACTAAATGGCATTAAATTCATTATGTAGATTGGCATATTTATAATTGCGCATAATGAAGTCCATGAATATGTGCAATAGTCATCAGATTATGATGAGATCATAATAATGAGACTGATGACTTATAAATACATATTCTCAATTGTTCATAGTCGTAGGATGTTTGAGAAGGACATCAAACATCCGGTTAGACTAGTACAGGTTATTCCAGCTCATATGATGAGGGTAACTGATCTCGTTAGTTACTAGTGTGGAGACACAATGGTAAACCTGTAGGTGCTGATTGGGGAATGAGTTCACTGAACTGATCCGACATGAATCGCCGAATGGTAATTTACCTGTCTGTCAATCGGCTTGATTCATCGTCACAGTAGCGTGGTTGATCCTTGGACTTGAGACACCAAAGACACCTTGTCGGTGGACTTTTAGACTTTGACCTTGACCTACGAATCCCTATCCACGGGATCTCTAATAGTTAAGGATCGGGTCCAGCGGAAGACCTTCGAAGGTGATTGTGTGTTCAATAGAGGATCGTTCGCTCTCAGATAATTGGAGAGAGAATGCTCTAGAGTAGATCCGCAGGAGTCTCTGGCCAGAGCAGAAACAATATCAGAAAAGTGGTTTTCGGATATTGTAAAGCGGAGTCTGATTCAAGTGAGTTGACACTCTAGGGTTTGACAGTTGACCATACCCTAGGTTAACTCGAGAGCATTGTGCGAACGAAGGATTATAGCCACGTGGTAACTGTGGATGGACAGGTTCCATGAGTGGGTTGCTGAACCCCATTACCTTCCGGGATCATGCGGTGTTGCTTGGCACCCAACTTGATCAGAAGTCCGACCGAATTGACATGCGATGATAATTCGGTTGAGTAATTAGTTAATATATAGATATTAATTAATTACAATAAGTCAATAACTAGTTATTGGACTTAACGGGCTGAAAACTGGACTGGTAAATGGGCCTAGAGGGTCACACGCAATAAGATTATAAGTCGGTGGTACATAAGTGGGATTTATATTAACTCGGGGACTTTTGTGAAAAGTCGCGCCGACTTAATATATATACACGCTGTTGAGAAACCCTGGGCCAAGCTCCAGGATTTCCCTTGCTGGCCGTCATCCCTCCTTTCTCTCTCCTCCTATGGGCGTCCCTTTCGGCACGTCAGAACAGCTTCCGTCTCCGCCGCGTGTGATTTCCGAAAGTCGGGAATTCCCGTCGGCGGGATTTCCGCAATCGTTGCGGCGACGGATCTTCAGCGAGCGAGCTGAAACGGACGAGGGATCGAGGACGAACCACCGCGGAGGATCGCGTGGATACCGCTGGAGGCCGGACGCTTGTGCGGCTTGCGGCATCGCCTCGACGGAACCGAAACGGAAGCGGATTCAAATCCGCGCACGGTAATTAGATTCCAACCCAGTTTTTCGGTTTGAGTTTTTCGTTCCGAATCGGATCAGCGGGCATCGGGCGCGTTTAATTTTTGTTCTTCGTTTCTGCTGCGTTCTTCGCGTCCCGCTCGGATCCCAACAGTGGTATTAGAGCCAGGTTCCGCTCTGATCCGCTCCGGAACGATAAAATTATTATTCTAAATTATTTCATGCATAAATTCGTTTTTCCTCATAGATATTGTTCATGGGATGAACTTAGAATTTCGAATTTAATTTTTCTGTGCGAAAAACGAAATTTTTTGAAGGTTTCATCGCGTTCTGCATGGTGATGAAGAACCGGATTTATGGGCTTCAAAAGGGGATTATTGATGGTTGGACCATCTCTGTGGGTTTGCTGGTATGACCAGCTACCCCTTGTCATCCCCGGAAAATTTCCATGGAGGCCGGTGGAGCTTTTCTTCTCATAATTTTCAAGAGTTGAAAAGGATTGTGGAAAAAGCTGAAATCTGCGAAACTGCACAAATCTCCAACTTTGGAGGTTCACCGGCGGCGAAGGAGTCGCCGGCCGGCCACCACCGGCGGGGGAAATGAAAGTGGTGACATCCCTCTACAATTTCTGGCCACCCTCGCGGCCGCCGGCGGCGGCGCTCAAAACCAGCCTCAAACAGACCGAAAAACCCTAAACGAAGCTGGTCGAACTGTTGCAGGAAGGCCTGAACCGGCCGGCCCCGAGCCGGTTCGGGCCGGGCGGCCTGGGCCTGGCCCAGGCGCGCCAGGCGCCCGACCTGGCTCGGCCAGGTCGCCCGAGCCAGGGCCCCGCCTGGCTCGAGCCAGACCGGACCAGGGCCCGGGCCTGGCCTCCCCAGCCCGCCTGGCTGAGCCCAGGGCCATCTGGCCTGAGCCAGGTGCCCCCTGGCTCGAGCCAGACGAGCCAGGTTCAGCCCTGGCTGCACTGGCTCGAGCCAAGGGGGCCCATTAAGCCCTGATTGGGCCCATTTAAGCCAATTTTGGCCCAATTAACCCCAAATACCCTTTATTTAATTAAAAACCCCATCCTATTTAACTTGACATTGAAATTAATAATGTTTAAAATTGTTTTAAACATTAAATTAATTATTTTAAGTTTAAAAGGGGGTTAATTAAGGTGAGATCTTAATTTAGTTATTAACAATCGTTGTTAATATCTTTTTAATAAATGTTAAAGGGGTTTAAAATGTTAAGATATGATCTTAATTAAATAATAAGTGTTGTTAAATCCTTTTAATTAAATAGTTAGAGGAATTATTTAAGATGTGTTCTTAAATTAAATTAATAAGTGTTATTAATTTATTTTTAAGCTATGATCTTGAATAATATTAATAATTGTTGTTAATTGAACTCTAGTTAAGTGATTAGATAAATATATATTAATTTCTTAACAAATGTTGTTATGAAATTATTGATTTAATTAGGAGACACTTAATAAGAGTTATTAGGTGATTAATTAACTATTAGTAAAGGTTATTAATAGTTAATTATCTTTTGAGAATACTCCTTAATAAACAGGTTATTAAGGTATTTAATTCACTCTTAATAATTGTTATTGAGATAGTTAATCATTATTCTCATAAATCTCTTAATTAAACTTCATTGTGGATTTAATCTACTTGAAATATTGACTTTTTAATAAAAGTTATTAAAAGTTAGGATTGAGTCTAATTGTTAGACTATTTTAATTAGAAATGTTCTAATTATTATTTCTTAATAATTGTTATTGAGAAATATGTTTTGATTGAGGGGTTTTAACAAGGAGTTGTTAAGGGGTTAATAATTTAATTAGAAATTCTTTTATAAGTGTTATTTAGGAATTTTTAATTCTATCTAAATGTTAGATTGTTTCGCATTAATAATTGTTATTAATGTGATTTAATATTAATCTAAATGTTAGATTAATTAATTTAGAAATGTTCTAAATTTTGCATGGAATATTTTAGAATTTTAATTTTAGCTTTGTGTGCACATGTTGATGTGTTTAATGCTTTAAATTAGATTTATTGCATGTTAGAAAATAAGATTTTCGAAAATTCAAATTATCCAATTTTGATTGGTACCCAGGTTTTAAGAAAGCCAAAATTATTATATTTTCAAAATTTTAGCCTTCATGTGATGTGTTTTATCATGTGTGGATGGTTAAAATTTGTGGTGGTCATGGATATGCACTTAGTTAAATTTCATATCATATGATGGTGTGTGATTTTGTGGATTGTTATGGAATGTGAATGTTTATTAATTAAATGTTAATTAATGAGGCTTGTGTGCCTCCCTCTCTCCATTCCATTGTAATTCTATCTCCCTCTATTACTGTACTCGGCCATAAGGCTTTCTCTTACAATTTATTTGTATTTGAAATTGTTTCAAAGTATATAATATTTGTAATTGATCACGCCGACCGAAGAGAGGCGAGGATGATCCACAAATGCAACTAGGAAGGCGACATGAGATGAGATCACCAGTAGCTATGTGTTTGCATGTTTAAATTATATAATTGTTATATAGTTTTTGTGATTAATTGTTTGGCTCCAGTTAATCACCGTGCTGTCCATGACCACATAATGAACATGTATGGATGATGCATGCCTTTAAGTTATTGATTATGAATCGATTGCTAATATCTAGGTATAGTTAAATATATATTCGATATATTTATAAACTATCACCTAGGATGAGACCAACTTAATACAAACAAAACCTTCAACATAAAGTCTAAGCCGGAGCGCGAGTCATTGAGAATGTACCGCGTGGCTCTCCATCAATATAGTTCTTAGAACTTGATTCAGTGATGACAGATACTACGTGTTTACCCGAGATCTGCCACCATCTGATGAAAGGACTATTAACTATGGCATTATGATGCCTTGAGATTAGAATAGAGGAACGGTGTAGCTATCCTCGCGTTTACCCGGGAGCTGCATTCTTACTCTACTCTGTCGCGTATTGATGGTAAAGCTTAGACCAGGTATAATGGTCTACTGTGTTTACCCGGGACCATTAAAGACCTGGGAGCCGAAATAAGATCAGATATTGCAAGGAGTTGCAACTACCATGAGATGGTTGCTCTAAGATAATGGTATGATACTATGTGTTTACCCGAGGTCATACTGTGATTCTTGGAGATTTTGATCCTCACTAGAAGACCGTCGGAATCTTCTGTTCTGTATACCTGAAGGTTATACAGTCCGTCGAAAAATAGTGGGAAATAATTCAAGATAAAAGACCATAATTGAATTATCAGAATTATCTGCTTAAATCACGTTATTTCCTTCGATCACTAATATGTCTGTCGTCTATTCGAGATTTTGGCATGTTGGATGCCGATACTTCTCATACTCAGACTGACTAGAAAACTCTGAAGAATGTCTTCAGGGCCAAGTGAAAGTCACTATCCTAATCAGATATCATGAATCCTCTTACTTGGATAGACCAAGGTGAAGAGGTACTCATGGTATGCCTTAATGAAAGGCAATGATTATCATGAAATCTCTTATTTGGATAGACCAAGATGAAGAGATATTTATGATGTGCCTTTGAGAAAGGCAAGTGGTAAGACTTTAAACGGTCAAACCCACACTTGAAAGGATAAAGAAAAGTCAGCCGAGATAGAGAAGTAGCAGTTCTCCCACTGCAACCAATATAAGGATATTGGTAAATGCAAAAAGAATATGGAACTTGAAAGAAGTTTCATGTATTCTTATTATCGTCTTTTACATGTCTATTAGAGAATTAGCGTTTCCAACATGAGATATTTGAAATGATTCTCAGAACAGCGATAGTGTGCAGACATAGACAAGTAAAAGGAAATCGAGAAAATATAAGTGTTGAGTTAGACTCAACTATTGTTCATGATATTCATAGGTTGCTGTCTGACAGTAAATCTTTGTATATCTATAGGAGTTTAAAATGAAACTGAATAATGGTTATTTAGTTACATACGATATCAAGAATTATAAAAGTGAATAACGTTGACTGAGAATGAATAATAGTTATTCAAATCAGTCAATGCACTATAGATTCTTGAAGTGACATTTCATGTGATGAATGTTCACAAGTCTTCTATAGAAATGAACTGTGTGAATCCTGATTATCTATGGTATTGTACATAGAGTTGTACAATAAGAAATTATTGATGCTGATACATATTGATGTAACCAGCTCAAAGGCCAAAGATAATCACTACTATTGACTTACCTTATAGTTCACTCTTAGAATTATTCGACTATATGTACTTATTGAAGTACAAGTTGAATGCATCTGAGAGATTAAGGTATAAGATCAATATGAAGTATTAGAATTTTTGATTTGATCAAAGAAACTAGTACTTAAGTATATGATTCACACATATCATTAAGAAGATAATTGTATCCTCGCTCGATTGATCCTCATTGTGCATCATAGCAATTTGATAGAATGAGGGATTGCACCTTATTAAGATATGGTGCAATATATAATAAGATTTGCCTAATTCTTGTCCTTTTGAACATAAGTATGAATATTAGATGTCCATACTTTAAAGATGGTTCCAAATTAGTCAGTATGTGTCCATATAAGATATGGAAACCAAATAATTCATATGAGATGTGAATTATGAATAAACCTGATTTAAAAGTCAGGTATTATCGTGATGTGAATTGTGAGTGTCTAAAGAGTTTGGACATTACAGTTATTGGCCAGACGATAATGAAATAATTGTCGTCCTGAAAGCTGTCTTCTGTGAAGAGGAATATGTCCTCAAAGAAGACAGTGGAAGCTGATAAAACTAGAAGATGTTCTAGATTCACAAGTTAACATAAGATTATTAGATAATCTTTAGTTGTTTGGAACCGGTCATCACACATCAGAGAACTTCATAGATTTTTGAGATTCTCTCAGTGACTAGAAGGATATATTTGATATATCTGATTTAGCAAGATGAGAGGAGCTCAAAATAGATTATGATCTAAAATCTATGATAATGATGCTCTCTGTCATTACAACTTTGAGATTGATAAGTTATACTTGTCAATACTGCCAATCATAAGATGATGACAGTTGGATATTAAAAGCGTCATCTCAATGTGATTGAGGTAAAAATGTATATGATACACCTTTAAAGCTTTTAGAATATCCAGGAAGCAAGTTATGATTTCAAAATTATTTTGAATCAAACTGAAACTTTCTAAGTTGTAGTAAAAACTTTGACTTAATGGTTAAATATTATGTGATCGTTAAGAATGATCACGGATTGTGTGTGTTCAGAAAGGACAGTGGGAGTACGGTCACTTTAATGCTTTATGATAATAACATCAAAGTCATTGAGAATGACTTCAGGATGTTACTATTAGTGAAAGCATTGTTAACCATGTTTCCCTCCATAATGGATTTAGTTATAATATCCTACGTATTGGAAATACGAATCTATTAAGATAGATCGGTGGGGATATTATATTTACCTATATGTCAAGATGTTTGGCATAAATTTCATAACAAATCTCAATTGTTGAGATATGGAATTTGTTCCTTTAAAGAAAAGGTTCCTTAAAGGGTACATGAGTGAATTGCATCATTAAGCACTTGAGAAGTGTTAAGGATGCATTCGCGTATATGGAGAGGATGATTTGAAACTATGAGGTCACACTGACTCAAATTTCAAGTCAAATAATGGATTCAACCTTCTGGTAGAAAGGAATGGATTGGAATGGTTCCAATCCAGAACTCGATGTTAAGGTGACGACATAAACAAGTGATACTGTTATTGGAACAGTACGGATGAAAAGGTTCATCCCTGAACTAAATGTAGTTCTAAAAGGTCTCTGATACCTTCCTATCGTTGTAGGACAACAGTGGGAGCAATGAATTGTGTGATCGAGCCATGGTGTCATCAGAAGTTGCGGAACGTTCTGAGGTTCTTTCACAGGTTCAGAGACAAAGGATTAAGAGGAAATAACGTAATGGAAAATATTCCATCTGTAAATAATTTAGCAGATCCCTGACCAAGTCTTAGTCACAGACTTTCTGTGAGCATCACCTAGATTTGATGGACATCAAATGCGAAAGTGATTGGCTTGAGTCCAAGTGGGAGATTGATGGATATAGGTGTCCTCTAAGCCAATCATAAGGCACCTATTTCAATCTGGTTCACTACTAAATGGCATTAAATTCATTATGTAGATTGGCATATTTATAATTGCGCATAATGAAGTCCATGAGTATGTGCAATAGTCATTAGATTATGATGAGATCATAATAATGAGACTGATGACTTATAAACACATATTCTCAATTGTTCATAGTCGTAGGATGTTTGAGAAGGACATCAAACATCCGGTTAGACTAGTACAGGTTATTCCAACTCATATGATGAGGGTAACTGATCTCGTTAGTTACTAGTGTGGAGACACAATGGTAAACCTGTAGGTGCTGATTGGGGAATGAGTTCACTGAACTGATCCGACATGAATCGCCGAATGGTAATTTACCTGACTGTCAATCGGCTTGATTCATCGTCACAATAGCGTGGTTGATCCTTGGACTTGAGACACCAAAGACACCTTGTCGGTGGACTTCTAGACTTTGACCTTGACCTACGAATCCCTATCCACGGGATCTCTAATAGTCAAGGATCGGGTCCAGCGGAAGACCTTCGAAGGTGATTGTGTGTTCAATAGAGGATCGTTCGCTCTCAGATAACTGGAGAGAGAATGCTCTAGAGTAGATCCGCAGGAGTCTCTGGCCAGAGCAGAAACAATATCAGAAAAGTGGTTTTCAGATATTGTAAAGCGGAGTCTGATTCAAGTGAGTTGACACTCTAGGGTTTGACAGTTGACCATACCCTAGGTTAACTCGAGAGCATTGTGCGAACGAAGGATTATAGCCACGTGGTAACTGTGGACGGACAGGTTCCATGAGTGGGTTGCTGAACCCCATTACCTTCCGGGATCATGCGGTGTTGCTTGGCACCCAACTTGATCAGAAGTCCGACCGAATTGACATGCGATGATAATTCGGTTGAGTAATTAGTTAATATATAGATATTAATTAATTACAGTAAGTCAATAACTAGTTATTGGACTTAACGGGCTGAAAACTGGACTGGTAAATGGGCCTAGAGGGTCACACGCAATAAGATTATAAGTCGGTGGTACATAAGTGGGATTTATATTAACTCGGGGACTTTTGTGAAAAGTCGCGCCGACTTAATATATATACACGCTGTTGAGAAACCCTGGGCCAAGCTCCAGGATTTCCTTTGCTGGCCGTCATCCCTCCTTTCTCTCTCCTCCTCTGGGCGTCCCGTTCGGCACGCCAGAACAGCTTCCGTCTCCTCCGCGTATGATTTCCGAAAGTCGGGAATTCCCGTCGGCGGGATTTCCGCAATCGTTGCGGCGACGGATCTTCAGCGAGCGAGCTGAAACGGACGAGGGATCGAGGACGAGCCACCGCGGAGGATCGCGTGGATACCGCTGGAGGTCGGACGCTTGTGCGGCTTGCGGCATCGCCTCGACGGAACCGAAACGGAAGCGGATTCGAATCCGCGCACGGTAATTAGATTCCAACCCGATTTTTCGGTTTGAGTTTTTCGTTCCGAATCAGATCAGCGGGCATCGGGCGGGTTTAGTTTTTGTTCTTCGTTTCCGCTGCGTTCTTCGCGTCCCGCCAGGATCCCAACACTCCACCCGGCCCAGCCCCGCCGTTGCCGGCCGCTAGCTGCCCAGCCCAGCGCAGCCTGTTGTCACCTGTGTCAATGTCACCCCCTCCGGCCTCCGCGGCTCCGCCGCTGGATCCGCTGCGGCCGCTGCCCTCCGAGACTCCTAGTCCGATCTCCCTGCTCGGCTGCTCCGGCCTTTGCCCAGCGCCCAACGGCGCCCGCCCGGCTGCCTCCACCGCCTGATCACCCCCTTGGTCCCTCTGCGGATTGCGGCTCTGCCCAGCCCTGCCAGGCCGCCAGGCTCCAGTTGCTGCCCCTCGGGCCTCTGCCCAGCCCTGCCGACCACTAGCCGTCGAGGCAGTGGCCTGAGCCTAGTCTGCCCTCCAACTCCAACTCCAACTCCGGTCGCCCCCACCAGCTGGTCTCCCACCGCGCTGCAGCTACTGTAGAACCAGAACAAGGTTAGTTTTTTTTTTTTCTTTTTTTTTAACAATAAGGTCATTGCACATGGGAAAAAAATTGTGCATAATATTTTCTGATTTATTTTCTTAGTCTCTCATATGTTGACTTGATTTGGACCATCATGTTTATTTGTGATGTTGTATTTGTATTTGCATATTTAGTTGTAATGAGGCCCCATATTTTAAGCCTCTTATAGTAACACCATATTTCAGTCAAGGTTTCTCACATAAAGGAATTGTAAAATGTTAGACCTCTAAGTGCTTTGAAAAGTGTGTGATACTTGCATTTATCATATTTTTGCTAATGTACAGAAAGATTTATATTAGGTAGTTAGCATCTAATTTGATTAGTACCCACAAATTATATGCATAGGATTAGCATCCAATTTTTTAGTGGCAAAGAAACACGACATGTTTTAAGACTTCGCATTCTTAATAATTTTTTGTCGAGAACTCCCAGTAAAGAATCCCTAAAATGAGCTTTTGACTCAATCTTTTTCTTTAAAAAAAAGTTTTACTTAAAAAAGGATGCAGTAACTGACCAATGAGCATGCGGATCCCAATTATGGACATGTAAAATCCATCAAGGAATCTATGAATTTCCCCAAGTTCACTGGCAGGCGACCTTTGGGTTCAAATCTTTCTTCAGCTACTGGACACCCAAGGTCATTGCAGGCACCACATTGTTATGTCTAAGTTTAATCATCTTGATCATTTGCGTGAAGGACAACTCATCACTGCTGTCCTCAAATACCAGTCTCGCACCTTTAAAAAATAGGGATAGAATAAACAAAGATAAGTAAATTCTGACTCACATGATATTGTTGGCTTGGATTAAAGGCAGCACAGAGCAAACTACCTCCATGGCTATCTCCAAAAGTTTTCTACTGAACAGAAATTAAAACCCATCTACAGAATAAGATTTTAAAAGGCTAAAGCAAGGAAAGCATAGAGCTTCAGGACCAGAAAATTTTCAGCACCATTCACAATGAAATGCTCTAAACTCGCACATCCACGGAACCTAATTTCGTAGACAGATCCCAAGATAAAGCATGAGGTTGAGAGGGTCTTGCATGAGGTTGTGCTTGACTAGGTTATACAAAAGTTGATGCTAAGATTCATGTTATAATCTCGCTCTTGTCCATTTAGATTCATCTTAGGATCCAGAGGATGCTTTATTCCCATTTCATGCTTATTCTGTCATACTTGTGATGTAAATTTTGACAACAATTGTTTGTTTTTTACTTGAAAGTTAAGAAAGATCAACTTTATTAATTTTGAAAAGTTTATCTTCCTTTTTAAGTTGTCGATATCTGAAGATTGCAAAAAATTACTAGGTTGTCGATATCGTGAAGTAACCAAGTGAAGGTATCAAATCCACATAAGATTTTCTCTAATTTTTGTGATCCAGTGAGTCTGAGTGGTGGCTTATATATATTCTTATTTATTTATTTAATGTTAAATATTTGTGATCCAGTGAGTCTAGGTGGTGGCTCATTTACATTTTATTTTACTTTTCTTATATGTTAATTTTTGTGATCTAGCGAGCCTGGGAGGTGGCTCACTTATATATTCTTATTTATTTATTTAATGTTAGATAATTATAATCTAGTGAGCCTGGGTGATAGCTCAGTCTAAGTGAACTCTGCTGCTGTCCTAGAGATGCAAATGGTAACCGATCGATAATCCGAATATTTGACTGATCATTAGCTTATAGGTCAACCAACAAATTATCATTTCAAATCCATATTCATAGTGGATAAGATAATGATAACTTATAAGATCGTTAACGGATAATATTTCTAAACCGATAACTTAATAGATACAATCATGGATTTACTTTAGATCCGCATCGAATCCGACCCGTTTGCAGTCTTAGTTTGTCCCACCTTCAACTTGGTCCACAATACTCAATCCGAAGACCCCAGTGGACCAAATTCCTGCGTCCGCCACTGCTCTGACCTATTTTCCCCCTAAGATGGATGCCTCAGAAGATTTGCAAGGTTAAGACACAAGTAGGACTAAACATGGAAACCATTTTCTCACCTTCCCAACTAAACCGTGGGAAATGGAGATGGATATCCTTTGTGTTTCACTTTTGTTATCTTTTTGATAATTTATTTGATAAAAATGATGATAGAACATATTTTGCTTTAACAATAATTATATATATAAAGTGACGAATTCATCATTCATCCAGTGGAGTCTTACGATTTTGTCAAGTTCATTGGCCCAATTTAAAATAGTCTAACTCAGTGACCAACTCAAGATCTCAGTGACCCAGCTTAAGATTCCATTGACCCGAATCCCATATGATTTAGCCCCCAAGATTTTAATTATATTTATGACCTAATGTCTGAGTGACCTCGCTGGACAATTTTTTTCCATCAGCCATTGTTATATATAAATGAGAGACAAATCAAATACGTTACGAAACATAATTAAGTTGAATTAATCCCTTGATCAACCGTCAGATCTCAATATATAGCAAATATAACCATGATTGGAGACGGGCATGATTTTTAGCCTGCCTCCCTCCGAATGCACTTAGATACAATTTTTTATTTCTTTTTAAAATAAGCCATCTAACTACTAACAGAGAAGAATCAAATGGGGATATGCATATATATTACTATAATTCTAAATAATACACGACATGCTGGCTTACGTGGGCGATGAATCCCATGTCAATTTTACCTTGGAGAAAACTTGTGAGGGCCCACGTCAATTAAAAAAAGGACTGAGTTTGGTCCTAGCTTGCGTCCACGGCAGCATGAAAAACCAAAGAGGCGAGTTATATATAATATTGTTATTTTTTTTTCTACCAGATATGCCATCGTAGAAATATTTATACATAGCAAGCGTGTTATCATTATAAATAATATTAAATTAGTACATACTAAGAAGATATGTAAAGTTATAGACATAAAAATATGATATAATTATTTAAATTGTAAGAGTGATATATAAAAGATTAACCTTAAACTTCTATTAAGTTGCTCTTTGATCTCCTACTTATAAAGCTTAACCCGGGCCCTTTCTCTCCATCCAAAGCCAGAGGACGGCGGCCCGCACCATGGCAGGTATCCCAACTTCATCTCCCGCTAGAAGGTCAGCACTCTCCTCGCTCTCTCTTTCTCTCTCTCTCTCTCTCTCTCTCTCATCTACTTGTCTTTGTACAGGTTAGCAGGCAAAGTAGCCCTGATCACCGGCGGGGCCAACGGCATTGGCGCCGCCACGACGCGGCTCTTCAGCCAGCAAGGCGCCAAGGTCGTCATCGCCGACATCCAAGACGAGCCGGGCCTGTCCCTGTGCAAAGAGCTGGGCGGCGTCCCCTCCTCCGCCACCTTCGTCCACTGCGACGTCACCAAGGAAGACGACATCAGGAACGCCGTGGACGTCGCCGTCTCCTCCTTCGGTCAGCTTGACGTCATGTTCAACAACGCCGGCAGGCTCGACGCCCCGAAGTCGGTCGTCCACGCGGACGCGGCGGACTTCGACAAGGTCGTGGCCGTCAACCTGAGGGGCGCCTTCCTGGGAGCCAAGCACGCCGCCCGCGTCATGGTCCCCGCTCGCCGCGGCAGCATCATCTTCACGGCCAGCGTCGCGGCCGTGATGGGCGGCATCGGCACGTACGCCTACACCGCCTCGAAGCACGGGATAATGGGGATCATGAAGAACGCGGCGGTGGAGCTGGGCAAGTTCGGGGTGCGGGCCAACTGCGTGTCCCCGCACGGGTTGTCGACCGCGCTCTCCACGGGCTTCCTGAAGGTGAAGGACGAGGAGTTCGAGAGGGCGATTGGCGAGGCCGCCAACCTGAAGGGACGAGTGCTGAAGGCGGAGGACGTCGCCATGGCGGCGCTGTACCTGGCCAGCGACGAGTCCGGGTACGTGAGCGGGCACAACCTGGTGGTGGACGGTGGCTTCACCATCGTGAACCCCTTGATCTCCGCCTTCCCCTAGCTAGCTAGTAGTGCATCTTCGTGGTGATCGTCAATAATGGCGGCTGCTGCTGCTGCCGGGGGATGCTCGCAGCGTCCTCCATGGGCTGCATCGTCTCTACTTCAAATGTATTCATCGCGGGGTAAATTTAAAATCTGTGCTTGCTTCTGTAAGAAAATTTTATTTGTGTCCTTCGACCCTTGGGTACCAATTATTTTGAATTTAGTAAAAAATTGTCAAACATGAAGTCCCCTCTTGGCCAATAGACGGTTGGAGTAATGCTTGCTTATTTTTTTTAGTTTTTTATCATATTTTGTAAAATTTTTAAGTGTTTGATAAAAAATCTGACAGCATAATTAGAAAGCTAATTGAGTCGGTTCTAAGATGCATCTCAATTTATGTGCAAAAAAAATATACAATGGCTAGAGATTGACTCGAACTCTTTCTGTATTGTCTAATTTTAATCGAACACTCTAAAAACATTTGAAAAGTCTAATAAAAAATAAAAAATTTAAAATGATCTATATGCTGCAGGCAGTGCGGCAAATATTACTCTGAGAACATGATATTTTAGTTTTTACATTTCAGTTATAAAAATACAACGTTTAGCCATCAGTGGATCAATAGGCAATTTTGAACAAAGACTTGCTCCACCTGGATCGTAATGTCCATTTAACTGCACAGACAGCAGCGAAAGGATGTGTAACTTTTTAAAATAAATATACTTAAGAGATCCAAGCTTTGTCCTAAATAGGGCTCCATACCGTTCAATTGAAACGGGACCCAAAAGTTAAAAGAAAAGAAGATCTTCCGAGCGGCTACCGTACGCAGAATCCAAGGTTTTTTTTTTCTGTTTTTTTTGGACTGAGAATCCAAAGGTCTCCAACCCCTCTAATGTTGTTCGTACCCTAACATTATCAACATTAGTGTGCTTGCGTAGCACCATTTCAAAAAGAATATATATATATATATATATATATGGGTGGAAGAAGACATATTACAAGAGGAAATTTTTAGGGTGATATATCTTTATTACACCTTTTAACATGCATGTTTATTAAAGTCATTGTAATCTTCATATTTCCTTAAAATGCCTCACAAACTTTGAATGCATCCTGAAGAAGTATCTACAAGGGGGCCTTTTAGGGAGGGTCAAAGGACTTTTTGGGGGTGTTTAAGTAAAAGGACTAATAAGGAATATAAAGATTATAATGCCTTATAAGGAGTATTAGAAGATTGTAGGGACTGAAAATAAAAATTTCAAATCATTCAAGAGGACAATTCTTAATATTTATCAATTGGCTCAGCCCATGATTTGTGGGACCTAAACATGATTGTCTGATATGATAAATATCTAAAACTAGGACACATGGATATGAGAATATAATATATTAGATAATAATAAAGTATACACATTTATTTATAAATATATAAACATTAAGTAAAAACTTAAAATAAATAATAAAATATAATATAAATAAATTGAAAGTCATAAATAATTGGTGACATATAAAAGAATATGTACATATAAGAATTTAAGTTGGATGGGTAAACCTATGACCCACCCCAGCTTAACCCAAGTAATATAGTTTGACCCAAAACATCTAAATTGGTTTGTTTCAATTTGAGCTAACCTGGGCTGCCTGATTGTAGTAGTTACCACATTTGTCAACAATTTTTAGAGTTAACTTTTATGGATTAGTAAGGGGACAAGGAGGCCATGGGAAGATAAGTGTATTAAATACAGATTTTCTCCAACTCCAAAGAGATTTTTGTGAATTTGAGTTTAGAGAGAGAGAGAGAGAGAGAGAGAGAGAGAGAGAGAGTTTATTTTTTTGAGTTTTTGGAACTTTTAAAAATTAAGGTGGGTCCCTTAAAACCCAACGGCTGCTTGCTTCATCTCATGCAGCTACTGGATGAGCCACTTGTACGTTTACGCCATGGGGATGATGTCGATACCATTAATGTTTGGTTGTTTTCAGGCCGTATGGTACAATTTGGAAGTAATTTTAGACCTTTCCTTAATTATTTTGAGAGAAAAAAAATAAGTTTTAGAAGTCACTTTTTTAATATTTTAGTTACTAGTGAAAATGATGCATGATAATAAACATACATAAATAAACGAATTTCTTATTCAAGTATAAATTCACAAAAAAGTGATTTTGCAAATATTTACTTATTCTTTCCAAAATGTTCAAACATTACGACCAAACTATGATTGCTCGAGTAAGCTACCATCAAATAATACCTTAAGATTGTACACCGGTAATTCTATAAAAATAATAACTCTTATCTTGTGAGAATAATCATATCTCTAATTACAATTCTATATATTTTAACTTTGTTTGTACTTAAAACTATTTTGAGATAGAAACATAAGGCTATGAAATAAGAGTCACCAAGTAGAAATAATTTCTTCCTAAACAATAATATGATAAAACTCAAAAAATATAGTATGCATGAAAAAATCAAAGGTCATTTAAACTTGGAACAATTATTTTCATAGCCTTCTATATTTAATACTACTAATAGAAACCATAACTATGATAAATCTGCTCAATAATTTAAGGTGGATGTATGAATAACTTGATTTATTTTTATATGGTGTGTGTATGTATGTATATGTATAAACTAATTAAATAACTGAACTGAAAGGAATAACCAAATAACTTGATTTTCGATGGAATCTATCCTTTCTTGTATCTATACAAAGGTTACATATATTATATTTATTCAAGATAATAAGCAATGCATTACAACATGGGATCAAAATGGTAAAGAGAATAAACGAAAGGATTCCTACTTTACAAGCACAAGTGATGAGAAAGAAGTATTATAAAATCGCAATAAAATATCTTATCGAAAATTTTGTTTAAATGATTCACAAAATTTTCCATGCTTTTTAAATCTCTACAAATATTAACAAAAGATAGCATAATGATTTTAAAGATGATTCATTAGCTTTTGACATTTTTATTCAACCTGAAGTACTGCCAATGTGGTTGATACTTTAGAACACTATGGATCTATCTCACCATGCCTTCCTTTCTTCTATTTTCTAGAGGGGATATGGAGAATGGAAGGGAGGGAAGGGCAGGGAACATGCACTTCATGTTGCATGTACATATGTGAATAGGAATATTAGGAATAATTTTATTTTGGAAATTGGTTATCGTAAAGGTAATATATACCACGGTAATAGCAATGGGCTGTTAATTACATGAGTGGTGTAATAACCAAGGAATGCATATTATTGTTTGAAGGTGGGGATTAAAACTCATAATCCAAGGGGAGGAGCTGGACAAATTTTGCTGGGAGTAACAATTAAAGCAAGAGAAGGGAAAAGCATAGCTGCGTGCGTTATTATACATAGAGCAGGGAAAGGAAACACTAATTGCAGATTAGTGTGGGGAAGGTGTGCTGGAGCGGCGGTGCACCATACCAATGGTTGTACAGCGTGCGGGACATGAAAATGGGTAAAACTTTAAAAAAAAAAAAAAAAAGGAGTTATGTTTTAGTGTCGTGTACTAAAAGAGTAAAAGAGGACAGGTAATGTATGGTAGTGGCAATAGTTTTTAGTCTAACGGTTACTCAGAAAAGAGGATTATTAAAGAAAATTAATTGAATGAGAGAAAAATAGAGGGCTAAGATAAAAAATGCTAATCTAAGGGTTCTACATTCACTCTGCAAGCATATTCCATTATTCCAAAATTATATAGTAGTATAGATTTTTTACCTCCCAACCAAAAACCCTAAATTAAGACTCCTAACAAGGCGTTGGATATGTATTTTTCTCTTTTTTATCTTAAATTTGAAGTAAAATGTAGAAAGAAATATGTTTGACAACTTCATTCCTAACTTCTAGGAAGGTATCTAATGCTTCATTAAGTTTTTCTAATAAAACTCAAAAGTTGTTTTCATCTCTCTCTCTCTCTCTATATATATATATATATATATATATATATATATTCTCGAGTAGTGCTAGCGTGACGGTATATCTCACTTAGTTTTTTTACCCCCTTAAAGGAAGGACACAACTTGGGAGACTTCTTTGCAAAAATGATGAAAAATGGTTAATGATGGGAATCTATCACACGCACCCCGTCAGTTGGATAAATAAAATGGAGAACATTTCGCATCTGCCTAGCATTTTCCTTCTTTTTCTATCTCTCTCCCACCACCTTAAAGAGAATAAGACTTACATGGAAAATTTATTTGGTAAACAACTTAATTGACATCTAAATTAATATTTTGTTTTATAAAATATTTTTAAAATGTAAACAACACTTATAATTTTGTTCCTTTTTCTTTTATTACCGTTAGAAATCAACGGGATATGTGACTTTTACATACGTATACCTGCAACTATAATATTTACATCCAGCTCTCTAATTTTTTTATTTTACAAAAATACCCTTAAAGCTGAAAATACTCACAATTTGTTCAATTTTATTTTTTTACAATTGAAATCAACCGGATGTGTGACTTTTACACATATCCCTGTAACTATAATATTTATACCTAGGTCCTCATTGCACCATGAATTTGCTCTGTGATTATTGATTGAGATATTTGACCAGACATTTATACCATCCACATATTTGGCTACATTTTTAAGCTTAAGAAAGCTAATGGTGAATGGATTGAAGATACACCGCAGATCCTCAATATGGCTGTGCTGCATTTCTCCACCCATACAAAAGAGGAGCCACCAACAAGGGCAGTGTAATCCACATCCATACAAAAGTTTATTTTGATCCAACCTTCATCTGGGATCTCCCATCTGCGGGCTATGTTTAATGCATTTTCTGTTGAAGATGACCTGTGAAGGGAACAAAGACTTGTTGCTATAAAAATCATTAATGGGTGACAATTGGAAAAGGCCATGAAAGTGAAACTTTTTAACTTGTAGATAATTGGAAATGGTACAAAGGGCTGATGACATGCACTATTGGCTCAATCTGCACGCTCAGAAATGTCATTAGTCTCATTTAAAACAAAGTTTGAAGAAAGCCTAGAATATAAGAGCTTGCCTGTGACATGGTTATGTTAATGAACCAACAATTACAGAAATCTACTGGTAAATTGTCAGATATGCCACCCAGGTAAAAGAAGTACTGTGGAACCAGTGACCATACAACTGTCTATCATTGAAGCTTTTCTTCTTTCTTTTTTATTGCAGCAAAAGAAGTGGTGATTGGTTTCATCTGTCATAATACACCTTTCTTCTCTAAAGAAGATATGCTTAGATTCTAAAGAAATTGTTGCATGCATCATCTTCCACTCTGTGCGTTCTTCCTTGGTGGCCTAATTAGGTAAATATATATATGTTGCCTTTAAAACTACTCTATACATAGCTCTTCAGATTTCTTCCCCTCAACGCGTTACCAGCTGAATCCACAACCCCGGTTTGTGGTATTTCTCCTACTTACAGGTGAGAAATGCTGGGGGCAAGTGAGGTGACTCCAACATGCATGAATTCTATATTTGTAATATGTACTGTCAAATGAAATGGGCCTTGTCACTAGCCCACCTCTCAACAATGGGGGCCATTATTCTAAGGCATATATGGGAGTTAGCAATATCACTCGCCCACCATCACCGTTCAACCCAACAATTACAGAAATCTGCTAGGACTTCTGCAGTTCTATTCTATCAGTTGTCTCTCATGAGATTTTCTATCTCAAAAATATTTTTTCGGGCTGCCTGTTTACCATGCAGGATACATCCAGTATGGCAGATGATACACCTTTTTCCCTCAACCAGGACAGCCTGTGCTGCGATGTGCCTACAGCAGAGACCTGCTCCATTCACTTGGTGTCCATTCTCCTGGAAAACATCTGCACCAGGTTTCGATAAACTCATACAAGATGGCTAATGGCAAATGGAAGTCGTACGGAATTTCTTCTGAGTTTTCCTCGTTCTACATCTTGGACGGACCTCAGATTGTGGAAGGCAGCCTGATCTGCCAATGGTACAAATGCCCTTACCCAAGATGGGCAGATCTGATAAGGAGAAATGGAAGGCATTCCAACTAGTCATTCTATGACCAATGCAACAATATCTCCGAAACATGGTCCAATGCTATCCGTTAGAAATGAAATCAAGACCAGATGCTATTGGACAACAATAACTCCTCGGCACAGTTATTCTTGGACCTTCATTTCCATCCAAGTGACTGAAGCTAACCAATCAATTGTGACAGCCCATATGTACCAGTTAACAAAATGCAATTAATGGATACAGAAAAGCCAACACTCATCATTATCATTTCGTGATGTTATGAATGTTATGGTACCACTCTTTTTGTCACCTCATTTGCCACTCTCATGCTTGAGATAAGCATTTATACAGACATGATCACTTGCAAGCATCAATACACAAGGTTTCTCTTTTGCTAAAATGACTATATACACTAATGAAATAAAACACGGATAGAAATATCAACGACAGGAGATCCATATAACAGCTCATGGAAATGGAAAGATATTAATACTATCAGCAATATATACCTAGGTCGAAGGCAGACAGACCTAAGCGATCGACCCATGTAACGAGCAACAAAAAATTCCCACCATAGACCCATCTGGTTTTAGTGGCCAAAGAAACGTATCGCATGATTGAGTTTTTGTTCGTTTGGTCAATATGTCGCATGGATGGAGAGCATGTGCATCGCCCACATGGAAGAATTCCCTGGGTTTCTTCTCTCTTGTGCGGGCATATTGGTACTTAACGTATGATAGGGTTTTGGACAGGAATGGATGAGAGTTCATGACGAAGAAGAAGAAGAAAAGAGCATATACAGATAGAGCAAAGTAAAGAGTAGACATACGGTAGTGGAGGCGGCAGAGGACCCAGAAACCGAGGGCGCCGCCGACAGAGCAGATGCCGGCGGTGTGCCTCATCAGCCTGGAGCAAGGCTTCACAGAGCAAACGGGGCGGCGGCCTTCACAGAGTTGAGCAGCGCGCGCATAGCTGAGGGGCAGGCGGGCTTCGCGGAGGCCGAGCAACGCGCAGAGCGGAGCCGGTGATGGGCTTCACGAGCAGAGGCGGGGTGGGGGGCTTCACGAACAGCGGCACGGAGGGAATGGCTAGGGTTCACATCTGAAAAGGAAAAAGTTTTCTTGCCATTACTGAAATATTTAGAAGGGTTTAAGACTTGAGAGGTTGAGTCGGAAACTTATTCAAATGTTTTCTCAAACAGTCTGAATTTTAGAATGTCTGACCGATTCAGATTAAGTGGCCCAATAAATTTTATCAAACGGGCCCTTAAGAACTGCAGCGGACCGCCAGATATAAGCACAATGCACAACATTTAATAATCAAAGCTAAAGGAACCACCAAATAGGGATCAATTGTTGAATTCACAGAGACTTGAAGAAAACTCTGATGAATAGCTCAAAAAATCGGAGTCAAATAGAGATCAATTGTATAATTCTTTCAATGTGTTCGTTTATTAATTGTATTTGGGTACTAAAAGTTAACCATGTGCTTGGTGAAACTTTTTGTCCGAGTCCTCTAATGTTCCTCGAACAAGGTACGTACTCTATTGGGTACAGGGTGTTGGGAACTCGGCGGCAATTGGTTATGGATGGAGTCTGGATTTAATTCTGGCTGCCCAGCCTCAGTCCAAACTTCTAAGTGAAGCAGCTAGCTATGCAAAACCGGTCTCCTAGTTTTTTTATTTTCTCTGTCGTCTCTTTTCAATCATAAAATTAGTTTTTTAGGACTTCCTCGTACCGAAGAGAATTTGAATTTTGACATCTTCAATATTTCTTATTATCATCAATTCATATAATTATCTTCTTCTAAATAGACATTCAATTTAGAAATATTCATGATTGACATGTGTCAAATTTTATTTATGGTTGGCTATTAATCTAGTACACACCCTCGTCCTCTCACACCGGGTCTTCAGTAGAAGACTATATCTTTATTCTAACATCCATATTTTTAACATTACTAATAACATCATCTGTGGAGAGCTTTGCCATGTGCTAACAAGAAGAGTAGGTGCAGCATCCATACGTATGACTTGTTCTCCACTTGAGATGCCTCAGAAGATTCGCAAGCTCAGGACACATGTAGGGCTAAATCGGCTGAACATGGAAACCCTTTTCTCACTTTCCCAACTTAACAGGAGGGAATGAAGGATATCCTTCATCTTTCACTTTTGTTACCTTTTTGATAATTTATTCAATAAAAATAATCATAGTATGTATTTTGCTATAACTATGATTGTACATCTATAAGTATCTCTCTTAAAAAATTCTAAAATATGATAAAGTACTAATTAACATTCTGAAAAACATAAATGTACATGTACATCACTAATTTTTAAACTATTAATTGTGTCTTTTGAAAATAATGTACCTTGAGATTTTGTATAGATGGCAAACTTCTACGTATAATTTATTAGCAAAGTTGTAACTTGTTAATATCTAATGATTCTAAACACGTGCATTTGCACGTGCGCTTCGACCAGTATGTATAAATGGGAGACGAATCAAACACGTCACAAAACATCATTAAGTTGCATTAACCCCTTGATCGACCGTCAGGTCTCAATCGGAAATAAGATCCGGATTGAATGGGTTTGGACGGATGTGATTTTTCGCATACACTTTGATACGAATTTTATAAACCATCTATTTGCTAACTGAGGAGAATCAAATCGATATATATATATATATATATATATATATATATATATATATATATATATATATATATATATTACTATACTTCTAAATAATACACGACATGCTGGCCTGCATGGGCGGCGAATCCCATGTCAATTTTTACCTTGGAGAAAACCTGCGACGGCCGATGTCAATTAAAAAAAGGACTTTGTTTGGTCCGCGCTTTGAGTCCACGGCCACATGAAAGACCAAAGAAGGGAGTTATATATAATATTATTTGTTCTTATAAAATATTATATCTATCAGATATGCCATGGTATAAATATTTATACATCTCATTCCTGCCATCACTAGAGATGATTTAAAATAAATCATATTAAGAGGATATGCAAAGTTATAGAAATAAAAAATATGATATGATAATTTAAATTACGACCAAAATAAATTTATTAAGTTGCTCTTCTATCTCCTACTTATAAAAGCTTACCCCGGCTTCTTTCCCTCTCATCCAAAGCCAGAGGACGGCGATCTATCCACACCATGGCAAGTAACCCAACTTCATCTCCTGCTAGAAGGTCATCACTCTCTCTCTCTAGATATCTCTCTCTCACACACATAGTGACACACATACATGTACTTGTCTTTGTACAGGTTAGAAGGCAAAGTAGCCCTGATCACCGGCGGAGCCAACGGAATTGGCGCCGCCACCGCGCGGCTCTTCTGCCAGCACGGCGCCAAGGTGGTCATTGCCGACATCCAAGATGAGCCGGGCCTGTGTTTGTGCGAAGAGCTGGGCGGTCCCTCCTCCGCCACCTTCGTCCACTGCGACGTCACCAAGGAAGACGATGTCAGGAACGCCGTGGACGCCGCCGTCTACGCCTTCGGCCAGCTTGACGTCATGTTCAACAACGCCGGCAGGCTCGACGTCCCCAAGTCGGTCGTCGACGCAGACACAGCGGATTTCGACAAGGTCGTGGCCGTCAACCTGAGGGGCGCCTTCCTGGGGACCAAACACGCCGCCCGCGTCATGGTCCCCGCCCGCCGCGGCAGCATCATCTTCACGGCCAGCGTCGCGGCCGTGATGGGTGGCATCGGCCCGTACGCCTACACCGCCTCGAAGCACGGGATAGTGGGGATCATGAAGAACGCGGCCGTGGAGCTGGGCAAGTACGGGGTGCGGGCCAACTGCGTGTCCCCCTTCGGGGTGCCGACCGCGCTCTCCTTGGGGTACCTGGAGGTAAAGGACGAGGAGTTCGAGAGGACGATGTGCGAGGCCGCCACTCTGAAGGGGCGGGTGCTGAATGCGGAGGACATCGCCATGGCGGTGCTGTACCTGGCAAGCGACGAGTCCGGGTACGTGAGCGGGCAGAACCTGGCGGTGGACGGTGGCTTCACCATCGTGAATCCCTTGTTCACTGCCTTCCCCTAGCTAGTAGTAGTACAGCTTCATTGTTATCGTTAATAACGGCTGCCGGTGGTGGCGGCGGGGATGCTAGCAGAATTCCTGGCTCGCCCCCGGGCCGGCCTCCTTGGCGTTGGTCGCCTCCTTGTCGGAAGCTGCCCGTGTACGCCTCAGCCGCGTCAGGTCCCAAAAATGAAAGAATGGAAGATCTTCCAAGCAGGCACCTAACGCAAAATCCAAACGTTTCCAACCCTTCTAATGGTGTCGTATCCGTTAACGTTATCAAGATTAATGTGCTTGCGTTTTTCCATCTTATAATCTTCAGATATCTTTTAAAGGATTATAGAGACTAAAAAGTAAAAATTCCTAAAGAATATAAAGATTACAGGGGCTTATAGGAATACTTGAAGATTGTAAGGACTGAAAAGTAAAAATCCCTTCCTAATATTGATTATGATAAATATCTAAAACTAGGATACATTGACATGAAAATATAATTATATTAAATAATAATAAAGTATATTAATTTATTTATAAATATATAAAATTTAAATAAAAATTTAAACATAAATAATAAAATATGATATAAATGAAACGAAAGTCATAAATAATTGTTGACATATAAAAGAAATATGTATAGATAGGAATGTACCTTAGGTGGGTCAGCCTATGACCCAATCCAGCTTAGTCCAAGTTCATGAAATTTGTCTGACCCAACAAATCTAAATTGGGTTGCAATTTTAGCTAACCTGGGCGGGCCTGAATGCAGCTAGTCTACACCCAGCCCATCCTAAGCTGAGGCTCCACAGCATCTGAAGGAGGATTTGGTTCTATTCCCAAATGGGCAACAAGAAGAAATAATTAATTGAGATGTCTAAAAGAGTTAAAATAAAATGGTTAAAATTTGGTCATTGAAATTGTGTTTGTTGGGTACTTATTTAATATTAAGGCAATGATTTGATATTCCTTCATAAGGTAGAAGACAACATTTTAATTTAAAAATATAAGAAATAATCAAGTCCATCTAATTTAAACTTTGCAGCTAGTTGCAACAAGTATATTTCTTGTAAAAGGGTCGTTTAATGCGTTGTAAAATACTGTAAAGACATTTTCCTTATGTTTTGCCATATTCCAAATCCGTTGACTCCTAAATTCCTCCTTTTAGCAATCATTTGAAATGATGTACGACATCGTAAATAATCGTAAAATGGTATTCCTTTTTATGTTTGAATTTATGTATACATTACCTTTTTATATGTTTGCAGAGTCTTAAATTATCATATTGCAAAACTAATTGACCCCTAAACTCCTTTTAGTTAATTTTGATTTTCATTTTAAAACTGCTGTGAATCACAATTGGAGATTTTATAAAATTGATAGTTTTAAAATCAAGGATTTTATCTTCGTTAATTTTAAAATTGGTGATTTCAAAACTAAAATTTTATGGTATTTTATGACACATCAAACCAAATGTCCTTAGCAATTTTGGTATCGATTTTGATTTACATTGATTTTTAAAACCCGTGATTTCAAGTCTATACTTTTATTGTATTAAAAAATTGATAATTTTACAACTAAAATTTTACAACATTTTACAACATAGAAAACCATCTCTAAGTTACAGACTTGAAAAATATAACTATGCCCAAATCCCCTTTCTCCAGAAGAACCATAGAAGTGTCCGAATTAGAGCACAGAATAGGTGATCACAAAATAACAAAGGAAAACGGTATAGTGACATCATTTCATAACTGAAGAAGTTAGGCGTTTCCTACTAAACGTCAGTTGCAAAAGAAATCTATGCCAAAACATCTTTGACAAGAGCCACTCCATTTAAAAGCTTAATCGTCTACAGGAAAGCATCCAAAAGAAGATTATAAGAAGGATTTTTAGTGACTTAATTCCGAACATGTTATAATCTTTGATAAATGCCAATGGGTCTCAACTTGTGTATGAGAATACATGAAGAGAGAAGAGAAAAACACAAGGAGAGGAGATACTTTCTTTCTAATCCCTCTTTGACATGGATTTTGAAAAAAAATTAAGATCGAATTTAAGGAAGAAAGAATTACAAGTTTGAAAGAATAAAAAGGAGATTAAATGTCATTTCTTAAAAAAATTAAGGACATCAATGTAAAATTTCTTGCATTGCCCTAGTCGAATTGAAGGCCCATCCAAATGATAAAGGATTCTTATCATTTAAAATCAAAGCTTTAAATGAATCTCCTCGATGAGTAAATTATAATCATAACTCATAACTCTACAACATTTTCTAACCTTTCTTGTAAGTAATAAAGAGGTGGAGGTTTTATTCAATGCTCAAGTCAATGTAAATTTGGATAAATTTGTAATCGGATGGGACGGTTTTGGGCATGTCTCAAATTGTGATTTGACGAAATTTTTATTTTTATTTTTATTTTTTAAGATGAACCGTCGGATTTCCATTTACCAACAAACTAAAGTGGGGTGAGCTTGATCCTCCCTCCTTAGGTATATGTTTATGTTACATCATTTTTACTGTTTTAACTAATACAAAACATGCCGGCCAACATGGGCATGAAACCCATGTCAATTTTACCTTAAAAAAAAAGCTTATTTCAATCTCTCTTGGGAACTGTTTTGTTGCGATTACAGAGTGGCAACCACTAAAGCACCCCTAGCTAGTTTTTGGGGAACAAAATTCTTTATATATATATACTCATTAATAGATTATCATATTGGTATATATAAATTTCGTACTCATATCTTGTTATAAATACGCTTGGCAGTCTAAGGAAAAAAAAAAAAAGATAATAAATAGAGAACAAGAGAGAAGCCAATACATGTTTCAATCTGGATAATGTTACTTGTTGTACATAGGGATGCAAACATGTCGAATTTGGTACGGATCCAAAACAGATTTGTGACCGTATCTGTTATCTTACTGATTTAAAAAAGATTATCCGCTAATTATCTTATAAGATAGTAATCGGCTGGATAATCAGATCCTCACTATACCATGTGTATTAGATCATGAAAAAGTTGTATCCAATACGTCATGCATGTATCGGTTTGAAGGGCTGTCCATTAACTGACTTATAAACTAATGGTCGGTAGAATAATCAATTTGCGGGTTACCATTTGCATCCCTAATTGTACTCTCTTAAGTTACCTTTTTAAAATACTCTTCATCTTTCAACCATCCAATTATATTTAATGTAGCGAATTGGCGTTTGCATCCAAGCCTCAAGCTTTATATGCATGTTAGCAAGGGGCTCGTAAGCTAACAAGTGGTTGAATCATCAGATTATCAGTTCTCAAGCTATGGATGTTAGCAGATGATTGGACTGTTGGAAGGATTTCATTCAGAATCCATGATTGAGATGTGACAAATCTTATTTAAATAATAGCTATCAATTTAAAACACATCCTCCTCCCTTCATATCTAGCCTTACTGATCAGCCGTGACCAAATTTGAAAATAAAATGTTTTGACACTTTTTTAAATCCGATTATTCTAAATCCGAAGGAGTCCAGGGTTGTCAAGTAAGACTGTGACGGTTGCAAACACTGGTTTTTTCTCTCTTTAATTTTTGAGTTGTCTATGTTACATAGTATTTCGAATATTTTTTGTAAAAGTTTCTTTATAAGAGTCATGTTAGTTTTCTATTTTCAAAGTCCCTGTAAAATTTCATAAAGTTCTGATGCCATTTGATAGTAATTTGTTTTAAAAAAGTACTATTTTCTCCATCTTTTTTTTCTACAACGTTTTTGTTTTCTTCTGTTGACACCACTCAAATTTTATATTCTACTTTTACTTAATGTTTTAGGAGTAGTCTTAGTTCAGTAGATGATATGATTATGCTCGTTTATGAATACTTCTTTTGTGAGTTTGTAATAAGTCCGACTAATTTAATTGTTCTCTATCAAATCATTACGCTCCCTCTTCTTTCTTATCTGTTTTTCCTCTAAAAACTCAGTACTCTCAACTTTAAAATCTAAGATCTCCTTGTGAATTCATTCCATACTCACCACGTGAATTTAGTTTAAGTTAAATTGACGGTCGCACGAGTGTTTAACGGCGCACGCACGTGTGTAATTAATCAGGCCCCATCTGACCACACGTGTTCTGTTCTGTGAAGGCTCGTTGGGACTCTCACGTTCGAAACCTCCCCCCTCAATAGGATTTCAGATATTTTGTCCGGAATCCACCCGTGAGCACCAGTCGACTGCGTTACTTACAATGTTAGAAAGCAGACTGCAGGAGCTGGGCATGTGATCAGAAACCACATAGGCAAGATGCTGAAAGTGAGAAATTTACTTGCGTGTAAAAAGGCTGAAGAAGCTGAAATGGTGGCATCCTGGGGAGCACTGAAAGCGGCCATGAGAATCCAAAATAGCCATACACGCATTACAGGAGACTCCTTATCCTGCATAAACATGATCAACCACCAAACGGCTGTCAGCAGGAGCTGACTTGTGAGTTAGCCTTCTTCTAACAAAAAAAGAAAATAAAAGAAATAATAGAGATCCGATCGAAATGGACATTAGTGGAGCCTGTTAATCAATATTCATCACAATGATATGTATTTTAAAAATGATGTTAATGGAAAATATTGAATCGAACGAGTATTAATTTTCTAAATAGACATTTCATTTAGAATGTGTAATTGAGATGTGACAAATTTTATTTAAGCATCAGCTATCAATTTAAAACACATCCTCCTCCTTTCATATGCACCCTTGGGACCAGCCATGATCAAATTTGAAAATAAATATACCTCGACACTTTTTTAAGTTGATTATTCTAAATCTGAAAATCCCATTGTATGATGTCACATCTATTTACGAATTTGGATAACCTATGAAGAGTAACAGGAGTTGAGCCTCCACTAACCAATGGAAACCTTCTCTCATGCATTGTTGAAAATGGGGTTCACCTCTAAAAAGGTTCATCAAGTGAGATAGGCCCCATTTCCAACCTCCTTGGCTTATTTCTCCTTAATCTATGAAAAATGATGTAGTGTCGTCGCATAATACGTTTTACATCTGGAAACGAGTGTAGAGTCAGATGAAATGCCTTGCACATCCTTATTGTAACATCAGTTAGACAAACAAAAAGTATGTTAGGGGTTCATGAAAACTCTTTTTTCTTTGAGAAAAGAAATAGTTTTTCTTAGACTAAAAGACATTCTGAAGAAAATAATTTTTTTCCAATCAAGAGTTATTTTGGAAAAGTCAAATCTCTTGTCAGTTCATATTAAATCTCGTTAACTAATTGGGCCGGGCCCAATTAGAAGCCCAAGAGTGGGCAACGTGGCGGGGCTGGTAACTCCCATGTTGGAGGAGTTACCAAACGTGGGTGGCGTGTTTGGCACAGCTTTTGGGGAAGTGGCTTTGAAGAGGAGGGTTAGGGGTTTAGGAAAATAGGAGGAAAAAGTCTACTTGCTGGGAAAATTAGTTTTCTTAGGGTTAGGGGTTTTAGAAAGTAAGCGGTTAGGAAAAAAAAATTATTTCTTAGTTGGAAAAATTATCTCAAAAATTTTCCTCCCTCTAGACTTCGAAAAACGTTTTTTTAAAGAAAAATTTTAATTTTTTTCTCACTCTCTATAGCTCTCCATATCCAAGGAACAGTTGGAATTTAACATTAACTTATACAAATTTTGACTTTTCTTAATAATCCATAATTCGAAAAGATTTACATTTTCTAATAATGCTTTTTAATCTATGAAGAAACAATATCCTTTTCCTAGGAGTAATTTTTTTTCACAAAATCATAAGTATAGATTTAATGATATTCCTGTAGAGTACTCATCGATGGCTAAGCACGTGTTTGGCATAGCTTTTGGGTAGAGGTACAAACCAGTCGAGTTGAGCCGAGTTTTATTCTGTTCAAAATTAATTCAAATTGACTTTTTAATGAAAAACTCTTCTATTTTGGAAGAAGATTTTATTTTTGAAAAAACTCTTATTCTCGTCTCTCTGGCGAGGCCTTCTGCCATGGGAGCCATTTTGCGGTGAAAGACATTCTTCTCTTTGGGCAGACGGACGCGGCTCCAACCAGGGGCGGCCGTTTGACTCGATCTGGTGCAATCAGATCTCACCGATAGCCAACGTCCACTCTGAGATGAAGACCAAAAGGCTCCACAAACCACACGGGTTTGTTGCAAATAAAACAAATAGGTCATAGTTTTGCAGATTTATTTTTTAATTTATGCATTATTTTTATATTTTAAACTCTAAAAACTTCCTGCTTTCTTACCCATTTTTATATGTTTTTATAGAATATCATATCTATCAAATGTGATATTATAGTAGCATATATAAGGTACTTACACGTATCAAATATCGTCATTGCATGACAATTCAAAAATATTACACATATTAGGAGGATATAAAAGGTTGTGGACACAAAGTGTGGTACTTTTAAATTTAAGCTATAGATAGAAGAATAGTCTTACTTTTATAGAATAATTTCATATTAAATGCTCTTGTATTCTAAATTTTAAAAATACAATGTTTATTTGCGTATCTATATGTCCTCCTAATGAATGCACTTGTTCCATGGTGTATTTTGATATATATAAAAATTTCATATACACCACCAAAATGGCATATTTAATATATATATTATTTTGTAAAATATAATGTATAAGTAATCATGATATTTTTAAAATTTAGCTTATTACAAGAATGATCAATATGAAACTATCCCCATTGCTTTTCTCCAACTTATAAAACACAAGCAAAATACCCATGCGATGCATGGAGAACGGAAAACAATCATTAAAATTGATTCATTGGATTTATTTTTTAATTTAGTTAAAGTTGTAACTGGGACTTAAATTTTTTTTCATAATGAAATGATAATAATTGATAAGAAAAAGAGAATCATTCGTGAAGATAGAGTTTATATAATTTTATATATGTTTTAAAAGAATCAAATTTATATGTATATTATACATATATATATATATATATATGTTTATTTGAGGGAGTTGAAGAAATGTTTGTCATAGGTATAACATAGCAACTAAACAAATAATTGAATATTTTTTAGAGAAACAAAAGTACATAAATAGTTAAGTACATGAATCTTAATTAAAAGTATTTTTATTAATGTTAAATCTTATGTAAACTATTTAATTTAGAAAGCATATAAAAATTCATCTATATAAGATTTTACATAAAAGATTTTATTTAAAAAAAAACTTAAACAAAAAGGGCGAAATTTATGTATGTAGATATTAATGTAGCATTAGACATATCACATGTTGACTGCTCTCATATGTATTAATATCCTTTAACTTAAATCATTATTTAAATTAAAGGCATGCAATCCTGTCAAGAAGGGAGATAATTAGAAATGCATATAACTCCATCAAATAAAATTCAAACATAATGTGACATAAAAAATTTTAAGCAAATCGTTAAAATAAGATATCAATAAAATGTCAATATCTCTACATAATCTTCTGGAGCCATAATTAATATCATATATCATCACATTTTTCTGCAGCTTCTGTGTAGTCACGACATCCTGCAATGAAGTATAAGGTAAAATAATGAATATATTAAGTATACTAAAAGTAATTTTATTCATAAAATATCATGATGAATGTTAAATTACTTTTTTTGCCCTTTGACTTAATGTCTATTTCTTTGAGAAATGTTTCACTTTCTTCCTGCGCATCAAGTTCAATAGTGACAAACACGGGGATTTCATCATGTTCTGATTGCAAATGTAATAGAGACATCTTTGATATGACAAATATATATCTCTCTCCCAATCTTGAATCCATGTGGTTTTTCACAATTTTGAGTCTCGATCTTACACGTTAAATATTGTAATTACTGTGTACAATGCAAAAAAAAAAAAATCAAACTTAATTAAATATGTATGTTATAATTTGATGTTACATTTTTTTAAACTGTTGAATCGCTAAGCCTGGTAATAGTTTTACATCTTTGTCAAATAAAGTAAGATTTGCCTCACCAGTAAAATCTCACTCTGTACAATGTACCTACAATTAATATTAATAATAATTAATTATAGTAAATTTTTATAAATAATTTTAAATTTATGACAAATATACCTGCTCTCTATCAGAGGGTTAATAACATGACAATGAGAACAACTATTTCTCTCAATTTTTCGATGACATATTGTACATGTATCGTACCACATCAATCTGCTTAGATATATATCTCAAAATGTTGCAGAGATTCGATAATATAGTATTGGCTATATAATCATGTTAATACTACTCAAAAATTTAGATTGCATATATACTTAGAAAGGCATACTTAAATGCAAAAGAAATGTATTACTAATTTATAAGAAATTATTTATTTTCTTCATTTATAAGAGAACAACTTACATTTGAAAGAGATGGATCCAATCGTAACATTTGTTTGATAGTAACACATCTTACACGTGAAATTGCATCTGATGCCAAACCAAACTTTTTATACTTTTTTATAAATTTATAGGCATTGTTGTTCAAAGTAAACTTAATATGTAAATTTTTTTTAATAGTTATAAGTTAATGTAAAAAATAATTATGAGCTAAATATTTTTATTACTAAATTGACAAATTATTCTTCTCTTCTAAACATGGGTTAATCAACAATTTGTTGAATAAAATAGTTGAGACACCAACACCTAAAAAAAGATAATTGTTAACTCAATCCAATATTTAAAATAAAATATCATAACGTCAAATTTAATATCTCTGTATGTGGTCGCCTTCACACCAATTATCAAAAGTATTACTTTTGAAGTAACTAAGTGAGCAAGTTGTCCTCCTTCGGCCATGGCATGTTTTCTTCACAATGTCATAGTAATAGGACTTAAACTAAATTATTTAGATATTCTAATTAATTTCTAATAGATGATTTATGATATAATGATAAAATAAAATAAATTATTTTAAAATAATGGGTCATATTACTCTTTACACTAATAAAAACTTATATTACACTTTATATATGATGAATTTGACATCCACTTTCACATTTACTATAAAGTTCCATGTTACGATTTTTTTTTTTCTTTTTTGCTTAAAGTTTCCATAGTAGACATACTAATTGTAATTATCAATGTCCGGTCACATTCTAAACTTAAGCTTATATGTATATTTTATTTGTGATTATGGCTAGAGTTAATAAATGTACGTCGGTCATCTCTCCTCTAAAAAATATTATATGGCATACTTTTTAAATTTTTTTTGCCATGGACCACTCCTATATGAATTTGCATTTTAATTATAGGAACTTTTCATATTTGTTCAACGTACTATTATGTAGAAAATTGTGCTGCCGGTGTTTTTATTTATTTATTTTTGATATTTGTTTGGGTCGGCCCTATGATGCTCTACACGGTCGTACAATCCATTCTCGGATCGGAAGACCCAAAAAAACATGAAAAATCAAAATCTGATTCCAAAAAGATTTTCAATTTTTTATTTTTCATCTTTTTCTTTAGATCGTCTTATCCGAGATTGGACTATACAACTATGTAGGGGGGTTGGGCCTGACCCAAAAAAATTTCAAATAAAAAAATTTAAATAAAAACACTGGCAAGTTGAATTCATTATTATGGCCGGTACATCTATTAGCTATTAATATTTTAATTTTTTTGATAAATTTATTCATTCAAAATTAATATATGTCATCTAAGTAAAAATTTGGCGTGGGAATCTACCGTCTCCCACTTTATTTTTTTCCAACTTTACTTTAAGCAGCGGTATTAAGCATTAAAGAATTAGGTTATTATTATCCAAAGTTTTAAGGCCCGGTAATGTCTAATCTTTTTTATACAACAAATAATATCTTCTACATAGGAGGACCCACACAAATGTATCTATCACCACCTAATCCAAATTCTTCTCCATCCAAAAATTAGTTCCATATGATATGCGTGTAGAATCATGAATTTGTATCTCAATTATTACCTGTAAATAATTAAAATCAAAATTAAAATTAAAATAGTCTTCCAATTAGAGCAAAAATAAAATTAAAAAATATTTAGTTTCAGATATTGGAACTACTATTTTGATAACCTAACTCTCACTTCCTGTTACACTTAAACTAAATTTATAAGTAACACTTATAATATGGCTATATGTTTTCTTGAAAAATAACAATTGTAGATCACCTTAATTTCTTTATTTTTATTTTGGTAAAGTATTATTATATTCAATATCTCTATTCCAATTATAGTAAAACTAAAATTGAAAGTATAGTTTCATAATATTTTAATATCCAATTCTCATTTTCTATTATATACTTATTTAAATACTTAGTAAATAACAATTATGATATATTTATATATTTTTTAAAAATGATAATTATACATAATCTTGATTTTTTTACACTTTTTAAACCATTACTATTATCTTAATTTGACTTATTTTATTCTTTAAATTTTACTTTTTTAGTTTTAAATAAAATTTTTTTATTGAAATAACAAAATTCTAATTAACCAATCTTTTATTTATTTATTTTTCCTCTCCATTCATCGTATGGGACTTTTTCTTGTATAATATTACCTTTTATCAAAGCCATCCTCGTCAATGTTATAAGCATTTTCCGCAATTCACTTGCTATATGTGATATCAAAGCATCATATTTAGATCTCAAAGTTAGAAATTCAAAATGTGGTTAAGTAATAGATATTGATATCTGATTTTTATAAATCATTGACATTTTGAGATGTCGTCTCTATTTCTTGTATCACATAAAACATCTCAACCTTCTTTTGCGTACATTTTCTTATTTTTGCTTTCGTCCATCTGTGTCAGTTAATAAAATATTTAAGATAATAAATTTATATGAACATAAAATATCAAGAAGTTTTATATTAAACAAAATTGTAAAAGAAATATACATACAAATTATTAATGTTAAAAGTAATCAAGCAAAATGTAATATAATGACATTTTCTTATGTAATTTGAGTACATAAAGTAAGGAATATGACAGAGATAACTGAAGTCTTCGTTTATAAGAAAGATAAATGTAGTAAATTGATTGACTTAATAGTAAGATGACTATATATGTATAAAATATTATTTTTTACTATATAGAATGAAGTATAAGAGTTTCAAATAGAAGTTTGCAGCTTAGAGAGATGTAGATGTGAAGAGACTGATGAATTTTATGATAAAGATTACTTTGTAAATCATTACGTACAACTTTATATGGTGAATCTTTCTATTTGATATCACCTTTTTTAAGAAAAGAGATTAAATATTGAAATTTAACATGAATAAAGTAATGTCATAAGAAGTTAATAATGTCAATAATTAAGCATATCAATGAAAAGACACTTATAATGAGTGAACATATTAAACAAAACAAAATGTCAAGAATTAAATATTTGATTTAATAAAATAAATACATCAATTCTACGTTGAAATCATACTGTGGATCTATATAAGAAACAACTTTCCTTAATTTATCATAAACTAAGATCCTCAAATCATCCTTGGATGACACACGTGATACTGCTACATATAATTATCCATGACAAAAGACTGGCTTTGACAGGTATACACCAACATATCTCAATGTTTTGTCCTTGACTTCTATTGATAGTCATTGCAAATGCTAATTTACTGGAAACTGTCTTCGTTTGAATGTGAATGGAAATTTAGATTTTGTAGATGACATTGTAATTCTTGGAATCAAAACAATTTTTCTTATATTGGTTCCAACGATAACTCTTGCCTCAAGTATTTTGTTACCAATCTTGTGGAGAACTAATTAAGTACCATTACAAAGTTCAATAGATTGGTTTAAATTGCGGAGCAAAACAATTGGAGTTCTATTTTTTTAATTCTAGACGATGATTAGGTAAAACATTGAATTTCCAAGAATTCAAATATTCAGGTGGATTTGCAGAATCAGTGCCATCTTCTTTTCTTTCTGTAACAATTGAATCTGCACTTAATAAAACCCTAGTCTGTCCAGATATAAGTCTTAACATCAAGTGATTAACTTTATCAACATTCTCGTTAAGAGGGGCCAGTATGCTTCTTGACTGTAGACATGCCCAATCTTTATAGTTCTTTGAAAGGTCATAATAAACTTTGTCAATAAGATTGAATATAGAGACATTATCCTTTTCAATTAAATAGTTATCATGAATTGAAATCCAATCTACCTTCCTATTATCAGATAAGTCTCCGTCATCCAATTTTCCATCACCAACTTTAAGGATCTATTGTGAAAATGCTCGAATATTTTTACGTTCAGTGTTGTTAAGGTAATAAGCATGAAGCCGCACATTCTCATGCTCGTGAAAACATTTACAATATCTCCGAATTTTTGAACGTTGAAGTGAAGTTGTTATAATTTCTTCTCGCCCATCTTTTTTTACAACTAGAAGAATCTGTCTGAAATCACCTCCCAGTACAACAGTCTTGCTACCAAAGATCTTTTGTGATAATTGTCTATCTTTAAATTTCAGTAGGTCTTTGAAAGTACAATCTACTGCATCAAATGCATATCTATGCATCATTGGTACTTCATCCCAAATAACTAATTTTGCCTCTTGAGTAAGCTCTGATAAATTTGATTGCTAATTTATTGTGCAAGTTGATGTATCATGTAACTTCAATGGAATTTTAAATCTAGAATGTGATGTTCGACTATCAGGTAAAAGTAAAGATGCAATGCCTGATGAAGCAATAGATAATACTATATTTCTTTCACTTTTAATCTTTGCTATCAAAGATTTCCAAAGAAATGTTTTTCCAGTACCACCACTTATATTTACAAAGAATAAATCTCCTTTGTTATTTATCACAGAATAAAAGATTGCATCATATGCTTCTCTTTGTTCATCATTAAGTTGAAGATATAATCTATTAGATTCTTCTCTAGCTGATATAACATCATAGTTTAATTCATTACGTACTAATATGTTAGAAGATATATGTTAATCTGTAGGAGTTGGCATAGATGGAAAATCTTGCATTATAGGTGGAGAGTTTTAAAAGATAATGTGGAGAGTTTTAGAAGAATAAAAATTTGATTATAACGGATATAAGCTACTTATTTAAAAGTAAATTGATAGGTTTTAAAAAAAATATTATTTGGTCTTAACTGTGGATGACATATAGATATATATTTTTATTAAATGTTTATAATTTGAGAACATTGTATTAAAATTGAGAACAATCATATATCTGCATTTCAACATGATAATCAAATAATAACAAAATAATTTAAAGTTTTAAGCCTATGTATATTGAAAATGATGGTTACATACTTTAGGATTTTAAGGCATATATTTCAAAAGCATATCAATAAAATTGTATCCTAACATTTGTTATGCAACATAAGTTTAAATGGTGAATAATACAGAAGTTAAAGATCGTATAGCATAATATAGTTAATAATTAACATATTCAAAATAAGCGCAATGATAAAAAATTTAAAATCAAAATTAAGATAATGATAAAAACCTTTAAATGAAGTTCGTAAATAATAACTCAAGTTTTCTTTGCAGTAACTCTCTTACTCTTTTTTTCATCCACAAATGATTGTCGTTTATGACGCTGAAGTTAAAGGAGAACGAAATAGTGAGTGATGAGGAACAGAGGAAGATACAATTAAAATATATATCTCATTTATTATGTACAAATAAAATTTTTTTTATTGATGTTAAACATCTATTAATTTCTGATTCTTAAGAGAAAGTTTTAATATACATTTAAAAAGAGTTTGTAAATGGGTTTTATTCAAGAAAGACTTTTATCGTTAAAGAAATGCATACAATAGCAGCAGGCATGCATTGCGAACCAGGGTATAAGCAAAAATCAATTTTCTATTTATAAATTTAATTTTTAATGATAAAATACTAAATACATCTTTGCTATCGGAGCAAATATTAGAAACGGCTAGGAAGTCAAAAATTAACATGACAACATGAGAACGATGTGAGGTCTGTAAATTTTATTGAGAGTTAGATGGTCAATTTAATGTTAGATGTACGTATGATTATGTGGAAGAATAGCTTAGTAATAAAACTTTTTAGTGACCTAATAGTTGATAAAATGCACAAAGCTGATAATCGTACAAATGAAAAATATTAGAAACGGGTAGAAAGTGTAAAATTAACATGACAACAGGATAACGATGAGAGGTCTGTAGATTTTATTGAGAGTTAGATAGTTAATGGAATATTAGATGTATATATGATTATGTGAAAAAATAGTCAAGTAATAGGACTTTTCACTGACCCAAATAATTCATAAAATGCACAAAGCTGATAACGGTCGTACAGATTAAATAGCATTTTCCACCAACCATAGAAAGGAGACGGCATTCTTTACAATCAAAATAAAAATATTTTTTCATGGGCATGATTTAACTTCAGAAGTTGTAGTTGGCCATGTAGAGTGTGAGTTTTATTTTAATAGCTGAGCAATATGATTTTTCACTGATCCTAATAGTTGATAAAATGCACAAAGATGATAATGGTCGTACAAAATAGATAGAATTTTTCCACTGACTATGGAAGGGAGACGGAATTATTTACAATCAAAATAAAAATGTTTTTTTATGTGCTAAGTCTTAGACCTACTTAAAATATTAGAAACAGCTAGAAAGTCAAATATTAACATGACAACAGGATAACGGTGTCAGGTCTGTAAATTTATTGAGAGTTAGATGGTTAATGGAATATTAGATGTACGTATGAATATGAGAAAAAGGAGTCGAGTAATAGGTTTTTTCACTGACTCAAATAGTTCATAAAATGCACAAAGCTGATAATGGTCGTACAAAATAGATAAGTGTTACATACTAAGATTGGTATTGGAGTTATATTTTCCAAAATATTTTGATAAATAGAATAAGTACCTTACAATATAACAAAGTTGGTAGGATTTGGACACGGAATTATTTATGTTGATTTTCATTCTAAACATTTGTTTTGATCAATTGAATCAAGAATAGATAACTGTTACATACCAAGATTGGTACCAGAGTTTAATTTTCTAGAATGTTTTGATAAGTAGAATCAGTACCTTACAATATAACAAAGTTGGTAGGATTTGAAGACGGAATTATTTGCATTGATTTTTATTCTGAACATTTATTTTGATAAATTGAATCAGGAATAGATAATTGTTGCATACCAAGATTGGTACCGGAGCTTCATTTTCCAGAATGTTTTGATAAGTAGAATAAGTACCTTACAATATAACAAATTTGGTAGGATTTGGAGACGGAATTATTTACACTGATTTTCATTCTAAATATTTGTTTTGATAAATTGAATCAAGAATAGATAACTGTTAGATACCAAGATTGGTACCGGAGTTTCATTTTCCAGAATATTTTGATAAGTAGAATTAATACCTTACAATATAACAAAGTTGGTAGGATTTGGAGATGGAATTATTTACATTAATTTTCATTCTAAACATTTGTTTTGATAAATTGAATTAGGAATAGATAATTGTTACATACCAAGATTGGTACCAGAGCTTCATTTTCTAAAATGTTTTGATAAGTAGAATTAGTACCTTACAGTGTAACAAGGTTGGTAGGATTTGGAGGTTAAAATCTCAACGCATGTGTCAGCTAAGGAAGAGAGAGATAACCTATAGAGGATGGAGATAGAGATGGTGGGTTAGGTGTGGTAAATGAAGTGGGTGATATAGAGAGACAAAGTGAAAACTCCATTGAATTGTTAGGTGGCATAGTTTGGTAGAAGGGAAATCCGAGATTCGGGGATGGGAAATTTTCTTGGTAGTGAATGCTCTTATTTTTTCTATCACGTCTCAGGTTAATAATAAGTAATAGATATAATGGAAAAAAACATTTTAACACATTTGCTGGATAACTATTGAAAATTCATGCATTATAAGAATACCTATTTCTTGAATGCATGTGATAACAGTGAATGCTTCAAGACCCTCCTTAGCAACCAAACTCCGAATATGGGAAGTCCTAAAGCAAAAAAGTAGTAATGAATCGTTATAAACAGTTATAAGCATCATAAAATTAAATAAACAGTCTACATACATGATGGCGTCGATCATGACATTACATAGTATATTAAAAGATAAGAAGATTACCCATTTGTTGAATGTGATAACAGTGAATGCTTCACGACCGTCCTTAATTAACAAGCAAACTCCAGATATGGAAAGTACTAAACCAATGAATTAGTAAGAATCGATATAAACAGTTTTGAGCATCATAAAATTAAATGAACAGTCTACATACATGAACGGTGAGATGGCGCACGTCGATCATGATATTAGAAAGTATGTTAAAAAGAAAATGGACATGCGAGAAACTGTGAAGGCAAAAAAAAAATATACTAAAGGAATGTGGACATGCAAGTAGCTGTGAAGCAGCGTAGTTGTCTCCTTCCCTCCTATAAAAAAATTATACTGAAATGTAGATTTTGACATTTGAGGCCACTGTTATTCTCTCTTAAGGCATTTTAGTGGCAACCAATTAAGTGATCGACTCTAAGTTTATATATTTGTTGTTGAGAGCATGCATCGGAGAATCAATAATTGATCAAGTATTATTTTACATAAGGATAGAATCACAGTTTTTTTGCAATGTCTAAGAGATCAGGAGATTGATATTTGCAGTTTGCACAACTAAGTATGATTTGAACGTTACTTTTTACTAAGACTCAGAACAGGGGAAGCATGAGGACGTACCACGTTGGCTAGTTTACTCCCACGTTGGTTGGTTATATTACGTGAGAAACGGGAGGGGGATGATTACGTGACAAATAGGAGGGGGATTTGAGTTTTTAAATTTCAAATCACTCTAACTATATGTGGTTCTATTACGTGAGAAATGGAAGGGGAATTAGAGTTTTTAAAATTCAAAACTCTCATTCCATGCTTCCATTCAAAACATATATCGCCGTAGAGGCGATATATGGGAGACGAACCCATGCATCCATGCTTTAAAATGCAACATCGTGCAGACGTTCAATTCTCACTTAGAATATGATTTATGCATTAGAACAGTCTCACAGCGTGGATCGATACGTTCCATTCTCACTGAGAATTAAAATAGACGAACCCATGCATGCATTGATAGGATTTATGTATTAGAAGAAATATTAAGCGTCCCAGTTGCAGATTACCATGGTGACGCTCTCACAGCGTGGATACCTTCCATTCTCACTTAGAACTAAAATAGACGAACCCATGCATGCATTGAATAGGATTTATGTATTAGAACAAATGTTAAGCATCCCAGTTGCAGATTACCATGATGACGCTCTCACGGACGTAAGAATTGCACTGGTGATGCTCTTACTAATATAAGTCAAGATTAAAATTATAAAAGGAGAAGAACATGGGAGAAACAAAACGAACAGACCGGCTGCAAGTTTTGACAGCAAAGAGATATGAGAATAACGACTTAAAAATAAAGGATGTGACAAAAAAGATTAAGAATTGTAAGCCTGGTGATGTACCGGATTTGTAAGGAAAGAATATATATTAAAAAGAGAGACTGTTGAGAGTGCAATATTTCTTCTTTGTGAAGCCGACTATGTCTGTCCAGTGCAGAATAGATGTTACAGATAGGTGTAAATCAAAATAGATGTTAGAGAAATAACCTAATTTAAGATTAAAAATATAAAAGGAGAAGAAGATGGGAGAAAGAAAACGGATAGACCAGCTGCAAGCTTTGACAGCAAAGTGACATGAGAATAACGACCTAAAAAATAAAGGAGCTTGGAGATAAGCATATATCTACAATTTAATTAGGTGTAAGGTACGTACACAAACTGGACGTAAGAGTTGTTTAAGCCTTGTGCAATATTATTACGTGTAGATATGTCAGCTAACATTGTTAAAAGGAATATTTATAATTACACAAAAGATGCATACACAATCCATTGAGAACCAAGGGCTGCAGCAGCAAGAGACGATTCGATGGAAGATAAGAAGGTGTGAGCAGTGTGCAACAACGTCTAGTATAAAGAATAAAACATTCTTTTTTGTCCTCCTCCAGAAGGGATTTTTACAATATACGAATAAAAATTCAAATTTTCAATCACTTACCACATATGCGAAGCCTGGGGTGTGGACGAAGTAAAAAGATGAGGTGAAGTCCGTCACTTTGTCATTTGTCATGTAAATAAATAAATATAAATTTAATATATCTTTTTTAAATATTTTAAAATTGAACCTAAAAAATCATTTATTAGTGTAAATCACATTAAAAATTTACATGTAAGTAACGAAATCAAATCCATTTGGACATCGGTATATTACAGTCAGCATGCCTGTTGCGAAGATTTTGTCTCACATTGTTTTGTTTGTCGGTTTTGGATTTTTCCTTTCCTTTGTCTCGTCTATTTTAAGATCAGATTGTACGAGTCGGGAGTCGGGTTGGATCCATAAAGAGATTTGAAAAAAGATTCAAAATTTATTTTAGTTTAACTTGGGTGCACCTCTAGAAGTCATAATTGTTGCCGGCAGAAAAAAAATTTCAAATACCAAAACTTTATGACAGAAAGGAGAAACAGAAAAATGATAAATGTAGATTACATGATAGGATAACCACGTTCATAGATGGAGAGAGTGAGAGCCAATAGCTATGTACGTCCCGGTGGGAGACCTGAATGGGGAGATTAGTTACGGAGGGAGTCCACGTGCAGAGAGAGAGTAGTTACTGGGTTTAAAACTGTTAAACACAGCGGATGAACGGGAGAGAGTGAAAAGGTATCTTCTAAAATAGGAGTGAATTTTTCTGGTTCGTTGTGATGTGTCCCGCTTTTTGTGCCACGTCTTAGCACGTTAGAAGAGAGGAGAGAGGCATGTAGAGAGAATATGGGAGAGGGAGCAGAAGTAGGAATCCGGAGTGCGAGTTTTCTCTCTCCTCTCCAATTAATAATAGTTGGTAGATACGTTGGGTTCTCCTCCTCACACCCAAACTCCAGAAGTCGGCGACCTATTCACGCCATGGCAAGTACTCCAAGTTCTTCAGCTTCTGCAAGAAGGTCAGCTCTCTCTCTCTCTCTCTCTCTCTCTCTCTCTCAATTTATTTATCTATAATCTCTGTACAGGTTAGAGGGCAAAGTTGCCCTGATCACCGGCGGAGCCAACGGCATTGGCGCCGCCACCGCGCGGCTCTTCTACCAGCACGGCGCCAGGGTCGTCATCGCCGACATCCACGACGAGCCGGGTCACTCCCTATGCAAAGAGCTAGGCGGCCCATCCTCCGCCACCTTCGTCCACTGCGACGTCACCAAGGAGGACGACGTCAGGGACGCCGTGGACGCCGCCGTCTCCACCTTCGGCAAGCTGGACGTCATGTTCATCAACGCCGGCAGACTCGACATCCCCAAGCCACTCGTCGACTCCGACGCGGCAGACTTCGACAAGGTCGTGGCCGTCAACCTGAGGGGGGCCTTCCTGGGGGCCAAGCACGCGGCCCGCGTCATGGTTCCCGCCCGCCGCGGCAGCATCATCTTCACGGCCAGCGTCGCGGCCGTGATGGGCGGCATCGGCACGTACGCCTACACGGCCTCCAAGCACGGGATGGTAGGGATCATGAAGAACGCTGCCGTGGAGCTGGGCAAGTACCGGGTGCGGGCCAACTGCGTGTCCCCCCACGGGGTGGCGACCGAGCTTGCCATGGGCTTCAAGGAGGTGGGGAACGATGAGTTTGAGAGGAAGGTTGGCGAGGCAGCCACCCTCAAGGGGCGAGTGCTGAAGGCGGAGGACATTGCCATGGCGGCGCTGTACCTGGCGAGCGACGAGTCTGGGTACGTGAGTGGGCACAACCTGGTGGTGGACGGGGGCTTCTCCATCGTGAACCCCTCACTCTCCGCCCTCCCCTAGCTGCTAGCAGAGCTTTGTTGTTGTCGTCAATAATGGCCGGTGGTTGTGGGGGCGATGCTCGTAGCGGCGTCCATGGCGGCCGCGTCCACGTCTCTGTTAATTGTAGGTGTAATAAGTGTTTCTCTTAATTTGTACCTGCTTTTATAATGTCTTTTAAGCATATGGCACTTATTGTTAAAGAACGCATATCGTCTACCCGCCCGTATGTTTATAAAATCCGTCCTCCTCTCCTCCTTTTTATTGACCGGTTCCTCTCCAAAAGAAAATGCAGACTATTTGTACGCATTATTAAGACGTGCACGATATTATAAGATATTATTAAATATAATTTTTATCTCAAAAATATATTATTTAATAATATTTTATGATAAGTGTGCAAACAAAATGAAACTTAATGAAAAATAATCAAATATGAGCATCCTTTTGGCGTTGAAAGATATAAGAATAAAATATTTGTTCGATTGTATTTTTTGAACATTAAAAGGTTACTACCATTAATTAACTGAATACGGTACAGAGCCAGTAAGGAGAATTAGAGAAGCAGATACAACAGTCGGGGAAGAGATAACAAGCAGGACACACGGGGAGAGCCAAACGGCGGGCAGTGCCGAAATGACCATTACAACTCCTAAGAGGGAAAAAAACCAGTGGGTAAAACGTGCCACAAGCTATACCGATGGTCGTCGGAGAAGATCTTGAGACGCCGGAGCTTGTGAAGGAAACGGATGCCAGCTTCAACGGAAGGATCGGCATAGGATGCCGTAACGAGCTGCAACAACTTCACACAGATACGGGAGGAGCGCATGATCTCGGACACCACCATCCAACTCCTCAACCCCAAAACGGGCACGAAGCCAACCAAGCTGCTCCACTACGCCTAGATCCGATCACCACTGAAACCCACATATGTGATATGCCAACTCCAAAACGGGCACAGATCCTGCAACTCCCACGGCGATGATACCGGAGAGGAGGCAGGAGCAGGACTCCCCTCTCTCCCCCAACACCTTAAATGTCTTTTCAATCGTAAAGGTACAACTTTAGGCATCTGTGCGTTTATGGCTATGTTAAAGTGACTATTTATAGGGCTTCATTCTAGAATCAATACTCCGTGTTCCTTAGGATAGTCTTCAATTACAAAATATTATTTTCATCCCCAAGTTTCATTGTTTATCTTCAGTTTTAGCTCTAGAAGAAGAGTAATATTTGCTTGAATGTCATGCATTGTAATCCAACTTAGATTGTAATACATGACAGCAACCGTCTGACTCATATTCGTCTAAATTTAGGAGGCCCGGTTGTTGACGTTTTTTATTTTTTTTGTTTTATGTTCGGATTTTTAAAATTTTTTTGGAGCATCTGATCAAAAATCCGCAAGTACATCTGGGTTGCTCACGTCGACGCTGATTCAACTGTATATTTTTTTTTAAAAAAAAAGACACAAATCTCGATTTACGTGTAAAATATTTTTTTTTGAAAAAAAATATACAGTCGAATCGAGACCAATCCGAACAACTCAGATGTACCGTCAGATTTTTGATCGGATACTCCAAAAAATTCTGTAAAGCAACCGTCTGATTTAAATCGGATCGGACGACTGTTGTGCCATGCATTGTAACAAATATTACTCCTAGAAAAAAAAACCTCTCAATGAACTTTACTATCTTTGTGAAGACCTATCAATTTGCTTGAAAAGGTTGAGATAATATTAGACTGGACGAGAGGATAGAACCTCCGCCATCAAATGGGGAGAGAAAAGGGGTCTATTTAAGTGGGATGCAGAGGACATAAGGGATGCAGAGGAAAAGAGAGAGAATGAAGGACAATTTGTGCTTTATGATATACATGGATGAGTTGGAGCAACAAATCATGCATATTAGATCTCCTCCGAGGGAGGTCAACAGTGAGCCATGGGAGTCTAGACACTAAAATTAAATGACAGCATGTATATCGCCAAATCTGTCACGTGGATTAGGCTTTGATATCAGCTAGAGCAACCAAACATCAACATCTATCAAAACACCTCTTGCAAAATGATACTAATATTTAAACATGCAAACAATATTAAGATTGACATGGATTTTTTTTTGTTTTTTTTTGAACCCAGGAGCTTAACTAAGATCCTGGGCTGGCCTTTGGGATTTTATTTCATCAAAGTTAAGGTTACACGAAGGGACATATCACTTTACTCCTGGATGTGTACATCAAAAAAGCAAAGTCCCCCTGAAAAACAAAACCCTTCAAGCACGAATATGAGGAAGGCCACTTTTATCCGAAGTGAGCTCCCTTTTTACACTAGCAGGCAAGGAAGAGGGAGATTGACATGGATTAACTAGTCATAACAAAAGAAAGTAACTGTCTTTTTAATTCCTATGTCTACTTTGTGTCTATGCTAGCGCTGTGTTATAAACCGTTTTCCTCGTAAAACAGCCCTGGAGTTGGGGATGTCACGGTTGGAAAGGACTATATATTTTGAAAATATGCGGATAGTGAGCTATCTATTTTTATATCTACAAAGTAGACTTTACATCTGTTAGATATCCTATAACCATCAGAAAAATAATGTATTTGAAATTGCTTTTTAATATCCGAATAAAAGCAGCTATCAGTATATTATCAGATAGTTAACGGTCAAAATGAGAAGCTGCAAAGTCAAACTTTATTTATTTAAAAAACTATAAATACAAAAAACAACTATTCCATAAAAGAAGCAAACCACTCGAATTGAAGTTCTCTTATCAATAACATAATATAAAAATAACAGTACAACTAAATCACACTAAAGTGAACCTCTCACTTGAAAGAATATCCTTAAAAGATAAATAAAATAAGAAAAATGAGAAGATGTATAATAATATTATATTCACATATTATAGTGAATAGTATTTTGAAAAACAAGATTATTCATTTCCGCATCCATTAAGAAAAGAAGTCAAAAAACTCATATTGCTTTTGTATATGTTAAATAATCAGGGATAAAAAGACTGTTTATAAACCATATATTAAATTAGCGAATAGTGCGAATAATTAGATTATCAGTTATCATTGAAACCCCTACTTAGAGTCATCAAAAAAACTTCTTCTAACTTCTCATTCTGCTGGGGAAAACTTCTCTTCTAGACTCGATCCACGGGGTTTAAATGACTGTGGGTTGTGAGCTCATAAGTCATACCAATCGTCTAGAAGAAGTCTGTTCTAATCAAGTGTCATCCATCTAATGTGTAAGGAACAATGAGGACTATAATATTGTGATGTCTAGTGATGAAGATCTTTTAATATTAGACAAGGAGACTAAAATTCTATGTTGGGTAGTTCAATAGATCAAATATATCATAAAATTCTGCCCGAACAAAAAAATGAATTTATGAATGCCTAGGGACAATTATGTAAGTCCTATTATGCAATATATGAGTTATAACTATAAAGTAGAATGTATAATATTATGAGTCGTAGAACTCTCTCTCTCTCTCTTTGTAATAAAGTTTTAGAACAACATTTTTTTATACCTTGAGATATTAATTTTATAATTATAGATATTGAAAGCATCTTTTACATGGTAAAATTTGAAGAAGTAGCTTTTTTATGATATTTTCCGATAGTAGTACCCCTTAGTAATAGTAAAAGTTTTAAGTCTCTTTTGGATATTCAATAACGAGGTTTTGAGGGATCGATGTTAATGGTCCATGCTTGGACGAGCCCCGGCTCAACACTTCTCAGGCGGCCCAGGGCCTGGTAACCAACAGCACACTCGAGGCCATGGCTCGGAATAGGATGGGCTAGGGGATACGCCTGGAGAACCTGACCCAGCCCGAGAGAAGGGGTCACATGAATTTAACTTGATGCACCTCGGGGTGCAGCATTTTTTTTTTAATTTTTTTAACTTAATGCTAATCGGCTCTACATGTTCTTATAGATCAATCTCTAATCAAACAATATGAAATAATTTAAAAAATCAAAAATCAAGTCTTAATGAATAGTAAAAAATATTCTTAATGTGCCAAGTTTGATAATATTTTTTTATTTTTAAATATCCAATCAGAGATTAGCGTATTCAAACATGTGGGACATATTTGAGACGACTTTTAAAAACTTCGACAAAAAAAAAAACTGCACTGTCGAGCAACATTGCTTTGCGGTGCAGCAAGTTAAAGGGAAAATTACTAAAACGGGCAAGGAAACTATCAAAATATCTAATATGGGCATTATAAGTTTAAAATAAATAAAAATGAGCACTCCTTTCAAAATTCATATCTAAATGGGACATAGCTCATGTTTTTTCTAACATATTGCCTAAAATTCCCTCAATTGTTTTACAAATAGATTGTTCTAATCAAGACCTACATAGTACGCTTTTATATTTTTGCCCATAAAATATTCAAATGAGAGCTTTATTTTTATATAATTACAAAAAAGGACCTAATACTAAAATATTAAGAAAACTCATTTGTTCAAAATTTAAAAGGGGATCCTAAAATTTTATAATTAATAAACGAACGAATATGTAAAATAATAGATAATAGCACTTTTAAATTTTACTCATAAGAATAAACATATGTAACGTAAGTTAATCATACTAGTTGATGCTGCCGGGCCACATGGGCGGTGCTGAGCCGGTCGGCAGAGAGGTTGGTCAAAGCAGGGTCTGGTCTAGGAGAGGCGAGAATCGGGCTATCGGAGAAGTCAGCCGTAAACGACCAGCCGAGAAGAAGGGCCGCAAACTACTACACTGAAGAGACACGACGTTGAAGGGGGCCCAGGTGGAGTTCCTGGGTAGGCCCCTCCGTTGCTCAAGTTAGAAAAAGACAAGGAGAATGAAACAAAAAGGAGGGAGAGAGAGAGAGAGAGTATAATGTGGCCTTTTTGGACACACCTCGTATGGTGCTGGTTCCCCACCTCTTTGTAGAAAGGGGATAGTTGGAGAGTAAATGTTGTGGCCGGTACGGGACTAAATGGCCGGGGGATAGAACTTGGTCGACCCTCAAAGGATCCAGGCTACCTAGGAGTGGGGTAGATCCTCATCACTAGCCCCATACTCCCGAGCTAGCCGAGGTGCGACAACTCAGGAGTGGACTATCGCCAATTCGGGATGGGTTGGCTGGGATAGTTCCTAGACATGCACATTGTGTACTCATCGACCAAGGAACTTGGAGCGTCACCCGAGTGATCTGGGGTTGATTCCCGGGATCTTAAGGGAGCCAGGCCGTACCTTCTATCTGCGGTAGCCTCCAAGTCGCCCAACCATGACCAGGACACGGCTGAACGTGTTGGTATGCAAGCGTCCTGAGTCTGGGATAGGGCACTCGATAGGAGAACTTCATTTTTAGAAAGTCCTTGTCGGACTCGTACCAGGTGAGTCATCGATAGGTAATCTAAGCGCCCCGTCCAACACTGTTCGTCGTAGATTCATCATCAGAATGGAGTTTGTGCCGAACAGCTGAGTCCCCCAGAAGCTTGCAAGTCACATACGTGCCGTGCCGGCCCATAGAGCCAAGCTGAGTCGAGCCATCTCTAGCTTACCTTAACTGAAGCCAAGTGAGGGCACGTCGGTTGAGTTTCTTTGGTGCAGGAGATGAATTGTCAAGAAGGTGCTTTCGAAATTTGAAATGCCAGCCTGAATTTGAATAGCCCGTACATCGAGCAAGGGAGTAGAAATCTGAGCCACGCATCACAATCCCGTGGCCACCGCTCGAGAGGGCGCTTCAATCCAAGCCGTCAGTCACGAACCACTTCTGCCATAAGGGCCCCCTATAAATAGGATTGTTCCCCTCAATAGTATCTTTGGCTTAATCGAGAGAGTGAGCAAGTGCTAAGGGAAGAGGGGCACCGGCATTGTCTTGTCGAAAAGGCCGAGCACATCTTGTCAAGGAGCCGTGGACGTCTCGTCAGGAGCAAGTGGGAACCACTCTAGTCTGAGGGTAAGCCGTCGACTTGTGCCTGACTCGAGTAGCTCATCATGATCTTCCTTCGGCTTTGAAACATCCTTCCCCTTGTTCGGTGAGTTCTCAGACTCCGTCGCACCTTCTTCCACTTGCTTTTTCGTCAATTTATTCACATCCACCATGGCCGAAGAGGCTCTCCCTTTTGCCTCCATCGAGTAGTCCAAATAGGAGCAGGATGAGCACGTTGAATCAGAAAGGCAGACAGTCGAGCTAGTGTCATAGGTCCCATCTGCTCTTTCTACCTTGGTAATCTCTGAGTACTGGAACCATTTCGATGACTGTGGGTCAAATTATGGAAGCCCCGTATGATTGAGGTGACTCCTTCCATCAGGGGTACTTCAAAATGTTTGAGCATCCTGGCCATATTCCAGCTTCCACTTCATCCTTTCATCATTCATCTTCTGACCTTCACGGCCTTGCCCCTTATCAATTTCATACAAATTCCTGGTGGACCATCTCTGCCTTCCTTGTCTTTTGTAGCCGGCTAGGCATCGCCTATCCTTGAGAATTTTCCATTACATCTTTAAAATAAAACTATTAGGGAAGCCTTCATGGTTCTCTTTCTCTGCTTGTTCCAAACGCAATGTTTTTCTTAATAATCCCTCCTCTATTCACTGCTGGAAGGAGGACTTCGTTTTCGTGGGTCTCCTTGAGGGGGACGAGGGTGTTTGGTCGTTCCCTACCGCATGGCTGAGGCTGATCCTCGACATGATGAAGGCGCCCACCCTCAGCAGCAGGGAAGCAGAGATCATAATAAGGATGTTTGATGAAGGCCCATTACCTATGCAGGGACTCAGCCGAGTTGATCTGCCATGAGATATGGCCGAGTAAGAGGGACAAGTTACACCATCTCACTGCTATCGACTAGCCCTTCATAAAGTTACTGCTATCGAGTAGCCCTTCATAAAGGCGGTCAACCCAGCTCGCCCACACCCAGTCCCGCTATGTCTAAATCTAGGTCCAGTTCTCTCGAGGCCGCAAAGGCAACGACGGTGGCGTCGCCAGATTCAGGTTCGCCAAAAGTGGTCGAGCTATTTGGGGACACCATATCACACCCTAGTCCCCGTGCGCCACAAGATCCATCGAAGCAGAACGTAAGTTGGCCTTTGATATTCGTACATTCTGACTAATTATGTTTGCTCATCTATTTTATTTTTTGCAACAATGGACCTCTCCCTCACCAGCCTCATCGGCAAGGTGGAATCCACTGCCCGGCTCCTGAGCGCTCAGGCCCCAAGTGCTTGCCCTCCCCCGCAGCTTAAATGCCCGCGTTGTTGGAAGGATGCACGGCGGCAGCAGCAATAGAGAAGTTCGGAAAGGAGTGGAGAAAGGCCATCATCGTCGCCCCGATCATGTGGTCCCAAAAGAAGGCGACCCGTGCGGACGGCCCCCGTTAGCGCTCTCTGTTGGGTTCTCGGCGTTTCTCCGGATCGCTCACGCAGCGGAAAATAAAATAAAATAAACGATCCATTCCTATTTCGAAAATACTAAAAACCAGATTATCAGATAATCGGTTCTTACCGTGTGCAGATTCGAATCCACAACCGATCGGTTCCATCAGTGTGACACCGCAAGCCGCGCAAGCGCCCGGACTCTAGCGGAGTCCACGCGATCCTCCTCGCTATGGATATCCTCACGTTCCTCGTTCTTCACAGCCCACAAAGCCTCCATCGTTCGCCGTAGCGATCGCCGCAACGCGCGGATGATTTCCCGTCGGACGAGAGTCGGAGAAGCGGCAGAGCATATCCGGGGATCCAGATTCGTCTGGGCCGCCAGAGAGAGAGAGAGAAAAAGAGGAGGGGGCAGCTAGGGTTAGCAGCAGCTTGGCCTGCTCAGCCTGTTCGCTATATTTTATACTAACTGCACGGTTTTTCATAAAAACTCCCAATTTATATAAAACACACTTATTTATCCATCGCCTTGAGAATCATGTGCGTGTGACCCTCTAGGCCCAAGTACCAGTCCAGTTAATGGCCCAACAAGCCCAGTGACTCCTCACTGGCTTTATTAATCAATTAATAACCCTTTATTAATTAATTAATCAATCGAATTGATGTCGCACATCGAATTCGACCGGACCTCCGATCACGTTGGGTGCCAAGCAACACCACGTGAACCCGGAAGGTATTGGGGTTAAGTAACCCACTCTTAGAACCTGTCCATCAAAAGTTGCCGCATGGATATAATCCTTCATTCGTACAATGCTCTCGAGTCGACTAAGGGTATAGTGTACTGTCAAACTCTAACCAGTCAACTCACTTAGATTGGATGCCGCTGATGAATATCGGAAAACTCCTTTCCCGATATTATCGTCCGCCCTAGCCAGGGACTTTCTTGCATCCTTCCTAGAGCATTCTCTCTCATCATACCGAGAGCGAATGATTCCTTATTGACACTCAATTCCCTTCGACGGTATTCCGCTGAACCCGATCCTTGGCTGTTCAGAATCTTGTGGTTAGAGATTCATAAACCAGGGTCAAAGTATAGACGTCTACCGACAAGGTGTCCTTGGTGTCTCAGGTCCGAGGACCATCCACGCGACTGCGACAATAGAATCAAGCTGGTTGACAGTGAGGTACAATACCATCCAGCGATTCAATCGGATCAATTCAGTGAACTCATTATCTAATGAGCACCTATAGATTCACCTTAGTGTCTCCACACAAGTGACTATGAGATCAATCACCCTCATCTTATGAGCGGGAGTAATCTGTACTAGTCTATCCGGATATCCGATGTCCTCGGATATCTTCTGACTAGGAACTATTAAGAATATATGTGTTTAAGTGATCAGTCTCACTAGTACGATCTCATCATAATCTGATCATTATCGCACATATTCACGGACTTCATTATGAGACGATAATAACGAATTATACATAATGAATATAATGCCATTCTATATTAATAAATGAACGAGATTACAAAGTTATATTGGCTTGTAGTCCACCTAAGACTAACACTCTCCTCATCGAATCTAAAGGGACTCGAGTAGTCCCCAGTCAACGGCGATGGGGACGTCTGGCTAGTTCCCGTTTGGCCGAGAACCCCATGGCCATATGGTCGGGGAGTACGCCCACAAGTAGTGGGCACCAGACCTCGTGGGGATCTTCTGCGATTCCTCGTTGGAGGAGCCAACAACTTACGTCAGATTGGCGTAGGAGATAACTCTCCTGATGGTTCGGGATGAGTTGCGAATGGTCCCCACCACTGGCCTACCCGGCCAATGCATCTACCATACAGTCATGGTAAGCCCCCTTTTTGTAGCGTTGTTTTCTCACCTTTTGCTTTGCCATCTAACTTTGTACTTTGCCCTCACCGACCGCTTCGCTCAAATCGAGGAGCAACTTCAGGATGTCGATAGGGCTATCGATCACCTTGCTTCGGCCAAGGTGGATTTCATCTGTTGTGACCTAGAGGACAAGATCGACACCCTCTTGGGCATCAACGCTAAGATGGAGGTCGAGCTGAAGAACCATGCCGATTTGCAGAACGCGACTGAGGAGGCTCGACAGGCGGCCAAATCGGCGAAGGAGAAGGCAGAGAAGGAGGTGGCGGAACTTCGTGCAGCCCTCCAAAGGGAGTCTGAGGGCCTCTCCAAGTCCAAGAGGTTGGCCGAGGAGGACCAAAAGAAATTGGAAGATGCCCTACCTATCGAGAAGGAACAGTCCGAGAGGAAGATCACCAAGGCTCGCAAGGGGGCGGCTAAGGTGGTGTAGTGCTTCAAGGCGGGACCCGAGTACACCAACACATTTTTGGAATAGGGGCCCAGTCGGCGATGATGCTCTTCAACTTGGGCCTAGCCATGGCCCAGAGAGCATGTCCTTGAGGGGACTTCATTGGCATTGCCCTCCCGATGGTGTGACCGCCATTGAGCTTTCCACTTGGTGGGAGTCCTTGAAGGCTGAAAGGCATGAGGGGTCTCTAGAGGAGCCGGTAGCTATCGTAAATGTTGCCGAGGGTAGCTCCCTGGGTACTTCGCTTATGCTTGGTGCCTCCTTCTATGATCTAGATGAGGAGGCAGGCCACGATGAAGGCGCGGGTGCGGCCGAGGAATAAATCTCTTCTTTCTCTTTTTTTTGTCAACCTAGTCAGCCTTATAATCTTTAGGCTGAGGTCCCTTCTCAGAAATGATAATAGAATTTTTGCCAGAAAAATGTCTACCTAACTGCCTATCTTTCCAACTTTTTCATCTCATATTTTTTATTGATGTTCTTGGACAATATGTTGCATGTGGACTTAGGATCAGACTTAGGACTCTTGAACCAATGCCTCAAAGGAGGTCGAGAAAAGACTCTCGTCAACACCCTGGTAGGCCAGCATGTGGGTGGTACCTGGTGGGTAGGGCATGCCGAGAACCTTTTACCTTCGACCGACATGTGGTGGAAGGACAACACTGAGTGCGTCGAGAACTTTTGTGGTTGATATCCTCGAAGGCTGAGTAAGAGGCCTAGAGGAATCATCCACCCGCTATTGTAGGCGAGAGGTCTTGGAGGACGGGAGCTCCTTTTGCCTCCATGCAGAAGGCCTCAGCGGAGCACCGAGCCTCTACCTCCGGCACTGCTAGGGGGTCGGGCTTAATCGGCTCAGTTGCCAATAGGCTTCCTCCCCAAGTCGAAAGTCTAGCCTCAACCTTAGTTGCCATTAGGGGGGTCAACTATGGGCTATTGTTGCCTATGTAGTTCACCATAGCCAAACCCCTGATCAATGCCTCGAGAGTCGTTGCCCATAGACTGGGCATTGTCGGCTCCCGACTTTCAAATTGACCAAAGATAGGTGACTCAGAAGTAATCCTTTGTATCTTCAAATTCTGGCTATCCTTAACTGACCGAAAGGGTTGCTTGTGAATCGAGATCCTCAGGGCCCCCCGACTCTTGAGTCGCACCACTAGTGGATGTCTCAGGAGTCACATATTCACACTCATAATGTTCTCATCGCATGGGACGAGTTATCCTGTCTCTCGTGTCGAGCTGGTCTTGGACTTAGGTGCCGGTGGGCTAGCCGCATGGTCGTAGCGTGCTCGGTGTTAAGCTACCTAATCTTTATGTCAAGTCGTCTCAGGCTTAGGAGCCAACGAGCTGTTAGTTTTAGGTGGCCTACAAGCCAATCTGACTATGTAAATCTCGTTCATTTATTAATAAAATGGCATAACATTCATTATATGTAAATCGCATTAATTATTGTTTCATAATGAAGTCCGTGAATATGTGCTATAGTGATCAGATTATGATGAGATCATACTAATGAGACTGATCACTTAAACACACATATTCTTAATCGTTCATAGTCGGAGGATATCTGAGAAGGACATCGAATATCCGGTTAGACTAGTACAGATTACTCTTGCTCATATGATGAGGGTGACTGATCTCATAAGTCACTTGTGTGGAGACACTAAGGCGAATCTGTAGGTGCTCATTGGAGAATGAGTTCACTGAACTGATCCAACTAAATCGCTGGATGGTATTGTACCTCACTGTCAACCAGCTTGATTCTATTGTCGCAGTTGCGTGGATGGTCTTCGGACCTGAGACACCAAGGACACCTTGTCGGTGGACTTCTGTGCTTTGTCCTTGGTTTACGAATCTCTAGCCACGGGATTCTAATACGCCAAGGATTGGGTACAGCGGAATACCGTCGAAGGGAATTGTGTGTCAATAAGGAATCATTCGCTCTCGGTACTTAAAGAGAGAATGCTCTAGGAAAGATGCGCGGAAGTCCCTGGCCAGGGCGGACAATAATATCGGGAAAGGAGTTTTCCGATATTCATCAGCGGCATCCAATCCAAGTGAGTCGACCGGTTAGGGTTTGACAGCTCGCCATGCCCTGAGTTCACTCGAGAGCATTGTACGAATGAAGGATTATATCCACGCAGTAACTGTCAGCGGAAAGGTTCTAAGAGTGGGTTACTTAACTCCAATACCTTCCGGGTTCACGCGGTGTTGCTTGGCACTCAACGTGATCGGAGGTCCGGTCGAATTCGATGTGCGACATCAATTCGATTGATTAATTAATTAATAAAGGGTTATTAATTGATTAATAAAGCCAGTGAGGAGTCACTGGGCTTGTTGGGCCATTAACTGGACTGGTACTTGGGCCTAGAGGGTCACACGCACATGATTCTCAAGGCGATGGATAAATAAGTGGGTTTTATACAAACCGGGGGTTTTTATTAAAAATCGCGCGGTTAGTATAAAACATAGCGAACGGGCTGAGCAGGCCAAGCTGCTGCTAACCCTAGCCGCCCCTCCTCAGTTTCTCTCTCTCTCTGGCGTCCAGACAGATCCAGATCTGCTCTGCCGCTTCTCCGAATCCCGTTCGACAGGAAATCGTCCGCGCGCTGCGGCGATCGTTGCGGCGACCGGCGGAGGCTTCGTGGGCTGCGAAGAACGAGGAACGTGAGGATATCTGTCGCGAGGAGAATCGTGTGGACTTCGCTAGAGGCCGGGCACTTGCACGGCTTGCGGTGTCGCACCGACGGAACCGAACGATTGCGGATTCGAATCCGCATACGGTGAGAACCGATAATCCGATTATCGTGTTTTTTGATTTTTCGAAACGGGAAAACGGATCGCTGTTTTATTTTATTTTCCGCTGCGTGAGCGATCCGGAGAAACCCGAGAAATCCCAACAGTGGTATCAGAGCCAGGTTCCACTGTTTCTCGTCCCGTTTCGATCTCCGATTTAATATTTCCCTGAATTTATTCCATGCATGTATTCTGTTAATAAATGAATCCTAGTTCATACGATGAACTAAAATAATATGATTATTTTAATTCTATTATTTTCAGAATTTTATTTGGGCATTTTCGTATTCTTTGTCGGACGAAGAACGACGGGTCTTTAGCGGCCTTGTTCGTGCAATCTCAAGTATTGGGGATGTAAATCGGACCTTAGAACCTCCTGGAGAAAGTCTCCAGTCCTCGTTGGGCTCCTCGCCGGTGCCAGAGAGACTGGAGGAAGGCAGCACCCTTCTCTTCTTCATCATCCTCTTCGGTTTTCTTGTGAAAAACCAGATTTTTTGGGGCTCCAAATGGGGCTTCTTATGCCTCAACCGGTGCCCTTGTCGTCGCCGGCGGCAAGGGGTCACCGGGCCGGAGCCTGCGGCGCCGGGGGGGGGCCGGCCGGGCGGCGCCGCCGTCGGGCTGGGGCCGGGGGGTTTCCTTGCTGCGGCTAGGGTTTTCTGCCCTAGCCGCAGGAAGGGGATGAACCCCTTGGCCTCGGGCAGGGCCTGAGCCAAGGGGCTGGCCCGCGCCGGCCCGGGCCTGAACCGGGAGCCCATATGATGGGCGCCCGGGTTCGAGCCCTGGCCGAGCCCTAGCTCAACCATTGAGCTGGATTAAACCCCTTTTTCAATTATTTAATCCCTTGCCCATTTAATAATTAAATTTAATTTTAATTTTAAAAGTCCAAAATTGTTTTGAGAATTAGTTATTATTCAATTTTAATTAGTTGAAATGAATGATTTAGAATCATTTAATTAACAATTAGTTATTAGCTAATTATGGTTAATTATTAAATTAAGTGTTAATTTAATAGTTAACCTCAACTAACTAATTTAAGAGTTTAAATTAGAGGTTAATGTTTATTAATCTAAATGTTAGATTAATAATTCTACTAATTGTTAATTAATTTGTAAGTTAATTATTAATTTAAATGTTAAATCAATAATTAACTTGGATGACTAATTTAAGTTTTAAATTAGTAGTCCTTAACTAATTATTGTTAGTCATTAATTTAATAGTTAAATTAATGATAACTTTAATTATCTAATCTAAGAGTTAGATTAATTAATTATTAATTAGTTAGTGTTAATTATTAGTTTAAGAGTTAAATTAACAATTAACATTAATTGACTAATCTAAGTGTTAGATTAGTAGTTAATAATTAATTATAGTTGATTATTAATTTAAATGTTAAATTATTAATTAACTTTGTTGGATTAATCTAAGAGTTAGATTAGTCATTAATAGTCTAATTGTTAGATTATTAATGGAGTTTAATCTAAGTGTTAGATTATTAGAAGTGTTCTAAATTGCATGGAATAATATGGAATTATTAATTCGGAGAGTGTGCGCATGTGATATGTATTTAATGCTTTTAAATTTTGATTTAATTGCATGTTAAGTTAATAAAATGAGTTTTCGAAATTCAAATGCCAATTTTGATTGGATCCCAGCTTTTTGAAAGCCAAAGTTATCTATTTTTGAAAATTCTTTTATTTTAGCCATGTGATGTGTTGAATCATGTGTGGGATGTTTAAAACACACCGTGGTCATGAATATGCACTTAATTTATTATTCATGTGATGAATGGATTGTGTGGATCATGGATGTATGATTGTTTATTAATTGTTAATAAATAGAAGTCTACGTACCTCTCTCTCTCATACTCCGATGTATTTCTACCTCCCTCTCTCTTGTACTCGCCATAAGGCTCTCTTTTAATTACATGTAATTCTAGAATTAATGTAATATGATCAAGGCAACTGAGGAAGGAGCGAGGACGATCTGCAGCTGCAACCAGGAAGGCGAAAAGATGAAGATCATTTGCCTATATGTTTGCAGGTTTACCTAATGTAATGTTATGTTAGATTGTGTGTGCGTTTGACTGTTGGCTCCAGTCAAACCCACTGTGCTATCCATGACCACACTAGACATGTATGTGATGCATTGTTTTTCTTTTGATTATGAATCAAAGCAGGTTATAGTATTTAGTAAATATATACGATGTATTTATATACTATCACCTAGGAGAGACCAAGATAAAAGTTATCTAAATACCCTCAGATAAACTCTAAGCCGTAACGCGAGTAGTTGAGAACTTACCACGTGGTCCACCATCGTTATAGTCATAGGATTCGAATCACTTTAGGCAGGTTTGTTGTGCTATCCACAAGGCCTGTTTAATTGGGAGGAGAAACTGTGGCTATGACATTAGATACCTATATGATCGGGGTAGAGGAACTATGTAGCTTTGTTGTGCTATCCACAAGGGCTGCATGCAAATCTATGCTCGTCGCGTAATGATGGTTAGCTTAGACCAGAATTAGTGGTTTGTTGTGCTATCCACAAGGCCATTAAATCTCTGGGGACCAAAGCTATGATCAGATATTGCAAGGAGTTGCAAGTCCCATGAGTTGGGTGCTCTTTGATTGTATTACAGTTTGTTGTACTATCCATAAGGCTGTAGTGCAAGTCATTGAGATTCTGATCCCCACTAGGAGACTGTCGACGTCTCCCGTTCTGTATAACTGAAGGTTATACAGTCCGTCGAAAATTAGTGAGAGTTAAACTTGAACAAAAGACCATGTCTTGTTTTAAATTTTAATAATTGAACATCTGCTAAATAGATTTTACTTATCTCTTGTAGGGAATTATGTCGTCGAATAACCCACTCCGTGGCATACTTGATGCCCTTTTGACTTACCTGATCTACTCAGATTGGTTCAGAAACCTGAAGAATGTCTTCAGATCTGAGCACATTGACTTTGTCCCTGGAGTTGATCCTCCTGCTGAATCGGCATTGGATGCCCCTAAAGCAGAGATGATAGCTAACGATAAAAGATCGAAGGAGAAAGGCAAAAGAGTAGTGAAGGGTGACTGCTTCTACTATAAGCAGTATGGTCACTGGAAAAGGAACTGCAAGGAGTTCCTTCATGATAAAGCTCATGGAAGAGTGAAGCTGTCTGAAGCTTCAGATATCTATATGATAGATATCAACTTGTCAGTTAGAGATTCCACATCTTGGGTATTAGATACCGGATGTGCTTCTTATATCTGCCATGATGTGCAGATGTTGACAAGCGCAAGCTGAGACAAGGTGAGGTGGAATTGAGGTTAGGAAACGGCGCAAAAGTTGCGGCAATTGCTGTTGGGACAGCAAACCTCAGGCTTCCATCGAGAGACACCTTACTTTTAGAGGATTGTTATTATGTTCCTAGCATAATAGAGAACATCATATCAGTATCTTGTTTGGACAAGATAGGATATAGGTTGACTATTGAGAATAGAAGTTGTTCGATTTATTATGGTAATAAAACAATAGCTTCAGCATCTTTAGTCAATGGTCTATATCTATTAGATGTTTCTTATTACAATCTTCAAATTGATAAAGCTCTTTAGAAGAGCAAGAATTGTGTGAACCAAGCCTACATGTGGCATTGTAGACTTAGGCACATTGGCGAAAGCAGGTTGTAAAAGTTGCACAAGCATGGTTACTTAACAGTATTCGATTATGAATCATTTACAACATGCGAATCCTGCCTTATGGGAAAGATGGCAAAATCTCCATTTACTGAACATGGAGAACGTGCCAAGGACATTATAGAACTAATACATTCGGATGTATGTGGTCCTATGTCCACCTAAGCCAAAGGTGGCTTTTCTTACTTCATCACGTTCATCGATGACTTCTCAAGATTCGGCTATGTGTACTTAATGAAGTACAAGTCGGAAGCATTTGAGAAGTTCAAGGAGTTCAAGAATGAGGTAGAGAAGCAGTTAGGAAAGAGTATTAAAGCTCTTCGATCAGATCGAGGAGGAGAATACTTGAGTACTAATTTCACACAATTCTTAAAGGATAATGGTATCCTTTCTCAGCTAACCCCTCCATATACACCACAGATGAATGGTGTATCAGAAAGAAGGAATTGCACCTTGTTGGACATGATGCGATCCATGATGAGCTTTTCAGGATTACCAGTGTCCCTCTCGGGGTATGCTCTAGAGTCAGCAGCATACCTACTGAACAGAATACCCAGCAAGTCTGTGGCCTCTACTCTATATGAGATATGGAAAGGCAGGAAACCAGAATTTAAACATGTTAAAGTATGGGGTTGTCCTGCTCATGTAAAGAGGCATGATCCAGACAAGTTGGAAGCACGAACTGATAAATGCAAGTTTGTGGGATATCCAAAGGAACCTTTGAATACTATTTTTTCCATCCTGGTGAACAAAAGGTGTTTGTCGTCAGGAAAGTTGTCTTCCTAGAAGAGGAATATCTTCTCCAGGAGGACAGTAGGAGTAAAATACTACTAGAAGAGATTCCAGATCCCCAAACAACTACATTATCATCAGATGAGATATCAGTTCCTGAATCTGTTCAGGTACACACAGATGAGCCTCGTAGATCTGGTAGAGTACCTAGACTACCCGAACGATATGTGGGACATATTGCTGAAGGTGAGTCTAAGGTAGAATATAATGAGGATGATGATCCTAAAACCTACTAGGAGGCCATAGAAGGCCCAGAAGCCGGGAAATGGCGAGAAGCCATGAACTCAGAAATTCAGTCCATGTACACCAACCAAGTTTGGAACTTGGAGGACTTGCCCGAGGGTATTGTACCCATCGGTTGCAAGTGGATCTTTAAGAGAAAGATTGGTGCTGATGGACAGATCGACACTTATAAGGCAAGGTTGATGGCAAAGGGATATCGTCAAAGGCAATGAATTGACTATGACGAGACTTTCTCACCAGTTGCCATGATAAAGTCGATCAGAGTTCTACTCGCCATTGCTGCACATTTCGATTATGAAATCTGGCAGATGGATGTGAAGACTGCCTTCCTCAATGGTAACCTTGAGGAGGAAGTGTATATGATATAACCAGAAGGTTTCACATCCAAAGAATCTCCATATAAAGTGTGCTAGCTTCAGAGGTCCATTTATGGACTGAAGCAGGGTTCTCGGAGCTGGAACATAAGATTTGACGAGGCTATCAAGTCTTATGACTTCATTAAGAATGAAGATGAGTCTTGTGTGTACAAGAAGACCAGTGGGAGTGCAGTCACTTTTCTAGTTTTTTACGTAGATGACATATTACTCATTGGGAATGATGTAGCTATGATGTCATTAGTAAAGATCTGGCTGTCGAAAAACTTCTCCATGGAGGATTTGGGAGAAGCATCCTATGTATTGGGAATACGGATCTATAGAGATAGATCAAAGAGGATGCTTGGAATAACCCAATCCTTGTACATAGATACCATAGTCAAAAGGTTTGGTATGGAAAATTCCAAGAGAGGTCTCATACCGATGAGACATAGAATTAGTCTCTCAAAGGAGCAGTCTCCTAAGACTCCTGATGAGAGGGCATTCATGGATAGAATATCCTATGCCTTTGCCATAGGATCTATCATGTATGCCATGCTATGTAGACGGCCTGATGTTGCATTTGCTCTAAGTGTTACGAGCAGATTTCAAGTTGATCCAGGCGAAGAGCACTGGAAGGCAGTGAAATGTATCCTTAAGTACTTGAGTAGAACTAAGGATATGTTTCAGTGATGACACTTTCTACATGTTTACTCGAGATCTGCCACCATCTGATGAAAGGACTATTAACTATGGCATTATGATGCCTTGAGATTGGAATAGAGGAACGGTGTAGCTATCCTCGCGTTTACCCCGGAGCTGCATTCTTACTATACTCTGTCGCGTATTGATGGTAAAGCTTAGACCAGGTATAATGGTCTACTGTGTTTACCCGGGACCATTAAAGACCTGGGATCCGAAATAAGATCGGATATTGTAAGGAGTTGCAATTACCATGAGATGGTTGCTCTAAGATAATGGTATGATACTATGTGTTTACCCGAGGTCATACTGTGATTCTTGGAGATTCTGATCCTCACTAGGAGACCGTCGGAGTCTTCCGTTCTGTATACTTGAAGGTTATACAGTCCGTCGAAAAATAGTGGAAAATAATTCAAGATAAAAGACCATAATTGAATTATCAGAACTATATGCTTAAATCACATTGTTTCCTTCGATCACTAAAATGTCGTCTATTCGAAATTTTGGCATGTTAGATGCCAATACTTCTCATAGTCAGACTGACTAGAAAACTCTGAAGAATGTCTTCAGGGCCAAGTGAAAGTCACTATCCTAATCAGATATCATGAATCCTCTTACTTGGATAGACCAAGATGAAGAGATACTCATGGTATGCCTTATTGAAAGGCAATGATTGTCATGAAATCTCTTATTTGGATAGACCAAGATGAAGAGATATTTATGATATGCCTTTGAGAAAGGCAAGTGGTAAGATTTTAAACGGTCGAACCCACACCTGAAAGGATAAAGAAAAGTTAGCTGAGATAGAGAAGTAGCAGTTCTCCCACTGCAACCAATATAAGGATATTGATAAAGGCAAAAAGAATATAGAACTTGAAAGAAGTTTCATATATTCTTATCATTGTCTTTTGCATATCTATTGGAGAATTAGCGTATCCAATATGAGATATTGGAAATGATTCTCAGAGCTGCAATAGTGTGCAGACTTAGACAAGCAAAAGGAAATCGAGAAAATGTAAGTGTTGAGTTAGACTCAACTATTGTTCATGATATTCATAGATTACTGTTAGACAGTAAATCTTTGTATATCTATAAGAGTCAAATATGAAACTGAATAACTGTTATTTAGTTGTATATCAAGAATAACATTGATTGAGAAAGAATAATAGTTGTTTGAATCAGTCAATGTACTACAAATTTTTGAAGTGACATTTCATGTGATGAATGTTCACTAGTCCCCTATAGAAATGAACTGTGTGAGTCCTGATTATCTATGGTATTGTACATAGGGTTGTACAATAAGAAATTATTGATGCTGATGCATATTGATGTAAACAGCTCAAACGCCAAAGATAATTACTACTATTGACTTACCTTATAATTCACTCTTGGAATGATTCGACTGCATGTACTTACTGAAGTACAAGATAAATATATCTGAGAGATTAAGGTATAAGATCAATATGAAGTATTAGAATTTTTGATTTGATCAAGAAAACTGATACTTTAGTATATGATTCACATAAATCACAAAGAGGATAATTGTATCCTTACACGATTAATCCTCATTATGCATCATAGCAATATGATAGAATGAGGGATTGCACCTTATTAAGATATGGTACAATACATAATAAGATTTGCTTAATTCTTGTCCTTTTGAACAATAGTATGAACATTAGATGTCCATATTTTAAAGATGGTTCCAAATTAGTCAGTGTGTGTCCATATAAAATATGGAAACCAAATAATTCATATGAGATGTGAATTATGAACAAACCTGATTTAAAAGTCAGGTATTATCGCGATGTGAATTTGTAAATGTCTAAAGAGTTTGGACATTATAGTTATTGGCCAGACGATAATGAAATAATTGTCGTCCTGAAAGTTGTCTTCTGTGAAGAGGAATATGTCCTCAAAGAAGACAGTGGGAGCTGATAAAATTAGAATATGTTCTAGATTCACAAGTTAACATAAGATTATTAGATAATCTTTAGTTGTTTGGAACCACTCATGACACATATCAGAGAGCTTCATTGATTTTTGGTATTCTCTCAGTGACTAAAAGGATATGTTTGACATATCTGATTTAGCAAGATGAGAGGAGCTCAAAATAGATTATGATCTAAAATCTATGATAATGATGCTCTCTGTCATTACAACTTTGAGATTGATAAGTTTATTAGAGTTCCACTTGTCAATACTGCCTATCATGAGATGATGACAATTGGATATTAAAAGCGTCCACTCAATGTGATTGAGGTAAAGATGTATATGATACACCTTTAAAGCTTTTAAAATGTCTAGGAAGCAAGTTATGATTTCAAAGATCATTTTGAATCAAACTGAAGCTTTCTAAGTTGTAATAAAAGTTTTGACTTAAATGGTCAAATATTATGTGATCATTAAGAATGATTACGGATTGTGTGTGTTCAAAGAGGACAGTGGGAGCACAGTCGTTTTAATAATGCTTTATGATGATAACATCAAAGTCATTAAGAATGACTTCAGGATGTTACTATTAGTGAAAGCATTGTTAACTATGTTTTCCTCCATAATAAGTTTAGTTATAATATCCCACGTATTGGAAATACGAATCTATTAAGATAGATTGGTGGGGATATTATATTGACCTGTATGTCAAGATGTTTGACATAAATTTCATAACAAATCTCAATTGTTGAGATATATAATTTATTCTTTTAAAGAAAAGGTTCCTTAAATGATACAAGAGTGAAATGCATCATTAAGCGCTTGAGAAGTGTTAAGGGTGTATTCACGTATATAGAGAGGATGATTTGAAACTATGAGGTCACACTGACTCAAATTTCAAGTCAAATAATGGATTCAACCTTCTAGTAAAAAGGAATGGATTAGAATGGTTCCAATCCAGAACTCGATATTAAGGTGACGACATAGACAAGTGATACTGTTATTGGAACAGTATGGATGAAAAGGTTCATCCCTGAACTAGAAATAGTTCTAAAAGGGTCTCTGATACCATCCTATCGTTGTAGGACAATAGTGGGAGCAATAGATTATGTGATCGAGCCATGGTCTCTTCAGAAGTTGCAGAACATTCTGAGGTTCTTTCACAGGTTCAGAGACAAAGGATTAAATAGGAAATAACACAATGGAAATATTCCATCTATAGATAATTTAGCAGATCCCTGACCAAGTCTTAGTCACAGACTTTCTGTAAGCATCACCTAGATTTGATGGAGATCAAATGCGAAAGTGATTGGCTTGAGTCCAAGTGGGAGATTGATGGATATAGGTGTCCTCTAAGCCAATCATAAGGCACCTATTTCAATCTGGTTCACTAATAAATGGCATTAAATTCATTATGTAGATTGGCATATTTATAATTGCGCATAATGAAGTCCATGAATATGTGCAATAGTCATCAGATTATGATGAGATCATAATAATGAGACTGATGACTTATAAACACATATTCTCAATTGTTCCTAGTCGTAGGATGTTTGAGAAGGACATCAAACATCCGGTTAGACTAGTACAGGTTATTCCAGCTCATATGATGAGGGTGACTGATCTCGTTAGTTACTAGTGTGGAGACACAATGGTAAACCTGTTGGTGCTCATTGGGGAATGAGTTCACTGAACTGATCCGACATGAATCGCCGAATGGTAATTTACCTGACTGTCAATCGGCTTGATTCATCGTCACAGTAGCATGGTTGATCCTTGGACTTGAGACACCAAAGACACCTTGTCGGTGGACTTCTGGACTTTGACCTTGACCTACGAATCCCTATCCACGGGATCTCAAATAGTCAAGGATCGGGTCCAGCGGAAGACCTTCGAAGGTGATTGTGTGTTCAATAAAGGATCGTTCGCTCTCAGGTAACTGGAGAGAGAATGCTCTAGAGTAGATCCGCAGGAGTCTTTGGCCAGAGTAGAAACAATATCAGAAAAGTGGTTTTCGGATATTGTAAAGCGGAGTCTGATTCAAGTGAGTTGACCATCTAGGGTTTGACAGTTGACCATACCCTAGGTTAACTCGAGAGCATTGTGCGAACGAAGGATTATAGCCACGTGGTAACTGTGGACGGACAGGTTCCATGAGTGGGTTGCTGAACCCCATTACCTTCCGGGATCATACGGTGTTGCTTGGCACCCAACTTGATCAGAAGTCCGACCGAATTTACATGCGATGATAATTCGGTTGAGTAATTAGTTAATATATAGATATTAATTAATTACAATAAGTCAATAACTAGTTATTGGACTTAACGGGCTGAAAACCGGACTGGTAAATGGGCCTAGAGGGTTACACGCAATAAGATTCTCAGTCAGTGGTACATAAGTGGGATTTATATTAACTCAGGGACTTTTGTGAAAAGTCGCGCCGACTTAATATATATACACGCTGTTGAGAAACCCTGGGCCAAGCTCCAGGATTTCCCTTGCTGGCCGTCATCCCCCCTTTCTCTCTCCTCCTCTGGGCGTCCAGTTCGGCGCGCCAGAACAGCTTTCGTCTCTGCCGCGTGTGATTCCCGAAAGTCGGGAATTCCCGTCGGCGGGATTTACGCAATCGTTGCGGCGACGGATCTTCAGCGAACAAGCTGAAACGGACGAGGGATCGAGGACGAACCACCGCGGAGGATCGCGTGGATACCGCTGGTGGCCGGACGCTTGTGCGGCTTGCGAAATCGCCTCGACGGAACCGAGACGGAAGCGGATTCGAATCCGCGCACGGTAATCAGATTACTTCTCGTAGTTTTCGATTTTTGTTCTTCGTTTATTTTTCTTCTTCGTTTCCGCTGCGTTCTTCGCGTCCCGCTCGGATCCCAACACGGATCTGTCCCATTTCGGTCGTTAAAATAAAACTGGTGTAAATCGATTTACCTTGTGCGGATTCGAATCCGCGTCCGTTTTCCGGTTCCGTCGGAGCGATGCCGGAGCGATGCCGCAAGTCGCACAGATGCCCGACCTCTAGCGGTATCTACGCGGTTCTCCTCGCGATGGATCGTCCTCGCTTCCTCGCTCGCTGCGGTATTCGAAGATCCCGTCTGACTGTGCGTAATCCCCCGCGACATGCGGATTCGGAATCTCCGTCGAACAGAAGGTGGAGCAGTTGGGAACCGCACGCCCAGAAGAGAGAGAAAGTGGGGAAGAACGAATGACGGCTAGGTTAGGATTGCTGGCCCCAGACGTAGAATCCGTTCTTTTATAAGAAGTCAGTTTGCGGTTTTTCATAAAAACCCAGACTTATCCGAAATCCTGTCGGATTATCCATCGACTTGAAAACCATTTGCGTGTGACCCTCTAGGCCCAAATACCAGTCCAGTTAATAGCCCATTAAGTCCAGTAACCCTTTACTGACCCACTGAATTAATTAATATCCTTATATTTAATTAATCAGCCGAATTTAATGTGCCACATTAAATTCGGATGGACTGCCGATCACGTTGGATGCCAAGCAACATCGCGTGATCCTGGATGGCACTGGGGTTATCACAACCCTCTATTGGAACCTTTCTGTCATCGGTTAGCGCGCGGATATAATCCTTCATCCGTGCAATGTTCCCGAATCGACCTAGGGCATGGTTTACTGTTAAACCCTATTTGGTCGATTCACTTGAATCAGATGCCGCTAATCTGAATCCGATAACTCCTTATAGATTACAGAGTCCGCCCTGGCCAGGGACTTTAAGCGCATCATTCCCGGAACATTTTCTCTCAAACTACCGAGAGCGGATGATCCCATATTGAACACACACAATTACCTTCGAGGGCATTTCCCTGAACCCGATCGCTTGACTTATTGATAACCCATGGTTAGGGATTCGTTCGTCAAGGTCAAAGCTCAGAAACCTACCAACAAGATATCTTTGGAGTCTCAGGTCCAAGGATCATCCACACAACCGTGACAAATGAATCAAGCTGGTTAACAGTGAGGTGATTACCATCCAGCGATTCATGGTCGGATCAGTTCAGTGAACTCATTCACCAATGAGCACCTATAGGTTCAACATAGTGTCTCCACACAAGTGACTTATGGGATCAATCACCCTCATCATATGAGCTGAAGTAACCTATACTAGTCTATCCGGATGTTCGATGTCCTATCTCAAACATCCTATGACTAGGAACAAGTAAGAACATGTATTTATAAGTCTTCGGTCCCGTAATTATGATCTCATCATAATCTGAAGACTATTGCACATGTTCATGGACTTCATCGTGATACGATAAACACAGATCGAATTAATTACACACAATGAATTATTGCCATTTATTAATAATCTGAATAAGTATACAGTATCGGATTGGCTTTAAGACCATCTAATACTAACAATCTCCCACTTGGACTAAAGCCAATCACTTTTATACAGAATACCCATATTCTCTAAGTAACGCTCAAAAACATTTTGAGACAAAGGCTTTGTAAGTGGATCTGCTATGTTGTCGGCTGAGGGAACTCTTTCCACCACGACATCTCCGCGAGCTATAATCTCTCTGATCAGATGAAAGCGTCGCAGAATGTGCTTCGACTTCTGATGAGACCTCGGCTCTTTTGCTTGAGCAATCGCCCCATTGTTGTCACACAGCAGTGGGACGGGACCAGATATGCTTTTCACCATACCAAGATCGCCGATGAATTTCTTCATCCATACAGCTTCCTTGGCGGCTTCAGCAGCAGCAATATACTCGGCTTTCGTTGTCGAATCAGCAGTGATTTCCTGCTTGGAACTTTTCCAGCTCACTGCTCCCCCGTTGAGTGTGAAAACAAAACCTGATGTTGACTTGCTGTCCTCAAGATCAGATTGAAAACTCGAGTAAGTGTATCCTTGCAGTTTTAAGTCTCCTCCTCCATAGACTAGAAATAGATCCTTAATCTTTCTCAAGTACTTAAGGATGCATTTCACAGCCTTCCAGTGTTCATCACCTGGATTTGCCTGATGCCTGCTCGTAACACTTAGAGCATATGCTACATCAGGTCTGGTACATAGCATGGCATACATGATGGACCCTATGACAGAAGCATAGAGGACTTTATCCATCACTGTCCTCTCTTCAGGTATCTTGGGAGACTAACCTTTAGAGAGTGAAATTCCATGTCTCATCGGTATGAGACCTCTCTTGGAATTTTCCATGCCAAACCTTTTGACAATGGTTTCTATGTACATGGATTGGGTTAAGGCCAACATCTTCTTTGATTTATCTTTATAGATCCGTATTCCTAATACGTAAGATGCTTCTCTCAAATCCTTCATGGAGAAGTTCTTTAACAGCCATATCTTTACTGATGACATCATTCCTACATCATTCCCAATGAGTAGGATGTCGTCAACGTAAAGAACCAGAAATGTGATTGCGCTCCCACTGTTTTTCTTGTATACACAGGGCTCATCTTCATTCTTAATGAAGCCATAAGATTTGATCGCCTCATCAAATCTTATGTTCTAGCTCCGGGAAGCTTGCTTCAGTCCATAAATGGACCTCTGCAACTTGCATACCATGTCTGGAGATTCTGCGACTTGAAAAGCGTCTAGGAGCACTGACGCGTTTCAAACCGCATCAATACACCCAGACGCCTTTCAGTCTTCATATTTTCTCTGCTGTCTGCATCTGTTTCTGCGAAAAAATTAAGGTTCTATTTTGAATAGCGTTGACTACCATCGACGCTATTCAGACAGTTTCTTAGTTATTTTCCAGTTCTCAGATTTTTGTGGCTTGAGTGCTAGCTATCCATTATTATTAAGTATTAGAGGCCATCCAGGCCGTAGGACATACGCATTGAGGCGAATACCCTCATTTTCTTAGGAACACACTACTTGACGTCAGCAACTCTCTCTGATTGGGTTGGTCCCTTGATCAGACTAGAGAAGTTGACGTTAAGACTTCCATAAGTCCCCAAAATCAAGGTACTCCTCCTTGATCATCGGGCTGGTTGTACCAGTTGAAGTCCCGGTTAGATTCCATAAAGCGTTGTGAGAAAAAGCCATAGAGAATAACGGTGGATATTGAACTGAAACTAGGATCCTTTCCCTGAGCGAATTTGTGGTTTAATCCAAATAACTCAACAAGGAATCTCAAAATCACGTTAAGCATCCACTTGATTGATTAATCTCTGTGCAACTTGTTTGTCAAATCTTTGAAAAAAAGAATCTAATATCATGCTGTTGCGATCAGGCAGGGACTTGAGTATGGCTCAAGACGCCATCATTAACTACGAGGGAGATGCTAATGCCCCTCGCGATTTGGATTACAACTATGAGAACGGGAGAGATGCTGATGCCTCCCGTAATTCTGTTCCCATTCCCTATCGACAAGATGGGAATGTCCGGACACCTCTCTTTCATCCCCATGATCGATATCCTAATCTTCCCCCGCATGAATATGCGATTCCTAATCCCAATCTTGAGGGGGACATGAATCAGAATGATCCCTCATCCTCTGATCCTGTGGATCTCGTCAACGCTTTGGGAGTTCTTGCCTCCCGTCTGGACCCTTAGCAGTTCGAAGCGATCCAATCTATTCTGAAGGGGAAGGCACCCGTGCAGCCTGCTGAGCCGAACCCTGTGGCTCCCCCTGTTGTTACTCAACAACCTCCTCTTCATCCTCCTTACATCCATCAGGCCATGGAAGGCCTCCATGTCACTTCTAGGCCAGCTGGGCCGCAACTTTCATCCCCTAGGCAACTGGCTAGACCGCAAACGCCTGCTTATCAAAGTGCCCTCGAGCATGGCGGAAGCTCTGCCGGACCTCCCCTTTATTGTCCCCCCTGTCCAACGTACTCGAGGCAGCAGGCCTATCAAGTACCTCCACCTCCTCCTCCTCCCCAAGCAGATCTGACCACGCAAGCGTTGTTGGCCAAAATGGAGCACATGGATGAGCAATTCAACAACCTCCAGAAGATGATGGAGGTTAAAGCTGCGCCAGAGATCAATTTGCCGAGCCTGCCGGTATTCCACCTACCACCCTCTGAGATGCCAGTGTACCGGAAGTACAACGGTACTGGTAACCCCTTCACACATTTGAAGGAGTTTATGTATGAATCGTCTTTCTGGCAGAACGATAAGAGGTCGTTGGCCTTTTTGTTCAGGAGATCTCTAGAGGGACCAGCCTTCGAGTGGTTCTTTTCCTTGGAACCCTCCGAAGTAGAGGACTACGGTATCGTCTCTCGTAAATTCATTCAACGGTACCAAGACAGAGTTGCACCCTCCTTGTCCATCACTGACCTCATAGCAGAAAAGATGAAACCTGATGAGGAGTTTGTCAATTTTGCTGACAGGTGGCGGGGCCTGGCCGAAAAGGTGAAGGATCACTTGTCCGAATCTGAGCAAGTGAAGATGTTAATTTCCAACGCCACGCCCCAGTTCAAACTAGTCTTCTCTCTGAACAATCTGACCAACATGGCAGAGCTCTATGAAAGAGCACGGTACTGCCAGAATGCCTTCAAGGACGCTACGTTCTCTAGCGTCTTTGATCCTCACAGACCTAGCAGGCCTCCACCTCGGAAGCCTGCAGTGCCAAACTCTCCCAGCACAGGTCCGACTACTGAGGGCACGCTCTCTCATTAGCAGGTTAGTAGCATGAATAATAATTCGCCCCAGTTCGTGAGGAACCAGCAGCAGTACCAGAGGCCACCGCAGCCGAACCAGTAGGGGTACAGGCAGTAGCAGAACCCCCATTATCAGCAACAGTATCAACGGCCCCAGCAGCCGAATCAGAACCATCAACAGCGACAACTACAGCAGCCGCCGCAACGGCAACAGCAGTACCAGCAGCCCCAACAACAGCAATACCAACAACAGCAGCAATATTAGCCGCGCGTACCGCCGGCATACCATAATGTCCCTCCTCCTGCTGACTATAATCAGCAGAGAAGACCTCCAGGCCCTAAAAGGGCAGAATACCCGGCCCTCCCAGAATCCTTGGCAGATATCTTCAGTGCTCTAATGGCAGCTAATGCCTTAGTTTTGCCAAGGGAAAAGGCCGTCTGGCCTCAAAATGCCGACATGTCCAGGTATTGCTACTTCCATAGGCAACCTGGGCATACCATCGACACCTGCTTCCAATTCAGAGATTATATTCATGATCTCAACGAGCAGGGCGACATAGACTGGGAGGAGATGAAAAAGTATATATCAGCCCTGAAGGCAAGAAGACCACAGCAGTAGCAGCAGCAGCAAGCAAGACCACCAGCACAAGCAGCACCACCACCCAACATGGGCATAGTGCAGAATCCACTCCCAGAGCACCAGAACCAAAACCAGGTTACCCCTATCTTGACAAACAGCCAGTATGAGGCTGATCGTGGGCAACAGTGGAGAATAGAGGACTCTTCCTCTCTTTATTCGACGGGTCATATTCCAAGTACTGCAGAACGACCACCACGCCGCACCATCCACATACCTAGGCCACAACCCATTACCATTACCCCTCTCCCGACACCCACATATCACTCACCCGCACCCAATAACCCATTACCACCACCCGCCTTCCTTAAGCCCATTACGCCCCACACTCCTACGCCTCCATCATATAACCCACCACAAACCAACTACGCGCCCCTCCTACCATCTAAACCGCTATTACGCGTACCATTTCCTACTTCACCCGCTATCACTACCACCTACCCAGATACCCCCTTACCATCCAGACCGCTATTACGCGTGCCATTCCCCACTTCACCAACCACTTATCCATCCACCATCCAACCCTCTAGGCCTTTAATCCGCACCTCGCCATCACCATCTAACCCTACGCCATCACCTACATCATCCGCACCATCCAACCCTGCGGTACTTAAGGTGTCACCCGGATCCTCCACGGTTGAGGAACATGCGCTTCGGAGTGGAAGGATTTTCAACAAAGTCTTTCCTCAGTACACAGTTAGAGACGGCCCATCGCAGCCGACTGAGGAAGCCCATAATGAAGAGAGTGCACCAGGCACTCAATATGATTTGTTGAAACATCTGGACAGAACACCGGCATGGATCACCGTACTTGAATTGATCAAAAGGTCGAAGATTCACCAAGAAGCCCTCATGGAATATTTGCAGAAGGTGATGGTCAACGAGGACGTGCCGGTAGAAAAAATTGCAGCACTACTAGTTTCTCAGGGGGATCAGCCCTCCATTACATTTCATACATCGGAACTAGCACCGCCAGCAGCCAGAAGTATGGCTCTGAGCATCACGGTCAACATCTGCAAGAAGGCCGTGGATGCATGCCTGGTTGATACAGGGGCTTCAATCAATGTTTTACCTCCGAAGACCCTGGAGCTGTGCGGTGTGCCCAAAGAAAAATGGCTGCCTAACCCCATCTCTGTGACAGCATATGACAATTCTACCCGTTCCCCTCTGGGAATGGTTTATTTGAAGGTGGAGCTAGGCCCTGTAAGTCATGCAGAGGTCGAATTTCACATTCTAGAAATCGACCCTTCTATAAATGCCATTTTGGGACGTCCTTACATTAAAACTCTCGAGACGATTCCTTCCACGAATCACCAATGCCTCAAATTCCCTTTCAATGGACGAATTATCAAAGTGACGAGCATGCCGATCCTTGCTGCTGCTCATACTTTGAATATTAAATATGCTGCTTTACCTGGCCGACAACCTTTTCTGTCGGTATTACAGGTCTACCATCCAGTGGCTGATCCTTTGAAAGCCGCCACTATTTCTCCTTACCCGTTAGATGCCATAAAAAGGGGGAAGTGTATGAGTACCCCAAGATGGAGAATTATGATGAAGAACGGCTATCAGCCTGGAAGAGGTCTGGGCACACAGCTACAAGGCAGGACCACTCCTGTTAAAGATCATCGAGCAGCACCTGGAAGTGGTCTGGGCTATAGGCCAAGAAGACTGAAGCAAGATCTGGTTCAGCAAGCAGAGATTGAAGAAGGTCAGAGAATCTGGGAGACAATGTTTACACCACCTAAAGAAGACCGAGATCCCCTAACATGGACCCTGTATACACACTTTGTGAAAGGGCCCATACTTAGCCACGACAACACGGTGGTCATTACTTCGTGTTTTGACTTCCATGACATATATGGGAGGGACTTGGCCAGGCATTGCTCAGAACTACTTACGTACCAATCCTTGGAGGCTCTGCGGCCTATGAAAAGGAGAAAATTCTATGATCCTGAATGCGAATGGTACAGGTGGTTCGATCTGAGAGACCTTTACATCGCACTGAACAGACTGTTCCTAGATCCTGCAGAACCTAAGTGGCCGTCGCAGATTGATGAGCTGATTGAAAGCCCTGGTGCCATTTTTGATAAGCGGATATTGCTGTCTGAAGAGACCGACGAAGGGGAGCCAGATAACCCCTATGAAGCTGGTTACACTACAGATCTGCTCTGGAGGGGGACATATCCTTCCCATGTCTTCATGCTCCATACTCTGTTTCGCACACTGCTCTTGACCCCAACTTGGTCGCGGGTCATTATTGAAGATATTCCACGGGCTCCGCCCATTATGATCACTCTATCCCCTAGGGACCTCCTTCCCTCACCTCCTCTCGATCTAGAGAGGATATATGACTTGATCTGGGACATATTGCTATATGATCCCCCTAATCTTCTGGCCTTGGTGCCACTTCCTCCATCTGATTCTCCTTCTATTTGTATGCATTCATGTTTCATGTTTAATTCCTCTGATATCAAAAAAAAAACGCCAATTTTACAACAAATTCTTCTCAAATCCTTATCGAGGAAACTTCTTACTTGTCCGATTGCACCCCGTTGCACGGGTCCTTCGGTCAAGATTCTCTCTTAAATCTACTCTGCCCCTCCCCTCGGGAGGATTATCTTGTATTTCCACTTGTATCCCAAGATTTCTACCCTGCTTCATCTTCATTAGGTTATAATAGGGAGTTTAGTGAAGTTAGGCAGTCTAGTTTTAGGCAGGTTAGGAAGTCTAGGAAGCCTAAGGGTAGGCGAATTCCAGATAGATACCTCCAGGACTTAGCTGATAAATGTTTTTCTTGTTCTTTGATCCCTCAATTTTTAGAAAATCCAATTCAAATGCTAGAAGACTGTATGAATGACGAGTCAGTCAATGATGGGTACGGGGTGTATGAGTTAGTGTATGAAAAGGACCCCATTGTTGAAGATGAGGAAGATGACGAGGACGCAGCTGAGGCATATGCCAGTGGAGTGAAGAGATTCGATGAACCCTCAGCTGCCGTAGAAGAGCCCACCAAAGAAATCAATTTAAGGACTGAAGACGAACCTAAGGTTATTCTCGTCAGCAAAAATCTTTCTACAAAGGATGAGGAGGCAATGGTACAAGTACTTAAGGACTATAAGGACACTTTCGCCTAGAGTTATGAAGATATGCCAGGGTTAGACTCATCCTTAGTTGAACACAGGTTAACATTAAAGGATGGAGCTAGCCCGGTCAAGCAGAAATTAAGGCGATTCCACCCACAAATGACTCTAAAGATGAAGGAAGAGGTCGACAAATTGCATAAAGCCAAATTTATTAGAGTTGTCCTTTACCCACAATGGGTGGCCAACATAGTCCCGGTTATGAAGAAGGACGGGAAGGTCAGAATTTGCATTGACTTCCGCAATCTAAATCGGGCGTGTCCTAAAGATGATTTTTCATTGCCTTATATTGATGTACTCATCGATAATACTGCTGGCTATGAAACGTTATCGTTTATGGACGGATTTTCAGGATACAATCAGCTTAAGCTGGCAGAAGAGGATCAAGAGAAAACGTCATTCACTACACCTTGGGGAACATACTGTTATGTTGTCATGCCATTTGGATTAAAAAATGTTGGAGCCACTTACCAGAGGGCTATGATGGCAATATTCCATGACATGATGCACATAGATTTGGAAGTGTATGTGGATGACTTATTGGTTAAATCTAAGACAAAGGCTGAGCACGCCAAAGTTTTGGCAAGGGTATTGGAGAGATCGAGAGAGTATCAGTTAAAGATGAACCCCAAGAAATGTGTATTCGGGGTATCTTCAGGAAAATTGCTCGGATTTATTGTCAGCAAACGAGGAATTGAGATCGATCCCAATAAGGCGAAGGATATCAGAGAAATGCCACCTTCCAAAAACTTGAAAGAGTTGAGAGGATTAATCGGGAGGTTACAATTTATTTGCCGCTTTGTCTCCCAACACTTACAAAGGTGTAAACCGTTTTACGAGCTTACCAAGCCTAGAGTCAAATTTGATTGGGACGATAAGTGTCAGGAGGCATTCGATAGATTAAAGAACTATTTACCAAGTCCTCCTGTTTTGAGACCACCATCTCTAGGCAAACCATTGATACTTTACATTTCAGTCCTGGATGATGCAGTGGGGGCTGTCCTAGCACAAGATGATGAAGAAGGAAAAGAGAGGGCAGCCTATTATCTCTTTAAACTTCTCAACCCCGCTGAACAGAGATATACGGCGATGGAGAAAACATGTGCAGCATTGGTCTGGGTTGTGCAGAAATTAAAACATTATTTTCTGGCCCATGAAGTCCATCTCATCGCTAGGATGAATCCGATCAAATTCCTTCTGGAGAAATCTATTCTTACTGATAGGTTAGCGCGATGGCAAAGCTTTCTATCTCAATTCGATATCATTTATATTCAGCAGAAAGCAATCAAGGGCTATGCCATAGCAGAACATCTCGCTCATCATCCCCTTCCTCGTTTTGATCCAGTGCGATCAGAGTTTCCGGATGAGGAACTGATGTCTGTAAATCAAATCAGAGATGATATGTGGACTCTACATTTTGACGGAGCTCTGAATTCTCATGGAAAGGGGATCGGTATCGTTCTGTTATCACCTGAAGGTGTCACCATTCCACAAACCTTTCAGCTCGATTTTCCAGTCACCAACAATATAGCTGAATACGAGGCACTCCTTGCTGGCCTCGAGGCTGCTCATTTCTATGGTGCCACCAAACTCAGGATTGTGGGTCATAGCCAACTGATTCTTCGCCAAGTGCTGACCAAGTATCGAACTCTTGATCCCCTCAAGCCTTATCAGGAACTTACTTCTGCTTACTCAAAGTTTTTCACGAAATTGATCTTTGTCCATGTCCCTAGGAATCAGAACATCTTAGCTGACGCTCTAGCTTCACTTGCATCTTCTCTTGATTTTCCAATCAGCAAGCAATCCGAATCAATCATAGTTCATAGGCGTCTTTCACCCGCCGTGAAAGACCCTTCATTCCTTAGAACTAAGGAGAAGTTGCTGAAGAAAGTCAGAGACGGAGGCATTATAGAAAAGAGAGAAATTCATGTTAATAGAGCTGTTAGAAGAGATGGATGATGAACAGAAGCCATGGTATTATGAAATTGCCAAATATTGTGAAGATCAACCGTATCATGAGGAAGTTACAACTGAGGAACATTGTATAAGAGAGGTTTTGATGGAGTTCTTCTGAGATGTCTAGACGAAGACGAGCTTTGGAAGGTTATGGAAGGAGCTCATAGTGAAATTTGTGGTGGCCATGTTAATGGACAGATGCTAGCAAAGAAGATCCTTAGACAAGGATTTTATTGGCCAACCATGGAAGAAGATTGTGTAAGATATGTCCGTAGGTGTGCTAAGTGTCAACTTCACGCCGACAAAATTCATTCTCCTGCATTTTCACTCTATCATGTTTCTTCCCCATGGCCTTTCTCCATGTGGGCTTTCGACATTATTGGACCCCTTGGTAATCCAGATTCCGGCATCAAGCAAAAATCTTTCATTCTCACGGCAACGGAATATTTCACAAAGTGGGCAGAAGCTGAAGCGTACGTGGAGATGAAAGCATCAACCGTCTGCAAGTTCATCATGAAGAACATCATCACCCGATTTGGAATTCCAAGCACCATCGTCACCGACAACGGACCGCAGTTCGTGTCACAAGAATTGAAGAACCTCTGCAACAGGTACAAAATTGCATTGCATCATTCATCTCCTTATTATCCGCAAGGCAATGGCCAAGCAGAGGCAACAAATAAGACTTTGATAAAAATCATCAAAAAGACGTGCAAATCTAACAAATTTGCAGACTGGCCAGAAAAATTGGTTGAGGCTCTATGGGCCTACCGAACTTCAATCCGCACGCCCACTGGGCAAACTCCTTATTCCTTAACATTTGGAATGGAGGCGGTAGTTCCATATGAGATCCTCATACCGTCATTAAGAGTACAATTGAATAAGGAATTTTCCATTGATGAACATCGTTCAACACTCCTTGCTCAATTGGAACTTTTAGACGAGAAAAGATGGTCAGCTGTTAATCATGCAAAAGTTTATCAAAATAGACTAGCACGTTTTTATCAAAAAAAAGTCATTGAACGTAAGTTCAAAGTTGGTGAAATGGTCGTCAAAAAGATTTTTGTAAAACCTGGTGGTCCGCGTTCTAAGCTCCAACCCAACTGGGAGGGACCTTATGTTGTATCGCACGCTTTTCCTGGTAATGCTTATCATCTTGTTAATGCAGAAGGAGAAGAGCTAAATCATCCCTGGAATGGTTTACATCTTAATAAATACTACCCTTAGATTAAAGAGTCGATCGGCATGGTACAAAGACCAGTGGAATCAGAAAATTTATAAACTCGAATTTCTTTGTTAGTTTGAATAACTTAACTTTAAACCCATTACTACACACACTGACACGTTTGATTCGTGAGTAACAAGAGATGCCAAGTCCTAAAGAATATCAAAAGTTTGACTAAAAGTGAAAAGTACAAATCATTTGTTTTTAAAGCAAAATTCTGTTTTATACTCGGTCCATGACGTCGGAACGAGGCTTAGAATAGACTACCAAGAATACCCGGCATCTTAGTAGGAGGCCGTCATAAAAAATGGGGGAGATCCGTCCCGAAAAAGAGAAAAAAAATATAAAAACAAAAGCAAAAGGCAAAAGCCAAATGTCAAATCAAAAGGCCATTACATTACCAACATTACATCAAAGCCATAAAATGAAACAAAAGGGAACGCAAGGTCGATAAATACCCCGGAAAGAAAATGACCGAACCCCAACGGATATTAGGGTAGGAAAGGAACATCTTTTTAAGTCTCCGAAACCTTCTCATGGGCTTTCTAAACTTATTCTTCTTCTCTTTCTAAAGAGATGTACTCTAAACTTAAGGAATGGCTTGGATTGACTAAGGGTCGAATCATCAAATGGGATCACGAATGGAAACACAATTTTAAACACGATGGGTTTAAGTTAAATTGTTAAAGAACAATTTGGGAATTAAGTTAATAAATGAATATGATCTTTTGATCTGAGCACCATGCTGGTCTTTTAGTTCACATCATATTTCAAAAAAAAAAAAAAAAAATACATATTCTAAAATAAAAAAAAAATACATATTTCAAAATCCAAAAAGAAGTACATATCCCAAAATCCAAAAAAAAGGCACATGTTTCATAAGTCAAAAAATAAAATAAAATAAAAAATACATATTTCAAATCCAAAAAAAAAAAAGTACATATTTCAAAACAACAAAAAAGATTTCAATTAGCATTTGCTTATTGCATTTGGTATGCTTCATTCCTTTTATTTTCAGTGAGCATTTGTCTGCTTGCATGTTGCATTTTGCTTATAGTTTGATTATTCATATTACCTTTGTTAATAAAGGCTATGCCCCTTGACCCTTCCACTAAGAAAGAGATTGATCGACCGTTCATTTGGTCAGGCAAGGGGCTAAGCCTAAACAGATACTTAACATGTTTGCTAAGTCATGTACAGGGCACAAGAATCAAAGACACAAGGCACAAAGCTGAAGTGTAGAAATCTATAAACTCAAAAGTTTCATATACAGGACACAAGGCATGAAGAGTTGTAATCCGGTTTGGAATCGTGGAACACCGTCACATTTTGTGACTTAAAAGGCGTCGTGGAACACCGTCGCATTTTAGAAGGAAAATTAAAAAAAACCCAAATGAAGCTGGAAATATCGAGAAGATCCCATTGTGTGAGTTTATGAAGTCCCGACCGTGGCTAAAAAGACGGTTATTTCTACTCTTGTATTATTCCATGTAATTCATTTGCATTACTATATGATAAGTATTTATTAGAGTATGTCAAGGACCTTGTGGTTTTGATGAAACTAGAATTTGAGTTCCTCTATAACAAAAACAGTGATAATTCCAAAGAATTCTTAATCACACGGATAGGCCGTTGGATTGTTAATTAGTGGAGACGATGGTTCCACTTTTGTGAAACAGTTTGTGGATAAACGAGCTTCGGCTTAGCACTGAATTACAAGAGTTGGTATCTTGACTCATTAATGACAATTTAACAATATTATCCTTGATTAATTTATATTTTATTTGACTTTATATTTTTCTTTTAGCCCAACATGCATCATATAGGATTTTGAAATCATTGTGATAAGGATTAATTATTGATTAAGTTTCAGACCATTAAATCAAATAACTCAAAACATGATATGAAATATTCTATTCTGAATTGAGTATTTTGATTATCTTTGAGGTTCGCTTGAAGATATCATTAGAATTCTATCATTTCTTGGATTCTTTATCCAATATTTCTTGTTTTCTTTTAAGATCCATCATGGCTGCAGCACGTCCACATTGGCTGGCAAACGCTCCCCATGATGAAACCTACAGTATCTACGACCTGAGGTACTTCCCACTCCGAAGAGGTTGATCGACCTTATTTTATTTCTTTGTCTACCTCATCTAGACAGGATTAATTCCATTGATCTCTTTGAACTATCTTCATTGATGATTTTGAGAAAAATTCCAATCATGTGATGTTAAGAGCGTGTCTCATCACACCTTGGCATCACCTTTTCAGTACATTCCATTTCATTTCACTCCCTTGCAAAGACGATGCCAAGGTGAGGCAGCTGTAGACACGCTAATTTTGACGTCATTTTGAGTAAATTTCATATCATATAATAATGCCTCAAAATGGTCTGATATTTAACCATTGATTAATTTTTATTGATCTTTTTGAGTGTCAGATTGAACAGACATGTTTAAGTTAATCAATTAAATTGATTTTAACTCAAAATTTCAGTTGAAATATGAAGAGGTCTAAAAGACGTCGACTTGTATGGACGTCATTTAGAGTTTATTCCTATTTTGACGTTTAAATTTGAATTTTAATCAGTTGATTAATTAGCTAAAAGGCGTCTGTAAGGCACGACGCGTTTTAGGTTTTCTAGGCTATTTCTACTTCTCTTCCGGATGTTTATCCTTATCTTAATTAGTTTAAACGACGTCTATACATGTAGACGCGTTTTAACTAATACAGATAAAGATAAGTTTTTCCGGATATTTATCCTTATCTTAAATTAATCTGAAAGGCGTCAGTCAATGTAGACGCGTTTTAGATAATTACAGATAAAGATGAATTAATCTGTATTTATCTGTTGGTTAAGATGGATAAATCCCAGATTTTTCCATGTAAATCTACGGACGCAGAAGAAGCCTATAAATACCTTACATCTTGAAGAGTTAAAAAATGGTAAGCGTAATCTTGAGTTGATTATCATTGAGCAATAGCGAGTTGAAGATCGAAGCAACAACGTCGGAACGCCGAAGCGCTGCCATTTCCAGAAGTCGGCGTCCTTTCAAGATTCTTCATCCAATTCAAGAATTCAACCATTGGGCATAAGTCTTTATTTTCTGCATTCATTTCATTTAATTCTACCTTCTTCGTCATTCACTCTATGCAACACACACCACAACATCATTCTTTTCAAAACCTATTTGATTAAGGGGTTTCAAAAGCCACTCAACAAGTAAGTTTGCTGTTTAATTGCATGTTTAACATCATGATTAGAATAGATACTATTTTTGCTTAAAGTTCTCATCATTGTTTCTTCATCTCTTTTCTTTCTATTTATGCTGCACTCAACAAAAGGAGAATCAAAAGAAGTAAATCAAGCACAAAGTCACAAGAATCTCTGGACGATCCTTAACCTCAACTTCAAATTCAACAGCAAGAACAAAGAACGAGAAGGGCTCTCTTTCTTCAGCCGGTTGAAAGAGGGGAATCAAGAGCTCAATATCTTCCGCGTTTAAACAGGTAGGCGATCAAAAACTTCTTTTAGAACTTTTAAGTCAAAAGTTTCTGGCAATCACTTCACGTAGTTTCTGTTTTTAATAGGTTTATTTTGCACTAAACAACATAGATTTTTCATGTTAATCACACGATCATTCTAAGCACTCACACTATCGGGTAAATCCACCAAGTTCCAAACTTGGTTGATGTACATGGACTGTATTTCAGAATTCATGGCTTCCCGCCATTTCCCGGCCTCTGGACTTTCAATGGCCTCCTAGTAAGTCTTAGGATCATCATGCTCATTATAAAGTATCCTTGAATCATCCAAATTAATATGTCCCACATATCTTTCTGGTGGTTTAGGTACTCTTTCAGACCTACGAGGTTCTTGTGTATCATTTTGAACAGGTTCAGAAACTGACGGTTCATCTGATGAACCAATGCCAGTTTGTGGGTTTGGAATTTCTTCCAGTGTTACTTTACTCCCACTGTCCTTCTGGAGAATATAATCTTCTTCTAGAAAGACAACTCTCTTGGCCACAAACACCTTTTGTTCGCCAGGAAGATAAAAGTAATATCCATAAGTTTCCTTTGGATATCCCACAAATATGCATTTGTCAGTTTTTGATTCCAGCTTATCTGCGTCATGTCTTTTAACATGAGCAGGACATCCCCAGACTTTAACATGTTTAAGGTCTGGTTTCCTTCCATTCCATATCTCATATGGAGTGGTCTCAACAGATTTGCTGGGTACCTTGTTTAGGATATACATAGCCGAGCTAAGTGCATATCCCCATAAGGACACTGGTAATTTGGACATGCTCATCATGTATCGCACCATTTCCATTAATGTGCGATTTCTCCTTTCTGATACACAATTCATCTGAGGTGTATAAGGAGGTGTAAGCTGAGAAAGGATACCATTATCCTTTAAGTATTTAATGAACTCAGTACTCAAGTATTCACCACTCCGATCAGATCGGATGGTTTTTATACTCTTTCATGTTTGTTTTTCTACTTCATTCTTAAATTTTCTGAATTTCTCAAAGGCTTCAGATTTATACTTCAATAAGTATACATATCCAAACCTTGAGTAATCATCAGTAAATGTAATGAAGTATGAGAAACCACCAATGGCTTGGGTTGATATAGGACCATATACATCTGAATGTATGAGTTCTAATATGTCTTTGGCTCGTTTTCCAGTTCCACTAAATGGAGACTTAGCCATTTTACCCATTAAACATGACTCACAAGTTGCATATGATTTATAATCAAATGGATCAAAATATCCATCTTTATGCAACCTTTGGAGTCTGTTTTCACCAATGTGTCTAAGCCTACAATGCCACAAGTAGGCTTTGTTCATTTCATACTTACTTCTTTTAATTGAAGAACCGATATGTAAATTATCATGAGACACATTCAATAGATACAATCCATTGGACAAAATAGCAGAAGCTATTAATTTATTTTCGAAATAAATTGAACAACTATTGTTCCCAAAATTTAAATTGTATCCAATTCTATCTAAACATGAAATAGAAATGATGTTCCTTATTATGCTAGGTACATAATAACATTTATCTAATAAAAATGTGTCTCCGGATGGTAGTTTGAGCTTCACTGTCCCCACAGCGATCGCCGCAACTCTTGCGCCGTTACCTAGTCTCAGCTCCACCTCGCCAGTCCTCAACTTACGCCTTCTTGTCAGTGCCTGCACAGAATTGCAGATATGAGATACACATCCAGTATCTAATACCTATGATGTACAATCTCTTATTGACAAGTTTACATCTATCATATAGATACCTGAAGCGTCTTGCTGCTTCAAAGTTCTTTGAGCCTTGTCCTTGAGGTATTCTTTGCAATTCCTCTTCCAATGTCCTTTCTGGTGACAATAGAAGCAATCACCTTTCTCAGCACTTTTACCCTTGTCTTTCTTGGTAACCTTTGCCTTTCTCTAAACCTTGTTCTTATTCTTTCGAAAAGTTTGGACTACAAGTCTTTTTCTGTTGGTCTTACCAACCATTAGGACTTGGGGTTTATCCTTCACAAGGTTCCCCTCAGCAGTCTTTAACATGTTCAGCAGTTTAGTTAAGGTGGCCTGGATCTTGTTCATGTTAAAATTAACGATGAATTGAGCATATGACGGTGGAAGTGAAGACAATACGAGGTCTGTGTGCATCTCCTTGGGAAGTGTAATCCCAAGAGCATCCACCCTCTCTACCCACTCAATCATCTTCAGCACGTGATTCTGTACTGAAGTTCCCTCTGCCATCTGAACCTTGAATAGATTCTTCGATATCTCATATCGTTCGATTCTGCTCTGCTCACCAAAGAGCTCCTTCAAATGGAGCATGATGGATCTAGCATCCATCTCTTCATGTTGCCTCTGCAACTCATTGCTCATAGAGGCTAACATGTAGCATTGGACCATGGTGGAATCCTCCTTCCATTTTTCATATGCTATCATTTCCTCCTCTGGAGCATCCAATGCTGGTTTAGAAGGAGGTTCATTATCCAAGACGTAGGCAATCTGCTCAGACCTGAGGACTATCTTCAGGTTTCTGAGCTAGTCTGAGTAATTGGTGCCTGTCAAACGGTTGGCATCAAGTATGCCTCGCAACGGGTTATGGTGCGACATTCTCGCCTACAGGAGATAATCAATCGATAATTAGCAGATATTCAGATTAACTAAAACAAGATATGGTCTTTTATTATCTAGTTTTACTTCTACTAATTTTCGACGGACTATATAACCTTCAGATATACAGAACGGGAGACGCCGACTGTCTCCTAGTGGGGATCAGAATCTCCAAGCATCACAGTATGACCTCAGGTAAACACATAGTATCATACCGCTATCTCAGAGCAATCATCTCATGATAATTGCAACTCCTTGCAATATCCGATCATACTTCGGCTCCCAAGTTTAATGGTCCCGGGTAAACACAGTAGACCATTATCCCCGGTCTAAGCTTTGCCATCAATACCATGACTGAATTAAGTTCCATTGATCATATTGATGGAGAGCCACGCGGTGCATTCTTAATGACTCGCGCTACGGCTTAGAATTTGTAACGAAGGTTTTACTTATTTAGTTTGGTCTCATCCTAAGTGATAGTATTAAATATATCGAATATATTATAAATACTAATAACCTAGCAAATATAAAGCACACGCATCACATATATGTCATTAGTGTGGTCATGGACGGCACCGCGGTTTGACTTGAGCCAGATAGTCAAACGCACACACACACACAATATAACAACTTATATCATGAGTCTGCAAACTCATGGATTCAATGAACTCCTTCATTTTCATCTGGTCAGCAGTTGTGGATCATCTTCGTTCCGTGCAGAGCCGCCTCGATCAAATTACATCGTACTTCTCAATTACACGATAATTTAAATGAGGAAACCTTATGGCGATTACATCAAGGAGGAAGGTAGAAGTACAATGGAATATGAGAGGGAGAGGTTCGCAGACCTCTATTTATTAATACACAATAAACCATACAATCACATTTCATATCCACAATTAATGCTCGTCCATGACCACCATGTGTTTTATTAAACAAACCACACATGAATTGCGCATCAAATGGCTAAATAAAATTTTCGAAAATAACTTATAATTTCAGGTTTCATAAAACCAGGGACCAAACAAAATTTTGGACAATTTGGAATTTTCGAAAAATTTAGTATTTAATTCAAGCATGCTAATTTAAATCCAATTTAAACAAGCAAATCAATAACACATTAAATATGCATAACATCTAAAATTAATGGCTTCAGAAATATTCCATGCTCAATTTAAACAATTCAAATATTTATGGGCATATTCAACAATTAAATATAATAATTAATCTAACATCTTAGATTAATAATTTGAATTAACAACATTTGTTAATTCCTCGTGAAAATTCATAATCCAATCATTATGGCCCCAAAAATTAATAATTTAAAATTTATTATTAAAATCACATTTTAATAAAAAACAAAATTAAATTAATTTTAACAGGCTCCCAAATAATTTAAAATAATTAAATGGGGAAGGGGGTTAAAGGGCTTAGCCCTGCTGAGCCCAGGCGGCCCGAGCCAGGGACCAGCCGGGCCGGGTCCGGTCGGCGGCTAGGGAAACCCTAGCCGCCCGGCCGAACCGCCCGAGGGTTCCCTGCACGGCAGGGAACCCGACGGCGCCGCCCCCCTTGGGGTCTTCTCCGGCGCCGATCCCGGCGCCGGCCGGGCACCGCGCCTAGCCGCCGGCGAAGCCCTTTGCTCCGGCGAGGTCCGGCGACTGGCGGTGGCCCTGGAGGTGCTCCGGAAAGGGGTTTATTCGCCCCCCTTTTTCCTTCAAAAAAACACTGTTTTGCAGGTTTCTCAAACCCATGGGGAGGAAGAAGAAGGTCCATGGCCGTTCTACCACGGCTTCCCATGCCACCAACAACTCGACCAGGATCAATGGGCATGATTTACAGTGATTAGAACCCCTTAAAATCCATCTTTATGGATCCGACCATATCAAAAATACCCCGTTCTTCGTCTAACGAAGAACACGACGAAAAACCTCCCAAAAAATAAAATTTTCTTCAGATTTAAATCGCGATCTCATCGCAGTAATCATCTAATGATTATAAATCTTTCAAGAACATAAATTTAAGCATGGAATAAATTCAAGAACCATAAATTTTAGAGACCGAAACGGCGAAAACACAGTGGAACCTGGCTCTGATACCACTGTTGGGATCGCTGTGTCGGGATCCGATCATAAAACGCAGCGGAATAAAATTTTCGGGACCGGATCTGTCCCGTTTCGGTCGTTAAAATAAAACCGGTGTAAATCGATTTACCTTGCGCGGATTCGAATCCGCGTCCGTTTTCCGGTTCCGTCGGAGCGATGCCGCAAGTCGCGCAGATGCCCGACCTCTAGCGGTATCTACGCGGTTCTCCTCGCGATGGATCGTCCTCGCTTCCTCGCTTGCTGCGGCGTTCAAAGATCGCGTCTGACTGCGGGTAATCCGCCGCGACATGCAGATTCGGAATCCCCGTCGAACGGAAGGTGAAGCAGTTGGGAACCGCACGCCCAGAAGAGAGAGAAAGTGGGGAAGAACGAATGACGGCTAGGTCAGAGTTGCTGGCCCCAGACGTAGAATCCGTTCTTTTATAAGAAGTCAGTTTGCGTTTTTTCATAAAAACCCAGACTTATTCGAAATCCTGTCGGATTATCCATCGACTTAAAAACCATTTGCGTGTGACCCTCTAGGCCCAAATACCAGTCCAGTTAATAGCCCATTAAGTCCAGTAACCCTTTACTGACCCACTGAATTAATTAATATCCTTATATTCAATTAATCAGTCGAATTTAATGTCCCACATCAAATTCGAACGGACTGTCGATCACGTTGGATGCCAAGCAACATCGCGTGATCTTGGATGGCACTGGGGTTATCACAACCCTCTATTGGAACCTTTCTGTCATCGGTTAGCGCGCGGATATAATCCTTCATCCGTGCAATGTTCCCAAATCGACTTAGGGCATGGTTTACTGTTAAACCCTATTTGGTCGATTCACTTGAATCAGATGCCGCTAATCTGAATCCGATAACTCCTTATAGATTACAGAGTCCGCCCTAGTCAGGGACTTTAAGCGCATCATTTTCGGAGCATTCTCTCTCAAACTACCGAGAGCGGATGATCCCATATTGAACACACACAATTACCTTCGAGGGCATTTTCCTGAACCCGATCGCTTGACTTATTGATAACCCATGGTTTGGGATTCGTTCGTCAAGGTCAAAGATCAGAAACCTACCAACAAGATATCTTTAGAGTCTCAGGTCCAAAGATCATCTACGCAACCGTGACAAATGAATCAAGCTGGTTAACAGTGAGGTGATTACCATCCAGCGATTCATGGTCGAATCAGTTCAGTGAACTCATTCACCAATGAGTACCTATAGGTTCAACATAGTGCCTCCACACAAGTGACTTATGGGATCAGTCACCCTCATCATATGAGCTGAAGTAACCTATACTAGTCTATCCGGATGTTCGATGTCCTATCTCAAATATCCTATGACTAGGAACAATTAAGAATATGTGTTTATAAGTCTTCGGTCCCGTAATTATGATCTCATCATAATCCGAGGACTATTGCACATGTTCATAGACTTCATCGTGATACGATAAATACAGATCGAATTAATTACACACAATGAATTATTGACATTTATTAATAATCTGGATAAGTACACAGTATCGGATTGACTTTGAGACCATCTAATACTAATAATTCCTGGGTAGGCTCCTCCGATGCTCAAGTTAGAAAACGACAAGGAGAATGTGACAAAAAGGAGTGAGAGTGAGAGAGAGAGAGTATTTTTAATGTGGCCTTTTTGGCATGCCTTGATGGTGCTGGCTCCCCACTTATTTATAGAAAGGGTAGTTGGAGAGTAAACGTTGCGGCAGACTAAATGGCCATTCCTCTTTACTCCCTAGAGCATTTAATGCTTCTGAGCTGGGGGATAGAACCTGGCTGACCCTCAAAAGATCTAAGCCGCCCAGGGGCAGGGTAAATTCTCGTCACTAGTTATTATTCATAAATTAACTTTTTGTTGGACTTTGAGATAGTAAGCTTTTTAGAATTAGTAAATTTTGCGACAATTTATTTGTAAAATAATTGAAGGTATTTTAAGTTGTATGTGTGAAGAAATATGATTTTTGTCTCATATAGATATAAACCGAGTACCTTAGATATTTTAAATTTATAGTGTCTTTATTAGATATTTTAAAAATTTCTGTCCCCTTTTTAATAACTTTCCCGAAGTTAAACTCAATGACGAAACAGAAGATGGGGGATCGCTATTCCGTCTCTCACACTCAACAAATCGCGGAGTTGCTATTCACCGTCAAGGTGCTGCTAATGGCCACCGGCCGCTGCAATAAAATATTTCATTATTTTAAGGTTATGTATTATTATAGATCATTAGCTCAAGATTGCGAAGATTCGAAGATATTGAGTTGCATATGTATTATTTACTTTAAAAGAAATAGAAAAAATAGCAAGAAAATAAAAGAGTATACATCTTGTAGAATGCAAATTTATTTATCAACAACAAAGGGTTTTCTTCTTAATATAACATTTTAAAAAGACACAATAAGGATGATACTTGTAGGTGTGTCGCTGAATCTGACCAGGGTTGTGCCAAGAAAAGGTAGAGAAGGGGGAGGGGAGAGGGCGTGTATTATATTATTTGATTTAGATATCATCAAATATATGAAATAGTTTTTGTTCACTTTGGATAGATGAAATATGCCAAAAAGATCATATTATTTAAAATTGGATGATAGTCTGGCTACGGATGTGAAGCCAGCTGCAAGTTTGGAGCCTGGTGAGTGATGTGTGGTTCTCATTAATTATTTTGAGAAAAAAAAAATCAATTCCCACAAGATTGCGTCCATTTGACTCTCAAATATCATTTGAAGCATCTTAAAATTGATTAGATTGTACTATTAATTCTTCAACTAATTAGTTTCCTTCAAAATATGTGGTAGTCCAAGTCAACGAGACATATTATATATATAAGAAATTGTCACATCAATGGTATCAAAGATGATGCCCTAATAAAATTTCAATTATGGGCTGTTCTTATCGAGCCTTCGGGAGAAGGGTGGATCCTGACCGAGGACGTGCATATTATATGAGGGAACCCAAGCTTTGATACACAGATTGTTTATTCGGTTGCATACAGCCTTTACTTTGATTAGGAGATTATTATTATCATATATAAAATAATAAGCATAAATAAAAAAGGTTTTTTGCATATATACCCCTCAAAAATACTGTAATTGCATGTATACCTCCAATTCTCACATATTATCATCAATATTCCTACAATCTTCAAAATGTTTCATTTATGCCCTCCCGTCAAACTTAGGTTAATTTCAACGAAATATGTCAAAAATATTGCATAAATCATGACATCGTTGGAGGTATCGGGAGTACAAGATGCAAGATTTTTGTATATTCAGGGTGTATATGTAAAATATTAGTGAATTTAAAAGTATTTATGTCAAACCATTAGATTGAGGGATATAAATGCAACATTTTAAAGATTGTAGGGTATTGATGATAATATGTGAGAATTGAGGATATATATGCAAATACGTTGTTGTTGAGGGGTATATGTATAAAAAATCTTAATATATATAAAAATTCAGTATCATTTATGTTTATTCTACCAAAGGATAAGTAATTCAAGATTTTTTGAATATGATTAATTATTTTTAGTCTCACACAAATACACAATTCATGCAAACAAAATGAACAGGGCTTGAATAAGTTGGATAGGCCATCCTATTTATATCTTGTCCCATTATCACCTGGCTAACAATAGTTTTATTTTATTTTATTAGCTCCCTCGATTTCTTCTCTCTATCACATTGTCCATTAGACTCTACAAATTTGGGATACCAAAGATGTACAACATCTTATTAGTTATTTTTGTTAGTTGTTTAATGATAAATTGTTAAATTGATCATTTAAAGGCAATCTTTCGTATCATACTCAAGTTTTTATCTGTAAAATAGTATGAAATGATAGATAATTTCGTACCAATTCCAACCGTACTAATTTCGTCAAATTCTGACTTAAGAACATCGTCATTTCATGTGATTAATGGAGTATAGCGCGTTTGCGGTTTTTCGACAAAATCGAGATGAAATGAATAAATAAATGTGATGACTTTTACGAAAATAGGCTTATTTGAAGTTATTTTATGTGATCAGGGCATGAAGGAAGCTGTGGTGTAACGGTTAAGTCTTTGCGGACTTGTAAGAAGTCTGGAGTTCAAATCACAACAAAATTGGCCATCTTTTTGAAAAACTAAAAGGAGTAGGGGCAAAGTGGTCATTTACTTCTCAAATTAGGGTTGCCCTAATTCTTCCCCAAAGAAATCACGAAGAGTGGCCGCTACCTTAATTCCCCCCCCCCCCCCCCTTTCCTCTTTTTGAAAAAATCCTCCTCTTTTAAAAAAGGTCTTCTCTTTCTCTTCCACACGTACCTTAGACCCTCCTATTCGCTCCCTCTCTCTGTTTCTCAGCCGCAATCTTCCTCCTCTCTCTCCGTTTTCACAGCTCCGCCTCTAAGCACTCTCTTCCTCCCTCTCAGTTTCTCCCACACGCTCTCTCTCTGTGTTTCCCACGCCTCTCTTCCTCTCTCTCTGTTTTCCACGCCTCTCTCTTCCTCCCTCTCTATCTCCCACGCCTCTCTCTCTCTCTCTCTCCCAACACTCTCTCTGTTCTTTCCTCCTCCGGCTCTCTCTATCTCTTCTCTCTCTCGCCAGCTCGCTCCACCGCGCTGCCCAACGCCCTGCCAGGCCGCTCCACCGCGCTGCAACGGGCCTCCACGCGCATGCATGCACGCTTGAAGCCGCACCCACATGTCTCCACCAGGCGCACCTGCAAGCCACCTACGCGTCTGAAGTCTTCATGCACACGTCCTCCACTGCGTTGCTCTCCGGCTGCTAGAGAGCCTTGGATTACTGCTGTGTTCTTTTGTTTTTTTTTTATCTAAGTTATTTGGTTAATTAGCTAGGTTTAGTTGATAATTACTCTGTGATTAGTTATTTCTTTTCAGAAACATTTAAGATTACAAGTTGTGTAATAATACTTTTAGTTAGATAAATAAGTTAAATACGTGTTATCAAAGTGTTTGCAACCTTCTTAGCTTAGATTAAATTCTGCTCAATTTTATTTCCTTTTCAAACGTAGAAATAATTATTTTCTTAGACGTAGCTCATTTGGTTAGTTTACTTTAGTCAATTAATTTGTTGCAAGAATAGGTAGTTAATTAATCAATTCTAACTCTCAACTTTTTAGATAATTAAAATCTAAAGTTTTCAAAATTGAAATCGTATTTTCCTATGGATCGACTCGGACTCACCATTTCTATTGCTAAAATTAGTTTATGAGAGCCGATTAAAATATGATTGTTAACTTGGGTTTTTAACAACATAATCATTGGCTATCAAGTTTTTGCGCCGTTGCCGGAGAATTAGATTTTTAATTTTGATTATCTTGAATTTAGTGTAATTAATCTTTAGCTAACCTCATTTTTCTTATTTTTGAAGGTATATTGAAAAAATAAATAAAAGAAGAAAGTGAAATCATGGTAAGTATGTTCTAACTTTCTATATTTCAATTTCCTTACTTTAGTTAGTTTCAATTTTTGTAGTTTCTAATTTAGATAGGTTTCTATTAACTAAAAAAAAGAAACAAAAGAAGAACATTCAAATTTAAAAATCTTCATTTCCAGATTAGAAACCTTCCATGCTAGGCATTCATCATTCTAGGATAGCATGAGCTAGCTTCCTTTCACAGTTATTTCCATAAATTGTTGAAGATTGCGGGAGAAAGGTACGTGTTTCAATTATAGCAAGTCATTCATGATTGCATCAACACACCCTGCATTGATTTGCTTCTTGCCCTGTATTGCATTAAAAAAGACTTTAAGGGCAACAACTTTAACCACATAAGGTAGGGATTTTATCACCCTTCCTTAGCCCACAAATCACCTTCCTTGCATTGGCATTTCCTAATCCAATTAAAAGCAAGTCGAAAGAGAATCTATGGTTTACACCGTGAGTGGTTTAAATTTCAGGTTGCCTCCACTTTTGGCAACGATGTCTAGGCTAGAGGTTAAAAAGGCAAACGCCTAAGCGGGAAAGTGGTTCTCTAATTAGGTCCCTACGAAAGTAGGAGGAGCCTCCTACTACCCCATCTCTTACCTGGCCGTTGATTGATTGTGGTTGTGACTCGAGGTGGACCCCATTCACTTTGTAAGGAAATTCACATAGAGAGTCTAGGTTAACATTAGATCATTAGGGTAATTTGTTTGTCAAAATTGTTTGCATTTAAAAAAAAAAAAAAAGAAATAGAAAACAAAATTCAAATCCATCCTCTCTCTCTCAGTCCTAGTGTATGCAAGGTAGGAGATCTCAAAACCCTAACCTTCTAGGACCATTTGCTGAAATAGAAAGAATCCTACATCAAAGAAATCCACTACAAGATCAAATGGCTAATAATCAGGACCCACCGAAGCAAATGAAGGACTATTTCATTCCAAATCGATATCAACCTTCATCCTGTATTCATCTTTCTCAGAATCCAGCCAATCAATATGAAATTAAATCTAGCACCATTCAGATGCTCCCATCCTTTTATGGGAATACTAATGAAGATCCTTATAAGCATCTGGATGAATTTCTAGAAATATGTTCCACGGTGAAGATCCAGAATTTCACCAATGATGGCCTTAAGTTGACCTTATTTCCCTTTTCATTAAAGGATAAGACTAAATATTGGTTGGGGACTATAGGAAGGCCCATTAGGACATGGGAAGAAATGCAGAAAGAATTTCTCAAGAAGTTCTACCCCATAGGGCGGACCAATACCATGAAAAGGGCCATCACGAGTTTTACCCAAACTCCTAGGGAATTGATCCATGAATCTTAGGAAAGACTGAAAGAATTGCTTAGGAAATACCCTCATCATGGATTTTCAAAATGGCAAATTGTCTAAACATTCTATGAAGGATTGTCTGAACAGTTCAGACAAATGGTGGATGCCTCATGTGGAGGGGCATTTATGATGAAAAATGAAGATGAAGCGTATGATCTTTTTGAGATGTTAAGTGAAAATTCCATCAATCATGCCTCATTATCATTTTATGAGAGGTCTGTTGGACCATCTAAACGGACTGGAATGTATGAACTTAAGATACGTGGAGAGCCCGAATCCAGAATGGACATAAATCTGATTAATCAGAAATTGGATAAGATAGACATCTTGGCCCAGAAATTAGACCAACTCTTAGCCTTAAACAAGCAAGAGCCTACTTACCCAACACAATCTAGTCCATATGAAGGCCCATCTTCTGCCAATCATGACATTTGTGTCTTATGCGCAAGTCCAACCCATCAAGTGAATGAATGCCCAACTGCGACCCAACTTCCACCATCATTCAGGAATAAGTTCAAGCTGCCCAAGGATTCGCCAGGCCCAATAATGATCCATTCTCAAATACTTACAATCCTGGCTGGAGAAACCACCCTAATTTCTCTTGGAAGAATCAGCAAGCCCCATTACCAATGTCCAATCCTCCTATGCATCAGGCCCAAAAGCCACCAAATTCATTTCAATATCAATCTAATTTATACAGAAATGTTCAGGCAAGGGGATCTTAGGTCCAATTCTCTCAACCAGCCCACTATCAATCATTCCAATCAGGTCAACCGGCCCACTACCACTCATTCCAATCTGAACAACCAACCCAATACCATCCTCCACCCACTTACCAACAACCTCTTCAGCCCAACTTTGATGACAAATTCACTTAACTCCAACAGCTGATTTTGACCCAGCAACAATCTATTTGTAAGTTGGAAAGTCAAATGGGCCAACTAGTTGAAGCTACAATGAGAAGAGAAGTGGGCCAACTTCCTAGTCAACCCATTGCCAATCCAAGGAATCAACCTCCGGGTTTTTCACAGCAATCGAGCCTTTTACCTCAGCCTGGCCCGTTACCACAGCCTAAAGGGCCGCAATTTTAGAATGCTAAAGCCATTTCAGCCCTTAAAAGTGGAAAAAGTTTAAAAAACCCACATACAGATGGAGATTTAGCCGAAGGTTCCACTGATGGGCCTCATGACATTGAAAGTGAGAGTGAGGCTGAACCCAACATGGAGAAGTTGGAGAAGGACCCGAAAGGAAAAAGAAAGATAGATGAAAGCCCAAGTTCTTATCAACCTAGGATGCCATTTGCAAATGCTTTGTTAGCTAAGCCCAATATTAGGAAGAAACTGGCCCAGAATGAGGAGTTGTTGAATTTATTCAAACAAGTCCAGATTAATATTCCACTCCTCGATGCCATCAAGCATGTGCCAGCTTATGCTAAGTTTCTCAAGGAATTATGTACTCCACGAAGAGAATCTAGAATGGCACCCGAAAAGATTCAGCTTTCAGAAGGTGTAAGTGCGATTGTGATGAATCATCTACTCAAAAAGTTGAAGGATCCTGGAGCACCTTTGATCTCATGTGACTTAGGTGGAGTTACATTTGATAGAGCTTTATTGGATTTAGGTGCTAGTGTGAACCTCTTGCCAACAGCCATTTACGAGAAATTTGATATTGGGGAATTAAAACCCACACCCATCATCTTGCAGTTGGCTGATAGGTCTGTAAAGACTCCACGGGGATTAATTGAGGATGTTATTGTGAAGGTTCATGATTGTTATTTTTCCGTGGATTTTCTTATTCTGGATATGGCATTACTTGAGGAACTCATTCACACCCCGATCATCATAGGTCGTCCATTCTTAGCTACTGTCAAAGCTAATATAAATTGTGAAACTGGCACGATGGACATTTTATTTGGGGGTCAAAAGGTCAATATTAATGTCTTCAAAACATCTCAATATCCAGATCATGAAGAAGAATGCCATACTATTGATATCTTGGATAATCTGGTTGAAGAAAATGAGATGTTCGCACGTGACCTTTTGGAGGAAGCCAATACTTTAAAGGACTCTCCCGGCCCATTAACATCTTGACCCAAGGTTGAACCTTTACCAACCTTACAATCTGAGCCCGCTTTGCCATCCTTAGAGGACCCTCCTGAGCTTGAACTCAAATCATTACCTGTGTAACAACCCGCCACCCTATGATCGGAGATCCGATCACTAAATGGGTGTCGAATCATTAACCAACGGTCCCACACCCGGATCTCATACACACATCTAGAGGAGTAAGCGTTAAACAAGGTTAAATATACATTCACACGGACTACAAGGAGTTACAGTGCGCAGGAAGGAAAATTAATAATGTCCGTACACAGTCCAACAATAATTACATAGCCCAATAAACTAAATAAGTACAAGCATAAACAAAGTACAACAACATCGGGACATACCCCGGAACTGAGATAGCTGTTGGTCCGCACACCAAGGAGAACACCACTCACCGCCACTCGCCACGAGGTCTACACCTGAAACCACAGGGAGTGAGCCACACCAGAATTGGGCTCAGTAGGGATCATCCAATCCCCTGCCTCCCACTCACACACCCACAAGTGCAATAACAAAGATACAGGTAATTAAGGCAAGTAAAGCTGTAACACACTACTCCTAAATCTCGATACGAACCACATGCATTTGAAATGTAACAAGCATATCTCTAGAATCATTCTATCAAGGAGCCTATAACTCGCGTCTCGGCAAAACACGCCAACCACGCCTCCGAAAGTGGGAAACACCGACCACACAACCGAAAGTGGGAAACACCGACCCGCTGAGACCAAACAGTAACCCCTCGGATAGCACGCTGGCTACTCCGGCCCAACTGGCTCAGGTGGTTACTCCTTCCCCCAGCACGAGTGACACTCCAAAGGTACCAAAGGTACCCTCTCTCACTAGGCGTCACCCCGCCACACCCCCACCGGCGCTGTGCTCCACCCACACCAGCACAGGGTGATAAAGCGCTACAACTGTCACTCTAGGTCCACAGTAACACAAAACCCGGCACAGTGCGATCCGGTCACGTAAGAAGTCCGCGGTCGCACGACACACAACACAGTGCTATCCGGTCACGAAGAATCCATCATCATCGAGTGTATTTAAAGCATGCATTTAACCAACTATCTAACAGTGTAAACACATTTTAAGGCATGGATTAGTGTGGTTCTGTCTTGAATCGCGTCGCCCAAGGCCGACGCTCAACGCGATTCAAGCATCCTAAACTGGTTCATAAAATCTCAGCCTCAGAATATGCCTTAAAATGCGTCGTCCTGGGAAGCCGCCTTTCAAAAGGCGTCGCTGACCTTAGACACCATTCACAACAGAAACCCAAAACTTGCAGAAACCTCAATTGGGATGATTTCTGCCTAAATGGCGTCGTGGTGGCCCGTCGCCATTCTAAACGGCATCATTCAGGCGCGACGTCATTTAGCGCCAGAACCCCAAACTGACAGAACCCTAAATCGAGGCGATTTCTGCCTAAATGGCGTCGTGCTGACCCGCTGCCATTCTAAATGGCGTCGTCCAGGCACGACGTCATTTAACGCCAGAAACTAGGTTCTGCAACTCTACCCGAGGGCTTCCTTTTACCCCCAATTCCATCCCAAAACGCCCAAGAGGGGGAAAGCGGAGAAGGAAATCGAATCACCATTTGAAGCCCATAAATCCTCATGCATAGAAACCCCCATTAAACCCCCTTAACATGCTCATTCTACCTAAAACCCACAGACTCGCATCATGCTTCACATGGAAACTACGGATGAAACGACTACAATTCATGCAAGGTTCGTCCCCCTATAGGTTACTTGAACTCCTCTTGGCTCCATGCCGCCGAACCGCCATACCGCAGACCGCCGCCGGTACCCCCGAGGACGTCGCCACTCCGCCGGGACGTCGGCCGCCGTCCGGAGAATGGAACGCCGCGAAGGAAGTGGTGGTGGTAGTGGTGAGAGGTAGAGAGGTAATGGAGTGGTGGAAGAGGAAGAAGAGGAAGGGAAAGGGGAAGAGAGGGGTCGGGGGAGGCGGAGAGGGGGAAGAGAGAGAGTGAGAGGGAGAAAGTGAGGGAAAGGAGGGAAGGCTCGCGGGGTCAATCCGAAACAGAGTAAAACGCGTCGTCCGAGACAGACGCCAATCAGATGACAGGACGGGCTGTACTGACAGAAGCTCTGAAACGCGTCGCTCATCACCGACGCCGTTCAGACGACAAGACCGGCACCGTACACTGACATCGCAGGGTCGCAGTCTGAATGGCGTCGTCCATTACGGATGCCGTTCAAACGACAAGACAGGGGCCGTACTCTCGCGGCCCGAAAACCACCCACGTGGCGCCTACGTGGCACAACAACAACCTTGCTAAGTAGTGTCTACACAGCAGGACGCCGTTTGAAAGGCGTCGTGCAGCCTAGACGTCATTCAGAAGGCACTCCCCAGACCAATCAGGGTCCAAACTAGGGGATCCGGCCCGAAACTGACCCGAACACTGAACCCGAAACCTCAGTCCTTACAACCTGAGTCTCTCAAGTATATCTTTTTGGGCCCGGACCAAACTCTCCCGGTCATCATTGCGGCAAATCTCACATCGCCGCAAGAGGCCCAATTAACCGAGGTCCTCAAAGACCATAAGGGTGCCATTGGATGGTCGGTGGCTGATTTAAAGGGAATTAGCCCGTCTATTTGCATGCATCACATCTATATGAAAGAGAATTCTAAGCCCAGTCGGGAGATGCAAAAGCAACTTAATCCCAATATGAAAGAAGTGGTGAAAAAGGAAGTTGTGAAATGGCTAGATGCGGGTATCATTTACCTCATATCGGATAGTAAATGGGTCAGCCCAACCCAAGCGGTACCTAAGAAATATGGATTAACGGTTATCAAGAATGATTATGGGGAAGAGGTACCCACTAGGCTCACCACAGGATAGAGAGTGTGCATTGATTACCGAAAGCTGAATCTCATGACTAAGAATGATCACTTTCCACTCCCATTCATGGATCATATTCTAGAAAAGTTATCGGACCAGAAATACTTTTGCTTCTTAGATGGGTACTCCGGGTACAATCAAGTAGCTATTTACCCGGAAGATCAGGAAAAGACCACCTTTACGTGTCCTTATGGCACGCTTGCTTTTAGGAGAATGCCATTTGGATTATGCAACATACCAACCACATTTCAACGGTGTATGATGGCTATATTCTCCAATATGGTGGGAGAATTTCTCGAAGTTTTCATGGATGATTTATCAATCTTCGGGGATTCTTTTGAAAATTACTTGGAAAATCTTAAACAAGTGCTAGCCAGATGCATAGACACCAATCTGATACTTAGCTGGGAAAAGCGTCATTTTATGGTTCGAGAGGGTATTGTTTTAGGCCACATTGTGTCTGAAAGGGGGATAGAGGTAGATAAAGCTAAGATCGATCTCATATCCAATCTTCCTCCTCCTACTTCGGTCAGACAGATCCGTTCATTCCTTGGCCATACTGGTTTCTATCGTCGGTTTATCCACAATTTCTCTCAAATTGCCCGGCCTCTAACTCTTGTCCTAGCTAAGGATGTTCCTTTCCAAATGAATGAATCTTGCATCAAGGCATTCAATTCTCTGAAGGAATCTTTGACCAAAGCTCCGATTCTTCAATCTCCAGATTGGTCTTTGCCCTTCGAAATCATGTGCGATGCCTCTGATTATGCTATCGGTGCGATTTTGGGACAAATAATCAACAAGTGTCCCGTGGTGATATATTATGCAAGTCGCACCCTTGCAGATGCTTAAATGAATTATACCACCACAGAAAAGGAATTATTAGCTATGGTTTTTGCCCTAGTAAAATTCAGATCTTATCTTTTATGGGCAAAAGTCATAATCTATTTTGATCACTCAGCTCTGAAATACCTTTTGACCAAGAAGGATGCAAAGCCTAGACTTATCAGATAGATCTTACTCCTTCAGGAATTTGATTTGAAAATTCGGGATAAGAAGGGTTCTGAAAATGTGGTAGCTGACCACCTATCCGGAATTCTGATTTCCGAGAGTGCACCAATAACTGATTCATTTCCTGATGAGCATCTGCTGGCTATTTCTCACACTGTTGTATCTTGGTATGCTCATATTGTCAATTACAAGGTGACTAATCAGCTTCCGGAAGGATGGACTAAAAGTGAGAAGGACAAATTCTTTTCCCAGGAAAAATATTATTTCTGGGAGGATCCGGAACTATTCAAATTCTGTCCTGATCAAATCATTAGGCGATGTGTTCCTGAAGAAGAACAACAGAGTGTTCTCAACTTCTGCCATAATCTGGCTTGTAGGGGCCATTTCTCGAGTAAGAAAACTGCAGCCAAGGTCCTGCAAAGTGATTTTTATTGGCCCACACTTTTCAAAGATGCCCATGAGTTCAGCAAAACTTGCCTCCGATGCCAGGCTGTAGGAAATATGGCGAAAAGGGATATGATGCCACTCAACCCAATCTTAGTAGTTGAAGTCTTTGATGTTTGGGGGATTGACTTCATGGGACCTTTTCCACCTTCTTTTGGACATACATATATCTTGGTAGCGATGAATTATGTCTCTAAGTGGATTGAAGCAGCAACCACTCGAACCAATGATCATAAAGTGGTCATTAAATTCGTCCAGAGAAATATCTTTTCTTGGTACGGGTGGCCTAAAGATATCATAAGTGATGGGGATACGTATTTCACGAATTACCAGTTTCGAGCTTTGCTTAAGAAATATGGGATTAATCACGAAATGGCTACCCCGTATCATCCCCAAACCGGTGGCCAAGTGGAAGTTTCTAATAGAGAGATTAAGAATATTGTGCAAAAGTCCGTTAGGCCCGATAGAAAAGATTGGTCTGAAAGATTGGATGATGCCTTATGGGCCTATCGGACCGCTTACAAAACTCCTATTGGCATGTCTCCTTATCGCCTGGTTTTTGGAAAAGCGTGCCACCTTCCGGTATAATTGAAACATAGGACTTATTGGGCCATTAAACAAGTCAATTTGGACCTAGCCCAAGCTGGTTCCCACCGAATCTTACAACTGAGTGAGGTAGAAGAGTTGCGCAACGAGGCCTATGAAAATTCAAAGATTTATAAAGTCAAAACTAAAGCTTTCCATGATAAACATATTGTGAGAAAATCCTTTCTTCCAAATCAGAAAGTTTGGCTATTTAACTCTAGGCTCCGCCTATTTCTTGGAAAACTGAAATCCAGATGGGATGGACCATTCGTGGTCGTTAAAGCCTTTGATCATGGAGCTGTTAAAATTCTGAATCCCAAAAGTGGGAACACTTTCACCATTAATGGTCAACGGTTGAAACCATTTATTGAAAATCTTCAAAATGAGCCACCTGAATCCATCGAACTGAGTGATCCATAATAACTGAACTTCCATCTGGCTGAAGACGATAAACTTAGCACTCATTGGGAGGTAACCCAATATTTTACTTCAGTTTTTGTATTTATTTTCATTTTTAGGTCCCTGAGCAACAGTCGCCTTTGGTATGTCGCATCCTCTTCATCACAGGTTGTTTCTCTCCTTCACAATTCTCTTCTGGCTGACATGTTTTTCATATCTTTTATGCCATTGAGGACAATGTCAATCAAGTTGGGGGGTGAGACAATCAATTTGATATGCATTTATTGAAAATCTTTTGAAGAAAGCTGATATCTTTCACTGAAAAATGATCAAAATTTTAAAATTTCTTTCAAAAATTTATTTTCGCATCCTATGAAAATTGCATGAAATCATGTTTCATTAAGTAAATCTTAAACAAATCAATTTTTTGTTAGTCACATTGGTTAAAGAGCCTTCAAAGTTTAAATATCCCATTTCACGAAAATACACGGCAGGATAATTTTCACACACACACGGCAACTTAGAATAAATGAAAGATCTTAAAAGTATAGAATTGTTAGAATTAACCTTAAGGATAAGACTACTTATTCTAATTTTTCTTTTGAGTTGAGCGAAAGGAATGTGTTAGGATTCGTAATAGGGGACTATCCCACTCAGCACTCTAAAAGAGGCGGTCATTTAAAATGGCAGCTATAAACACTAAAGGTAATAGAAGACGTTAAAAGAGCTAAAGGAAGATAGGTGACAAAAAGTACGCACTGCCCCTCAGGCAATTCAAAGAGAGTGGCAAAAAGTACGCACTCTCAAAAGCAAAAGTATAATTAAATAAAAAAGTCACGCTAAAAAGTCCATCGTACCAGAAATATGACCAAGTCGTGAAAAGTGCTGAGTCGGGGCAGGAGCTGAAAAGCGATCCTCGCTGACTGATCGAAAAATCTTTTATTATCTTCTCTTCCCCAGGTAGTCTTATCTAAAGGGTAGTAAAGGCAAGAATATACCAGAAAGGTCGGAAACGAGTTCTAAGCGTGCCAATTTTCATACACAATCACCTGTCGCGAATCAAAATATTGTGGGATATGAAAACTTTAACTTAACCAATCGGCTATCACTTAAATTGTTTGTGATAGATACTACAAATGAAGCATGATAATTCATTGTTGTCCTAATTTTTCCTCTAGTTGCATTGCTAAGGGACTAGTAATGAGTAAGTTGGGGGGTGTGATAAATTGTTAAATTGATCATTTAAAGGCAATCTTTCGTATCATACTCAAATTTTTATCTATAAAATAGCATGAAATGATAGATAATTTCTTACCAATTCCAACGGTACTAATTTCATCAAATTCCGACTTAAGAACATCATCATTTCATGTGATTAATAGAGTATAGCGCGTTTGCGATTTTTCGACAAAACCGAGATGAAATAAATAAATAAATGTGATGACTTTTAAGAAAATAGGCTAATTTGAAGTTATTTTATGTGAACAGGACATGAAAGAAGCTGTGGTGTAATGATTAAGTCTTTACGGGTTTGTGGGAAGTCTGGAGTTCAAATCTCAGCAGAATTGACCATCTTTTTGGAAAAATAAAAAGAGTAGAGGCAAACTGGTCTTCCACACGTACCCTAGACCCTCCTATTCACTCCCTCTCTCTGTTTCTCAGCCACAATCTTCCTCCTCTCTCACTGTTTTCTCAGCTCCGCCTCCAAGCACTCTCTTCCTCCCTCTCAATTTCTCCCACACGCTCTCTCTCTCTATTTCCCACGCCTCTCTCTTCCTCTCTCTCTGTTTTCCACACCTCTCTCTTTCTCTCTCTCTATTTCCCACGCCTCTCTCTTCCTCCCTCTCTGTCTCCCACGCCTCTCTCTCTCTCTCTCCCCCAACACTCTCTCTGTTCTCTCCTCCTCCGGCTCTCTCTATCTCTTCTCTCTCTCGCCGGCCCGCTCCACCGCGCTGCCTAACGCCCTGCCAGGCCGCTCCACAGTGCTGCAACGGGCCTCCACGCGCATGCATGCACGCTTGAAGCCGCACCTGCACGTCTCCACCAGGCGCACCTGCAAGCCTCCAGCGCACTTGCAAGCCACCTACGCGCCTAAAGTCTTCATGCACACGTCCTCCACTACGTTGCTCTCCGGCTGCTAGAGAGCCTTGGATTACTGCTGTGTTCTTTTGTTTTTTTTTTATCTAAGTTATTTGGTTAATTAGCTAGGTTTAGTTGATAATTACTCTGTGATTAGTTATTTCTTTTCAGAAACATTTAAGATTACAAGTTGTGTAATAATACTTTTAGTTAGATAAATAAGTTAAATACGTGTTATCAAAGTGTTTGCAACCTTCTTAGCTTAGATTAAATTCTGCTCAATTTTATTTCCTTTTCAAACGTAGAAATAATTATTTTCTTAGATGTGGCTCATTTGGTTAGTTTACTTTAGTCAATTAATTTGTTGCAAGAATAGGTAGTTAATTAATCAATTCTAACCCTCAGCTTTTTAAATAATTAAAATCTAAGGTTTTCAAAATTGAAATCTTATTTCCTTGTGGATCGACTCGGACTCACCATTGCTATTGCTAAAATTAGTTTATGTGAGCCGATTAAAATATGATTGTTAGCTTGGGTTTTTAACGACATAATCATTGGCTATCATTTAATATATGTCTATTGGATCTAAAAAAATTGTAAAAAGTTATTTCCTATTAAATGATAATAAAAAAGTTAGTCCTCATAATGTGTGGATTCGGAGTTTTAGAAAATAAGAGGAAAAAGTCCAATTTAGAATAAAAAGTAGTTTCTCCAAGATTAGAGCTTTCACAGTTACAAATAAATCTTTTGTTCCTTACTCGGAAAAAATTGTCTTCAAATTTTTTCTATCTCTACATGTAGGATTTTTTTGGATTTGTTGCATATATATATCCGTGAAAAATATCATATTTACATATATACTCCCAACTCTCATATTGTCGCCAATACCCATAACATCTCAGAAATGTTGCGGTTATACCTTTCCGTCAGAATAACAAAAAGATACTTAAAAGATTTTTTAAATCTTGATAACATCAAGAGTGCATACTCACAATTCTAGTGAATTTAAAGTGTATATATATGTAAAATATGAGTACATTAGTAGTATAGATGGAAAATTTTTAAGTCTAATTTAACGATATTTTGACGGAGGGGTGTAACTATAATAATTTTGAGATTTCAGAGATATTAATGACAATAGGTGGGAGTTGAGAGTATAAATGCAAATATGATATTTTTTTTAGAAGCATAAATGCAAAAATCTTTTTTTACAAGAAGAAAAAAGTCAGACATCTCGTATAGTCTTCATAGATCTCTCTCTACGTCTCTTTAAAAACTCTTTCTCTGAGCAACGGTTCAAACTTAACATTATGCTGGGTTAGGTGGGATTTGACTTTTTTTTAGTAAGCTTGACACCTAAAACCACTGAATCATTTTTCAAAGATTAGACCACTGGTTCTTCACGGAAGAGCAACATCTCCCGCTGATAAATCTTCCCAGACCTCTTCCCTCCCTTATCATCTAGACGCAGCGCAGTCGGCGACGCATCCACACCATGGCTAGCTCCCCAGCTTCTTCATCTCCGGCTAGAAGGTCCTCTCTCTCTCTCTCTCTCTCTCTCTCTCTCTGTGCGCTGTGTACGTGTGTCTGTGCAGTCTTCCCAGTATCCCATGGTGACCGTGCGGTAATGGAACAGGCTAGAAGGCAAAGTAGCCCTGATCACCGGCGGAGCGAACGGCATTGGTGCCACCACCGCGCGCCTCTTCTGCGAGCATGGGGCGAAGGTCGTCATCGCCGACATCAATGACGAGCCGGGCCTGTCCCTGTGCCAAGAGCTGGGCGGCCCCTCCCCCGCCACCTTCGTCCACTGCGACGTCACCATGGAGGACGACGTCAGGGCCGCCGTGGACGCCGCCGTCTCCGCCTTCGGCAAGCTCGACGTCATGTTCAACAACGCTGGCAGGATCGACGACCCCAGGCCGATCGTGCACGCGGACGCAGCGGACTTCGACAAGGTCCTCGCCGTCAACTTGAGGGGCGCCTTCCTGGGGGCCAAGCACGCAGCCCGCGTCATGGTCCCCGCCCGCCGCGGCAGCATCATCTTCACGGCGAGCGTGGCGGCTGTGGTGGGCGGCGTTGGCACCTACGCCTACACGGCCTCCAAGCACGGGATTGTGGGGATCATGAAGAACGCGGCTGTGGAGCTGGGCAAGTACGGGGTGCGGGCCAACTGCGTGTCCCCCTACGGGCTGACGACCGCGCTGACCACGGGCTTCATCGAGGAAGTTGTCGGCGCGTTCCAGAAGGCGGTGACGGGGGCCGCCAACCTGAAGGGGAAGGTGCTGAAGGCGGAGGACATCGCCATGGCGGCGCTGTACCTGGCCAGCGACGAGTCCGGGTATGTGAGCGGACACAACCTGGTGGTGGATGGGGGCTTCTCCATCGTGAACCCCTTGCTCTCTGCGTTCCCTAAGTAGAGGTGGTTGTGGTCGATAATGGCTGCCGCTGGTGGTGGCGATGCTGGCAGCGGAGTCCATGGATGCGACCGCGTCGTCTCGGTAGCGAAACAGTGCTCCTTCTCATCAATAATTCACATACCAAGTAATGTGATATATATTACTTAAGAATGTTTACTTTTCAATACTTACAATCTTTTAATATTTTTTATGCCCTCGTTTGGCACAGAATAAATGAATATAATAAAAGGTTATTTGGTCATTCCTATTAAAATATCATTTGACAACTGTACAATATTCCGAGGATCAAATATTTCATTAGAGGGCATAGTAAGCTAATGATTTATTCGGGTCTCCTCCGAATAAAAGAAAATAGGTGAAATATTCTACCCACCTCTTTTGTCAAATAGAAAACTGACAAACTAAAGAATAACTTACGCGTGAAATGATATTGTTCTCCAGATTTATTCCGTCGCCAAATGGAGACTATAAGTTCTTGTAATCTTTATATTTTTAAAAATCTCTCACAATCTTTGAACTGTCTTTAAAAAGTCTCTCCAAAGAAGCTTTTTAGAGAGAATTGAAAGGTCTTTTAAGGGACATTTCTATTAATTGAGGGGACTGATAAGAATATAAAAATTCAGATACTTAAAAAGAATATTAAAAAATTGTAGAGACTCAAAAGTAAAATTCCGTATATATTAATGTGATATACCTTATAGCATGCATGTATGTTTCCAAACATTAAATAGGGTAGGGGATCAGATCCTCTTGACTTCAAAGGAGTCGACATATGTGTGTCCCTTTTCATATTCATGAAAGTAGTCTCGTCATTTTCATTATTTGCTGTTATCTTATCTTGTTAAGTGACAGAATTATCTCTTGCGATTACAAGAGGGCACTGAAAGATTTATAAGTTTTGGGACCTAGAGGATAAGGCCCTCTTTAAAAAAACTTATTCCTGGCATGAGTTAGGAGTGTTCACAATTTAGTTTAATTTGATTTGAAGGAGAAATTTCAGAAATCAAACCAAACCGAAATACTTGAGCAAACCAAACCGAATCAAACCGCAAGCTCTCTAAACCGAACCGCACAAATTCGGTTTGGTTCAGTTTGGTTTTCGGTTTGGGCTTCTTTATGGGCTGACCCATTAACGTGGATGGACATAGGCTAGTTTAAGTGGTCTGTACACCATTGTATAGAAGATCTAATGGATAAAAAAGATTCTTAAACTAAAAGACCAATCTTATCCTTCCTTGTCTAAAAGTTTACACGTTCATATTCGTAAATCAAATAATTTTACACAAATGTCATGTCCTTTTAAGGTATTCGCGGGTCGGTTCGGTTTATGGGCTGAGGAAATCGAACCAAATCAAATTTTTTATTTCGATTCAGTTTCAAATCAAACCGATTTTTTTAGATTTTAACCCGAACCAAACTGAACCGAATTTTCCAATTCTATTTGATTTTTTGGTTTGAACAGAATAGTGAATACCCCTGGCATGAGTAACCTGGGAGTGCTTATGATGAGGCCCGCTACAAATGGGCCAGGCTCGGGCCTGTGCGCTGATGGGCCAGCCACAGAAGCCAGAGTTGGGCTCGGTTAGGGATGCGAAAGGGTCGAGTCGAGCCAAGTCCGACTTTTGTTCAAACATAGTTGGGAAACCCAACTCGACCGTCAAAAGTCGTGCTCGCACTTGGCTCGAACTCGACTTATTTAGGAATTCACGAGCTAACCCCAGGTTTATGATGAACCTAACCCGTCCAAGAGTCCATGACGAGTTCGTAGCTGATTAACCGGTCCATGGACTTTGAAATTAAATAATTTTTATTTCTACCATTCAAACCATTTAAATGGCCACGGTTCAACCCTTACCCGAAAGGCCAAAGCCCAAAAGAAGGAGAGTGCTGAGCTTACTAAGGTTTCGTCTGGTTGGAGGTAAAATATAATGGGATGAAAAGATTTTTTAAGAAAATCAATTTACAAAGAAAATAAAAATTTAATCGGTCATTTGTCACTTCTAAAAATTTTTTTTTGAAAATCTTTTCATTCGTTTGTTTGGTAAAATCTTTTCCTAAAAATGATTTCATATATTTATTTACTTATAAAAGAATTTTAGCGTTACAAAACTTTTAACATAGACATGATTTTATATTTTTCTGAAATGAGAAAATACTCCAACTCTACATTTGTAGGACAATTCAAATAAAAAAAGCTATATCTTCACATAATCAAAATTCAAACCTCAACATTAAAGGATATTTTTTCTTTCTTTTTAATTTTCAGCTTGGGATAAATTTGGTCTAGTTCTGCTTAAAATTATAATATCTTTAAGTTTTAAGGATATTACTATAAGTAATTCGAAAGGAAGAATAACTTCCTGCACTCGGAGTTATTACGTCACTTGATGGTACAGTCAAATGAAAAAAATTAAAATTAAATTTTTTTTTGAATCCCTCAACATGTCCTACATGTCCACATAATTGAATTTTCAATTAGACATCTTAAAAAATAATAAAAATTCAAAAAACAAGACTCGATGAATAATAATATACTATTCATTGGGGATCGATTTTTTAATTTTCATAAATTTTTTTCGAAAGCTTCTAACATGACCTATATGCTCAAATAATTCGATTTTTGATCGGACATCTCAAAAAAAGATGAAAATTCAAAAATTGAGTCCCAATGAACAGTAGTGTACTATTCATTGAAGCTCGATTTTTTTATTTTTCATATTCTTTTGACTTTTTTGTGAAAGTTCACGACATGTCCTACATGTTTATCTAATTCGATTTTAGATTGAACATCTCAAAAAAAGGATGAGAATTTAAAAACCTAGCCCCAGCAAACAGTAGTGTACTATTTATAGAGCTAAGGTTTTTAAATTTTCATGTTTTTCTGAGTTGTCCTGTGGAAAATATAATTATACGAAGATGCAAACAATGTTGAGAACCTTCAAAAAAGCATGAATATCATTACCTATTTATTATAATTTAAATTTATTATTTCGAAGATAGAGAGAAAAGGCAGCCACCACAAATATCTAGTAGTACATAGATTCCCACTGAAAATGGCATCCGCGCTCTTGGGACGGACCCCAAAATCCATATTTATGGCACTGCATGCATCAAGAAATGATTTTTTCTAAAACTTGCATTTGTAAAACATTTTACTGGGTGCCAAACGGACCCTGAAGGGAGCAGGGGTTCAAATTTAATGGTGTTGTTGGCTTGAACCTTTTATGGATCTTTCGATAGACTGTAAGATGGCTTCTCGGTCTACTTCCACTGGGATTGAGATCTCTTGGAACCATTCCATAGACCACTTTTCTAGGTCCTAAAATCACACTGGAGGAAAAAAGTTAATTATTAATGAAGTAAAGTTCCTTCCATTAATGATCTCCAATGAGATTTAAGGACTCAGGGAAGAGTCCAGGGAAAGGGTCCAAGGGATCTCAATCCCTTCCATGGCCTAATAGTCCACTGGTTAGTTTAAAAACTTTTAAAAAAATATTTAAGTTATTCACCAAGTTAAATTATTTTATACTTTAAAAATATATATCTAAAATATTTAAGTTATTTATTAACTTAAATTATTTTATAATTTAAATATCAAATTATATTTTTAAATAACATAAAAATCGAATAAATACTTGAGCTACTTTTTAACAAGTACTTAAACACAATATAAAAATAAGTTCTTAACGAGTCCTTAAACAAGCTCTTAATGCGACTTAAACGATCTTGTTCATCAAGATAATCAAGCCATGTTCGCCTGTTCAATCTCAAGCTCATTTATGAACCGAACTAAATTATTTTCAAACTTTTTTATTTAGTTTAATATTGACCCGAATTGACCCATTATATAGTAGTCTCACGAGCAATTCGTGGTGCGTATTGGTTTGATTGCAACCCTAGGCTCGGTTGCCCCATGAAGCCCAAGCCCACTTCACCTGTTTGCACCACGTGGTAGCCCTACATATGAGCCGATGGGAGTGCACGCCCGACCCATTGCCCATTGCCAATGCGACATCTGGCCAGTGGGAATAGGCAACCTAGGGCTACATCCTCAAGGGCCAAACCCTATATGAGGTCCCTAGTCTTTCATAAGAGGTAAATAATGTGAACGCTACTTAATCAATAATTAACTAAAAAGCTAGACCTCGGATGCAGGCCCAGACAGGACCTTAGGGCTAACTTGATCATCGGAGGGTTGAACTAGACAAAATGTTTGGGTCTAACTTTCCTTCTTCGAAGGCATACTCTTCTCCTTGGTCATCAAATATCGGTCTGTTGGGTCATCATTATTGGCGCCGTCTATGAGAGTTTACTAAGAACTTGCACCGAGGAGGAGGACGAGAGACACACCCAAGCCACTCCTCCTCTCGTGCCCTAAGCTCCTATCACACATGACCAATTCCAACAGTTCGCCCGACAATACTCCGAGCGCTTATGGAGGTAGTTCGAAGCCTTGCTGTCCTTCTAGGGATCGTGGCTCATCTGTAGCCAACTTCAACTCACTGTTCTACACTATATGGTTTGGAACAAACTCTCAGAACTTAGTATGAAAGACTTAGTACTCTCATCATTCAACATGATTTTACTAGAGGAAAAGTAGATAGTGCTCTCTTCATTCAATCTAGCAAGTATAATACTTTAATGGTTTAGATTTATGTACATAATATAATCTTTGGTGCTACTAATGAATCTCTCTACAAAAAATTTGAGAAGTTGATGAAGGGAGAATTTGAGATGAGCATAATGAGATAATTTAGCTATTTCCTTTAATTACAAATAAAGCAAATGAAGGAAGGAACTCATGTCTATCAGACAAAGTACACCAAGGATCTAGTGGCGAACCCAGCATGTAGCTAGTTGGATCCTATGACCCCACTAGATTTTGTAAAACTTATTAACGTCCTTTAATTTTCGTTTATTAGAATGATTGGCCACTAATCTTGGCCCATTAGAGTGACCCCACTGACTCATTGATTCCAACCCAATGTAGTGACCCTACTAGCCCTCTATCCAAGTGACCTCATTGAACTAAATTTTTGTCTCTGCCACTGCAAGAATTTATTAAAGAAATATGACTTTGACAAGACAAAACCTCCCACAACTCTTATGAATACCTCTATTGTAATCGGGGATCCGATTACTAAATGGGTACTGAATCATTAAATTTGGAGCCGAACCAGGATCCCGATGAATTTGAGAAATAGATGATAAACTAAGCTAAACATTCACATCGCATCGAATTGTAAAGTAAGTGCAGGAATTAAAAATTATTACAATTCAACTCAACTCAGCAAATAATTACATATTCCAACTGAAAAGAAATAATTAGACGTATAAGCCAGAAAAGAAAATAACAACTACATCGGAGCATACCCCAGAACAGTGGTTGCTGGCACGCAACCCAAGGCAACACTCTCCTCACTACGCCTACCTGGAACCCTCACCTGAAAACCGCACGGGGTGAGTCTCATCGAAAGAGACTCAATAGGGATCCTTCGATCCCCAACACCCACTCACACACCCACGAGTACAACAACATAAAAATAGACAATTTAAATAATTAAAGCAGTAAACACATTTTCCAAATTTTGATATAAAACGCATGCATTCAAAAGGTAACATGCACAACTCTGAAACAACTCCGTCACGGAGTCCACAACCAGCGCCTCGGCGAAACACACAAACCACACGGCCGAATGCGGAAAACACCGACCCGCTGAGACCAAACAGCAACCCCTCGGATAACACGCCGGCTACTCCGGCCTGACAGGCTCCAGGTAGTTCTGCTTCCCCCAGCACAAGTGACATTCCGAATGTACCACTCCCACATCGGTACTAACTATACTCTGAGGTATACAAGATGACCCTCTCTCTAGGCGTCACCCCACCACTCCCACACCGGCGCTATGTCACTCCCACATCGACACAGGGTGCCTAAGTGCTAACAACTGTCACTCTAGGTCTACGATCGCACAAAACGCAACACGGTGCGATCCGATCACGTAGAAATCATCGTCCTCAAGTATGTTGTCAAGCATGCAATAAACCAAACCATCTAATAATGTAAACACATGTTAATTGCATGGATTAATGAGATTATGTCTTGAATCGCGTCGCCCATGGACGACGTCATTCAAGACCCCTAAACTGATTCATGCGAAAATTAGCCTCGGAAGATGGCCTAAAACGCGTCGTTCAAAGGTGTCGCCATTTAAATGGCGTCGCTGTCTCTGGACGCCAATCAATCCAGAGACAGAGTCTGTTATCTGGGATAAATCGCGTCGTGAGTGGAAGCCGCCTTTTAAATGGCGTTGTTGTCCTTAGACACCGTTTAACCCTCACAGATAGGTTCTTCCTCTATCCTCTCCTAAGCCACAAGGTGGGATTTCTCTCCCAAATTGCATAAAAACGTCACAAAATAGAGGAGGAGGAGGAGGAAAATCTAAATCTCCGTTAAAAGCCCACAATTCCTCTATATATAAAATTAGTATTTTCACCCCAAAAATCTTCCAAACATACTCCAAAGCAGAAAAACATAGTTTTAAACAAAACATCGCGAGGATCGTCACCCTACCGGTTACTCGAACTTCTCTGAATTCCAAGCCGCTGAACCGTCATGCCACACGCTACCGCCGGTACCGCCGTGGACGTCGTTACTCCACCGAACGTCAGCCGCCGTTTGGAGAGAAATGCACTGCGAAGGAAGTGGTGGTGGTAGTGGTGGAAGTTAGGAGGTTGATGAAGTGGAAGGAGGGAAGGAATGGGGAGAGGAAAGGAAGGAGAAGGGGGAAAGGGGCGCCGAAGACCGGAGAAAAGAGAAGAGAGAGAGAGGAAGGGAGGAAAAATGAGAGAAATGAGGGAGGGTTCACGGGGTCAAACTGAAACCAGTTAAAACGCGTCGTCCAAGGCTGACGCCAATCAGACGACAAGACGAGGTCGTACACCGACGTACCAGGGCCGTACTCTGAATGGCGTCGACTAAGCGAGACGTCATTCAAACGATAAGACCGGGGCCGTACTCCCGCGGCCCAACACCAGCCTACGTGGCGTCCACGTGGCACACCTTATGTAACGACCCGCCACCCTATGACCGGAGATCCGATCACTAAATGGGTGCCGACTCATTAACCAACGGTCTCACACCCGGATCTCCTACACACATCTGGAGGAGCAAGCGTTAGACAAGGTCAAATATAACATTCACACGGACTACAAGGAACTAAAGTGCGCAGGAAGGAAATTAATAATGTCCGTACACAGTCCAACAATAATTACATAGCCCAAGAAATTAAATAAGTACAGGCAGGAACAAAGTACAACAACATCGGGGCATACCCCGGAACTGAGATAGCTGCTGGTCCACACACCAAGGAGAACACCACTCGCCGCCACTCGCCACGAGGTCCACACCTGAAACCGCAGGGAGTGAGCCACACCAGAATTGGGCTAAGTAGGGATCATCCGATCCCCTGCCTCCCACTCACACACCCACAAGAGCAATAACAAAGATACAGGTGATTAATGCAAGTAAAGCTGTAACACACTACTCTTAATCTCTATATGAACCACATGCATTCGAAATATAACAAGCATATCTCTAGAATCATTCTATTAAGAAGCCTACAACTCGCGTTTCGACAAAACATGCCAACCACGCCTCCGAAAGTGGGAAACACCGACCACACAACTGAAAGTGGGAAGCACCGACCACACAACCGAAAGTGGGAAACACCGACCCGCTGAGACCAAACAGTAACCCCTCGGATAGCACGCTGGCTACTCCGGCCCAACTGGCTCAGGTGGTTACTCCTTCCCCCAGCATGAGTGACACTTCACAGGTACCACTCCTACACTGGTACTAGCTAACCCCGGGGTTCACTAGGTGACCCTCTCTCACTAGGCGTCACCCCGCCCACGCCCCTACCGGCGCTGTGCTCCACCCACACCAGCACAGGGTGATAAAACGCTACAACTGTCACTCAAGGTCCATAGTAACACAAAACCCGGCACAGTGCGATCCGGTCACGTGAGAAGCCCGCGGTCGCACGACACTCAACACAATGCTAACCGGTCACGAAGAATCCATCATCATCGAGTGTATTTAAAGCATGCATTTAATCAACTATCTAACAGTGTAAACACATTTTAAGGCATGGATTAGTGTGGTTCTGTCTTGAATCGCGTCGCCCAAGGCTGACGCCATTCAAGCATCCTAAACTGGTTCATGAAATCCTGACCTCAGAATATGGCCTAAAAGGCGTCGCCACAAGTAGCCACCTTTTAAAACGCGTCGCCATTCCTCGTCGTCTATTAACGACCGAAAACAGGGACAGGCCACGGTTGAGTCTCTTAAAATGTGTCGTCCTGGGAGGCCGCCTTTTCAAAAGGCGTTACTGTCCTCGGACGCCATTCACACCAGAATCCGAAACTTGCAGAAACCTTAATCGGGGCGATTTCTGCCTAAATGGCGTCGTGCTTGCCCGTCGCCATTCTAAATGGCGTCGTCCAGGCACGACGTCTTTTAGCGCCAGAAACCTCGAACTAACAGAACCTCACACAGGGCGATTTCTGCCTAAATGGCGTCGTGCTGGCCCGTCGCCATTCTAAATGGCGTCGTTCAGGCACGACGTCTTTTAGTGCCATAAATCAGGTTCTGCTCTCTGCCCGAGGGATCCCTTTTCACCCCCAAAAGCCCCCAAAATCACCCAAAACAAAGGAGGAAGAGGGGCAAGCTAAACCATCACAAATCCATATACATAGAAACCCTCATTCCCATCAAGAAAAGCCCCTAACATGCTCGTTCTACCCCCAAACGCATCACATGGAAACTACGGATGAAACGAGTACAATCCACGCAAGGTTCGTCCCCCTACCGGTTCTTGAACTCCTCCTGGCTCCGTGCCGCCGAACCGCCGCACCGCAGACCGCCGCCGGTACCTCCGCGGACGTCGCCACTCCGCCGGGACGTCGGCCACCGTCCGGAGAATGGAACGCCGCGAAGGAAGTGGTGGTGGTAATGGTGAGAGGTAGAGAGGTGTTGGAGTGGTGGAAGAGGAAGAAGGGGAAGGGAAAGGGGAAGAGAGGGGTCGGAGGAGGCGGAGAGGGGGAGGAGAGAGAGTGAGAGGAGGAAAATGAGGGAAAAAAAGGAAGGTCCGCGGGGTCAATCCGAAACAGGGTAAAACGCGTCGACCGATACAGACGCCTATCAGATGACAGGACGGGCCGTACTGACAGAAGCTCTGAAACACGTCGACCACCACCGACGCCGTTCAGACGACAAGACCGGCACCGTACACTGACATCTCAGGGTCGCAGTCTGAATGGCGTCGTCCATCGCGGACGCCTTTCAGACGACAAGATAGGGGCCGTACTCTCGCGGCCCGAAACCCGCACACGTGTCGCCCACGTGTCACAGCAGCCGCAGACCTAAATGGCGTCCACCAAGCAAGACGCCATTTTAAAGGCGTCGTGCGGGGTTGACGTCATTCAGAAGAAACTCTCAAGACCCCTTGTGAGTGCTTAAAATGAGTGTGTGATTATCATGAAAGATCTATGTTGTTTAAGTGCAAAAATAAAGCTATTAAAAAGAAGACTACGTGAAGTGATCGCTAACTTTTGACTTAAAAGTTCTAAAAGAAAGTTTGATCGCCTACCTGTTTAAACGCGGAAGATATTGAGTCCTTGATTCCCCTCCTTCAGCCGGCTGAAGAAAGAAAGTCCTTCCTTTTCTTTTGTTCTTGCTATTGAGTTTTGAAGTTGAGGATCGTCCAGAGTTCTTGTGATTTTGCTTGATTTCCTCTCCTTGATTCTCCTTTTGCAGCTTGCAAGAAATATAGAAAGAAATGAAGAAACAATGATGAGAACTTAAGTAAAAGCAGTATCCATTCTAATCACAGTTTTAGACATGCAACCAAACAGCAAACTTACTTGCTGGGATGGCTTTTGAAACCCCTTAATCAAATAGGTTTTGAAAAGAATGCTAGTGTTGTGTGTTGCATAGAGTGATGATGAAGAATGCAAGATTAATAAAGATGTAAATGCAGAAACGAATTGAAAAACTTATGCCGAATGGGATGAAGTCTTGAATTGGATGAAGAATGGACGCCGACTTCTGGAAACAGCAGCGCTTCGACGTTTGGACATCGTTGCTTCGATCTTCAATTTGATATCGCTTCGATCACCAATTCTAACTCTTTTCTCTTTTTTTAACTTTCAAGATGCAAGGTATTTATAAACGTCTTCTGCGTCCACGGATTTACATGAAAAAATTTGGGATTTATCCATCTTAACCAACAGAAAAATACAGATTAATTTATCTTTATCTGTAATTATCTAAAACGCGTCTACCATGGCTGACGCCTTTCAGATTAATTAGGATAAAGATAAACATCCGGAAAAACTTATATTTATCTATATTAGCTAAAACGCGTCTACATGTATAGACGTCTTTTACATTAATTAAGATAAGGATAAACATCCGTAAGAGAAGTAGAAATAGCTTAGGAAACCTAAAACGCGTCGTACCTGACAGACGCCTTTTATTTAATTAATCAATTGATTAAAATTCAAATTTAAATGTTAAAATAAGAATAATCTCTAAATGGCGTCCACGCAGGTAGACGTCTTTTAAACTTGTTCCTATTTTAACTGAAATTTGAGTTAAAATCAATTTAATTGATTAACTTAAACATGTATGTTTGACCCGACACTCAAAAGGATCAATAAAAATTAATCAATGATTAAATATTAGACAATTCTGAAGTATTATTATATGATATGAAATTTACTCGAAATGACGTCAAAATTAGCGTGTCTACAGCTGCCTCACCTTGGCATCGTCTTTGCAAGGGAGTGAAATGAAATGGAATGTACTGAAAAGGTGATGCCAAGGTGTGATGAGACACGCTCTTAACATCACATGATTGAAATTTTTTTCAAAATTATCAATGAAAATAGCTCAAGGAGATCAATGGAATCAGTCATGTCTAGATGAGGTAGACAAGGAAATAAAATAAAGTCGATCAACCTCCTCGGAGTGGGAAGTACCCCAGGTCATAGACACTGCAGGTTTCATCATGGGGAGCGTTTGCCAGCCAATGTGGACGTGCTGCAACCATGATGGATCTTAAAAGAAAATAAGAAATATTGGATAAAGAGTCCAAGAAAGGATAGAATTCCAATGATATCTTCAAGCGAACCTCAAAGATAATCAAGATACTCAATTCAGAATGGAATATTTCATATCATGTTTGAAGTTATTTAATTAATGGTCTGAAACTTAATCAGTAAATAATCCTTATCACAGTGATTTCAAAGTCCTACATGATGCATGCTAGGCGAAAAGAAAAATATAAAGTCAGATAAAATATAAATTAATCAAGGATAATATTGTTAAATTGTCATTAATGAGTCAAGATACAAATTCTTGTAATTCAGTGCTAAGCCGAAGCTCGTTTATCCACGCACCGTTTCACAAAAGTGGAACCATCGTCCTCACTAATTAACAATCCAACGGCCTATCCGTGCGATTAAGAATCTTTTGGAATTATCACTGTTTTTGTTGAAGGGGAACTCAAATTCCAGTTTCATCAAAACCACAAGGTCCTTGATATACTCTAATAAATATTTAACATATAGTAATGCAAATGATTTACATGAAATAATACAAGGGTAGAAATAACCGTCTTTTTAGCCACGGTCAGGACTTCTTGACTCCCACAGTGGGATCTTCTTGACATTTTCAACTTTACTCAGGTTTTCTTGAATCTCCTGCAATCAAAACCATTAATAATTTCCAAACAAATATTCAATTTAAGCATCAAAAACCACAGAATTTCGGGTAAATCACAGAAAAGCTAAAACGCGTCGTGTCGCGCAGACGCAATGCAACATTGAAACGCGGCGCTGTCCCTCGACGCCTTTTACTCACAGAAACAGGTTTCTGGTTGTTCACTACCCGGATTCCAACTCTACCAATGCACATCCCTTTTCCAATCCGGAAAAGTCTTCCTAAGATCGCAATTCCTTCTATATAAACACCCTTAGGTTGTTCCCAAGCAATCCTACCATAATCCAAAGATCCTAGGTTGAGTTTTCTTCCAAGGTTTCTAGGTTTCTTCAAAGTTTCCAAGGTTCCCAAGCTTCAGGAAGGAAGAACTCTGAAAAAGATGATGGATTCTTCAAACAAGAGGATGAAGATGTCGCTAGAGAAGATCTCCGACGTGGAGAATCACCTCAACGGAAGAGATCCCAATCTTCAAGTAAGTTAAATCAACTTCCCTTCAATTCTTGTTCTTATTCTTTCATGTTCTTCATCTTGTTCTTCATGTTCTTCGTCTTTTTTTTTTTTTCAGAATTACCCCATGTTTCCTGGCCCAAGAAAGTTTACCTCTCTCCCTTGGATTCGTAAACTTGCAAAAAGTGTTAAGCTTTCCATGCAAGTTTTCATCTCCAAGTGGAATATTCAAAGACTAGTGGTGCTTGCCAAACATTACAAGAGTGCGAACATAGATTGGGCGGCTATGGGTGCCTTGATCGAGTGGTGGCATCCCCAAACTCATACGTTCTTCTTCCAAGACTTCGAGTGCACGATCCTTTTGGAGGAGGCGGAACTTCTATTAGGTCTCCCAAAGACTAAAGATAAGATGACTTTAACAAGAGAGAGAATCACCGATCAACAATTGTTGACATCAATCATGAAGGATACTTCAGAGGCTAAAGGATGCCTTACCAGAAAATGAATCAATCTTGCAAAGCTCGCTGAGTGGACTCTATATGAAATTGATGATCTAAGGGAGGACGAAGCGGAGGATGTAACGAAAGCTTTCGTTACATGCCTTGCTGGTGCTCTATTCTTCCCTGCGCAGGACAACATCTTGGAAGATGACCAGGTTAGTGCCGTCTGCGCAATCTTCGAAGGTAAATCCATTAGCACTGCACTTTTGGCATATCTTTACAGCGGGCTTTTTGCGGCATCTGTGGGTCGTCCTCCCTATGGGTGTATGTTACTCTTTGCCTTATGGGTTGAACTTCACTTCAAGTTCGAGTACTGCAAGAAGATCCCTCCAAGACCATCTCAAATTTACTTGAATAGTCCAATCCACTGCATTGCTAACATTGTAAAGTTCAACGAGCACATGATCAACAAAGTTCCAAAACTCAAGACCCGGGCCGATTGGAGGGAGTATCTGAAGCTCATGACATCCGATATATTTGACTCGTCTCCGCTCGCTCTTGTTGGAAAACCTGTTTGGGTGCGCCGTACAGCGGGAGCGGATCTCAAGTTGATTGGAGCCACCGAGTTCGTGTTATACAATCCCCATCGGTGCCTTACTCAGCTTAGCTTGGGCCGTCGTGAATTCCCCGAGTTCTCCTTTACATCCCCGATCAAGAGGCGTGCCTTGGAATCCGACGAAGATTATGAAGCTATAGAAATTATCACTACTTTATGGAACCTTGACTTTAGTTACCGTGTAAAATCCTCTAAAGATAGAGATAGAGGATTGAAATTTCCTTACCTCAAAGGTCTTCATGAAATTCTTCCTTAAATATCCTCTTTCTCTTTTTCTTTTATATGATGTAATAAAAGATTTCATTGAATAAAGAACTATTTTTCATGTCTTGAAATCCTTCCTTAACTTCCTGTGATGTACCCATGATTTTTCCTTTAGCAAAAACTGGATTTTTCCTGAAAATATGACAGTTCGGGTTCTGTTAATGCAAAACGCGTCCATTCAGAAAGACGCATTTCAATCATAATTCAATTTCCAGAAATTCAATTTAATTCTAAAAAACCCTGATTTAGCCTTAAATTGCGTCTTCCATAAAAGACGCCTTTCAATTCTCTCTCCTACTTTTCCCAGGATTCTGCTATTAATTCCGTGATTAATCGCCTAAAACGTGTCTATTAGTCAAGACGCCTTTCATCATCATCCTCTGTACGGCTCTAACCAGAATCCTGAAACGCGTCAGCACACGTAGACGCCTTTCACTCAATTTCAAACAGCTGTCCTTGCCGCCTCAACTTATGCGCCCTAAAACGCGTCTGTCTGAGTTGACGCCTTTTACCTTTCTGTTTACAGACCCGCGAAGGCCCCCTTTCTTCCTCACTTTTTCCCTTGATTTCTCTCTCTCCGAGCTCCGACGACCGGCGATCTCTCTTTCTCTCCCTCAAAAACTCCCTCTCTTGACCATGGAGCGTGGTGAGGGATCAAGGAAGATCAAGGCTTTGGCCAAAAGACGGCGGAGGCACGAGGAAGAAGCCCCCGAAGAGGTGCCGGCGGCGCTCGCCGAGGCAGCGGCGTTTTTGGAGGAAGAAGAAGCTCCTTCGGCGCCCGTGGCTATGGAAGAGGAAGAGGAGGGCGACCTCCACACGGTAAGCTCCCTATGGAATGAATGGGATGAGAAAAAGAGGGGAGAAAGTGGTTCTCTCAAGAACCCGGAATCGGACCTTGAAAGGCGTCCAGACCAGGTGACGCCATTCAAAAGGCGTCACACTGGTCTGACGTCTTTCAAGGATAAATTCCGAATTTTTAATTAGGCAGAAAATGATCATGAAGCGCGTCAGGACATGTTGACGTATTTTAAAAGACGTCCATATGTGCTAACGCCTTTCAAAACAGAACTATTTTATTGCTGTTTTTATTTATTGCTGACCCCATTTTTATGTTTTTATTTGCAGGGAGTGATGAGGTCCAGAATCAGCTGGGACTTAGTGATAGGAGCATATAGGGGACTCCCGGACTTCCACAAGGCGCGCCTGCGCCGGATGGGGTTCGGCGAAGTCTTGGACATCGAGCCGTTTTGGCTCCATTTGGTCCTCCTGCAGGCGCTGCGGGAGAGGTGACATGCGGAAAGCCGGGCTTTCCTAATGCCGTGGGGACATATGGTCCCCACCCTAGAGGATGTGGCCAGGATCACTGGCCTCAGGGTAGAGGGCCGACCGGTGAGCGGGGTTACTTACCCCAACTACCAGGGATTGGCAGAGGCGTTGTTAGGAATAGAAGTGTCCAGCCTAGGCAGGGAGTCTAGGATGGTCCCTAGGGTGGAGGTAGAGGCCGCCTTAGGATTAAAGGAGCCCCGGCGTCGGACAGACGAGACCCGGGAGGAGTTTAGGGATAGGCTAGCTAAGTCATCCTCTGCCGTGTACTGTAGCGACCCTAGTTAAGGGGAGGAGGTAGATAGACAGCTTAGAGTCTTTCTAGTTTTCTTTTTTGGTCGGTTGCTTTTCGGTACGAAGGGCGACCACATTCATTGTAGATTCCTGTATTTGCTAGATGATTTAGATAGCTTAGGAGAGTATGCATGGGGTGCGGCCCTTCTGGCCCACCTGTTCGCCGATCTGTCTGCGGTCACGCCGGACCGTGAGACCACCGTCAGCGGCTTCTCGCCGTTCCTTCAGGTATTAAGTTATTTTATTATTTATTTATGATATGCAATATGATATGATGCTTTACTAACCTATATGTCCATGAATGCAGGTGTGGAGTTATCATTACTTCCCGCTCGGCAGAGCGCGGATTGCACGGCCTAGCGCTGTTCCATTGGCCTGCCGTTGGCAGCCAATCGTGGACACCGCTCCTCAGCACCATCAACTGACGGCCCTCCGCCGTCAGTTCCTTGACTACCCCGAGTTACTGGTGAGTCTTTAACTTGTTCAATTTTATTAAATGCAATCTTTTATTCATTAAATGCAAGTTATTTATATGAATGCACTTAACCTATATGCAGGTGATCTGGCGCCCGTACTTGGGCATAGGCGAGGAGGGTCAGCCGTGGGTGACGGCTGGCAGGAGGAGGTTCGGCAGGCAGATGTGGCTGCACTGCATGAACAAGATTGAGCCCCTCCGCCTCCGGCTCGTGATGAGGACCCTGGGCCTCCACCAGGAATGGATTGACGAGGAGGTCCCAGAGGGAGTCGGGAGGAGCATGAGGGGCAAGCAAGCCCTCACCGACTGGCGTGCCAAGTTCCCGGAGCAGTACGAGGACTGGCACCGCCGCGGCGTACGAGTGGAGTCACGGGCGGAGAGTAGCGAGGCCTACCTCCAGCAGTACCGGGCCCATTACGCCGATCAGCTTCGGCTCCTCCGACCACTCGATGTAAGTATGCTTTTATGCGTCTTTAATTTTATTATTATCTTTTCTTATATTTGTGAATGAATGTATGTATGTATGATATGCAGGATGCACGTGACGCGGTCATCATCGACCTCCGGGCCCGCCTACATGACGCGGAGGCCCAGTTAGAGCATGTCCAGAAAGAATTATTTGACCTGGTATGTATGCATGTTTATGAATGCATGTTTTAATTAATTAATTGTTTTGGCGATTAACACTGACGTTTGTCTCTCGGTGCAACGAGCCGTCTATACCCAGGCGGCTCCCCCTGCCCATGGAGCTTCCTCATCTACTTCCTCTGCCTATGATGCTGCCCTGGCTGACCTCCAAAGCCAGCTCGCCTCCGCCATCCATCGAGCTTCTCTTGCGGAGGAGGACCAGGCTGCTCGAGTAAGTTCCATCCTTTGACTTTTTTTCGAATTTTGATTTTGATTACTTGATTGCCTTGGACTAACAATGACTTCCTTTCAGGTTGTTGAGCTTCAGGAAGCCCTTCAGAGGGCTGAAGCGGAGCTGGAGCATTCCCGTGCTGCAGCTGCTCGTGCCAAAGCTGATGCTGCGCGGATCCGAGCGTTGGAGGAGCAGGTGGCCCGTCTCTCCACTGGAGATCTTGCACGTCTCCAGATTCGCCTAGAGGTTGTGACCGAGGAGAGAGATCGCGACCGCCTTCGACTGGAGAGTCTTCAGGGTCGCTTGTCGGTTGCTGAGCACGAGCGCAAGATGGTGGAGGAGAGGTATCAGCGAGCTCGACAGTGTGCCCAGGAGCGTGGTTTAACGAGTGCTTTTACCGCCACTGTCGCCATGTCTTCCGGCCAGGCAGGGCCGAGCACGATGGGGCCACCTCCACCTCCCAGTCGAGGACCAGTACCGGATGTGCCCGACGAGGCACAGAGCCAGCTTGATGAGGGCGGAGGGGAGAGCCAGCCTTGAGGGCACATGTATTTTTATTTTCTTCTATGTATCATGTACAAAACACCTTTTGATGATATACATAGAACTTTTTGGGTTCCAATCTTGTGTCCCTGTGTTTGTCTTGCATCCTGTACATCACTTAACAAACAGGTTAAGTATCTATTTAGGCTTAGCCCCTTGCCTGACCAAATAAATGGTCGATTAACTTTTTCCTTCAATAAATGGTCAAGGGGCATAGCCTTTATCAACAAAGGTAATTGAACTATAAACAAACTTAAGCAAAATGCAACATGCAAGTAGACAGATGCTCACTGAAAATAAAAGGAATGAGACGCACCAAATGCAATAAGCAAATGCTAAATGAAATATTTTTGTTGTTTTGAAATATTCATTTTTGTTTGGGTTTTGAAATATGTGCTTTTTTTTGGATTTTGACATATGTATTTTTGGATTTTTGGCATATACATTTTTTTTTATTTTTGACATACGTATTTTTTTTTATTTTTGGCATAGACATTTTTTTTTAATTTTTGACTAAAAGATCAGTATGGTACCTAGATCAAAAGATCATATTCATTTATTAACTTAATTTCCAAATTGTTCTTTAACAATTTAACTTAAACCCATCGTGTTTGAACTTGTGTTTCCATTCGTGATCCCATTTGATGATTTGACCCTTAGTTAATCTAAGCCATTCCTTAAGTTTGGAGTACGCCTCTTTAGAAAGAAAGGAAGAATAAGTTTAGAAAGCCCATGAGAAGGTTCCGGAGACCTAAAAAGATGTTCCTTTCCTACCCTAATATCCGTTGGGGTTTGGTCATTTCTTTCCAGGGTATTTATCGACCTTGCGTTCCATTTCATTTCATTTAATGGCCTTGATGTAACGTTTGTAGTGTAATGGCCTTTTGATTTAACATTTGGCTTTTGCCTTTTGCTTTTGCTTTTCTATTTTTTTTCTTTGGGACGGATCTCCCCCATTTTTTTATGACGGCCTCCTACTAAGATGACGGGTATTCTTGGTAGTCTATTCTAAGCCTCGTTCCGACATCATGGGCCGAGTGTAAAACAGAATTTTACTTTAAAAGGAATGATTTGTACTTTACACCTTTAGTCAAGCTTTCGATATTCCTTAGGGCTTGGCATCTCTTGTTACTCACGAATCAAACGTGTTAGTGTGTGTAGTAATGTGTTTGAAGTTAAATTATCCAGACTGATAAGGAAATTTGAGTTTATAAATTTTCTGATTCCACTGGTCTTTGTACCATGCTGATCGACTCTTTAACCTAAGAGTAGTATTTCTTAAGATGTAAGCCATTCCAGGGGTGATTTCGCTCTTCTCCTTCTGCATTAACAAGACGATAAGCATTACCAGGAAAAGCGTGAGATACAACATAAGGTCCTTCCCAGTTAGGTTGGAGCTTAGAACGCGGACCACCAGGTTTTACAAAAATCCTTTTGACGACTATTTCACCGACTTTGAACTTACATTCAATGACTTTCTTTTGATAAAAACGTGCTAGTCTATTTTGATACACTTTTGCATGATTAGCAGCTGACCATCTTTTCTCGTCTAAGAGTTCCAATTGAGTAAGGAATGCTGAACGATGTTCATCAATGGAGAATTCCTTGTTCAATTGTACCCTTAATGACGGTATAAGGATCTCGTATGGAACTACCGCCTCCATTCCAAATGTTAAGGAATAAGGAGTTTGCCCGATGGGCGTACGGATTGAAGTTTGGTAGGCCTATAGAGCCTCAACCAATTTTTCTGGCCAATCTGCGAATTTGTTAGATTTGCACGTCTTTTTGATGATTTTTATCAAAGTCTTATTAGTTGCCTATGCTTGGCCATTGCCTTGCGGGTAATAAGGAGACGAATGATGCAATGCAATTCTATACCTGTTGCAGAGGTCCTTCAATTCTTGTGACACGAACTGCGATCCGTTGTCGGTGACGAAGGTGCTTGGAATTCCAAATCGGGTGATGATGTTCTTCATGATGAACTTGCAGACGGTTGATGCTTTCATCTCCACGTACGCTTCAGCTTCTGCCCACTTGGTGAAGTATTCCGTTGCCGTAAGAATGAAAGATTTTTGCTTGATGCCGGAATCTGGACTACCAAGGGGTCCAATGATGTCGAAAGCCCACATGGAGAAAGGCCATGGGGAAGAAACAGGATGGAGTGAAGATGCAGGAGAATGAATTTTGTCGGCGTGAAGTTAGCACTTAGCACACCTACGGACATATCCTACACAGTCTTCTTCTATGGTTTGACAATAAAATCCTTGTCTAAGGATCTTCTTTGCTAGCATCTGTCCATTGACATGGCCACCACAAACTCCACTATGAGCTCCTTCCATAACCTTCCAAAACTCATCTTCGTCTAGACATCTCAGAAGAACTCCATCAAAACCTCTCTTGTACAGTGATCCTCCAACTAGGGTGTATCGTTGAGCAACTCTCCTGATAGCTCTCTTCTCCTCAGTTGTAACTTCCTCAGGATACGATTGATCTTCACAATATTTGGCAATTTCATAATACCATGGCTTCTTTTCATCATCCATCTCTTCTAACAGCTCTATCAACATGATTTCTCTCTTTTCCACGATATCTCCGTCTCTGACTTTCTTCAGCAGTTTCTCCTTAGTTCTAAGGAATGAAGGGTCTTTCACGGCGGGTGAAAGACGCCAATGAACTATGATTGATTCGGACTGCTTGCTGATTGGAAAATTAAGAGAAGATGCCAGTGAAGCTAGAGCGTCAGCTAAGATGTTCTGATTCCAAGGGACATGGACAAAGATCAATTTCGTAAAAAGCTTTGAATAAGCAGAAGTAAGTTCTTGATAAGGCTTGAGCTTGGGATCAAAAGTTCAATACTTGGTCAGCACTTGGCGAAGAATCAGTTGGCTATCACCCACAATCCTGAGTTTGGTGGCACCATGGAAATGAGCAACCTCGAGGCCAGCAAGGAGTGCCTAGTATTCAGCTATATTGTTGGTGACTGGAAAGTCGAGTTGAAAGGCTTGTGGAATGGTGACACCTTCAGTTGATAACAGAACGATACCGATCCCCTTTCCATGAGAATTCAGAGCTCCGTCAAAATGCAGAGTCCACATATCATCTCTGATTTGATTTACGGACATCAGTTTCTCATCCGGAAACTCTGATCGCACTGGATCGAATCGAGGGAGGGGATGATTGGCGAGATATTCCGCTATGGCATAGCCCTTGATCGCTTTCTAGTGAATGTAAATGATATCGAATTGAGATAGAAAGCTTTGCCATCGCGCTAACCTATCAGTAAGAACAGATTTCTCCAGAAGGAATTTGATCGGATTCATTCTAGCGATGAGATGGACTTCATGGGCCAGAAAATAATGCTTCAATTTTTGAACAACCCAGACCAATGCTGCACATGTTTTCTCCATCGCTGTATATCTCTGTTCAGCAGGGTTGAGAAGTTTGGAGAGATAGTAGGCTGCCCTCTCCTTTCCTCTTCATCCTCTTGTGCTAGGACAGCCCCCACTGCATCATCCAGGACAGAAATATAAAGTATCAACGGTTTGCCTGAAGATGGTGGTCTCAAAACAGGAGGACTTGCTAAATAATTCTTTAATCCATCGAATGCCTCCTGACACTTATCGTCCCAATCAAATTTGACTCCCGGCTTGGTAAGCTCGTAGAACGGCTTACACCTTTGTGAGTGATGGGAGACAAAACGGCGAATAAATTGCAACCTCCCGAGTAATCCTCTTAACTCTTTCAAGTTTTTGGGAGGTGGCATTTCTCTGATAGCCTTCGCCTTGTTGAGATCGATCTCAATTCTCCATTTGCTGATGATGAATCCAAGTAATTTTCCTGAAGATACCCCGAATACACACTTCTTGGGATTCATCTTTAACTGATACTCTCTCGATCTCTCTAATACCCTTGCCAAGACTTTGGCGTGCTCAGCCTTTGTCTTAGATTTAACCAATAAATCATCCACATACACTTCCAGATCTATGTGCATCATGTCATGGAATATTGCCATCATAGCCCTCTGATAAGTGGCTCCAGCATTCTTTAACCCAAATGGCATGACAACATAGCAGTATGTTCCCCAAGGTGTAGTGAATGACGTTTTTTCTTGATCTTCTTCTGCCAGCTTAATCTGATTGTATCCTGAAAATCCGTCTATGAATGATAAAGTTTCATAGCCAGCAGTATTATCAATGAGTACGTCAATAAGAGGCAATGGAAAGTCATCTTTAGGACACGCCCAGTTCAGATCGCGGAAGTCAATGCAAATTCTGACCTTCCCGTCCTTCTTCATAAACGGGACTATGTTGGCCACCCATTGTGGATAAAGGACAACTCTAATGAATTTGGCTTTATGCAATTTGTCGACCTCTTCCTTCATCTTTAGAGCCATTTGTGGGTGGAATCGCCTTAATTTCTGCTTGACCGGGCTAGCTCCATCCTTTAATGTCAACCTGTGTTCAACTAAAGATGAGTCTAACCCCGGCATATCTTCATAACTCCAGGCGAAAGTGTTCTTATAGTCCTTAAGTACTTGTACCATTGCCTTCTCATCCTCTGTAGAAAGATTTTTGCTGACGAGGACAACCTTAGGTTCGTCTTCAGTCCCTAAATTGATTTCTTTGGTGGGCTCTTCTACGGCAGCCGAGGGTTCATCGAATCTCTTCATTCCACTGGCATATGCCTCAGCTGCGTCCTCATCATCTTCCTCATTTTCAATAACGGGGTCCTTTTCATGTACTAACTCATACACCCCATACCCATCATTGACTGACTCATCATTCATACAATCTTCTGGCATCTGAATTTGATTTTCTAAAAACTGAGGGATTAAAGAGCAAGAAGAGCATCTATCAGCTAAGTCCTGGAGGTATCTATTTGGAATTCGCCTACCCTTAGGCTTCCTAGACTTCTTAACCTGACTAACCTGTCTAAAACTAGACTGCCTAACTTCACTAAACTCCCTATTATAACCTAATGAAGATGAAGCAGGATGGAAATCCTGGGATACAAGTGGAAATACAAGAAAATCCTCCCGAGGGGAGGGGCAGAGTAGATCTAGGAGAGAATCTTGACCGAAAGACCCGCGCAATGGGGTGTGATCGGACAAGTAAGAGGTTTCCTCAATGAGGATATGGGAAGAATTTGTTGCCAAATTGGCGTTTTTTTTTTTTTTGGACAGTGGAAGTGTTAGTTTAGGTGGCCTACAAGCCAATCTAACAATGTAAATCTCATTCATTATTAATAAAATGGCATAATATTCATTATGTGCAAATCGCTTTAATTATCGTTTCATAACGAAGTCCGTGAATATGTGCTATGGTAATCAAATTATGATGAGATCATACTAATGAGACTGATCACTTAAACACACATATTCTTAATCGTTCCTAGTCGGAGGATATCCCAGAAGGACATCGGATATCCGGTTAGACTAGTACAGATTACTCCTGCTCATATGATGAGGGTGACTGATCTCATAAGTCACTTGTGTGGAGACACTAAGGCGAATCTGTAGGTGCTCATTGGAGAATGAGTTCACTGAACTGATCCGACTGAATCGCTGGATGGTATTGTACCTCACTATCAACCAGCTTGATTCAATTGTCGCAGTTGCGTGGATGGTCCTCGGACCTGAGACACCAAGGACACCTTGGCGGTGGACTTCTGTGCTTTGACCTTGCTTTACGAATCTCTAGCCATGGGATACTAATACGCCAAGGATTGGGTACAGCGGAATACCGTCGAAGGGAATTGTGTGTCAATAAGGAATCATTCGCTCTCGGTACTTAGAGAGAGAATGCTCTAGGAAGGATGCATGAAAGTCCCTGGCCAGGGCGGACGATAATATCGGGAAAGGAGTTTTCCGATATTCATCAGCGGCATCCAATCCAAGTGAGTCGACCGGCTAGGGTTTGACAGCTCGCCATGCCCTGAGTTGACTCGAGAGCATTGTACGAATGAAGGATTATATCCATGCGGTAACTGTCGACGGAAAGGTTCCAAGAGTGGGTTACTTAACCCCAAATACCTTCCGGGTTCACGCGGTGTTGCTTGGCACCCAATGTGATCGGAGGCCCGGTCGAATTCGATGTGCGACATCAATTCGATTGATTAATTGATTAATAAAGGGTTATTAATTAATTAATAAAGCCAGTGAGGAGTCACTGGGCTTACTGGGCCATTAACTGGACTGGTACTTGGGCCTAGAGGGTCACACGCAAATGATTCTCAAGGCGATGGATAAATAAGTGGGTTTTATATAAACCGGGGGGTTTTGTGAAAAACCGCGCGGTTAGTATAAAACATAGCGAACGGGCTGAGCAGGCCAAGCTGCTGCTAACCCTGGCCGCCCTTCCTCAGTTTTTGTCTTCCTCTGGAGTCCAGGCAGATCCAGATCTGCTCCGCCGCTTCCCCGAATCCCGTTCGACGGGAAATCGTCTGCGCACTGCGGCGATCATTGCGGCGACCAGTGGAGGCTTCGCGGGCTGCGAAGAACGACGAACTCGAGGATATCCGTCGCGGGGAGGATCGCGTGGACTTCGCTAGAGGCCGGGCACTTGCGCGGCTTGCGGTGTCACACCGACGGAACCGAACGGCTGCGGATTTGAATCCGCACACGGTGAGAAAAGATAATCCGATTATCTTGTATTTTAGATTTCGAAATGGGAACGGATCGCTGTAAATATTTTATTTTTCCGCTGCGTGAGCGATCCGGAGAAACCGAGAAAATCCAACAGTGGTATCAGAGCCAGGTTCCACTGTTTCTCGTCCCGTTTCAGTCTCCGATTTAGTAATTCCGTGTATTATTTCATGCATATAATCCGATTATATTGATAGAAAAATGTTCATGAGATGAACACGAATAATTTGATTATTTTTCTGTAATTTTTCGGAGTTTATTTGGGGTTTTCGGAGTTCTTCATGAGATGATGAACCGGGGACTTTGGCGGCTTCGTTAACGATTCCCAAGCGTTGGGATGGCGGCCCGGATGCCCGGATCTCTTGGTGATAGTCACCACTACACACCGGGCATGATAGCCGGCACCATGGTGGCCTCGAAGAGCTTCAAAATCGAGCCCCAAATTGGATTTAAAACAATGCAAAAACCAGTTTTTTGGAGATTTTGGGGGCTTGGCCTGCTCCTTTCAGAGCATCTCCGGCGACCCTGCCGGCGCCGGGGGCACCGCCGGCGCCGGGGCATCGCCGGCCGGAGCCGGGCAGGGCCGGGGGCGGCCGCCGGCGCCGCCTGCAAACCCTAGCCGCCGGCCTGCAACAGGTTTTAGGGTTTCAGGTTGGGGAAGAGGGCGAACCGGCCGGTCCCGAGCCGGTCTGACCGGCTGGGCCGGTCCGGTCTGTTGGTTTGGCCAGGCTAGGCCTGGCTGGGTTTAGCTTCGAGCCAGGGTTCGAACCTGGTTCGAACCAGGCCGAGCCAATGGCTCGAGCCAGATGGCTCTAGGGCCTGAGCCCTATAAGGTTTTAAATTAAACCTGTTTTACCCTCTTTAAACCCCAAATAAACCCAAATGAAGCCCATTATTCCTTATTAGTCCATTTAATAAATAAAATTAGATTTTAATTTAATTCAAAAATGTTTTAAATTTTAAATTATTATCTAATTTTGGTTTTTTGGGAAATATGATTATGGAATCATTTTAATTAACAAGAAGTTGTTAATTGATTAAATTTTTTTTATTAATTTAAATGTTAAATTAATAACTAATTTTATTATACTAATTTAAATGTTAAATTAATAGTTATTAATTAATTGAAATTAATTGTTAGTTTAATTGTTAAATTGATGATTAATTTTAATTAATTAATATAATGGTTTAATAAGGAGTAACTAGTTATTAGTTTAAAGAGTTAAACTAATAATTAATTTTATCCACTAATCTAAGAGTTAGATTAATGCTTAACTGTTAATTTGTGTTAATTATTAGTTTAATGGTTAAATTAGTGATTAACACTTATTAATTATCTAGTCTAATTGTTAGATTGATAATTAATAAAGAATTATGATTAATTATTAATTTATATGATAAATTAATGATTAATTTTATTGGACTAGTCTAATAGTTAGATTAGTCATTAATAATCTAATTGTTAGATTATTAATGGGGTTTAATCTAAGTGTTAGATTATTAGAATTGTTCTAATTTGCATGGAATAATCTGGAATTATTAATTCGGAGTATGTGTGCATGTGATGTGTGTTTATTGCTTTTAAATTGGATTTAATTGCATGTTAAGTTAATTAAATGAGTTTTCGAAATTCAAATACCAATTTTGATTGGATCCCAGCTTTTTGAAAGCCAAAACTTATCTATTTTGAAAACTCATTTGTTTTAGCCATGTGATGCGCTGAATCATATGTGGGATGTTTAAAACACACCGTGGTCATGGATATGCACTTAATTTGTTATTCATGTGATGAATGGATTGTGTGGATCGTGGATGTATGATGTTTATTAATTGTTAATAAATAGAGGTCTGCGCACCTCTCTCTCTCATACTCCGATGTATTTCTACCTTCTTCTCTCTTGTACTCGCCATAAGGCCTTCTTCAATTTACTTGTTAATTCTAGAATTAATGCAATATGATCGAGGCAACCGAGGAATGAGCGAGGACGATCCACAACTGCAACCAGGAAGGCGTACAGATGTAGATCTCTTGCCTATGTGATTGCAGGGTATCTAATGTAAATGTTATAATTAGATTGTGTGTGCGTTTGACTGTTGGCTCCAGTCAAACCCACTGTGCTATCCATGACCACACTAATGACATGTATGAGATGCATTGTTGTTCTTTTGATTATGAATCAAAGCAGGTTATAGTATTTTGTAAATATATACGATATATTAATATACTATCACCTAGGAGAGACCAAGATAAAAGTTATCTAAATACCTTCAGATAAATTCTAAGCCGTAACGCGAGTAGTTGAGAACTTACCGCGTGGTCCACCATCATTATAGTCATAGGATTCGAATCACTTTAGGCAGGTTTGTTGTGCTATCCACAAGGCCTGCTTAATTGGGAGGAGAAACTGTGGCTATGGCATTAGATGCCTAGAGATCGGGGTAGAGGAACCATGTAGCTTTGTTGTGCTATCCACAAGGGCTGCATGCAAATCTATACTCGTCGCGTAATGATGGTTAGCTTAGACCAGAATTAGTGGTTTGTTGTGCTATCCACAAGGCCATTAAATCTCTGGGGACCGAAGCTATGATCAGATATTGCAAGGAGTTGCAAGTCCCATGAGTTGGGTGCTCTCTGATTGTATTACAGTTTGTTGTGCTATCCACAAGACTGTAGTGCAAGTCATTGAGATTCTGATCCCCACTAGGAGACTGTCGGCGTCTCCCATTCTGTATAACTGAGGGTTATACAGTCCGTCGAAAATTAGTGGGAGTTAAACTTGAACAAAAGACCTTGTCTTGTTTTAAACTTTAATAATTGAACATCTGCTAAATAGATTTTAATTATCTCCTGTAGGGAATTATGTCGTCGAATAACTCACTCCGTGGCATACTTGATGCCGTTTTGACTTACCTGATCTACTCAAATTGGTTCAGAAGCCTGAAGAATGTCTTCAGATCTGAACGCAATAACTTTGTCCCTAAAGCTGATCCTCTTGCTGAATCGGCATTAGATGCCCCTGAAGCAGAGATGATAGCTAACGATAAAAGATCGAAGGACAAAGGCGAAAGAGTAGTGAAGGGTGACTGCTTCTACTATAAGCAGTATGGTCACTGGAAGAGGAACTGCAAGGAGTTCCTTAACGATAAAGCTCATGGGAGAGTGAAGCTGTCTGAAGCTTCAGATATCTATATGATAGATATCAACTTATCAGTTAGAGATTCCACATCGTGGGTATTAGATACCGGATGTGCTTCTCATATCTGCCATGATGTGCAGATGCTGACAAATAAGCGCAAGCTGAGAAAAGGTGAGGTGGAATTGAGGCTAGGAAACGGCGCAAAAGTTGCGGCGATTGCTGTTGGGACAGCAAACCTCAGGCTTCCATCGGGAGACACCATACTATTGGAAGATTGTTATTATGTTCCTAGCATAATAAAGAACATCATATCAATATCTTGTTTGGACAAGATAGGATATAGGTTGACCATTGAGAATAGAAGTTGTTCGATTTATTATGGTAATAAATCAATAGCTTCAGCATCTTTAGTCAACGGTCTATATCTATTAGATGTTTCTTATTATAATCTTCAGATTGACAATGCTCTTAAGAAGAGTAAGGATTGTGTGAACCAGGCCTACATGTGGCATTGTAGACTTGGACACATTGGCGAAAGCAGGTTGCAAAAGTTGCACAAGCATGGTTACTTAACAGCATTCGATTATGAATCATTTGCAACATGCGAATCCTGCCTTATGGGAAAGATGGCAAAATCCCCATTTATTGGACATGGAGAACGTGCCAAGGACATTTTGGAACTAATACATTCGGATGTATGTGGTCCAATGTCCACCCAAGCCAAAGGTGGCTTTTCTTATTTCATCACGTTCACCGATGACTTCTCAAGATTCGGTTATGTGTACTTAATGAAGTACAAGTCGGAAGCATTTGAGAAGTTCAAGGAGTTCAAGAATGAGGTGGAGAAGCAGTTAGGAAAGAGTATTAAAGCTCTTCGATCAGATCGAGGAGGAGAATACTTGAGTACTAATTTCACACAATTCTTGAAGGATAATGGTATCCTTTCTCAGCTGACCCCTCCATATACACCACAGATGAATGGTGTATCTGAAAGGAGGAATCGCACTTTGTTGGACATGGTGCGATCTATGATGAGCTTTTCGGGATTACCAGTGTCCCTCTGGGGGTATGCTCTAAAGTCAGCAGCATACCTACTAAACAGAATACCCAGCAAGTCTGTGGCCTCTACTCCATATGAGATATGGAAAGGCAGGAAACCAGAATTTAAACATGTTAAAGTCTGGGGTTGTCCTGCTCATGTAAAGAGGCATGATCCAGACAAGCTGGAATCACGAACTGATAAATGTAGGTTTGTGGGATATCCAAAGGAAACCTTTGGATACTATTTTTACCATCCTGATGAACAAAAGGTGTTTGTCGCCAGGAAAGCTGTCTTCCTGGAAGAAGAATACCTTCTTCAGGAGGACAGTGGGAGTAAAATAGTACTGGAAGAGGTTCCAGATCCCCAAACAGCTGCATTATCATTAGATGAGATATCAGTTCCTGAATCTGTTCAGGTACACACAGATGAGCCTCATAGATCTGGTAGAGTACCTAGACTACCCGAACGATATGTGGGACATATCGCTGAAGGTGAGTCTATGGTACAATATAATGAGGATGATGATCCTAAAACCTACTAGGAGGCCATAGAAGGCCCAGAAGCTGGGAAATGGCGAGAAGTCATGAACTCAGAAATCCAGTCCATGTACACCAACCAAGTTTGGAACTTGGAAGACTTGCCCGAGGATACTGTATCCATCGGATGCAAGTGGATCTTTAAGAGAAAGATCGGTGCTGATGGACGGATCGACACTTATAAGGCAAGGTTGGTGGCAAAGGGATATCGTCAAAGGCAAGGAATTGACTATGACGAGACTTTCTCACCAGTTGCCATGATAAAGTCGATCAGAGTTCTGCTCTCCATTGCTGCACATTATGATTATGACATCTGGCAAATGGATGTGAAGACTGCCTTCCTCAATGGTAACCTTGAGGAAGAGGTGTATATGATACAGCCAGAAGGTTTCACGTCCAAAGTATCTCCAGATAAAGTGTGCAAGCTTCAGAGGTCCATTTATGGACTGAAGCAGGCTTCCCGGAGCTGGAACATAAGATTTGACGAGGCAGTCAAGTCTTATGACTTCATTAAGAATGAAGATGAGCCTTGTGTGTACAAGAAGACCAGTGGGAGTGCAGTCACTTTTCTAGTCCTTTACGTAGATGACATACTACTCAATGGGAATGATGTAGCTATGATGTCATCAGTAAAGATCTGGCTGTCGAAAAACTTCTCCATGAAGGATTTGGGAGAAGCATCCTACGTATTGAGAATACGGATCTATAGAGATAGATCAAAGAGGATGCTTGGAATGACCCAATCCTTGTACATAGATACTATAGTCAAAAGGTTTGGCATGGAAAATTCCAAGAGAGGTTTCATACCGATGAGACATGGAATTAGTCTCTCAAAGGAGCAGTCTCCTAAGACTACTGATGAGAGGGCATTCATGGATAGAATACCCTATGCCTCTGCCATAGGATCTATCATGTATGCCATGCTATGTACACGGCCTGATGTTGCATTTGCTCTAAGTGTTACGAGCAGATTTCAGGCTGATCCAGGCGAAGAGCACTAGAAGGCAGTGAAATGTATCCTTAAGTACTTGAGAAGAACTAAGGATATGTTTCTTGTCTATGGAGGAGGTGACTTAAAACTGCGAGACTTTACTGACTCGAGTTTCCAGTCAGATCCAGATGATAGCAAGTCAACATCTGGATTCGTGTTTACATTGAACGGAGGGGCAGTGTGCTGGAAGAGTTCCAAGCAAGTAACCACTGCAGATTCGACGACTGAAGCTGAGTACATCGCTGCAGCTGAAGCCGCCAAGGAAGCAGTGTGGTTGAAGAAATTCATCACCGACCTCGGCGTAGTTCCCAGCATCCCTGAGCCTGTTCCACTGTTGTACGACAACAATGGAGCGATTGCGCAAGCGAAAGAGCCACGGTCTCATCAGAAATCGAAGCATATTCTGAGGCGCTTTCACCTTATCAGAGATATCATATCCAGAGGAGATGTAGTACTGGAAAGAGTTCCATCCGTCGACAATGTAGCAGATCCACTGACAAAGCCGTTGGCTCAAATTGTATTTGAGCGTCACCTACAGTCTATGGGCTTATTGTATAAAGGTGATTGGCTTTAGTCCAAGTGGGAGATTGTTAGTTTAGGTGGCCTACAAGCCAATCTAACAATGTAAATCTCGTTCATTATTAATAAAATGGCATAATATTCATTATGTGTAAATCGCTTTAATTATCGTTTCATAATGAAGTCCATGAATATGTGCTATGGTAATCAGATTGTGATGAGATCATACTAATGAGACTGATCACTTAAACACACATATTCTTAATCGTTCCTAGTCGGAGGATATCCGAGAAGGACATCGGATATCCGGTTAGACTAGTACAGATTACTCATGCTCATATGATGAGGGTGACTGATCTCATAAGTCACTTGTGTGGAGACACTAAGGCGAATCTGTAGGTGCTCATTGGAGAATGAGTTCACTGAACTGATCCGACTGAATCGCTGGATGGTATTGTACCTCACTGTCAACCAACTTGATTCAATTGTCGCAGTTGCGTGGATGGTCCTCGGACCTGAGACACCAAGGACACCTTGGCGGTGGACTTCTGTGCTTTGACCTTGCTTTACGAATCTCTAGCCATGGGATACTAATACGCCAAGGATTGGGTACAGCGGAATACCGTCGAAGGGAATTGTGTGTCAATAAGAAATCATTCGCTCTCGGTACTTAGAGAGAGAATGCTCTAGGAAGGATGCGCGAAAGTCCCTGGCCAGGGTGGACGATAATATCGGGAAAGGAGTTTTCCAATATTCATCAGCGGCATCCAATCCAAGTGAGTCGACCGGCTAGGGTTTGACAGCTCGCCATGCCCTGAGTTGACTCGAGAGCATTGTACGAATGAAGGATTATATCCACGCGGTAACTGTCGACGAAAAGGTTCCAAGAGTGGGTTACTTAACCCCAAATACCTTCCGGGTTCACGCGGTGTTGCTTGGCACCCAACGTGATCGGAGGCCCGGTCGAATTCGATGTGCGGCATCAATTCGATTGATTAATTGATTAATAAAGGGTTATTAATTATTTAATAAAGCCAGTGAGGAGTCACTGGGCTTACTGGGCCATTAACTGGACTGGTACTTGGGCCTAGAGGGTCACACGCAAATGATTCTCAAGGCGATGGATAAATAAGTGGGTTTTATATAAACCGGGGGTTTTTGTGAAAAACTGCGCGGTTAGTATAAAACATAGCGAACGAGCTGAGCAGGCCAAGCTGCTGCTAACCCTGGCCGCCCCTCCTCAGTTTCTGTCTTCCTCTGGAGTCCAGGCAGATCCAGATCTGCTCCGCCGCTTCCCCGAATCCCGTTCGACGGGAAATCGTCTGCGCACTGCGGCGATCATTGCGGCGACCAGCGGAGGCTTCGCGGGCTGCGAAGAACGACGAACTCGAGGATATCCGTCGCGGGGAGGATCGCGTGGACTTCGCTAGAGGCCGGGCACTTGCGCGGCTTGCGGTGTCACACCGACGGAACCGAACGGCTGCGGATTCGAATCCGCACACGATGAGAAAAGATAATCCAATTATCTTGTATTTTAGATTTCGAAACGGGAACGGATCGCTGTAAATATTTTATTTTTCCGCTGCGTGAGCGATCCGGAGAAACCGAGAAAATCCAACAAGAAGAATTAAGCATAAAGCAGGAATGAATGCAAATAGAAGGAGAATTAGATGGAGGAAGTGGCACCAAGGCCAAAGGGTTAGGGGGATCATATAGCAGTATGTCCCAGATCAAATCATACATCCTCTCTAGATCGAGAGAAGGTTGTGGAATGAGGTCCCGAGGGGACAGAGTAATCATAACGGGCGGAGCCCGTGGAATATCTTCAATAATGACCCGCGACCAAGTCGGGGTCAAGAGCAATGTGCAAAACAGAGTATGGAGCATGAAGACATGAGAAGGATATGTCCCCCTCCAGAGCAGATCTGTGGTGTAGCCAGCTTCATAAGGGTCATCTGGTTCTCCTTCATCGGTCTCTTCCGACAGCAATATCCGCTTGTCAAAGATAGCACCAGGACTTTCCATCAGCTCATCAATCTGCGGCGGCCACTTGGGTTCTGCAGGATCTAGAAACAGTCTGTTCAGTGCAATGTAGAGGTCTCTTAGATTGAACCACCTGTACCATTCACATTCAGGATCATGAAATTTTCTCCTCTTCATAGGCCGCAGAGCCTCCAAGGACTGGTACGTGAGTAGTTTTGAGCAATGCCTGGCCAAGTCTCTCCCATATATATCATGGAAGTCAAAACATGAAGTAATGACCACCGTGTTGTCATGGCTAATTATGGGCCCCTTTACAAAATGAGTATATAGGGTCCATGTTAAGGGGTCTCGGCCTTCCTTGGGCGGTATAGACATTGTCTCCCAGACTTTCTGACCTTCTTCATTCTCTGCCTGTTGAATGATGTCTTGTTTCTGTTTTCTTGGCCTATAGCCCAGGCCGCTTCCAGGTGCTCCTCGGTGATCTTTGACAGGAGTGGTCCTGCCTTGCAATTGTGTGCCCAGACCTCTCCCAGGCTTATAGCCGTTCTTCATCATTATTCTCCATCCTGGGGTACTCATGCACTTCCCCCTTTTTATGGCATTTAACGGGTAAGGAGAAATAGTGGCGGCTTTCAGAGGATCAGCCACTAGATGGTAAACTTGTAATACCGACAGAAAAGGTTGTCGGCCAGGTAAAGCAGTAGATTTAACATTCAAAGTATGAGCAGCAGCAAGGATCGGCATGCTCGTCACCTTAATAATTCGTCCTTTGAAGGGGAATTTGAGGCATTGGTGATTCGTGGAGGGAAACGCCTCAAGAGTTTTTATGTAAGGACGACCCAAAATGGCATTTATAGAAGGGTCGATTTCCAGAATGTGAAATTTGACCTCTGCATGACTTACAGGGCCTAGCTCTACTTTCAAATAAACCATTCCCAGAGGGGAACGGGTAGAATTGTCATATGCTGTCACAGAGATGGGGCTAGACAGCCATTTCTCCTTGGGCACACCGCACAACTCTAGGGTCTTCGGAGGTAAAACATTGATTGAAGCCCCTGTGTCAACCAGGCATGCATCCACGGCCTTCTTGCAGATGTTGACTGTGATGCTCAGAGCCATGCTTCTGGCTGCTGGCGGTGCTAGTTCCGATGTGTGAAATGTAATGGAGGGCTGATCTCCCTGAGGAACTAATAGTGCTGCAATCTTTTCTACTGGCACGTCCTCATTGACCATCACCTTTTACAAATATTCCATCAAGGCTTCTTGGTGACTCTTCGATCTTTTGATCAGTTCAAGTATGGAGATCCGTGCCGGTGTTCGATCCAGATGTTTCAACAAATCATATTGAGTGCCTGGTGCACTCTCTTCATTGTGTGTTTCCTCCGGCGGCTGTGATGGGCCGTCTCTAACTGTTGACTGAGGAAATACTTTGTTGAAAATTCTTCTACTCTGGAGCGCATGTTCCTCAACCGTGGAAGATCCGGGTGACACTTTGAGTACCGCAGAGTTGGATGGTGTAGGTGATGCGGGGTGTTGGTATGTAGGTGATGGCGTGGGGTTAGGTGGTGATGGCGTGGGGCGGATTAAAGGTTTAGACGGTTGGATGGTGGATGGGTACATGATTGGTGTGGATGAAGTGGGAAATGGTACGTGTAGTAGCGGTCTGGAAGGTTGGATGGTGTCTGGGTAAGTGGTAGTGGTAGCGGGTGAAGTAGGAAATGGTACGCGTAATAGCGGTCTGGATGGTAGGAGGGGTGTATAATTGATTTGCGGTGGGTTATATGGTGGAGGCGTAGGAGTGTGAGGCGTAATGGACTTGAGGAAAGCGGGTGGTGGTAATGGGTTATTGGGTGCGGGTGTCGGTAGAGGGGTGATGGTAATGGGTTGTGGTCTGGGTATGTAGATGGTGCGGCATGGTGGTCATTCTGCGGTACTCAGAATATGACCCGTTGAATAAAGAGAGGAAGAGTCCTCTATTCTCCACTGTTGCCTACAGTCAGCCTCAGACTGGCTGCTTGTCAAGATAGAGGCAACCTGGTTTTGGTTTTGGTGCTCCGGGAGCGGGTTCTGCACTATGCCCATATTTGGTGGTGGTGTTGCTTGTGCTGGTGGTCTTGCTTGCTGCTGCTGCTGCTGTGGTCTTCTTGCCTTCAGGGCTGATATGTACTTTTTCATTTCTTCCCAGTCTATGCCGCCCTGCTCGTTGAGATCATGAATATAATCTCTTGAAGCAGGTGTCAATAGTATGCCCAGGTTGCCTATGGAAATAGCAATACCTGGACGTGTCGGCATTCTGAGGCCAAACTGCCTTTTCCCTTGGCAAGACTAGGCATTAGCTGTCATTAGGGCGCTGAAAATGTCTGCCAAAGATTCTGGGAGGACTGGGTATTCTGCCCTCTTTGGGCCTGGCGGTCTTCTCTGCTGATTGTAGTCAGCAGGAGGAGGGACGTTATGATATGCCGGCGGTGCGCGCGGCTGATACTGTTGTTGCTGCTGGTACTGCTGTTGTTGTGGCTGCTGGTACTGCAATTGCCGTTGCGGCGACTGTTGTGGCTGTTGCTGTTGCTGGTTCGACTGCTGGGGCCGCTGATATTGGGGCTGCTGATACTGAGGGTTCGGCTGCTGCCTATACCCCTGCTGGTTTGGCTGCAATGGCCTCTGGTACTGCTGCTGGCTCCTCACGAACTGGGACGAATTGTTGTTCATGCTACTGACTTGCTCATGAGAGAGCGTGCCCTCAATAGTTGGACCTGTGCTGGGAGCATTTGGCACTGCAGGCTTCCGAGGTGGAGGCCTGCTAGGTCTGTGAGGGTCAAAGACGCTAGAAAACGTAGCGTCCTTGAAGGCGTTCTGACAGTACCGTGCTCTTTCATAGAGCTCTGCCATGCTGGTCAGATTGTTCAGGGAGAGGACTAGTTTGAAATGGGGCGTGGCATTGGAGATCAACATCTTCACTTGCTCCGACTTGGACAAGTGATCTTTCACTTTCTCGGCCAAGCCTCGCCATCTGTCGGCAAAACTGACGAACTCTTCATCAGGTTTCATCTTTTCTGCTATGAGGTCAGTGATGGACAGGGAGGGTGCAACTCTGTCCTAGTATCGTTGAATGAATTTTCGAGAAACGATACCATAGTCCTCTACTTCGGAGGGTTCCAAAGAAAAGAACCACTCGAGGGCCGGTCCCTCTAAAGATCTCTTGAACAAAGAGGCCAACGACCTCTTGTCGTTCTGCCAGAAGGATGATTCGTACATGAACTCCTTCAGGTGTGTGAAGGGGTTACCAGTACCGTTGTACTTCCGATACACTGGCATCTCGGAGGGTGGTAGGTGGAACACTGGCAGACTCGGTAAATTGATCTCTGGTGCAGCTTTGACCCCCATCATCTTCTGGAGGTTGTTGAATTGTTCATCCATGCGCTCCATCTTGGCCAGCAACGCTTGCGTGGTCAGATCTGCCTGGGGTGGAGGAGGAGGCGGAGGTACTTGATAGGCCTGTTGCCTAGAGTACGTCGGACAAGGAGGACAGTAAAGAGGAGGTCCAACAGAGCTTCCGCCATGCCCGAGGGCATTTTGATAAGCAGGCGTTAGCGGTCTAGCCGGTTGCCTAAAAGATGAAAGTTGCGGCCCAGCTGGCCGAGAAGTGATATGGAGGCCTTCTATGGCCTGATGAATGTAAGGAGGATGAAGAGGAGGTTGCTGAGGGATGGCAGGGGGAGCCACAGGGTTCGGCTCGGCAGGCTGCGTGGGTGCCTTCCCCTTCAGAATAGACTGGATCGCCTCGAACTGCTGAGGGTCCAGACGGGAGGCAAGAACTCCCAAAGCATTGACGAGATCCGAAGGATCAGAGGACGAGGGATCATTCTGATTCATGTCTCCCTCGAGAATGGGATCAGGAATCGCATACTCATGCGGGGGAGGATCAGAATATTGATTATGAGGATGAAAGAGAGGGGTCCGGACATTCCCCTCTTGTCGAAACGGAATGGGGACAGAATTACGGGAGGCATCAGCATCTCTCCCACTCTCATAGTTGTAATCGGAATCACGAGGGGCATTAGCATCTCCCTCGTAGTTAATCATGGCGTCTAGAGCCACACTCAAGTCCCTGCCCGATCGGAGCAGCATGATGTTAGATTCTTTTTTCAAAGATTGACAAACAAGTTGTACAGAGATTTAAACAAACAAATGGATGTTTAGCGTGATTTTAAGATTCCTTATTGAGTTATTTAGATTTAATTAAACCACAAATTCGCTCAAGGGATGGGATCCTAGTTTTAGTTCAATATCCATCGTTATTTTCTATGGCTTTCTCTCACAACATTTATGGAATCTAACCGGGACTTCAACTGGTACAACCAGCCCGATGATCAATGAGGAGTACCTTGATTTTGGGGACTTACGGAGGTCTCAACGCCAACTTCTCTAGTCTGATCAAGGGACCAACCCAATCAGAGAGAGTTGATGACGTTAAGTAGAGTGTTCCTAAGAAAAGGAGGGTATTAACCTCAATGCATATGACCTGTAGCCTGGATGGCCTCTAATGATTAATACATAATGGATAATTAGCACACAGGTCACAAAAATCTGAGAATTGAAAAAACTAAGAAACTGCATGAATCGCGTCGAGGGTAGTCGACGCCTTTCAAACAGAACCTTAATTTTTCGCAAAAGCTCAGATTGTAGACAACAGAGAAAGAAGACTGAAAGGCGTCTGGGTATGACGACGCAGTTTGAAATGCGTCGCTTTTCCTGGACGCTTTTCAAGTCGCAGAAGCAGTTTTCCAGGAGGAATTTTTTGATTGATTCCTCCTCAAACAGGATAAAAACAGTAAATAATCAGTTCATGTAAGATTTTTTTTGTTTCAGATTTTAACAGGATGATTTTAGCAACTAAACAACTAAGATATCAATCAATCACTCAGCATTTCATCACAAAAATAGTTTTTAACTAATCAACGGGGAGGGCAAGATCTTGCCACTGGGGTGTGCACGTGGTGCACGTAGGAAATTAACTAAACTAAAAACACTCACCAATTGGTGAGGACGTGTCGAGAGACACAAGTGGTGCACCGTGGGTGCCCGATTGATGATAGCAAGAACAAAAGAATTAAAAGACGGCGAGACCAAGTCCCACCGTGATCGCCAAAAAAGCTGTGAGTGCTTAAAATGAGTGTGTGATTATCATGAAAGATCTATGTTGTTTAAGTGCAAAAATAAAGCTATTAAAAAGAAGACTACGTGAAGTGATCGCCAGAAACTTTTGACTTAAAAGTTCCAAAAGAAAGTTTGATCGCCTACCTGTTTAAACGCGGAAGATATTGAGTCCTTGATTCCCCTCCTTCAGCCGGCTGAAGAAAGAGAGCCCTTCCTCTTCTTTTGTTCTTGCTGTTGAGTTTTGAAGTTGAGGATCGTCCATAGTTCTTGTGATTTTGCTTGATTTCCTCTCCTTGATTCTCCTTTTTCATCTTGCAAGAAATATAGAAAGAAATGAAGAAACAATGATGAGAACTTAAGCAAAAACAGTATCCATTCTAATCATAGTTTTAGACATGCAACTAAACAGCAAACTTACTTGCTAGGATGGCTTTTGAAACCCCTTAATCAAATAGGTTTTGAAAAGAATGCTAGTGTTGTGTGTTGCATGGAGTGATGATGAAGAATGCAAGATTAATGAAGATGTAAATGCAGAAACGAATTGAAAAACTTATGCCGAATGGGATGAAGCCTTGAATTGGATGAAGAATGGACGCCGACTTCTGGAAACAGCAGCGCTTCGGCGTTTGGACATCGTTGCTTCGATCTTCAATTTGATATCGCTTCGATCACCAATTCTAACTCTTTTCTCTTTTTTTAACTTTCAAGATGCAAGGTATTTATAGACTTCTTCTGCGTCCGCAGATTTACATAGAAAAATTTGGGATTTATCCATCTTAACCAACAGATAAATACATATTAATTTATCTTTATCTGTAATTATCTAAAACGCGTCTACCATGGCTGACGCCTTTCAGATTAATTAGGATAAAGATAAACATCCGGAAAAACTTATCTTTATCTGTATTAGCTAAAACACGTCTACATGTATAAACGTCTTTTATACTAATTAAGATAAGGATAAATATCCATAAGAGAAGTAGAAATAGCTTAGGAAACCTAAAACGCGTCGTACCTGACAGACGCCTTTTATTTAATTAATCAATTAATTAAAATTCAAATTTAAATGTTAAAATAAGAATAATCTCTAAATAGCGTCCACGCAGGTAGACGTCTTTTAAACTTGTTCCTATTTTAACTGAAATTTGAGTTAAAATCAATTTAATTGATTAACTTAAACATGTCTGTTTGACCCGACACTCAAAAGGATCAATAAAAATTAATCAATGATTAAATATCAGACCATTCTGAGGCATTATTATATGATATGAAATTTACTCGAAATGACGTCAAAATTAGCGTGTCTACACCCCTCAGGGTCCAAACCAGGGGATCCGACCCGAAATCGATCCGAATACTGAGCCCGAAACCTCAGTCCTTATATTCTCCCCTCCTTAAAAGAATTTTGTCCCCGAAATTGCCTGCAACAAGTAACGAGGGCGAAATATAACCACCACCAACTCACATGGGAACTTACCGGAAAAGGTAGGAAACTGATCCCATATCTCAAACTCGCGCTCCCAGGTCGCCTCGCTCCCAGAGTAATACTGCCGAATCACTCAATCCAAAGGTACAACCTTGTTCCGGGGAACCTGTCACTTGCGATCCTCATTACGCACTGAAAATTCTGGAAGGAACAAGTCCTCAGCGACTTCCAACTCTGAAAATTCTAAAACCTGGGGTGGATCTTGAACATTTCTCAGCAACGAAACATGGAACACATCGTGCACCCCTGTAAGATTGGACGGCAAGGCTAGCTGGTACGCTGCTTCCCCAATTCGAGCAAGAACGGGAAAAGGCCCAACACGTCGCGGACCCAGCTTACCTTGCTTCCCGAATCTCATTACACCCTTAGAGGGCGAGACTTGGAAAAACACGTGGTCCCTAACTTCACACTCAATCGGCCTCCTACTGATAATAGAACAACTTTTCTGATAGTCCGAGTTGCGATTAAATTCCACTGCACCACTCTGGCAACCTCTGTACACTGCTAAACCAACTCTGATCTTGCTAACTGCCTCTTGCCAATCTCAGACTAGATTACAAAGGATAGACACGGCCATCTGAACAATGCCCCAGAAGGCGCCATACCAATGCTAGAATGGTAACTGTTGCAGTACGCAAAACCCCACTTAAAACGAGCGCTACTCCCAAGAACCTCCTCAGTCTAGGCAATATGCCCCGAGCATAACTATCAGAATCTGAATGGCCCTCTCCGACTGCCCATCAGCCTCGGGATGATAGGCCGAGCTGAAGGCTAACCGCGTGCCCAAGGCCTTCCGAAAACTCTTCCAAGACCTAGAAGTAAATCCCAAAACCCGGTCTGACATGATGGATAAGGGCCCATTGAGCAGAAAGAGATGATCCGATCCACAAACAGCTTAGCCAACTCACCGACTGACCAGTCCTTCCTGACAGCTAGGAAGTGTGCTGACATGGTCAGTTGCTCAATGATAACTCAGATCACGCTCCCACCACCAGGGGATAAAACAATCCCAACACAATTCCAAATTCACAAGCTCCCGTTTCCATACCGGGATCGGCAAGGACTGCGACCACGCTTCCGCTGCGCCACTCTAATGTTCCACCATATTCTGTCGACAATTAAAGCACCTAACCACAAAATCAACCCTATCCTTCTTCCTACTAGACCACCTCAAACATTGATACGTCTACTCGTTCCGAGAAGCACCATAACTAGAACCGTGCGCCTAAATAAGGACACACCTGCGCACGTCCTCCACGGTCAAATCATAGAGTCTACCTCTAACCTGACTGAACCTTCATCCCACAATTCCACGCTGGTAAGACATATCACAACAATCACTCTCACCGATCACATCCTTACACGGGGCTCCCTACAACCGGTCAATCAAATCAATACTAAGTTAACTATGTTCCACAATTCCGCCAAAATTGATAGACCAACATCATCATATAGTAACCTTACAAAGTGCAGTTTACAATACCGATTCTCCATCATGATCCAAAATACATAAAGAGTACCGTACCAGTTCACAACTACTACCTAATAAGACATGATAAGAGTGATCATCTAGCCCAGCATCTCGAACCTCCACTGAAAGAACACACAACACCACATAAGGTACCGGGCTCCTACTGACCACTCGGCTCCTGACTTGTCTTATTCTTCTGGGGACAGTTCCTCGCAAGATGTCCCCTCCTGCCACAGCCAAAACAGCTACCAGTGACCAATGGACATATCCAATTGCCGTGAAACCTACCACAACGGGGACAATAATCTGCCGCATCCTGTCTCGTTCCCTGCTGCCTACTAGCCACTGTCAGCATCGGTTGAGCCGAACCGTCCTCATCTTCATCACATGACGTCTCTTGGGACCCGAACTCAAAGGAACTCGAACCGCCTGACGAAAGGACCGTTGATTTGCTCTTGCCTTGCTGCTTCCCTCATGCCGATCGCTCCAATTCTTTCGCCATTTGCTGAAATTGAGTCTCCACCGCTGCCGCGCATCGAACCGCCGACGCCAGATCTCTACAACACTGAGGTGCCACCATTGTCCTCAGATCATAACGGAGTTCATCTACAAATCTCTCTGTTCTATATTTCTCATGCTCGAATAAGTGTGGAACGAATCTTCCAAGAGTCACAAACTTCGTCTGATATTTTAGAACTGACATATCATTCTGTACCAATTCCATCAACTCCCTTTCTTTGGCCTTCTGGGCGAGCCTCGGAAAGTACTGTCCACTGAACTCTCTCACAAACACCTCCCAAGGGATCTCTCTCAAGGATCTATCTGCAAACATCATTCTCTTGATGGTAACCCACCACTCGTATGCATTGTCCTTCAACAAGTAGGTTGCCAACAAGGTCTTGTCATTCTCAGCACATTCAAGAACATCAAATGCCTTCTCCACTTCCTTAATCCAACGAGCTGCCTCGTCTGGAACTGGTCGACCCGTGAAAGAAGGGGTCTCCAACTTCAAGAACCACTCCAATACCGTAGACTGGTCACCTCGGGAATTGGATCCCTCACTACCGGCTCCCGGCTGGTATCTAGACATAGCTCCAATCATAGCCTCCACGAAACGATCCACATTATGCTCTTCTGCTCCCGAACTAACATCGTCTGCTCTCGCACTACGAGCCAACAGAACTCTCCTCCTCGGCGCCATCACTACCCCATGAACACAAAAATCAAGACAAACACGTCAAAACCTATCAATCTACGCCAGCAGCCATCGCCTGTACAGACTCGTACTTATTGTTGGACTACGATATTTAACCCAGTTTACCGCATACTCGACCAGACTGAGCTCTGATACCATCTGTAACGACCCGCCACCCTATGAACGGAGATCCGATCGCTAAATGGGTGCCGACTCATTAACCAACGGTCTCACACCCGGATCTCATACACACATCTGGAGGAGCAAGCGTTAGACAAGGTCAAATATAACATTCACACGATTACAAGGAATTAAAGTGCGCAAGAAGTAAATTAATAATGTCCGTACACAGTCCAACAATAATTACATAGCCCAAGAAATTAAATAAGTACAGGCAGGAACAAAGTACAACAACATCGGGGCATACCCCGGAACTGAGATAGCTGCTGGTCTGCACACCAAGGAGAACACCACTCGCCGCCACTCGCCACGAGGTCCACACCTGAAACCGCAGGGAGTGAGCCACACCAGAATTGGGCTAAGTAGGGATCATCCAATCCCCTGCCTCCCACTCACACACCCACAAGAGCAATAACAAAGATTAGGTGATTAATGCAAGTAAAGCTGTAACACACTACTCCTAATCTCGATATGAACCACATGTATTCGAAATGTAACAAGCATATCTCTAGAATCATTCTATTAAGAAGCCTACAACTCGCGTTTCGACAAAACATGCCAACCACGCCTCCGAAAGTGGGAAACACCGACCACACAACTGAAAGTGGGAAGCACCGACCACACAACCGAAAGTGGGAAACACCGACCCGCTGAGACCAAACAGTAACCCCTCGGATAGCACGCTGGCTACTCCGGCCCAACTGGCTCAGGTGGTTACTCCTTCCCCCAGCATGAGTGACACTTCACAGGTACCACTCCTACACTGGTACTAGCTAACCCCGGGGTTCACTAGGTGACCCTCTCTCACTAGGCGTCACCCCGCCCACGCCCCTACCGGCACTGTGCTCCACCCACACCGGCACTGTGCTCCACGCACACCAGCACAGGGTGATAAAACACTACAACTGTCACTCAAGGTCCATAATAACACAAAACCAGGCACAGTGCGATCCGGTCACGTGAGAAGCCCGCGGTCGCACGACACTCAACACAATGCTAATCGGTCACGAAGAATCCATCATCATCGAGTGTAATTAAAGTATGCATTTAACCAACTATCTAACAGTGTAAACACATTTTAAGGCATGGATTAGTGTGGTTCTGTCTTGAATCGCGTCGCCCAAGGCCGACGCCATTCAAGCATCCTAAACTGGTTCATGAAATCCTGACCTCAGAATATGGCCTAAAAGGCGTCGCCACAAGTAGCCGCCTTTTAAAACGCGTCTCCATTCCTCGTCGTCTATTAACGACCGAAAACAGGGACAGGCCACGGTTGAGTCTCTTAAAATGCGTCGTCCTGGGAGGCCGCCTTTTCAAAAGGCGTCACTGTCCTCAGACGCCATTCACACCAGAATCCGAAACTTGCAGAAACCTGAATCGGGGCGATTTCTGCCTAAATGGCGTCGTGCTTGCCCGTCGCCATTCTAAATGGCGTCGTCCAGGCACGACGTCTTTTAGCGCCAAAAACCCCGAACTGACAGAACCTCACACAGGGCGATTTCTGCCTAAATGGCGTCGTGTTGGCCCGTCGCCATTCTAAATGGCGTCGTTCAGGCACGACGTCTTTTAGTGCCAGAAATCAGGTTCTGCTCTCTGCCCGAGGGCTCCCTTTTCACCCCCAAAAGCCCCCAAAATCATCCAAAACAAAGGAGGAAGAGGGGCAAGCTAAACCATCACAAATCCATATACATAGAAACCCTCATTCCCATCAAGAAAAGCCCCTAACATGCTCGTTCTACCCCCAAACGCATCACATGGAAACTATGGATGAAATGAATACAATCCACGCAAGGTTCGTCCCCCTACAGGTTCTTGAACTCCTCCTGGCTCCGTGCCGCCGAACCGCCGCACCGCAGACCGCCGCCGGTACCCCCGAGGATGTCGCTACTCCGCAGGGACGTCGGCCGCCGTCCGGAGAATGGAACGCCGCGAAGGAAGTAGTGGTGGTAGTGGTGAGAGGTAGAGAGGTGTTGGAGTGGTGGAAGAGGAAGAAGAGGAAGGGAAAGGGGAAGAGAGGGGTCGGAGGAGGCGGAGAGGGGGAGGAGAGAGAGTGAGAGGCGGAAAATGAGGGAAAAAAAGGAAAGCCCGCGGGGTCAATCCGAAACAGGGTAAAACGCGTCGACCGATACAGACGCCTATCAGATGACAGGACGGGCCGTACTGACAGAAGCTCTGAAACACGTCGACCACCACCGACGCCGTTCAGACGACAAGACCGGCATCGTACACTGACATCTCAGGGTCGCAGTCTGAATGGCGTCGTCCATCGCGGACGCCTTTCAGACGACAAGACAGGGGCCGTACTCTTGCGGCCCGAAACCCGCACACGTGGCGCCCACGTGGCATAGCAGCCACTGACCTAAATGGCGTCCACCAAGCAAGACGCCGTTTGAAAGGCGTCGTGCGGGGTCGACGTCATTCAGAAGAAACTCTCAAGACCCCTCAAGGTCCAAACCAGGGGATCCGACCCGAAATCGATCCGAATACTGGGCCCGAAACCTCAGTCCTTACACCTTAAAATACGTCCACCACACAGGACGCCGTTTGAACTGCGTCGAGCAAGCTCGACGCGAAAAAGAACACAAGCCCCAGTCCCACAAGAGCCCAAACCAAAGGATCCGACCCCGAAACTGACCCGATAACCGGATCCGAAACCTCAATCCTTACATCTATAAAATTAGATAATGGTCTACAAGATAAGAAGGTAAATTACAAGATCGACAGAGACATGATTGGATCTTTACTTTATCTGATAGCTACGTAGATCTAACATTCGATTTAGTATATGCATGTATGCTAGGTTTCAGGAAAATCTTAATGAATCCCATTTGATTTGTATTAAAAAATATCTTTAGATATCTAGCTGACACCTATCGCCTTGGTCTATCGTATCCTCATGTCTGAACAAATTGCATACGTCCTCAGTTAGACTATAATCCTTCACTTGTATTAATGCTCTCAAATAAACTTTAGTATGGTCAATTGTCAAATCCTAATCGATTCACTTAGATTAAATGTTTCAATACAATATCAAAAAATAACTTTTCTAATATGATGTCTGCCTTAGTTATAGACTATTAAGTATCATTCTTAAAACATTTTCTCTCTAATTATCGAGAGTGAATGATCGCATATTAAATACTCAATCACTTTCAAAGATATTCTGCTTTATCCGATCACTTGACTAATTAAGATTCTATGGTTAGACATCTATAAGTCAAAATAAAGTTTAGAAGTCTACCGACAAGATATCTTTGGTGTCTCAGATTAACGGACCAACTATGACACTATGACGATAAATCAAATTGGTTGACAGTTAAGTAATATTACCATCCAGTGATTCATATTGAATTAGTTCAGTGAACTCATTTACCTATATATTCACTTTAATGTCTCCCCACAAGTGACCATGAGACCAATCACCCTTATTATGAGCAGGAGTACCTATACTAGTCTCTTTGAATATTTGATGTCCTTCTCAAATATCCTCTGACTAGAAACAATCAAAAATATGTATTTAACATATGTTAATCTCATTATTATAATCTCATCATAATTTAGCATATATTGCACACATTCATATACTTCATATGAGACGTTAAATCGAATTACACATAATGAATATAAATGTCGTTATTATTAATATGTGAACAACATTGTACAAGTCATATGATTAGCTTGACGGACATACATACATGAAAGTAATCTCGTCATTTTCATTCTTCGCTATTATATTATCTTGTTAAATGACATAATTATCTTTTGAGATTATAAGGGGGCACTTAAGGATGTATAAGTTTTGAGAGCTACACGATAAGGACCCTCTTTGAAAAAACTTATCCTGGCATGAGTAATTTTAAATTGCTTATACTAGTTAATAAAGTGCGCTTTGAGCGAGTATCTTCTTAAGGTAAACATTTTTATTTATTAGATATATATAATGTATTTGAACTCAAATAATATAACATATATTTTATGATTTTTCTTAAACAACATTGCTAACTTTTAAATGATAAAATATATACAATAGAATTTAACTAATAAAATTCATCTAACCACATACAAACATTAATTTGAAAATAAATGAAATTTGACTTGACAAAGTAAATAGAAAAGTATGTTTTATTTATTTTCGCACGTGACCTAAGAAGAATTTATAAGTAAATATATGTTCTATGATGATTAATAATAAATTAGAATTTTACACCTATACAAAAATATTCTTTAATTTTAAGCTTGTAAGATTTTTAGAAATCACTATTGCAATTTATCATAGTTAGAGATTAAGTTCTGCATTTTTATAATTATTTATATTTATAATTTGTCACCCACACATTTTTATTTTTTATTTAATTAAACTCCTATAATGATTAAGAATATATCCTTAAAGTTCTTTTAAGAATGTTCTTAAAAAGTAATCTATCAAATAAGCATGTAATAAGAGGTGAAAAATAAACATCATGATTACGAAGATTAACTCCTGCCTGTGATAAATTGAAATGGTTAATATATTAAAAATTATAAGAAAATGATAAATAAAAAAGTGTAAGTGAATATAAAAGTATACTTCATATAAAAATAAAAGAATATAAAGAATAATTAATTGGCGAGAATCCTACAAGTTAACGAGGCAACGTATGGGAGAGACTGCAAAATTACTTGGATAAGCACCGCAGGAGATATGTCACTCTCACATTTTTATTTTTTATTTAATGAACCTCCTATAAAGATTAAGAATATCTTATTTAAGGTTTTTTTTTAGAATGTGCTTAAAAAGTAATCTATCAACTAAACATGTAATTATAAGAGGTGAAAATAAACATCAGGATTACGAAGATTAACTCCCGACTGTGATAAATTGAAACGGTTAAATATTATAAAAAAAAAAAGCTAAATTAAAAGGTATAAGTGAATATAAAAGTATGTTTTATATAAAAAATGAAAGAATATAAGGAATAATTAATTGACGAGAATCCTACTTGTTCACGTGGCGGGACTGCAAAATTACCTGGATAAGCACCGTCACTCTCACATTTTTATTTTTTATTTAATGAACCACCTGTAAAGATTAAGAATATCTCTTGAAAGTGTTTTTTGAGAATGTTCTTAAAAAGTAATCTATCAAATAAACATGTAACTATAAGAAGTGAAAAATAAACATCATGATTATGAAGATTAACTCCTGCGTATGATAAATTGAAAGGGTTAATATATTAAAATTTGTAAAATAAAAAAGAGATAAATGAAAAGGTATAAGTGAATATAAAAGTATATTTCATATAAAAATTGTTACGAATAATGAATTGAAGGAAGCATGACATTCTCCATTGTATTGAACCTTGATATATACAAGTACAAGATCTCATAATAGGGCAAGAGGCCAGCATGCTTATCAATATGTACATACTAAATCTAGAGCATACTAAATCTAGACCTACTGTATATACATCAACACCCCCCCTCAAACTCACGGTGGATCATGAACCGAGAGTTTGCTAACCAATGCACGAAAACGTGGAGTAGGCTGTGATTTCGTGAAAAGATTAGCAAGTTGTGCGGTTGTCGAAATATAAGGGATAAACAGATCGTTTGAAAGATAGTGCTGACGAACAAAGTGACAATCAATTTCAATATGCTTCGTCCGCTCATGGAAGACAGGATTGCTGGCAATCTGAAGAGCACTCTGATTATCACAGTAGAGAGGAGTCGGAGTGGTAAGAGCAATCCCAAAATCGCGAAGAAGACGTCGGAGCCAAATAACCTCAGCATATGTGTCAGCCATAGCACGATACTCTGCTTCAGTACTAGAGCGAGAGACAACTGCTTGTTTCTTGCTCCGCCAGGAGATGAGAGAAGAACCCAAGAAAATGCAGAACCCAGTGGTAGAGCGGCGATCAGTAGGATCCCCAGCCCAATCAGCATCAGTGTAGGCACGGAACTCTAAGGAGGAAGTAGAAGACAACAGAAGCGAGCGACGAATAGTGCTACGCAGGTATCGGAGTACTCGAAGAAGAGCAGCATAGTGAACAGAAGTAGGCGCACTGACAAACTGACTCAAGACCTGCACAACAAGGGCGATGTCAGGACGTGAAATAGTAAGATAAACCAGGGCACCAACTAGCTGACGATAGCGCGTGGGATCGTCCAGAGGAACACCATCAATCGGGCGAAGCTTAACATATAGTTCTATGGGAGTGTCTATCGAGCGAGTGTCAGAGAGAGAGGCTCGTTGAAGAATATCTGCAATATACTTCTACTGTGAGAGTAAGTATGTAAGGATCGAGACTTTCGGATCCGGTTTTCGGGGTCGGACCCTATAGTTCTGGCTCTGGTGGGGGGCTGAGGCTCTATGACATTTCGCGTCAGGACCTCGAGACGCATTTTGAACAGCGTCCACTGTTGCAGACACGTTTTAGGTTGTGCCACGTAGGTGCCACGTGATAAGTCCACAATTTTACATAAATAACAGATGAAATTTACATAATTTGCTATCAATTTAACGGACAAAATCACATGGAATGATAGATAAACCATTTGCGCATTCAGAATCTGAATTTTAAAATATCATCACTCCATGGATGGAATAAGGGTAGCAACTTCATTTCCTCAGCAATTATTTAATGCGCAGTTAAATGATTTATGGCTATGAGAACTTAACTGTTATTTTATGTGAAACAGGACATGAACAAGCAGATGGCATAGTGGTTGGACCACCCGAACTTCAAGGAAGCAACCAGGGTTCGAATCCTGGCAAAAGCAACATTTTATTTTCGTATTTTAGCTTCAACCGGGGCCCACATGCCAACTAAGAGAGAAACAAGGAGGGAATTCTGAAATTCGAAGAAAGGAGGATCCATCTAAAAAATTCGAAATTCAAATCACCAATTAATGTTTTTTATGAGGATCCCCTAATCAAAGGGGACTTAATGAAAAGATTTAAATCTTTTTTTGAAATTCAAATCCCTCCCCCCCCTCTTTTCTATAAAACTAAGGGAGGAGGTCAAGGTGAGGGGACGGGCATTTTTCAGAAATTTTTTAACTCTCCTTCCCACAGCCTCTCTCTTCTATTTTCTATCCCTCTCTCGGTTTCCCTCTCTCCTTGCCATCCCTCTCTTTCTCCCTCGGTTTCTCTTGCTCTCTCTCTCATTATTCTAACCCAATCTCCTGCAGCACTCCGTCCCTCTTCTCTTTTTCCCAGCAACTTCTCTTCCTCCCTCTCTTCTCTCTTCTCTGCCCCTCTCTCTCTTCTCTTCTCTGCCCACCGCATCCTGCATGTGTGTAGATTCCTCCAACGCAGCAGCAGCGACATCTTCCTTCTTCCACCAGCACCAGCTCCAGCCCCCCCACCAACAGCCACGTACACCAGCAGCTGCTCTCCAAGCTCTTCACGATCTGCAGCACTAACCAGCTGGGTCTTTTCCACGTACACCAGCAGCGGCAGCACCAAGCAGCTCCACACGGCCTGCATCCCACGTTGGTGAAGCCAGCAACCTCCTTCCAGCAGCTCCACGCGGTGGTGTGCATGCACAGCCGGTAACTCCAACCCTCCTCCACGTGAACCAGCAGCTGGCCCCCCTTCCCCTCCATCCACGCGCCAGCAACGAACCTGCATCAGCCGTGGTGAAGCCTCCACAGCACCAAGCGGCCAGCAGCTTCACGGATGTGGTGAAGCCCTTCCCCACGCACGTCCCAGCTGAACCTGCACGCAGCCATCCACGCTGCACCGCCCTCCATCAAAGCACCTCCAGCGGCAGCAAACGAACCAGCAACCTGCAGCAGTTTCTTCTCCACACAGCAACCTGCAGCAGCGCACAGCAGCAGCTGCGTTGAAGCTCCTCCTGCAGCCACGCATAGCAGCCTGCTTCTTTCAAGACCAGCAGCACCTTCTTCCTCTCTTCCACGTGCCAAGCAGCAGCCTTCCAACCTCCAGCTTCCTCCTTCCACCAGCTGGAAATCCCATTGCTTTGTTTCCTCTTTTCCCATTAGAATAATAGTAGTTTGTTTAATTAAGATTAATTATTGATTGGTTGTCGTTTTAATTAGTTATTAGTTGTTTAATTAGGTTATTTGATTCTTGATGTTTTATGATTTATCCAATCAAACAATAGGTTGTCTTTGTTATTATAATTTTTCGTCGTGCTTATTTTTATATGTGTTTGTGTTTAATTTTTGAAAAAGAAAAGTAAAAAAAAAAAAAGATTCGTTTAGTTTGCGTAATTCTATTTTTAGAGAATATTAGTTAATTTAATTTTAGTTTGATTAAGTAATTAGTTTACTTAAAATATCACTTATTTTTAGATTAACTAAACTCCAAAGTTTTAAAAATTAAAATTCTATCTCCCTGTGGATCGACTCGGACTCACCACTATTAAATTTCCAAATTTTGATTTGAGTGAGCCGGATAAATTTAGATTGAACGTTTTCATGTGTTTAACGACGCACAATTCGAAACGATCACCACGTGGGCTGGCTTTGGGCCGCGAGAATAAGTCTGAAACGCGTCGTCACGTCACCTGATAGACGTCCGTCTATGTCGACGCGTTTTAGCCAGTCTCTGGTTAACCCCGCGAGCCCTCCTTCTTTCCCTCATTTTCTTCCTCCTCTCTTTCTCTCCTCCCTTCCGGCGATCCCGGCGGCAGCCCCTTCTCCTCCCTCTTTTCCTCCCACCATTTCATCTTTCCCTCCACTCCATCCCATACCCAGCTCCCACCACTACCACCTCCACTTCCACTGCGGCGTTTTACTCTCCGGACGGCGGCCGACGTCACGGTGGAGTAAGGACGATCACGGCGGTACCGACGGCGGCGTGGGGTGAGTCGGGTGGACGGCTTGAAGCTTGGAGGAGTTCAAGTAACCGGTAGGGTGACGATTCTCATCGTGTTCTATGTTCAAATCATAATTCTCCCTCTTAAAGCATGTTTTAGATCTATGGTTTTGGGGGTAGAACAAGTATGTTTAGGAGCTCTTCTTGATGAAATGGAGGATTTCTATGAATATGAATTCGTGATGGTTGGGTTTGCCTCTCTTTCTCCTCCGTTTTAGGTGATTTTGGGATTTTTGGGGGTGCAAAGGGGAGTTCTCGGGCTCATGACAGACCTGGTTCTTGGCGTTGAAAGACGTCGTGCATGGACGACGCTTTTTTGAAGGGCGTCGGGCCGTGACGACGCCTTTTAGGCAGGGATCGTTTTTCTGAGGCTCTGTCAGTTCGGGGAAAAAGGGGATTCTGGAACTAAAAGACGTCATGGGTGGGCGACGCGATTCGTAATAGCGTCGGATAACCATGACGTCTTTTAAGGCAAAAATCCCCTGATTAATGTTTTCTGCAAATTCTGGATTTCCGTGCTAAATGGCGTCTGAGGATGTTGACGCCTTTTAAAAGGCGACCGCTGGTGTCGACGCCTTTTAGGCCAGATTCTGAGGCCGCTGTTTTATGAACCAGTACATGGAGCTTGAATGGCGTCGTCCTTGGGCGACGCGATTCAAGACAGAACTACACTAATTCATGCCAGTAAAACGTGTTCATACCGTTAGATAGCTGGTTAATGCATGCTTTAGTGTACTCGATATAGATGGATTCTTCATGACCGGGTGGCACTGCGTTGAGTATCATACGATCGCGGACTTTTCACGTGACCAGATCTTACTGTGCCGGGTTTTGTGTTACTGCGGACCTGGAGTAACAGTTGTAGCGCTTTATCACCCTGTGCTGGTGTGGGTGGAGCACAGCGCCGGTGGGGGCGTGGGCGGGGTGACGCCTAGTGAGAGAGGGTCACCTAGTGAACTCCGGGGTCAGCTAGTACCGGTGTGGGTGTGGTACATTCGGAGTGTCACTCATGCTGAGGGAAGGAGTAGCCACCTGAGCCAGTTGGGCCAGAGTAGCTAGAGTGCTGTCCGAGGGGTTACTGCTTAGTCTCAGCGGGTCGGTGTTTTTCCCACTATTGTTTGTGTGGTTGGCATGTTCTATCGAGACGGCGGTTGTAGATTCCCGAGTCGCCTGGTTTAGAAAATATGCATGTTCAATACATCTCGACTGCATGTGATTCACATTATGATTTAGGAATAGCGATTACCACTGTGCTTGTTACTTTACCGTCAACTGTAGTTTACACTTGTGGGTGTGTGCGTGGGCAGTGGGGATCGAAGGATCCCTACTGAGTCTTGTCTTTGAGACTCACCCCTGCGGTTTTCAGGTGAGGACTCCCAGCAGACCTAGCGTGGAGAGTGCAGTCGTGTGTTGAGCATCGTCAGCGGTTATTCCGGGGTATGCCCCGATGTAGTTGTTATTTTATTTCTGGCCTGTACGTTTAATTATTTCCTTTCTGTTGGAGTATGTAATTATTTGCTGTATCGAGTCGCATTGTAATAATTTTTAATTCCTGCATCTTCATTTCATTCAATGCGATGTGAATGTTTAGCTTAGTTTATTATTTATTTCCCAGACTTACTTAGATCCTGGTTTGATTCCAAATTAATGATTCGGTACCCATTTAGTAATCGGATCCCCGATTATAGGGTGGCGGGTCGTTACAAAGTAACCCCGAGAGGAATATGCAACCTCAAGACCAAGAAAGTAACGAAGGAACCCCAAATCCTTCATATCAAACTGCTGCTGAAGATGAGACTTGAGGGAAGCAATGGCAGTCGAGTCATCGCCAGTGATGATCATGTCATCTACATAGAGAAGTAGGATGGCGCGGCCATTAGGAGAATCACGAACGAAGAGGGCATAATCTTCAGCGCTCTCCTGAAAACCAATCTCAAGAACTGCTTGCCGAAAATGCTCAAACCAAGCACGAGGTGCCTGCTTGAGCCCATAAATGGCCTTGCGGAGACGGCAAACATAACCAGGTGGAGCGGGAAGACCAGGAGGTGACTGCATATAGACCTCTTCTGTGAGATCTCCATGGAGAAAAGCATTCTTCACATCAAGCTGATAGAGAGGCCAACGACGAACTGCGGCAACAGCAAGTAAAGTGCGAACAGTAGTCATCTTTGCCACAGGTGCAAAAGTCTCCTCATAATCAATGCCATACTCTTGAGTGAAACCACGTGCCACAAGCTATGCCTTATGGTACTCGATAGAACCATCAGCCTTAGTCTTGATCTTGTATATCCACTTACAACTGACAGGAGAGACACCAGAAGGAAGTGGTACAAGATCCCATGTATGGGTCTGCTGAAGTGCCTGAATCTCCTCCTGCATAGCCTGATGCCATTCTGGTAATTGAATAGCCTGTCTGAAACTCTGAGGCTCTTGATGAGTGTGAATAGCTGTAAGAAAGGCGGAAAACTGAGGATAATAAAAGTCAGTAGGATCATAGCCAAGTCTGTCAAGAGGGCGGTGAGAGCGCTGAGGGTAGCGTCGAGGAGGATCCACAGCCGGCAGAGGAGGAGTAGGAGCAGGAGCGGCATCAACTGAAGAACCTGAAGAATCTTCCAAGGCGGGAGCACGGTGACTGGAGACTGGAGAAATAGGAGACGCAGGAGGGGAGGTGGGCAGCGGAGCCATAGAGGAGCATGATGGCTCGAGCTCCAATAGAGATGTAGAAGTGGGAGGGTCAGCGGAGGGTAGAAGACCCGGAAGACCAGGAACAATAGAGGAAGTGGAAGAGGGATCATGATCATGCATGAAGGAGAGATCCTGGGAGTTAGTGGAGAAGAAGGGAACATGCTCAAGAAAAGTGACATGACGAGAGATACGAAGACGACGAGCAGTAGGATCATAGCAGCGATACCCAAGGTGCTCTGTGCTGTAGCCAAGGAGGACACACTTAACAGCTCGAGGTGAGAGTTTAGTGCGTTCGTGAGAGGGCAACATAACAAAACATGTACAACCAAAAGTACGAAGTCGGCCGTAGTCGGGAGGGGCAGAGTAAAGACGCTCATAAGGTATGCCACCCGACAGGACAGAAGATGGTGTGATATTAATGAGAAACACAGATGTGAGAACAGCTTCGGCCCAAAAAGTACGGGGCATAGAGGCACAAAGGAAAAGAGTGCGAGAAGTGTCAAGGATGTGACGATGTTTGCGTTCAGCAAGACCATTCTGTTGAGGTGTATAAGGGCAGGAGAGCTAAGGAAGTGTGCCATGGGATGCCAGAAGCGAACGAAAGTCTGAAGAAAGGTACTCACGAGCACCATCAGTTCTGAGAACTTTAATACGACAATGAAAATGTGTGGACACCATCTCAGTGAACTGGCGATAAATGGAGAGAAGATCCGACCGCTTGTGAAGTAGGTAAACCCAAGTAAAACGCGTACAATCATCCACAAAACTGACGTAATATAAGAAGCCAGTCATAGACGGAATAGGAGAAGGACCCCAAATATCAGAATGTACTAAATCAAAAGGATGAGTAGAGACAGACTCATGGGAATAAAAAGGAAGAGCTGTATGTTTAGCAAGTTTACAACCTTCACAATGAGACAAAGAAAATGGCGGGCTAGGACCTAAGACACCAGACTGAAAAAGAGATCGAAGACGAGCTGCAGATGGATGACCCAAGCGACGATGCCACAGATCGACAGAAGTAGAAGGACGGCCTGGAGAAGATGACGAAGTAAGTGCAGACCGAGGAAGATGCAACGAGTCCAAGCAGTAGAGGCCACCCTTTCTATGACCTGTTCCAATCTTCTGGCCGGTACGTAGATCCTGCACATCACAAGAAGAGGAAGTGAATGAAATACGATATCCTGAATCAGCTAGACTACTAACAGAAACAAGATTCATAGATAGATAAGGAACATGAAGAACAGAAGAGAGGGTGAGATGACCAGAGGGGTCAGAGGAAGTAGTAATGGAGCCACACTTGGAGACAGAGAGAGGGGTACCATCTGCAGTATAGATCCGGAGGTGTGGTGGAACAGGAGAACAATTAACAAGAATAGAATCATTAGAGGTCATGTGATAGGAAGCCCCAGAGTCTAAGATCCAGTTTGAAACAGTACCAGTGGCGGCAGACAGAGCGGAAGGTTCAGAAAAGAAACCAGCGGTCTGGAGAAGCTGCTGAATCTGTTGTATCTGTCCAGCAAGTTGCGTCACGTCAAGAGAACTTCCTTGAGAAGGTAATCCAGACGGAGTTGTAGGCGACGGGACGGAAGGAGGCGACTCTGCCATAGCAGTAGTGGGACGAGACTGACGTTGGCGACGCTGAGGCTTCCGACAGTGATCAATAGTGTGGCCACGGTTGCGACAGTATTTGCAGAAAAGATTCGCTGGTGTGCTAACTGAGTCACCAAGGTGTGATGAAGAATCCATGCTACGTGAGTGCGTCGGAGTGTCAAGTAGCGGAGAAAAGTTGGAAGGCTCCGATGAGCGAGACCGCAATGCGGCAGCGAGAACAGTTTCAGATGGAGTGCCAGACGTCCCCAGGGCTCGCAGCCGTGTTTCTTCTGCAATAAGCTCAGTAAGAGCATCATCCAGACTCGGCAGAGGGGATCGATGTAGAAGCTGAGCACGAAGTGCCTCGTACTCAGGACGAAGACGCATCAAAAAGTGATAGAGATGTTGTCGATCCCGTTGAAGACTGCAAGAATACGTAGAAATACGACCAGAGATATGCATAGCATCTAATTCTGACCAAATACGTCGAAGACGAGTGAAGAACTCTTGAATTGACAGTTCACCTTGACGAATACTGTCAAGTTCACTACGAAGCTGATACTCTCGAGCACCACTAGACTGAATATAACGTCTGGCAAGATAAGTCCATTGTGCTCGAGAAGTAGTAAAGTCCAAAAATCCAGAAGAATGGAAGGATCAACCGAACGAAAGATATAACCCATGACAACCTCATCATTATCTTTCCAAATCTGAATAAAAGAAATAGTAGTACATTTTTCTGCCGATGACTCAATTTCAACTGCTGGATACAGAATAGTCCCATCAACATATCCCCATAACTTAACAGTACGAAGATTAGATCGAACAGTAGCAACCCATACAGCATAATTATTGGCATCTTTTAATTGAAGATCTATTTTTAGAATATCCGACACAGAAATAGAACTTAATAGAGCCATGGCAATCAAAGAAGGTGAACACTACTTTAAACAGCAATTGGTCACCGGATCCAACGGGGGGGCTTCGCCGGAGGTGACCGGATCCCTCCTCAACCTTGCTTGCAGACCCGCTGGGAAGACCACCCGTGCCTGGAACCAGACCCGGGGAAGAGCTAGCCCCAGCCAAACCTGCTGCGAGTGGGGAGGGGCTGGACTGGGTAGGAGAACCTGTTGCGAGTGGGGCGGAGCTGGACTGGGGCACCGAACCGCGACTGGGGAGGAGCGGCAACGCAACGCACCACTCGAAAACCTGCCGCGGCAACGCGACACACCGCTGGAGGTCTCCCCGGCCAAACCCCAGTAGACGAACGGCAGAGGCTTTAGGAAGAACACAGAGGGGGAACCGCGGCGGACCGGAAGGCAGACGCACACGGCAGCGACACGGCGAAGGCAGACACGCTCAAGAAAACCGAAACCGAACGTTCGACTCTAATACCATGTTACGAATAATGAATTGAAGGAAACATGACCTTCTCCATTATATTGAACCTTGATATATACAAGTACAAGATCCCATAATAGGACAAGAGGCCCATAATAGGGCAAGAGGCCAGCATGCTTACCAATATATACATACTAAATCTAGAGCATACTAAATCTAGACCTACTGTATATACATCAACATGAAAAAAAATTATAAGAAATAATTAATTGGTGAGAATCCTACAAGTTAACGGGGCAACGTATGGGAGGAGACACTACTGGGACTGCAAATAAACTTAAGCCCAACAAACAGAAATAAGTTAAGGTTCTTTGAACCGGACAACGATGGGAGAAGCAGATTAACCGGAAGGGGATGAACCCAACCAAACAAAACAAATGAACGACTTGGACCGGACGACCAAGAACCGTGATCCTTTTCATATATATATATATATGTTATAGATTCGCATAAGATTCGTTTCACTTAATCTGACAATTGAATTAGCATTTTGTTTAAAATGAAAAATAGATTAAGTAAAAAAAGTCAAAAATAAAATAAACAAATTAAGTATCATTAATACTTAAAATAAACAATCCATTTTTTCCTTTTATCAAATTGCATGTTCTACTTTATTCTGAAGTAAATCATTCTCATAATATAAAATGAGGCCCAATTTAATAATTATGGGAATAATACTAAAGAAAAACCATCTAGTCAACTTATTTTTATACGTGACTTTGGTTCCCAAAATATTTGTTCAGGAGAGAATAACTTATTTTGGAATAAACTAGAATAAACCATCCCTTTAAAAACCTCAAGTTATTTAGTCCTCAATCGAGTAAGCGTTTACAAAGATATCTATCCTCAGTGGATTAAGCACTAATGAAGATAGCTTTTTTTATTTATTGAACAGTAATCCCCTAATCAAAGCAAAAGATGACATGTTCGAGCATAAGCGGCAAACCAAAACTGCTTGTGCTCACGCAAGCAATCGGCGTATCAAGTTAGCTAGCCAAACGAACTTGAGTAAGTCTGCCATCCTATTCTAAACTTATTCTTGTGTGGCGGTGCTATTCTTATTTCCTTATTCCTAGTAACAAACTGCCTCATCATTTTATAGGATCATTCCTATTACTCGCCGATTGGGAAGAGATGTACATACCCAAAAAATGTCTTTACTAAGACCTAGACATTTAAAAGCGCACAAAATAATCAGTGGTAGACGTAGAAATTTTGTCTAGAAAAGTTATTCAGACATTAACTTGTAAGCATAGTTGGATCAGTCGGATCTCAGATTAAGTCATATGAGATTCTAAGTTAAACCAGTGGAATCTTACGTTAAGTCAAAAGAATCCCAGATAAGACTGTTTTAAATTGGGTCAAAAAATTTAACAAAATCCAATAGATGAATACTAGATCCGCCACTGATGACAACTAAATAAGTGTCGTGATACTCGTAATTGTCATTCTTGATATGGTTCTTCTTGGCTAATGGGCTGCTAATCTTTATCTTAATTTTAACATTGTTGGCTGGTATGGATGTGAACGCACCCCATTGGATCAATCCGAAGTTCACGTGCCATTGTCGTTGGTGCAGGCATCCAGGGTCACCAAAATTTGATTTCCAAGCCGACATCAGTACGCACATGTACAATCTATAGATGTGTATCGTCTTCAATTAGTTTTCTCTCTCTCTTTAGATTTTTTTCTAGAGAGAGAGAGGCTCCGCTCTCTTCGAAGGTTCCTTCGTCGAGCCGGACTAGTCGCCGGTCTTTGGCGGATCTTGTGTGGTGGGAGGCCCCCTTCCTGTGCGCTTCCCCCCTGCCCCCTATCAGGTGCGTCTTCTAACTTCCCTCCTCCTCTCCTTTCATCCCCCTTTCACTGTCATCTTTCCCTTCCATCTCCCCCTTCGGATCTCCCTCCATCTCATCCTTCTTTCTCATCATCCTCTTGCATCTAGCTTCCTTGCCATCCTTCTCCTTCCTCCTGCGGCATCAAATTGCCTCCCCCTCTAGACTTGAGCCCACCCATTTCTCTTAGAACCTGTACTCTTCCTCAGCTCGCCCCCTTGTCTCTATCACCTTTCCTCTGCCATCGTCCCCCCTCCCTTCCCAGCTCGCCCACTGTCTTCCTCTACCATCTCTATCCTTCCTTCCCCACTCCGTCTTCTTGTTTTGTAGTTGGCCCCTACGTGGAGATCTCTTCGGTGCCCGATCTAGACTAGGTTTGCTTCTACTGCTACTGTTTGTTTTTTATTTTTCGTTCTTGTTGGAGGGCATCACCTGTTTTTGCCTAGTTCAGTTTCCGTCGATCTGCTGGTGCTACAACTCGAGATCTTGGTGTTTTTTGGTATGACTCGTGATGTGAGCTTATTCCATTCGTCGTCTGTTGGCGAGCGTCCCCGAGCCTCCATCTACTTTGACTGTTCGTATGAAGATTGCAGCTACTCTCTGGTGATCTTCGCCGTTTTCTACTCGATGATCAACGTCTCCATTTCGGGGCGATCTACAGCTTTTCAGTGTTCTTCCAAAAGGCCTCCTGTTTCGTTATTTTACCCAATGGTTAATGGTTGTATCCCCATAGATGTGGTTTTTGCTTCCTTTGTACGCGTCTTTAGTGGCGACGTGTCGGTCTGTGATCCCCTGTTTACCCCCCCTGGCTTTTCTCTTCTCTTGTCAGGTGGCTTTGTACCTCTATGGTTTATCTTAAATTAACGTAGGCAGCTTTACTTGTTTAAAAAAAAAAAAAGTGTATCGTCTTCAATTATTTTTCTAAGGGACCACACATTCAAGTGAGTGTATGATCCACGTCGCGTGCACGGTGCAGGGAGTATTTCTCATCTTAATTTATAGCACGCAATGTTTCAAGAGCCTGTTTCCTCGTAGAGAGTGCAGCAAAACTTCAACACCACTCAAGTCATCAAAAGACCATTGAATTGCAGCAAATGTTATTCTAAGACAAATTAAATGCCATATTCTTCAGTTTCTCAATTCTTACCTTTAAACTTTTAGAATTTAATTTGTGATAATTTTAGAGCTAAAATCAAAATCAAGAAAAAATCGGACCTCAAAATACTTGATCGCATTTTGGACGTTCTGTGTTTACAGTATGACTTCAATTGGTGCATCGTAAAATGTCGTAAAACTTCAATTTCGAAATTATCAATTTTAAAATCAGTGAAAATAAAACCTTTAATTTTAAGATCATTGATTTTAGTTTATGATGATTTTAGACTTAAAATCAAAATCAGCAAAATAAAGATTTTAGGGGTCAACTCTAGTTTGACATGGGGTAACTTACGACACTGCAAACATAGAAAAAGGTAATATAAAATAATTTATGGTAATCCAAACATTATAAAAATGTCATTTTACGATTATTTATGGCATGTTGCAGCATTTTAGGGTACACTAGATGACCCCTATATCAAACACTAGAAAATTATTAAAATAATATTTAATTTCATTGTTTACAGTACCATTTATAGCATGCCAACTAAGTAATACCTAGGTAAAAATTCCCATTTGGGGATAAAGGTGAGGGGATCTTGATTATTATGTCCATCAATACATTTGGACTTGTCTGTCACAAAGTTAATATAAGGGATCATTTGGGTATCGCAAAGTATTGTAGTTAATATAAGGGATCATTTGGGTATCGCAAAGTATTGTAAACTGCTGTAAATTGATATATTTGAATTGTTATCAATTTATCTATGTTATTTTCTCCTGTATTTGCATAATCATAAATTACCTTATTCCAAAATGAAATGACCTTAGCTGATTTTGATTTTCAACCCAAAATCACTGTAAACTATAAAATCAAAGATTCTAAAATTTTATTATCTTTACTTTGACCGATGATTTTAAAATTAAAATTTTATGATATTCCATGAAGTAGCAAGCAAACCCTAAGCCGACCACAGATCCGATCCAATCTCGTGCCACCGGCAGCTGTTGGACAGCTCTCTTTTGCTGTCCACCTCTCGTACACAGTTCTTTGATAATCCCATCCAATCTCATTCCACCAACTCTCTATTTCTGGTCACTTGTCATAATTCACAATTTGCTTGTAAATAGTTGTATATATTCGGCCTTTAGGTCTCTTAAAAAAAAAAAAAAAAAAGATTATAAGCCCGTGAGACAAATCTCTCTTTTTTAATTCTTTTCCTTTTAAAAAGAAAGACCAATACTCTTGAGTCATATATTCTTTAATTAAAAAATTGCGTTTTATGGAGACTCTCAGCCAACGTCGTCTCCGTGTAAAACTATGAAGGGGCAAATATTGTGTGACGACCTGAAGTGAGCCGAGTAACATTTTCTGCATCGGGTTACTGTATCAAATGCGGTGCGACTAATTTTTTTTAGTATTTTTTATTTTAAAATTTTTTATTATTATGGAGCCCATCATATTCTACATATTCATATAATCTGATTTCTGATAGGACGATTTTAAAAAAAAATCTGAAAAATAAAAAATCAAGTCTATGAACAGTAAAAAAGATTAATGTTCATTGGAGTTAGTTTTTTATTTTTCAGATATTTTTAGATCGTCCGATCTGAAATTAACCCATACAAGAAGTGTGATGGAGCCGACCTAAAAAAAAATTAAAAAAATAATAAATATTTGATATTGTTACAGCCATCAGAGCTGCCCGTGTCCTGTGGGGGCGTGCAGTAAGTGTTACCTAAAGTGAATTAGGTTAATACCATAAAAATACTTTTGCTATATTAGTTATTACATGCCGATCTTTGCTGCCATCTGAAAGGTGTGCCTCATTGGAGATTTTTAAAGAAGTGGGAAATTTGTGGTAGACAGCCCATTGATCTCTGTTCCTACCGAAAAGGGTGGCCACTGGCCAAGGCCAACACATTTCTACCCGCAGGGGTGGGTACGGGCGCTGCTGAAGGACAATTTTTAAGTTCAGAATAAACTTTTAAAGATAACTTTTAAGTTAGGGGTTGTTTGTTTTAATATCAAATTCTTGAACTCATGGAAATTTTCAAAATTATCAATTTTAAAACAAGTGAAATTTTATAATTTTAAAATCGGAGGGCATTTGTTTGGTTTTTTATAAAATAAAACAAGAGAATATTTAAATCTTCTTATTTTGGCTCACATTAAGTCTTCTATATTAACCAAAGCAAGGGAATGGGCATATCAAATGGACAGACAAGGTCCATACAAGATTTTGATTTATATAATTTTACATCATGCCCAACAATAAAAAATAACGTAAAATAGAATAATTATTTTACATTACATTATTTTACGTGGAAACAAACAGTCCCTTATAATAAACGTTGAGACAAGTGCACAATTTGAGTGATGAAAGTTTGATGGAGAATATGATTTTTTATTTTTATATTTTTATAATCTTTTAATATTTCTTTTAAGCCCTTGTAGTCTTGATATTTTTTTAAAAATCTCCCACAATCTTTGACCATCCTTAAAATCCTGTTGGGTAAGCACTAGTAAGAAATATCAAGATTGTAGAAGATCTCAATCTGGCACGGACGCCTCAATTTCACCTTTCATGGCCTTGTTGGCCGCTGACAGCGTCCTCACTAGACATGTTATGTGTAGTTTCTGGCTACAGCTAAGGTGCAGAAAGAGAAAGAGGGACTTTTTAAAGGAAACTTTTATTAGGGATGGAAATGTCAAGAAGAGGTTCCTTGAAGAACTCCATCTAATACTGATTCGAGGTCAAAGGTACTTTGACTATCTACTTATTCGACTCTCACTTCAGTGGCAATCATGTGCAAATTAAATTAGTAGTGAAGTGCCAAAAAAAGTTCAAGATCAAACCCTATTTCAGAGATCTTAAACTACGCGGAGGGCATGGTCCGAAAGATCCCAATTCATTTCTGTTACTCGCATGGATTGAACTTGACCTCTATCTATAACCGAAGGCCCCCGGTATGGGATCGAATCAAGTAATGGGTATTTGATGATTGAACTTACAATAACAATTTTGGAGCTTTTTATAGATAAAGACTTGGTACAGTGACACGTGTCATTTGACGATGGATTTGAGTTTTGCAAGTGCTTGATCTCTTTCTTTCTTTATTTCTCTTGATTATTTAATCAAAAATTATTATATGATACAGACGTGGTGAAGGGTCGGTGGATTTGACACTAGCAAGTCTCTCTTTTTAAAAATTAAAAATAGTACCACTAATCTCACAGAAGTCCATCGGCCTACTTCACAAACCAACCGTCAAATAAATAAAGAAAAATACTTCCTTCAATGTCCTCGTGCTTCACGTGGGCGGCAGGACAGGACGGGAGCACAGAAAGGTTTCCTTTTAAAAAACTAGTCAACTGGAGATTGTAGCTCACTCAACTTGACGTTCATATCATCTGATTTTTCATAGAACAATCTAAACAAGGGTAAGACTTGTTCCAACAATCCTGATATTGTAATTTCAAAGGCAAAGGATCGGATGGCTGCACAGGGTTGGTAGGTGTTGATTTTTTTTCAGAGCATCCGATCCAAAATCTTACGATGCAGTCAAGTTGGTCTCGGATCAGTCTTGACCGGGTTAGAAAAAAGCTTTTAGTATAAACTTCGATTTATACGTAAAAAATAATTTTATTTAAAAAGATTATATAGTCGGGTTGGAGCCGACCCAAACGATCCGAGTGCAGCGTCTAATTGTTGATCGGATACTGTAAAAAAAAAAAAAAAAAAAGATATGAGAAAAAATAAATACAAATCTGTCACCTACCCACCTAACCACCGCCACGCACAATCGACTTGCCGCTGTGGCAAGTATTACTCTCTAAAGAATCAAGAAAAATAGATTGCGCTCTCTGCCAACACCATATCCCCATGCTCGCGATCGTACGTGCTTGGACGCATGCATACAGATCGGACGATGGGCATTGTGTTTCATGCAGCAAGTCTCTCCCTTGTTGGAACAGCAATGCTCTTTCATTGTCCTCATCCTTTGCACGTAGGGTCCATTTGTTTTCACGGAAAACGGCTCAAAAAAATTGTTTTTTGAAAAATATATCACGATCACTTACTTGATTATTCATAAAACTTAAATCACTGAAAAACTTAATTCATTGATTCTGCTTTCTTTTGATTCTGATATCTATGAGATAAGACTTGATATTTTCTTTGAAAGAGTTGAAAATATTTTTATGAGCATCAAATGATGAATTTTATTTTTATTTTTTCATAAATATATTTTTTAAAAAGTTATTTCCATCCGATCATACTTTATGTGTAACCAAATAGACCCTGGTTGGAACAAGATTGTCCCGTTAGTGTCTGCCAACGCCTTAGTGGGCCCTTTTAACACTGTTGTGGTATAAAATCAAAGATTCTAAAATTTTATTTTCTCTACTTTGACCGATGATTTTAAAATCAAAATTTTATGATATTCCATGAAGTAGCAAGCAAGCCCTAAGCCGACTGCACATCCGATCCAATCTGGTGCCACACGCTGCTGTTGGACAGCTCTCTTTTGCTGGCCGCCTCTCACATTCAGTCTTCTATATTAACCAAAGTAAGGGAATGGGCATATCAAATGGACAGACAAGGTTCAGATAAGATTTTAATTTATATAATTTTACATCATACCCAACAATCAAAAATAGCATAAAATAGAACAATTCTTTTACATTACATTATTTTATGTGGAAACAAACAGTCCCTTATAATGAACATTGAGACACGCGCACAATTTGAGCAATGAAAGTTTGATAGATATTATGATTTTTTAATTTTCTATTTTTATAATATTTTAATACTCCTTGTAAGCCGTTGTAATCTTGATATTTTCTTAAAATCTCCCTCAATCTTTGAACCATCCTTAAAACGCTTTAGGGATAGTAGAAGGGCTTTCTAGAGAAATTTTAAATGATTGTAAGCACTAATAAGAAATATCAAGATTGTAGGAGCTTAACTATAAGAAATATTAGAAGATTATAGGAACTAAAAAATAAAAACCCCTAGATAATAACATCAAAAAAAATACACCACTCTATCAATTGAATCAGTTCATTAATTAACTCCAACAATCAAATAAGTCAGCGTCCTACATTAGAAGTGGGATTTTTAATATCTTTTTTTAAAATCAAAATATGCCTCTACTCACATAAGATAAGAATTTAAGAGTCCTTTCACAAGAAAAATTAGTAAACACAAGTTGACTGACGATCAGTAAATGAGCTCCATATCATCTCCCTATTTCAGATGTCCTTTGTCAGTTTTGGAGCTGCCAACGGATCAGCGGTATGCCTATCTGATGAGTTAGTAGAAAAAAGTTGATGTTTACTGAAAGGAGGTCCACGTCATCCCCCAATTATTTCACATGTCATTTGTCCGGTTTGGTTTCTGTGGATGTCCCTTCTGACTTGGCCCATTCCACTAGTAACTCGCATAAGGGTCAGATTTCTTTCACACGTAAGAAAAAGTTTATATCCTTTATCTTATAGATTTAAAATGGCTACCCATTCATTGACTTATAAATTAATGATCAGCGGAATAATCAGGATACTGGTCATTATTATTGGCACACCTTCCAGGCTGTGTGGCAGAGAATTAGTCTCCATCCCACAAAACTAAAATGTTGAGATTCTTTTTAAAAAAAATTGTCCGTGATTTTACTTTTTAATTTTTATAATCTTTCAATATATTTTTTAAAGTTCATACAATCTTCTTATTTTCTTAAAAATATTTCATAATTTTTAAATCATCCTTAAAAATTCATTTTAAAGAGCATTTTTAGTGAAGGTTGAGAGACTCTCTTGAAAAATGAATGGAGATCCTCACGTAGAAAGTGAAATGAGGTGAATTTAAATACTGTTTAACCTTCCTCTCTTTCTCTTTACTGAATTCTCTCCAAAGAAAAACACATAAAAGATGTCGACTCTTAACTTTATCTTGACTGACACTTAGAGAAAGACACAGATCACCTACGTCCTCTTTAGGAAAGAACTCACTGGCCCCCACCGAAAGAAGACGTAGACGATCTGCACTCTTACAAGAAGTACCGGACCTTTTATAGGATCGTCTCTCATCGTATATACTCCCGGCCTCTTCCCCTCTCACCCGAAGCACCAGTCGGCACCTATCTACACCATGGCCAGCACAACCACTTCTTCTTCTTCTTCTTCTTCTTCTTCTTCTTCTGTTAAAAGGTCAGCTCTCTCTCTCTCTCTCTCTCTCTCTCTCTCTGATGTGGTGACCGTGCACTGATTGAACAGGTTAGAAGGCAAAGTGGCCCTGATCACCGGCGGAGCCGGCGGCATCGGCGCCGCCACCGCACGACTCTTCTGTCAGCAAGGGGCCAAGGTTGTCATCGCCGACATCGAAGACGAGCTTGGCCTCTCGCTGTGCAACGAGCTGGGGGGTCCCTCGGCCGCCGCCTTCGTCCACTGCGACGTTACCAAGGAAGACGAGGTCCGGGACGCCGTGGACGCCGCCGTCTCCGTCTTCGGCAAGCTCGACGTCATGTTCTGCAACGCCGGCAAGTTCGACGCCCGCAAGCCGATCGCCGACGCGGACGCGGCGGTCTTCGACGAGATCGTCGCCATCAACCTGAGGGGCGCCTTCCTGGGGGCCAAGCACGCCGCCCGCGTCATGGTGCCCGCCCGCCGCGGCAGCATCATCATCACCGCGAGCGTTGCGGGCGTGATTGGGGGCCAAGCCTCCTACGCCTACACGGCCTCCAAGCACGCGATAGTGGGGCTCATGAAGAACGCGGCCGTGGAGCTGGGCAAGTACGGAGTGCGGGCCAACTGCGTGTCCCCCTACGGGGTGGCGACAAGGCTGCTCACGGCCGTCCTGGGCGTAGACGACGAGCAGGTCGAGAGGATGGTGGGCGAGGCCGCCAACCTGAAGGGGCCGGTGCTGAAGGCGGAGGACATCGCCATGGCGGTGCTGTACCTGGCCAGCGACGAGGCCGGGTACGTGAGCGGGCATAACCTGGTGGTGGACGGGGGCTACAGCATCGTGAACCCCTTGCTGTCCGCCTTCCCTTAGCTAGTTGAGCTTCCTTGTTGCGGTGTAGGCCACCGCTATCCGTCCAATCGCATTCCTAATTCAAAATTTATGCCCGTCTGTCGAATGCCTTATCCTGTAAAATTGAAGGGTTGCTGCGAATAATAATGAATTTTGGCATACTTGATTAAAGTTCACAGCATTTGTTGACGGGAGGGGTATAACTGCAAACAGTGGCGACAATCTGAAAAAAGTACTCCTGTTTTAGATTGTTTCAAACAATTTAAAAAAAGAAAAAGAATGATAGAACAGGGCAAACGGTGGAGAGAGAGCCCTAGGCGGTTGGGTGAAGCCTCGGTGCACCGTGCTCCGGCTCATCTCCCTCTTCCCTTGTCTACCTCACCGGATCTGTCTTTATGGTCCTCAGTACTATTTCCCCAACCACCACCTCTCACCGTTCCTACAATAATCATCTCCTTCTTTACAACTTATCCTCCGGTTTGGGGTTCCAGTAAGTGCAGGTAAGGGACTGGGTAGATGCAACCGGAGGAAAGGAGTTTTTTCACTGGAATTGAGAAAAGCTTTGTATAAAGGGGATGAGGAAAAAGCCAGATCGTAGGCGGTCCCAGGCGCACGGTGAACAGGCGGCGTGTGGCGAGCGGCCTGGGCAGTTCGGACGGCTCCGCGTGGGGTGCCCAAGCGCTTCGTGCGCGGCACGGGCGACGATGCCCCTCGCCACGTGCTGCGCTCGTGCGCCGCGTGGCAGGAGAGAGAAGAGAGAGATAGAGAAAGACAGAGAGAGAAAAAGAGAAAAGAAAATATACAGAGAGAGAGAAGTGTGTGGGCCAGAAGAGAGAGAAAAGGAGAGGAGAGAAGAGGGAGAATAGAGAGAGAAAAATAGGGGGAGAGAGCGTGCGGAGGGAGAGAGAGAGAGGGATAGAGAGAGAGAGAAAGAGAAGAAGAAGAAACGGAAGAGAGAGGGAAGGGTTCGACTAGAAAGAAAAGGAAGGAGATAGAGAAAATAGAGAAGGAGAAGGTCGGATACGTGAGTTTTTAAACAGAGGAGAGGGAGAGAGAAAATAAGAAAGAAACCACGAGTAAGGAATTAATTTTAGGGGATCTTTTTAAGTAAGTCCATTTTACTCATGTCCTTATTTTGACTGTAAAAATTAATTGTATTTATTGGGATTTGAATCCTAACCACTCCAACAATGGCTAAGTGGTCTAACTAATTGAGTAACAATTTTTTTATGTCTTGTACACACAAACAATTAAGTTAAATCTTTGAGTGAATAAAATGACTGTTGTGTAAAAACAAAGAATTATTTAATCATTCTCGACATTTAAAAATTATCGTAAACCCAATAATGTATTATCGTAAAAAAAAAAAATCACATTAAATGATGATATTTTTAACTCAGAATTCAATAAAGTTAGTACTGTTAAAAAGATCACTAAATTATCAAATTCTATACGATTTTATACATAAAATCATGAGTGTAATATATAATTTTTTTCTATTAATGCCCAAAAATATATAATTATCACTAGGCTGGAAATTTTCCAAGCTAATCTCTTATTTGCAATTGCTTCCACCTTTCTAACTCCTACTGGCTCCTTCGTGCCCCTGGGCGGTTCCCGTCTAGGGATGGGGAATAACTTTGTGGGACAACAGTTGAACCAGCTTGAGGCTGAAGTTTTTGGTAACTTCAAAAAGTTATTGTCCAAAGATGAAGAAGCTCCTGTCACCGAGCTTAAAGAGGAGGACTCGAGCAATCTGTATAGATAGAAATCTAACTTACTACTTCTTAAATTTATAGGGGTCACTTCTAGAATCTTACATATATGCTGGACTGGTTGAATTAGTTAAACAACGTAAATGAGGACGTCGTCCATATAAAGGTGTAGAATATAACATTCTTCAAATATAGTTAAATTGTATCTCCAAACATTGAGATGTCTTTTCGAGTATAGGTTTAGTTTTTTACAAAAACTCTGTGGTTAATTGTGCTTAGTTAGAAGTAGTATTTGATGATAGAAATAGGTTCCTTATGTGTCAATCATATGTGATATGATGAACTTATCTCCTGTACTTCTTATTCATAATAAATGATGTCCACTTGGTGTGGCCCAGTGGGGCTCCCATGGGACGCCCTCCCTGCAGGTAGGAGGTTGGGTGTTCGACCGCTCATGGGGGCGAGCAGGTCGAGCGAGTTTTCGGCGGACGCGGTTGTGTTTGCCCCCTGGATTGTTCCTTTGTGGGCTGGTTGGTGGGGTTCGCTTCTTGCCATTTTGCTATAGATCAAAAAATATATTCATAATAAATGATAATTTATTCATTCATTATGTTGTTTACTAAATATGTATGCGATTGAGCATTTGACATAATGAGATCCATGAGCTTTCTACAATGAGGATTCGATCACAATGAGATTGCGATAATGAGCTCAATTTTCGTTAAACATAAACTTTAAATGTTTCTAGTTATAAGATATTTAAGTCGAACATTAAATATCCGAACAAACTAGTACACACTATGCATGTTCATGTGATACGGGTGACTAATCTTATAGTCACTTGTGTGAAGACACTAAAATGAGTGTGTAAATGCTCATTGGAGAATGAGTTTTCCTCGAACTGATCTGCTAAAGAATTTTCAAATGGATGTGATACTTAACTGTCAATCAAGAAATCTTAGTTATAGTGGTACAGTTGATCTTTAGACCTAAGACACCAAAGATGTCTTGTACGAGGATCAACGTAATTGATACATGTCTTATAGACTTTCCATGAGTCTAAGATTAACAAGTTTTCAAGTGCATTGTGATACATATGAAAGCAATTGTGTGGTCAACATAAAATCATTCACTCTCATAATCTAGAGAGAGAATGTCCTATAAAATCGCACTCGAAGAAATTCCTAGTTAAGGTTGTATAGTCAAATAGAAAGGAGTTTCTAGTTTAACTATTTGAGTGTGAGACTATCAGATCACTTGTGAAAGTTTGACAGTGCGACCATACTCGAGAAGTCATCAAGGATATTGTATGAATAATTATAGTTGCACGGTAATTGTGGACTGAAAGGTTCTAATTGGATTATAAATCCCCTGTATCATCTGGAGGTCATGACGCATTACTTAGTGTCAACCATGATCTGCGAGTTATGTTCAATTAAGAGTTAACTAAGGATTATTATATTATTTAATTATCAAATAATTAAATAAGTATTATTAATTATACGATAATAGATTAAATTAAGGAGTTAATTTAATAAAAAATATCGAAAGATATTTTAATATTTAATGGACTCACTGTCATCTCGATATTAGGTCTAGAGGGTCACACACAATAGAACAGTTTAAAGACAAGACATAAACATAAAAATAATTTTTTATGATTTAAATAGAAAAGTTAATTTTCTATAAATGAGACTTTGAGGAAATTCTAGGCAAAGCACGAAAACTCTCTCTCTCTCTCTCTCTCTCTCTCTCTCTCTCTCTCTCTCTCTCTCTCTCTCTCTCTCTCTCTCTCTCTCTCTCTCTCTCTCTCTCTCTCTCTCTCTCTCTGTGTGCCCCTTCTAGGCGGATTCTTGTCTTCTTGATAGAGAGACGATAGACATTAAGAAAAGGGGAGACCCCTTGGTCCATGAACAAGGTAGTGATGAAGAGGCGGCTAGCTCGAACTCACCCGCGAAATCGCTAGTGACCGTGGAATTCCATGAGTAGGTACCTCTAACATCAGTGCAGGTAGACCAAGGAAGGCGATCAGTAGCAGCAATAGAGGTGTGAGGGCTAGGGTTGCTCCCCCCCATATAGGATAAACCTAACGATACTTCCACCACTCTGCGCGACGCCCGAACGGTGCCAAAGCCATGCAACATGTCACACTTGAAGCGACGTGCCCTCAATGGAGGACGATGCAACATGAATGCCATGATGGCTCAAGACGATGATTTAGCTGAACCACCTAGAGCCTAGTACTCGGATAACAACACGTGGGTGACAAGAAGATGAGACGCTAGTTGGTTGACATCCATCCCATAGATAGACATCCTTTCGTCTATCCTTGCACCTCGAACACCTACTTCATCAACTCATGGTAGATCCTCTTGGGGCCGCAAGCTCTTCCTCTGCTTCCAAGCATGTAAGTTGTGTGCATGTAAGCGAGGGGGCCAGTGAGGAGGGTAGATTCGCACTGGCCCGGAAAGCCCCAACCCTTGACTACCTAACAGCTCACGACTAGTTCAGCAAAGAAGGTAATAGAGGCCCATGCAGGCATGATAAACCAACCTACAGCGGTGCCCCATGGTGAAGCCTGGGCCCGGTTAGTCATGACATAACCAAAAAATCGACCTACTGAGACCCTGAGAGGATCGAGATGGTCGAGATAGTTCAAATCCCCCCCCCCTTTTTGACAGGAACCCCTGCCAATGGCAGGCAACCGCCGAAAAGGGAAAGGCCCAAATCACGTGGCAACATAAAATCCCAAACGGAAAAGCTTTGTCCTCCCCCAGAGGGGACTATATATGAGGGGGAAGTACTCCCCAAAAGAAGGTACGCACAACTCTCCACTAAAAACCCTAGCCTCCTTCCACCAAGAACTAACTTAGGCATCGGAAGATCTTCTCCCGACTATAGCGGGGGGCCTCCGATCTATTCGCCATCTCCCCCTTCAACAACTCTCATCGTGCCAATAGGGGACTCGATCAGACGATCTTCCGCCCCAGTCTAGTTTTCTACCGCTATAGATATAGAGTTTGTTAATTACAACTAGATGTTACTTGAAATGAAGGAAATAGCAAGAATGAATTTCAAAAAGAAGATGATAGAAATAAATGTTTGTTTTCCCTTACCCATTCAATATGCACAATTATTCAGTTTAATTTTTGAATTTTATGACCTCATTTCAACTTGTAACTCTGTTATATTCTTTTCTTGGTAAGTGATTAAGAGGAGAATTTGATGCGCTTAGCTTGCTGGGCTAGCCAGTCTGCCATGTGGTCGCATTCTCTATATTCATGACAAATGCAGAAATGCTGATACTTTGCTCATTCTGCATTAATAATTTGATATCTTGAATCTAGCAGTGGCAGACGTAGAAATTTTTTCCAGTAGGTTCATTCGGACATTAGGTCATAAGTATGATTTGGGTCAGTGAAGTTTTGGACTAGATCATATGAAGTCTTAAGCTGGATCAGTAGGATTATGAACTGGGTCAATGGGATCTTGAGTTAGATTACTTTGATTGGGACAATAAATTTGACAAAATCCAATCGATTCCCACACTCCCACTAGATGAATGCTGAATCTGCCACTGTAACCCAAGTGTAGAGTCTCATGTCCTGCACAAGGCTGCCATTGAATAAATTGACGCAGCGTAGTCATACTCAGTTACAGTAAAATTTTCAAGGTAGAAGAAATGTTAGGATCGCACAGGATGAGATTAACAGGGGCCAAACAAGAGAATACATCCACATGGGTTCGGTTCATTGTTAGTTAAATATGGTACCAAACAATCGATATTATAAAGTAAAAATATGTTCGAATATAATTCAATTTAAAATTTGAATAGGATGGCCAAATCAGTGAAAAAAGGATTCAACAAGAAATGTATAAAATTTTTATCAAGATTTTAGAACAGTTGAAATAAAAAATTATAGTCATGTACGTAATAAATAGTTATCATACAACTTACGAGTTTTTGTCAATAAAAAAGTGAGCTTTTTTATCATATAATCTCATGTTTGATAATATTTAAGCAATAAAAGTCTTATTTATTTTATTCGATAAGAAAATATATTAAATAAAAAAAATTATGATACGCGAATAAAATGATTGGTGTCAAGAAAATGAGCAGTTTTTCTAATATGTTGGTGCGTTAGAGCATAGGAGAGTTTTATTTAAAAATTCAAAAGTACCCAAATTATACATGTATAATAATGTATTTGACTAACTATGGTTCAGTTAGTATCCGATGCACAGGTCCAACTTTGGAGGTATCTTTTAATTGGTAAAAAGTAAAATCTCATAGGATGAGAATAATCTTATGGGCTAATTAAAATTAAAATAGTTTTTTTATTTTTTATCATATTTTAGAATTTTAAAATATTTTTAACACATTCAATTTGACAGCTAACTTTAATTTTACTCCTGGATAGTAAAATTTACCCCCCACCCCCAAAAAAAAGGAAAAAGATCTAAAGGAGGTAATTAAATATTAAAAATATTTACATTTTTAATTTAAACATAGAGATGGGACAGATTTTATTTCTATGATTGATTTAGTTGAAAAAATAAGGTGAAGATGGGACTCTTCAGCAATCTTGTTGTAGAACATAGCTGTTGCGTCTGTATTGCAGAAGATGGTGGCGACTGCGGCGATGGAGTTCTAGATGGCAGCGGCGCAGTCATGTAGGCGGGCTGAACTTGCAAAAGGCGGCAGCAGCTGCGGCAATGAGCAGCGGGCTGCCATGGCAAAGAAGGAATGGGCTACGGGAGTTTCGCGGGGTGCACAGCAATTACCCAAAGATGGTGGCAGGCTGCAGCTACAATGGCGGCTGTTGAAGAAGACAATAGCTGCGGGGAAGAACGGAGATAGGCTGCAGCAGCGGCACACGGTGTTGCAAAAGATGGCAGTAGCTGCAGCGATCGTCGGAGTTGTAGATGGCTGCAGACAGTGGTGGAGAAGTGTTGAGAACCTTGCGTGGTTCCCTTTCCAAACCAGGCAGAAGAGCTCCTGCCTCCCTTCCTCGAGCTCGTGTTATCGCCGTTGGGTTGAATTGAGGGTCTGAGAGGATAGCAGGTGAAGAACAGAAGAAGAACAAGCAGAACAGGGGAGGGAAGCTGAACAAGGGAATAGTAGAAGGAAGAACTGAGCATTCCGAATTGGTCTGCCCCTTTCACCCAAATCTCATCTATTAATATGGATCGAATACAACTGAAATGTTCTTGTTAACAACTTTTACAATTGCCAGCTAATTGGCTAAAACAGAAAACGAAAACTGTTGGAGCGTTGAGCTCGTTTGAATGGCCGTTACAACAGTAAGCTACAGTAACTATTTTACCAAAGTCCATTACAATTCTTCCCCTCCTTATGAAATGACCTTGTCCCCAAGGTCTAGGTCCGGATACATGGAAATGAAGTCGTAGTAGTCCATCCAGGATGCATCAGTGGCAGCTTGATCCTTCCACTGGATGAAGAGCTGAGGTACAGGTAGGTTGTTTCTTCTGAACAGTCTGCGCCCCAAAATAGCATCTGGAGCTGGCTTGATCACAGGAAAGGATATAGGAAGTGGATCAACTGGCGGCTGGGCAATACCATGAAATTTCTTTAGCTGGGAAATATGGAATACATTGTGTATTCTACAAGAATCAGGCAGAGCAAGTTTATAAGCTACTTGGCCAATTCTTTCCAATATGTCATAGGGACCATAATATCTTGCAGCTAGCTTATTATTAGATCTTTGAACAACTGAGCCTTGTCTATATGGTTGCAGCTTCAAATATACAAAATCTCCCACCATATACTCTTTGTCCGTTCGGTGTGTGTCTGCCAAGCGCTTCATACGCGCCTGTGCCTTGGATAAATGTAATTTGAGCTCTTGCAGTAACTGATCTCTAGTAGTAAGGTTGTCAGCCACATCTTGAACGAGTGCAGTGCCTTGCACATAAGAAATTAAGGAAGGAGGAGGTATACCATACACTGCCTGAAATGGGGTTATGCCTGTGGAAGAATGCCTGGATGTGTTATAAGAAAATTCAGCCCATGGAAGCCAATCTAACCATTTATTTTGTTGCTGTCCACAGAAACACCTGAGGTATGTTTCTAAGCATTTGTTAAGAGCCTCACTTTGACCATCAGTTTGTGGATGATATGCCGTGCTCATTTTGAGCTGAACCCCTTGCAGTTTAAATAGTTCTTTCCAAAAAGCACTAGTGAATACAGTGTCCCTGTCAGATATTATAGATTTGGGTATACCATGCAGTTTCACAATGTTACTCATAAATTCTTTAGCAACCATAACAGCTGAATAGGGGTGCTTTAGTGGAATGAAATGAGCATATTTGGAAAGTCTATCTATCACCACTAATATAACTGTCTTTGATTGAGAGTTGGGAAGCCCTTCAATGAAATCCATAGCAAGATCAGTCCAAATGTTTTCAGGAATTGGTAGAGGTTGGAGTAACCCAGCTGGAGATTGAGACATATACTTGGATCTCTGACAAACATCACAATGCTGGATGTACTTCTTAACATCTTGATTAATGCCAATCCAATGGAAGCTCTCCTTAATTCTGTGTAATGTTTTGTGGTAACCAAAGTGACCTCCCTGTGGTGAATCATGACAGCATTGGAGAACCTGCTTTGTGAGGTGACATGCTGAGTGTAAAAATAATCTCTTCTTGTAATATAATAACCCATTCTGACAAGAATATAATGCTGGGTTAAGGTCTCCTGATTCTCATTTGGATATATAATCTTGAAATATAGGGTCAGTTTGGTAAGCTTTGACCAACTCTTTTGTCCATTCGGGCTGTATAACTGATAAGGCAAAGTGAACACTGGATTCATGAATCCTTGAGAGAGCATCCGCCACTAAATTGTGGTGACCTGACTTATAATGAACTTCAAAATCATACCCCATTAATTTCAATAACCACCTCTGTTGAGCTGGGGTATGAATTTGTTGTTTCATAAGATGTCTCAAGCTTTGATGATCTGTCCTGATGATAAATTTTCTGCCAACCAGGTAAGAGTGCCATTTCTGTATGGCATATAGTACAACTTCCATTTCTTTATCATATACAGACATTCTTCTTTGTTTTTCAGAAAAAGCATGGCTTAGATAGGCTATTGGTCTGCCACCCTGCACTAAAACAGCCTCAATCCCCAATCCACTTGCATCACTTTCAATAACAAATATTTCCTGAAAATTAGGTAGTGCTAATACTGGGGATGTGGTCATAGCTTTTTTAAGAGCCTCAAAAGCCAATTGAGCATCCTCATTCCACTCAAAGTTGTCCTTTTTTAACAACTTGGTTAAGGGTGTTGCAATCATTCCATACCCTTTAACAAATTTCCTATAATAGCCAGTAAGACCTAAGAATCCTCTCAATCTTTTAGTAGAGGTAGGAATTGGCCATTCTAGGATGCTTTTGATCTTTGATGGTTTCATGGAAACCCCATCAACTGAAATAATATGTCCCAGATATTCAATTTTATTAACACCAAATGCACATTCAGACTGCTTCATAAAGAATTGATGTTGTCTCAATGTGGACAGGACAGTGTATAAATGATGTAAGTGATCTGACCATGTTTTGCTGTAAACTAGTATGTCATCAAAAAATACCAACACAAATTTCCGCAAAAAAGGTCTAAATGTGTGATTCATAACATTATGAAATGTTGAAGGAGCATTTGTGAGGCCAAATGGGATAACCATAAACTCATAATGCCCTTCATGAGTGCGAAAGGCAGTTTTTGGGATGTCTTCCTCAGACATCCTAATCTGATGATAGCCTGAACGCAGATCTAATTTGGAAAAAAAATTGGACCCATGTAATTCATCTAATAAATCATCAACCAAGGGAATAGGGAATGAGTCCTTGATGGTTTGCTGGTTTAGAGCTCTGTAATCCACACATAATCTCCAAGATCCATCCTTCTTCTTGACTAGTAAGACAGGGGCTGAGAAGGGACTGTTGCTGATTCTGCATAAGCCAGAATTGAGGAGTTCTTTGACTTGTTGTTCTATTATGGTTTTATGGTGAGGTGGATGTCTATAAGGTGGAACCACCACTGTTTTTGACTCATCTTGCAGCTTAATACTATGATCAAATTGTCCAATAGGTGGTAAGTCAGTGGGTTCAGCAAATATGTCAGAAAAATTCTGCAACAACTGGTTTAAGTCCTCAGGCATATCAACAGTGGTTTCCATGGTGGTGATAGTAGCAGTTGGTTGTTGAACCTGAATAGCATAGATAGTTTTTGCCCCTCTGAGCTGTTTACTCATGTGGTTTTCTGAGACTAAGTGCACCTGATCATCTTTCAATGAGGATAAGCAATGAGTAACACCATTTCGTGTAAATTTCATTATCATATGTTCAATGTTTAATATGATGTCGCCCAATGTGCGCAACCAGGTAGCTCCTAGTACCAAATCAAAACCTCCCAAAGGTAGGACCAGCAGGTCCAATGTGAATGCCAAAGTTTGAATGGTGAGCTGGACATTATAACAAGCCCCTTGACATTGTAGTTGAATTCCAGAAGCCACTTTGACAGGTACTTGAACATTGTTATTAATTTTAAGTCTCAATCTTTGTACCACTGTAGGGTCCACAAAATTGTGTGTGCTGCTACTATCAATCAAAATTAACACATTCAAGTTTTGAAGAAAACCCATCACTCTTAACGTTCCTTGGGCTTCTAAATCAGTAATAGCATGCGAAGATATAGTGGGTTGGATGAAATGTAGTTCAGAGTAATCAGTAGACAAGTCCTGTTCTGGTTCACTAGGGTCCTCATAGGTATCATCAGGGAGGACTTGCAGAAAAAATAGTTTGTGTGATTTACAAACATGTCCCTTGAACCATTTATCATCACAATTATAGCAGAGTCCTTTTTCTTTTCTTTCCTGTAGCTGCTGAGGAGTCATCCTTCGCACAGGAGTAGTAGTACTGGCTGCAGTAGCATGGGCAGGTGTAGGAAGCAAAGGAGGTTGATAATTGGGTGAGGGATGCATTGAATTTGAAGTAGAATGATGTGAATTATGGAAGAACTTCCTTCTTGCTGAATATTTACTTTCTTGAATGCGGGCAATTTCCATTGCCTGCAACAGAGATGTTGGTTTGAAAGATCGAACCTCACAAGAAATGTCATCCCTCAAACCACTTAGGAAGGTTCCCAGCAAATGTTCTTCTGAAACCCCTTTGATTTTATTAGATAGTCTCTCAAATTCTCTTTGGTAATCCAGAACAGAAGTAGTTTGTTTCAGTTTACTCAAGGAACCATGAGCATCTAAGGATGAAATAGGTCCAAATCTAACTTCCAGTGCTTCAACCAACTCATTCCATGATATACAAGTTTTTGTGCTGGTAAAATGCCAGAACTATTGCAGTGCTTCACCATCTAGATAATAAGATGCTGTAGAGACTTTTTGAATTTCAGGAATTTTATGAAAAGTGAAAAACTGGTTTGCTTTGTAGCGCCATATGGCCGGATCTATTGATCCATCATAACAAGGGAAATCAAACTTTTTTTGGCGAAATGTGTTGACAAGAGGAGTAGAATCTTCCGAGGAACTTCGTGATTCTTGACGATGAAGCATGGATTCTATAGAAGAAACGCGATCTAACATACCCGTGAGTTGCTGTTGCATTTCTGAAACCATGGCCTGGAAAGCCCCAAAATCCTCTGACACCATTGATATAGATCTAGTGCTCGAGGTGGGCTCAGACACTAAATTGTTGAGAACCTTGCGTGGTTCCCTTTCCAAACCAGGCAGAAGAGCTCTTGCCTCCCTTCCTCGAGCTCGTGTTATCGCCGTTGGGTTGGGTCTGGGAGGATAGCAGGTGAAGAACAGAAGAAGAACAAGCAGAACAGGGGAGGGAAGCTGAACAAGGGAATAGCAGAAGGAAGAACTGAGCATTCCGAATTGGTCTGCCCCTTTCACCCAAATCTCATCTATTAATATGGATCGAATACAACTCAAATGTTCTTGTTAACAACCTTTACAATTGCCAGCTAATTGGCTAAAACAGAAAACGAAAACTGTTGGAGCGTTGAGCTCGTTTGAATGGCCATTATAGCCGTTACAACAGTAACCTACAGTAACTATTTTACCAAAGTCCATTACAAGAAGGCGGCAGCGGGTTGCGGACGGAGTTGGAGAAGGCAGCGGCATGCGGGCTGCGGAAGAGACCTTCCATGTTCTGGTTGAAGAGAACGTGACTTGGTTTCGCAACAAGGAAACCAAGGTCTCCGCATGTGAAAAGGTTTCTCCTTTCCATATTTTAAATTTTTACTATTTTGTTTTCTTTATTTTTTAACCTGAATTAAGAAGCCATTAACATTCTTGCATATACCATATTTTTAATCGGTCAAATTCCATGAATATTCTTAGTATATTCCGTTTGAAACATTTTTTGAGGATTTAAATATTGTAAGAGGTTTAAAGTAAATATAAAAATTATAAAAATTATTACAAAATATTAAAAAATAGAGGAACTTAAAAGCAAAAATAAAAATTTAAAAGTGTTCTAATCAATACGGGTGGGGTTCCGTACTGCCTTCATGACGATAATTCTTTGGAATCAATGAAAATTAATTGGTTAGAGACTTAAAGCGCTTTTGGAGATAGCCTTAAGGTGAAGGTAGGGGTGTCAATTGGGCGTCAGTCCAACCCAACCCAGCCTAATTCAATCTATATTAAAAGAAATTGGGTTGACTAAAATTATATAAATTGAGTTGAATTAAATTTGGATTGACATTAATTAAATTTAGACTCAAAACGGACTGGTCCAATTTAATCTATTGACTTTTACAATCATTCATGCAAAAAGTAAAACACTTCTACAAACTATTTATAAACAAGGTTAGTCCAACCCAACCCACTCACTATTGAATTGGGGCTGAATTTGGATTGACTTTGGACTGAGCTAAAATTGGACTGGATTATTTTGAATTTGGGTTAGACCCAAATCACATAATCCAACCCTATCCGTCCACTTTAGCTCCCTTCCAGAAGGTCTGGACCCATTAGTAGACCCGTTTGGACCCATAAAGCTTGGGACTACATATGCTTACCCAATAATAACCATGTTGCTATATATTGTCCAAATTCATCATCAGACTTCTATGGTTTTGGCCTTGAGATTAGACCCATTTCAATGTGTAGTGTTATTTAAGATATATTAATTCTTTTTTGGGTCACTTACCATTTAACACCTAAAAAATAAAAAAGTAGACCCGAGACCCATGTTCTATGAATTTATCCATCGATGATGGTTTAGGCATTTATCCATTAATGTTAGGGCCTACGACGGTACAGGTCTGCTTGATTTGGGGGTTGGTCGACTGGCAGCCCTAGTCCCTACAATCTTCAGTATTCTGCATTAGCCCTTATAATCTTCATTTTATTTTAAAGTCTTGACAATCTTTGAACGTTCCACAAAAAGTTTCTGTCATTAATAATCATAAAAAATATTTGCAAAATATTTCTTACATAAATATTATAATTCTACGAAAATATATTAAGAATATTCTGTAAATATTCTTAATATATTCTTTGTTAAAAGGGTTTTAGCTAGTCAGATAAACTTTTAAGGAGGTTTAAATGTTATAGGGCGTTTAAAGTAAATATGACCATTGCAGGGAATAATACAGGACCGAAATGTAAGGAAAACCTCAATTAAACATGTTGTTATCAGTAAAAGATGGTGTTCGGTATTTCCGACATGACACCAATTGTTTTGAATTATAGACTTAAGGGTTTCAACATCAATCATGGTGGCAGATCTTAATAAATGCAATCAGAGAGAAATAGCAACTTAATGAACACATCTACAATATAGGCCCTTGTGCATGGAATAATATTATGAGGCCAAACGTCCTTGGGAGATTGCTGGCAAAGCGACACCGCAACAGCAGATGACAACATACATAATAGAGGAGCTTCTTTAATTAGTGAAAGATTAAGATAAGAGGACTAGAGAAGCCTTATTCATCCTGCTTACTGTAGTTAGAAAGGCACTCTTGGATGATTAAGACGGCTCCCTCAAGGACCAATGATGCATGACTTTAATATTTAAAGAAGAGAAGAACTGTGTTTTAAATAATTTTCTTTAAATTTAAGTGGATCCTAATCGGATCTACATGTTGGAACAATGTAATGTCCGATAGGAAAATCCAAAAAATCTTTAAAATAAACAATTAAATGCAAAGGAATAGTAAAAGTGGACTCATTAAATAAAAAATAAAAATGTGAGAGTGACATATCGCGTGCTTGGAGGCCGTGTAGGCGTAGGAGGCTTGGCCCGCAATCACTCCCGCGACGCTCGCCATGAAGATGATGCTGCCGCGGCGGGTGGGCACCATGACGCGGGAGGCGTGCTTGGCCCCCAGGAAGGTGCCTCTCAGGTTGATGGCGACGATTTCGTCGAAGACCGCCGCGTCCGCGTCGGCGATCTGCTTGCAGGCGTCGAACTTGCCGGCGTTGCAGAACATGACGTCGAGCTTGCCGAAGATGGAGACCGCGGCGTCCACAGCGTCCCGGACTTCGTCTTCCTTGGTAACGTCGCAGTGGACAAAGGCGGCAGCGGAGGGAACCCCCAGCTCGTTGCACAGCGAGAGGCCAAGCTGGTCTTGGATGCCGGCGCTGACAACCTTGGCTCCTTTATGGCAGAAGATGTTAGAATGCGATGACCATCAAATTTATTAATGACGGAAGTTTATCTTTATCTTGCGGGATTCAAAATCTTAATAGATGGACTTGGTCTCTCACGTTCACAATATGGCGGAGGCAGTTCTAAGGAGGGGGCGAAGATGATTAACGGAAAAGTCTCTATAAATAAGAATCCAAGGTGAAGCAGAAATAAGCATCGAAGTCTACATTTCTCTCTTGCTCTTTCTCTCCTCTCTCTCTCTGCGCGAGATCCTACACTGGTATTAGAGCATCGGCTCACCGCTCCGCTGCCCGCCGCTGCCGCACACCGCCTCTGCCCTGTACCGCTGCAGCACCGCCGCTGCCCTGCACCATTGCGCACCGCCTATTGATCGGCGCTCGTTGTCACAGCCATCCGCAGCGCCTCTCTTGCAGCCGCTGCCCACGCAAGGTCGCTGCCGGATCCGTGCACCCGTTGTTGTGCCCAACTGTGTCGCAGCACCATCAAGCAGCCGCACAACTACAGAACGCTTCCTCGCCTAGGCCTGCCACTGCCAGCCGCTGCACCGCCGGACTTTCTCGAGCTTCCCCGGCCTTCTTCGCACTGGGCAGAGCCACGCTCGGTGCTCCACGATTTCCCTCTTCCAGGTTTTTCTAATGCTCACGTTTCTTTACATAGAGAGGAAGGGGAAGAAGAAAGGTAGTATTTAACTGATATGATTAAAATCTATCATCGTTGCAAAAAGACAGCTTCTTTAAAGCCTGTTTCTCGTAAGTTGCATTTGTTGGTGGAGTGATACCTAAAATTTAATAAATAATATTCTATATTCTAGCCATTGCCATTATTTATATCAACGTAGCCAGCTTCCTATTGTTGCCTGCTTAACACTTAACAGGTTGCATATAATACAAGCCTGCTTAACGCTTAATAGTTGTATCAACGTAGTTGCCTGCTTAACACTTAACAGGTTGCATATAATACAAGCCTGCTTAACGCTTAATAGTTGTATCAACGTAGTTGCCTGCTTAACACTTAACAGATTGCATTTAATACAAGCCTGCTTAACGCTTAAAAATTGGATCAACATAGTTGCCTGCTTAACACTTAATAGATTGCATTTAATACAAACCTGTTAACACGAAATATAGAAATCAAATCTCTGCACCTGCATCATTTAAAAGCCTTCTCCACTTCCCAGCACACAGCACCCCTTCCCAACTCACGGGCTATTTTCAAGATGTTTCTTTTTCATTTGTGGGTGTTTGTACTTATACTTTATTTAAATATTATTTCTGTTCTTACCTCTTATTATTTAACTCACATAAGACAAGTTATCAATCCCATGCATCATTCATGCACCTAACTACACGTAAGTATTTCTTTTTTTTTTTTTTGTGACCATCTTACTGTCTGGCACGTTTGTTACTTATGTGATTTATAAAAGAATTTTTATTGATAAAATTTACATTATACATTGTCTAACTAATTGTTGTGTTGCCTTTTTTTTTGTATTATAAATATATTAGTTGTGATTATAGTTTATTGTTCGTTGATCACCTAATACTTTGATTAAAAAAAACTATTTATTAATTGAATTTAATTTTCTGTGATTATAATTTTCGTACGTATTGTTAGAAAGTTATTATCTTTATTTATTTTAAATAATGTATGCATATTAATTCTAATTAATCATTGTTAGTACAATTTAATCTTATCATATCAACGTTGTAATTATAAAATATTAGTTAAATTATTTTACTTGTATTTGAGTATAATATTTGCATATCCTTGTCTTTATTGCATAATTTAGGTTTCATATATTTTACTCACAAATTAAATAAGATAGAACAAAATGATAACATTATTCACAAACATATGTTGAACTTAATTAAGATGAACATTAAATTTATTTTTTCTATAATATTAATCATGCTTATTTGACAAAAAAATAACCGATTCAATTTATTTATTTTTCAGTATTATTCTAGTCCTAATGGTCAGTAAACTCATTGCTTCGAAATTGGCAAAACTTGATAAGTTAAATGGAATCAATTATGAAATGTGGCACCGAAAGATTAGATATGGACTTATCCATGATAATACATAATATATAATCGATTCCACTGTCTCGAAACTCAATGACAATTTCACCGATGTTGAAAGGAAAAAAAGAGATCAATAGTTATCGGATGATAGAAAGGCTAAGAGCCTCATGTTCATACTCATAGAGGACAACTTAATAAATTTTTTTGAAACTTACAATACGTTCAATGAACTATGGAAAGTTATCAAAGAGAAATATGACACCAAGACTGACGTAAATATTTAACTCATTTGGTATCGTTACAACACATGTAGAATGCAAGAAGGTGATAACGTAATTGAGCATGTTAACAAAATGATTGTTATGGTTAAGGATCTATCTACTGCTAGAACTGAAATTCCAGAGAAAATGCAAGTGGCAACTATATTAAATAGTTTATCACCTTCACTTGATATGACAGCCACAACATTGAGAATGAGCGGTTCCACTTTAACTGTCATGGATATGTCAGCTAGGCTAGCAATTGAGCAGGATGTATTAGTTAGAAGAAAGGGATAAGAGGTGAATCTAGAAGAGGTCAATGTTGCGCACCGGAAGCCTATTGCCAAGAATCATTTCAATGGACCACGAAAACTACAATTCAAGAATAAATTTCAAAATAAAGGGAAGAAGGTTCCAACTTGTACTTGCTACAGTTGTGGGAGGTTTGGTCACTTCAAGATTATTTGTCCGAACAAACAAGAGAATAAGAGTGAAAATAAACATCCAGAAAATAGAGGAACTGGAAAGACAGAATTTATGGACATATAATACAATACTGCCTTGGCTAATTCAAATGATTAATGGGTCGACTATGGTGCTACTCGGCATATCGCAAAGACGAAGAATGGGCTGGCATCGCTAAAGAAGCTCAATGCTGAAAAACAGAGAGTGTACATAGGAAACAACACTTACCTCGATGTGGAAGGTGTTGGAACTTATAGACTGGATTTTGGGGATAACATCATGGTCTTCAAAGATGTGTTTTATACACTTAAAATCCGGTGGAACCTGATCTCTGTACCGGCACTAATAAAGAAAGGCTTTGAGGTAAAGTTCTACAATCAAAGGGTGTTAATAGAGAAGGATAAGAAAGTATTTGCTATGAAAAATTTTATTTCTGAGCATGATTTATTTTGTATCCATATAATTGACAATGAGAATAATAACATAGAAGTTTCTGAGTATTCCTTATATGCTTTATCAGAATGTGATCTACGACATTTTAGATTGGGACATCCTAGTAAATCTAAAATGGAACAAATGATGAAATTGAATATGTTACTGGGATTGACCAAGATATATACATATAACTGGCTGAAGTATTTCATGAGGAAAGCCAAGAGAAAAGGATATGAAAGTTAAAGAAGTCTATATATGGTTTGAAACAATCTTCTAGACAATAGTATCTTAAATTTCACGATATAATTATTTAATTTGGATTTGTTGCAAATAGGTTGGATAATTGTGTATATGTTATGAAAAGTGGGAGCAATTATACTATATTATCCCTATATGTGGATTATATTTTGCTCGCTGAAAATAACATGGAGATGTTAAATAAAATCAAATTAGAACTAAGTAAAAAATTTGAGATGAAAGACATGGGTGAGACATTCTATATTCTTGGTGTACAAATCTTAAGAGATAGAAAGTCTAAAATGTTAAGCATAAATCAAGAAAAATATTTACAGTTTGTACTCAAGAAATTCAGAATGCATAACTGTAATCTGGCACCTATACCGTTAGTTTATGGAAAACGGTTAGGAAAAGAGCAATGTCCTGGAGAGGGACACGGTCCACTCAAGATGCTATATGTTGAAACAGTTGAAAGCTTGATGTATGCAATGATGAATACGAAATCTGACATAGCATACGTAGTAAGCTTGGTAAGTAGATATCAAAGTAATCATGGTCCAACATATGAGGAAGCTGTTAAAAGGATAATAAAATATCTATAAGGAACTTTGCACCACAACTTAGTTTATCAAGCTGATATACTTGAAGTACTTGGTTATTCATATGCAGATTTTGGAGGAGATAAAGATGACGGAAAGTCCACGTCGGGACACTTGTTCATCTTTGGTGGTGCAGTTGTTTCTTAAAATAGCAAGAAACAAGGTTGTGTTGCAAAATACACAGAAGAAGCTGAGTATGTTGCATGTAGCATGGCTACTACTCATGCAGTCTGGATAAGATGATTTTTAACAAATTTAAGTCTCAACTTGATAGAAGGACCAATTGAGATTTATTGTGATAATCAAGCGGCAATTAGCTTGATTAATAGTGGAGCGAATAACTTAAGAGGAAAACATACAGAAATTCAATATCATTATATACGTGATATTGTGTAAAAAAGAGAAATAAATGTGACTTATATTTCTACTAATAATATGATTGCAGATCCGTTGACAAAAAGTATACCGATAGAAAATTTTGTCAAACATGTAAGTTTGATGGGACTTGGAAATATATAAGTCAAGAAATATTTTCATGAATAATAAAAATAATGATATATTTCACGGATAATAAAAATGTGTCGAAAAGAATAAAACATTAATAAATCTCACGGATAGTGAGAGTGTATTCAGAATTATTTGGTCTTGGTGGCCAAGTGGGAGATGTTAGAATGCGATGACCACCAAACCCACTAATGACAGAAGTTTACCCTTATCCTGTAGGATTCAAAATTCAAATAAATGGACTTGGTCTCCCACATTCACGATATGGCAGAGGCGGTTCCAAAGAGGGGCGGAGATGGTTAACGGAAAAGCCTCTATAAATAAAAAACCAAGGTGAAGTAGAAGTCCAACATTGAATTAACCATCGAAACCCACATTCATCTCTTACTCTTTCTCTCCTCTCTCTCTCTACGTGGGATCCTATAGAAGAGTCATGCGGTGGTGGCGCCGATGCCTCTAGCTCCGCCGATGGTCAGGGCCACTTTGCCTACTAACCTATTCGATTAGTGCACTATCACCACACTGGAGAGAGAGAGAGAGAGAGAGAGAGAGAGAGAGAGAGAGAGAGAGAGAGAGAGAGAGAGAGAGAGAGAGAGAGAGAGAGAGAGAGAGAGAGCTGACCTTTTAACAGAAGAAGAAGTAGTAGTTGTGCTAGCCATGGTGTAGATAGGTGCCGACTGTTGCTTCGGGTGAGAGGGGAAGAGGCCGGGAATATATAAGATGAGAGGCGATCCTTTAAGAGTCCGGATCTTCAAAGTATTATTTTGGACTGAACTCCAACAATACCTTTGTATGAGTCCTAAAGTTGGATTGGCTGAAATTTATTTTTCTATAGGATCCACTCTATTCATGAGATTTTAAAAAGTAAATTTCACACAATGAGATTTTAGGATCCATGCAAAAATCTAGAGAAAGGGTCCAAGTGATCCCATTCTGTCCCCTCCACACCTACATTAACAAGAATCACACGGAGAAGAAAATGTACATATGTTCGTGTTTGTGACAAACCCGTGGCCCGACACTTCTTTCCGAATAAATACAAAATGAGATGTTTACAGTTTATATTTTATAATCTTTCAATATTCTTTATAGGTTCTTGTCATTTTTATATTTTTTAATACCTCTTAAAATTATTTAAAACATCTTTAAAAAGTCTCTCAACCCTCACTAAAAAGCTCTTCGAAAAGAGCTTTTAAGGATGATTTCATAATTATGGAAGATTTAAAAAAATCTCAACATTTTAGTTTTGTCGATGGAGACTAATTCTCTGCCACACAGCCTGGAAGGTGTGCCAATAATAATGACCAGTAACCTGATTATTCCGTTGATCATTAATTTATAAGTCAATGAATGAATAGTCATTTTAAATCTATAAGATAAAAGATATAAACTTTTCTGTATAAATATATATAATATACTAGAATCCGATTATTTGACCGATTATTAAATTTATAAAACAGCGAGTAGATGCCTTTTTAGCACGAACATGGTCATGAATCTACCTTACGTGTGAAAGAAATCTGACCCTTAAGCGGGTTACTAGTGGAATGGGCCAAGTCAGAGGGGGCATATACAGAAACCAAACCGGACAAATGACATGTGAAATAATAGGGGGATGATATGGACCTCCTTGCAGTAAACATCAACTTTTTTCTACTAACTCATCAGATAGGGCATCTCACCTACCGCTGATCTCTCCAAAACTGACAAAGGACATGTGAAATAGGGACATGATATGGAGTTCATTTACTGACCATCAACTTATGTTTACTAATTTTTCTTGTGAAAGGACTCTTTAATTCTTATCTTATGTAAGTAGAGGCATATTTTGATTTTTTTAAAAAATTCTAAAAATCTCACTTCTAATGTAGAATGCTGCTTTATTTGATTTTTGGAGTTAATTAATGAACTGATTCAATTGATAGAGTGGCGTATTTTTTTGATGTTATTACCTAAGAATTTTTACTTTTTAGTCCCTATAATCTTCTAATATTTCTTATAGTTAAAGCTCCTACAATCTTGATATTTCTTACTAGCGCTTAAAATCATTTAAAATATCTCTAGAAAGCCATTCTACTCTCCCAACAGGATTTTAAGGATGGTCAAAGATTGAGGGAGATTTTAAGAAAATATCAAGATTACAACGGCTTACCAGGAGTATTAAAATATTATAAAAATAGAAAATTAAAAGATCATGTTATCTATCAAACTTTCATCGCTCAAATTGTGCACGTGTCTCAATGTTCATTATAAGGGATTGTTTGTTTCCACATAAAATAATGTAATGTAAAAGAATTGTTCTATTTTATGCTATTTTTTATTGTTGGGTATGATGTAAAATTATATAAATCAAAATCTTGTCTGAACCTTGTCTGTCCATTTGATATGCTCATTCCCTTACTTTGGTTAATATAGAAGACTGAATGTGAGAGGCGGCCAGCAAAAGAGAGCTGTCCAACAGCAGCGTGTGGCACTAGATTGGATCGGATGTGCGGTCGGCTTAGGGCTTGCTTGCTATTTCATGGAATATCATAAAATTTTGATTTTAAAATCATCGGTCAAAGTAGAGAAAATAAAATTTTAGAATCTTTGATTTTATAGTTTACAGTTATTTTGGATTGAAAATCAAAATTAGGTAAAAGGAGGATTTTAAAATAAAATTTAAATCAACGGATTGAAAATCAAATTATAGAGACATGAGAATCAGGCTGGAACTCACTTAAAATAAAAATAAAAATTAATGAAATCACTAAACCAAATTTTCTTTTAAATGAAATCACTAAACCACCTGAAGTGCACGAGTTTTACTCTTTACAGAATAGCTTCAATGGAACTGAGCAAGGAAACATGATAATTACTCAATGATTTATGTAAACAAGGACATCTTGGCTGGAGATTTTTCAACCAGATCCAAATTACTACTAATACTTGCTGCATCCTGGACATTGTAAATTCACATAGATTGCAATACTCTAGGCATTGGGTTTCCTACCTCCAATGTCACTTTGATCTGATGCATGGCAATTTCTTTTCTATTTAAAAAGAGAAATAGGTAATTTGAAACCACCTCAACTAAACTTCAGATGGTAAAAAAAAAAGGATCATCCTCTCGTCTGATTCACGCTTTGCTGTAGCATCGTGTAGCCACCGCCGATGCTTTGCTGTAACATCCGGAAGCGTACGAGAGTATCCTAAAACCTTCAAGAGCATGATGAGTTCGAGAGTTTTATAATGCTCTCAAGTACCACAGAATGTTCTTGAAAAGTAATCAGATGGACAAAGCTTTTTATTAGGTTCCCCCCACATGTAGTACCGTGCGAATGACATTGACAAGTATTTAATGGGAGGACAATACTGATATAGGCTTCCAGATGGTAAATGGGCATTAAAGAGCTCATTCTAACTCCTCATTTCTGCACCGGCAATGTTGCACCAAACATTACTCTTACTGAAAACACAAATTAATGTGACAAGCAAAAGATGTAAAGACCAAGGCTGAACCAGAATGAATTTACTATAGTTATTTAGGGTGAGCCGGAAATGTCGAGAATTAGGGCTCGTCTGGTGATGCTCAGCACCTAACGTTTAGATAGAAGTTTGGCTTTTAATATTGAGAATAACTTATGTACTGCCAGAGACTATTATACAGAGTGGCGGTGTAGTCAAGTTATTAAAAAAAAAACTTGATTTTTTTTCTAAAACTTTCATAGTATCCGACTCGACCGTACAATCCGACTTTAGATCGGACGGACTAAAAAAAGATGATAAACCAAAAATTCAAAATCCAAGATGAAATTGTACGACTGAATCGAGTCAATTAAGGGGTTTCAAAAAAAAATTAACTTGACTGCACTGCCAGATGAAGTAATTGTCTCTGGCCATGCAGCAAAGTTATTCTCTAATATTTTTGGGACATGGGCAGCTTTTGCTGAGCACCATTCTCCGACGTTGGCATCTTTTAAAGAAAAAGAAGAGGAAATACTAGCGACCTTCACAAGAAGCGATCCTGTCCTGATAGGTGGCAGCCGTAGGTGAATGTGTGGCCATGAACCGACAACAGTGCTAAAAGGGCCCACTAAGGCGTCGGCAGACACTAACGGGACAATCTTGTTCCAACCAGGGTCTATTTGGTTACACAAAGTATGATCGGATGGAAATAACTTTTTAAAAAATATATTTATGAAAAAATAAAAATAAAATTCATCATTTGATGCTCATAAAAATATTTTCAACTCTTTCAAAGAAAATATCAAATCTTATTTCATAGATATCAGAATCAAAAGAAAGCAAAATCAATGAATTAAGTTTTCCAGTGATTTAAGTTTTATGAATAATCAAGTAAGTGATCGTGATATATTTAAGTTCTATTTATTTTTTCTCAGATCTTTTTTTTTTTTTTACAGCGTCCGATCAACAATTAGACACTGCACTCGGATCGCTTGGGTCGGCTCTAATCTGACTATATAATCTTTTTAAATAAAATTATTTTTTACGTATAAATCGAAGTTTATACTAAAAGCTTTTTTCTAACCCGGTCAGGACTGATCCGAGACCAACTTGACTGCATCGTACGAAAAAAAATCAACACCTACCAACCCTGTGCAGCCATCCGATCCTTTGCCTTTGAAATTATAATATCAGGATTGTTTAGATTGTTCTATGAAAAATCAGATGATATGAACGTCAAGTTGAGTGAGCTACAAGCTCAGTTGATTAGTTTTTTAAAAGGAAACCTTTCTGTGCTCCCCTCCTGCCCTGCCGCCCACGTAAAGCACAAGGACATTGAAGGAAGTTGATGTAGCCGAAGCTATCACGACCGGACTCCGAAGTTGGAATCCGAAGTTGGGATCCGAAACTGGATCGGATCGAAGAAGAGACCCAACGGGGATCCGGAACGCGGCGAGGGCGGAGACGAGGCCGAAGATCCGAAGTCGAGGGTCGTCCGGTCGGATGTGGGCTAGCCTGCGGAAGGTGCAGCCGAAGCTCCTCCGGTTGAGGGACAGCTAGTGCGGGACGGAGCCGAAGCACCTTTAGGCGAGGACCAGCCAGCGAATGGCGTCGAGACCGGAGGAAGAAGTCCGAGGTCGGTGGCCGAGACCGACTCGGAGAGGTCGGCGAAGATTCAAACCGAGTCCCTGCATGAGGGAAAGAAGAAGAAAAACCAGTCAGCAGGAGTCCCGGGCTTTGGCCCTTAGGAACCCCCTCCGACGATGAAGTTAGCTTCTGAAGATGATTCGATTCAGATGTCAAAGAGGTGGAAGAAGTAGTTTTAATGCTTTTTGGACTGTAGTCCTTAAGGGTCACGAAGACATACCTTTAGTAATAAATAGCCGTGTATTTATAGCGGAGGATAGAGGATGCTTAACGGTGGCAGCCGATATAGGACTATGTTTTGGGTTTATTGGTAAACCGTCATAGTGCCTAACCTTCCCACCGGAGTGGGCCGGGTACGGCTACTGGGCCGAAGGGGATTGGGCCGCTGATGGGCCGAAGCCTACTGGGCCGAGGGCTGCTGAGCCGCTAATGGACCGAAGGCTGTTGGGCCGCTGACGGGCCGAAGAGCACTGGACTGCTTACTGGGCCGAGGGCCGCTGGGGCGCTAACGGGCCGAAGGCTGCCAGGGGGCCTTTTACTGCTGCTGTTGGGCTGATCACAACGTTGGGCCTACTTTAAGGAGCCGAATCGGATTCTGCCTCATCACATAGCCCCCCACTCTTGTCTTCCTCAGATTCATGAGATGGCGAGAGTATAGTCTGAAGCCTCCTTGGGAGAATAACGTGACAGACGTTATCCGAAGCTTTCAACTTTGTTATGAAGAAAAAAATGCCCTCAGTCGGCCGAGGGTCAGTAGCCCTTAGTCGTCTCTGTTCGGGGTGCAGTGACGAATGCCTTCGTCCTCGATTGCGAAGGGGCGAGCCTTCTGACTATGTCAGGCCTAATAAATGGACGGGATAAACGTCGAGTTCTCCGTCAGAACGGTCGCGTCGTGAGGAAACACAGGACACGCGTCGCGCATCCGGTCGCCCCGTTAAAAGCACAAAAGGATCCCGGCCGTGCCTGGTGATCACGCGGATCGCGGGTCACTTCGGCTCTCTGCCCGAGACTTTACTTGGATTGCCGCCTCTCTCGTCCCTAGCACACGGATCGGAACACGTGGCGAGCATCTGAGTGATCAACCGAAGGGTCGGACCGCTTTCGGCCATTGATTATCTTCCCTCGATCCCAGAGTCAGACTGTTATCACTGCCGAAGGACGGTGCACGTGGTGTGCATCTGAGTGAGGTGATGCCGATGAGGGTGAGGATCCTGGCCGTTGATTTTGGCGGGGGATGCTTTCAACTTTACCCTATAAATAGGAGCCCTCCCCAGGGCACTGTTCCGCTCTCTTCTTCCCGCGCCTGCGTTTCCCTGCAATCATCCGAGCCTTCCTGCTTCTCCGGCGAAGAACATGCCATTGAAGGTGCTTTTGAGTGCGCTGTCTGTCGCCGGGGGCTCTCTGTTGCCCGGAGTTGTTGCTGGGGAAGCTTCCGTTGCTTGAGAGGCGGCGGGCAGTCGAGGAGATCTTTTCTGAGGGTAAGCCTCAATTTTCTTTCTCTGCTCCGCGATCCATGTTCCGTAGCTCCCCTTTGGCTGACAGCAGTTCCTCGGCCGAAGGTTATTGTTCTTCGTCTCAGCCCTCAGAATCTTCCTTGTCATCTCCCCTTTCCTCGAACTCCCTTGCTTCTCTCATGGCGGATGAGGCCGAATTGTCTGGCGCCGAAGAGGCCGAAGAGGTTCTCGCCACGGGCCAGGCTTCCTCTTCCGGCCGACGTCAGGCCGAGACTGTTTCGGAGGCGGCCTACATTCTTAATGACAATGGGGTCAAGTACATTGCCTCCTACTATCAGCTCCAATCGTGGATGATCCCCTATCGGCCCGGAATGAACACTAGGGCCAATTCTCCCCGTTCGGGTAGCTTTTCCATCTATGAAGAAAGCTTTCGGGCGGGTTTTCGCCTTCCCCTTTCCACCTTCGTAATCAATCTTTTATTTCTACGGGTTAGCCCCGTCTCAATTTTTTCCTAATTCCTAGCGGACAGTCTATGCCTTCTTGGCTGTGCTTGCCTATATCGACGTCACCCCTTCGGTGAACGTCTTCCGTTATATGTTCAAGATACAACGGCAGGGAAGATCCGAGTGGTACAGCTTTGTCCCTCGCCTCGGCCGGGGTATCTTTTCCGGGAAGCCTTCGTCCATTCATGGTTGGAAGAAGAGCTTTATCTTGAACTCCCTCCCGGAGAAGGAGAAGAGTGTGTGGCCCTTCCCCACTAAGTGGGCACCACTGGCCAAAGGCCTCTCCGATCCGCCTTCCCTTAACCCCGATCAGCTTCATATCGTGAGCCTTATAGAAGCCGCGGCTCCGTACGATATAGCGGAGCTTTTCAACGAAGTGGAGCGGCTCGTGCAGACTGGGGCCTGGCCGGATCCGACGAAGGATCCTCCTCGGGTCTCTCCTTATCTCCCTCCCGAGGATGTCCCGGGGGAGACTGAAGGAGCTGCCGAGGTCGAGTCTCCGGCCGAAGCTCCTCAGACCGGAGAGGGTGCTGAGGCTTCGGCCGAGGATAAGTCGGTCTTGAGTTGTTGGGAGTCGCGCGCTGTAAGTTACTAACTCCTTTTCTTCTGTCCACAGAGATGTCTGGGATTCGAGGTCTCCTCAGTCGGATGGCCCAACAGTCCGGCCGATCTTAACCGTCCCAGCCGCAGGCGGCGGGAGAGGCCGGACGAGGCGTGGCTCTGAGTGCTCGGGCCGCAGTACCGACAGCGGCTTCGGTCGAGGGCCGCGCTGCTGCTGCCGCTCTCGAGAGAGAGAGAAAGGGCAAGTCGGTCGTACGGAGGGGCGGCCGACTATCGAAACGGGGCCGGGCGGATGAGCCCGGTGAAACAGAGCCCGCCCCGGCAGCTAAGAGGCCAATCGCTGCCCGAGGGGCCCCGCTCTCGTCGCCTCCCGAAGCGTCGAGGGGCGATTCTCCTTCGACTGCGACGGCAGGTACAGAAGACCTCGGAGGTCCCGGGTCGCAGGCATCTCGCGAACATGAGCGCGAGCTATGGGTCCCGAATCTGGGGATCTATAGGGACGAGAGTCTGGAGGACTCTCAGATGTGCCTGCGCCTGCTCCGAGGCTTAACCCTTCCGACGGCCGAGGACGAGCTGAAGACGCTGTCTGCGGACGATTTGGCGATGTTGTGCACCCGACTGTCGGTCCAGGTAAAAAAACTTCTTTATGGGCCTCGGTCTAGTATTTCCCTTGGCTTGTTTTTTGGGGTTGTTGATTTCTGTTTGCTTTCTGTTGTAGGCCGCAGTCACGTGTGGTAGCCTGATTCGCCGTCAGGTGGCCATTCATCAACGGCTCCGGGACGCCGACCAGGCATCGGACCAGTCGGCTTCTAGCGGGGGCGCCCCGGCGCGACGTGGTCTTGAGGCTAGCGTCGATTTGCTTTTGAAGGCAAATGCCTAGATGCGGGCTGAGCTAGAGGAGCAAAAGGAGGTGACTCGCGCTTCCTCCGAGGCCAAGACGAAGGCCGAGCGGGAGAAGGAGAAGGCTGAGAAGGAGCTAGAGGCGGTCCGGGCCGAAAAGGAGACTCTTAAGGCCGAGATCCAGGACAAGGTCGTCCAGCGGGTCACGGATTGCCGCCGCCATGCCGAGGAGGTTTCGACCCTGAAGGCCGATCTGGAGGCTAAGGCCGAAGAGGCTGTTCGTACAGCCGTAGCCAGATATAAGGCTGGACCAGATTATGCCGAGGAGATAATACAGGCTCAACTCGAGGCGGCTTCGTCCGTGTTCAGCATAGGGCTGGCTGCCGCCCAAAAGGCGTGCCCGGCCATAGACCTGACCGGCTTCGTCCTTCCGACGGACGAGGAAGGCGAAGAGCTTCTAGCCTGGTGGAAGGAGCTTAAGGCTGAAAGAGCTTCGGCCTCGGCGGAAGGCGACGCGGCCATTCCTAACGAAGCTGCTCCTGTCGATGCCGCCCCTGCCGATGCTGTTTAGGTTGACGATTCTCCTTCCCCATCTCCTGGTCAGAGCCCAGTCGATGTAGATGGTGAAAATACCGAAGGCTAATACGGGGGCTTGTCCCGGTTTTTGTTTTGACCTTTCTCGAAAGGCTGCGGCCAAATGTACGGCCGATTTTGTACTATGTTATATATATGAAAAGTACTTTGCTTTTACTTGTATTCCGAACGAATAACTGATTCTGGCTTTTCTTATGGCCGAGACCATATCGCCGTTTAGATGCGGCTCTCACGGCCGAAGCCAATTCAGATTCGGATATGGACTTGCAAAATAATGCTGCTCCCGATACGGTTTGCATGGCCGAAGCCACTCCCGGTACGGTTTAGACGGACTTAGAATACCATGCCGCTCCCGATACGGTTTGCATGGCCGAAGCCACTCCCGGTATGGTTTACACGGACTTAGAATACCATACCGCTCCCGATACGGTTTGCATGGCCGAAGCCACTCCCGGTACGGTTTACACGGACTTAGAATACCATGCCGCTCCCGATACGGTTTGCATGGCCGAAGCCACTCCCGGTACGGTTTACACGGATTTAGAATACCATGCCGCTCCCGATACGGTTTGTATGGCCGAAGCCACTTCCGATACGGTTTACACGGACTTAGAATACCATGCCGCTCCCGATACGGTTTGCATGGCCGAAGCCACTCCCGGTACGGTTTACACGGACTTAGAATACCATGCCGCTCCCGATACGGTTTGCATGGCCGAAGCCACTCCCGGTACGGTTTACACGGACTTAGAATACCATGCCACTCCCGATACGGTTTGCATGGCCGAAGCCACTCCCGGTACGGTTTACACGGACTTAGAATACCATGCCGCTCCCGATACGGTTTGCATGGCCGAAGCCACTCCCGGTACGGTTTACACGGACTTAGAATACCATGCCGCTCCCGATACGGTTTGCATGGCCGAAGCCACTCCCGGTATGGTTTACACGGACTTAGAATACCATGCCGCTCCTGATACGGTTTGCATGGCCGAAGCCACTCCCGGTACGGTTTACACGGACTTAAGAAAATAATGCCAGATATGATCTCATAAGGAAAATTTTATTCATGCCTTCCGGCTAAATTCCGGGGGGAAGTAACTTACATGAAATAACGCCGAAGGCGTTCCACATTCTAGGTACGAGGGAGAGGTTGGCCTGAAAGGGTTTCCAACCGATAAGCCCCTCGTCGAATTACCTCCCTTACGCGATATGGTCCTTCCCAGTTGGGAGAAAGCTTCCCTGCAGCTTCGGCCGGCTTAGATGCATGAGCATTCCTCAGTACGAGGCTCCCGGTTTTGAAGCTTCGGGGCTTCACTCGAATGTTGTGGTATCTGGCCATGCGCTGCTAATAAGCTGCTAGCCGAATGCGAGCTCGCTCCCTTGTTTCCTCTATAAGATCAAGATGATCTTTTAGGGCCTCTTTATTGGCTTTCGGATCGTGAGTGAGAACTCTCGGCAAGGGGAGGCCAATTTCGACAGGAATGACGGCTTCTACCCCATAAGCCATACGGAACGGGGTTTCGCCGGTTGGGGTTCGGCTCGTAGTCCGATAAGCCCATAGAACACTCGGTAGCTCTTCCACCCATCGGCCTTTGGCTTCGCCGAGGCGAGTCTTCAGTCCTTGTAATAGGCTTCAGTTAGTGACCTCGACCTGGCCATTTGTCCGGGGGTGTGCTACTGATGTAAATTTGTGGAGAATGCCGAAGCTAGCGCAGTTGTCCTTGAACCGATAGATGTCGAATTGTTTGTCGTTGTCCGAGATGATGGTCCGAGGGATGCCGTACCGGCATATGATGGACTTCCACACGAAGTTCCATGCGTTGCTATCGGTTATGGACGCGAGGGGTTCGGCTTCTACCCATTTAGTGAAGTAATCTACCGCCACGATAAGGAACTTCCTTTGGCCGGTGGCGACAGGAAAGGGCCCTAGTAGGTCGATTCCCCATTGGGCGAAAGGCCAGGGGTCGGATAAAGGAGTTAGAAGGGTTGCTGACTGGTGGATGAGGGAGCTGAACCTCTGGCATTGATCGCAGCGACGAACGAGGGCAGTTGCATCCTCTCGAAGCGTCGGCCACCAGTATCCCTGCCTCAGAAGCTTGTGAGCCAGGGCCCTTCCTCCAGCATGTGCTCCGCATACCCCTTCATGTACCTCCTACAGCGCGTAGTCAGCTTCGACCGGACCGAGACATCGCAAGAGGGGTCGGCCGAAGGACTTTTTATATAACAGCCCGTCCAAGAGAAGGAAGTGAGAGGAGCGTTGTCGAATATGTTTTGCTTCCTTTGGATCGGACGGGACTTCTCCTCGGAGGAGGAAAGTGACTAGGGGAGTCATCCAGGTCTCGGTTTCATATTCGGTCACTTGCATGACTTCCGACTCTTCGAGGCTTGGTTCGGCGAGTTCTTCCACAAGAATCATTCGGCCTCCTCTCCCGTCCTGAGTTGATGCTAGCCGGGAGAGAGCATCGGCTCAAGCATTCTCGGCTCTCGGGATCCGCACAATTTCATAGGAATCGAATTGAGCGAGGATCTTGCGAGTTACCTGGAGATATGATGCCATTATCGCATCCCGTGCCTCGTATTCCCCAGAAACATGACTGGCAATTAGCTGAGAGTCGCTAAAAGCCCTTATGTTCCGGACGCCAAGCTTTCTAGCGGCCCGGAGGCCGGAGATGAGAGCTTCATATTCGGCGGCAAGAAAGGAGAAGCGTAGCGCATACTCCATGACGACCCCTTCGGGAGACGCCAAGATCCATCTGGCGCCGCTGCCCATGGAGCATGCGGAGCCATCTACATAGAGCCGCCATTCATCCGCCGGTGTGAGAGCCGAAGAATCCTCGGCTTTGGGTGTGTCGACCTTCGGCTGAAGCGCCGAGGAAGCCTCGGGAGTGAGCTCGACAATAAAATCGGCTAGTGCTTGAGCTTTTATTGCTATCCGAGGCGCATAGGAAAAGTCGAACTCTCCCAGTTCAATTGCCTATTTCGCCAGTCTGCCGGACACCTCTGGTCGGGAGAGGACCTACTTTAACAGTTGATCGGTGAGGACCTTTATCGAGTGGGCGAGGAAGTAAGGCCGGAGCCTCCTTGCGGATGAAACGAGGGCTAAAGCTAGCTTCTCAAGAGCAAGATACCGAAGCTCTGCTCCTTGGAGGGCTCGGCTTATATAATAGACGGGCTTCTGAATACCGTCTTGCTCCCGGACGAGGACGGTGCTAATAGCTGTCTCAGATACCGCGAGGTAGAGGAACAGCGGCTCTCCGTGGACTGGCTTGGACAGAATGGGAACCTTGGAGAGATATACCTTCAGTTGTTCGAAGGCTGACTGGCACTCATCTGTCCAGGAGAAGCTATTGGCCTTCTTCAGCAGCTTAAAGAAGGGAAAGCAGTAATCCGCCGCTCTAAACATGAAGCGGCTTAAGGCGGCAATCCTTCCGTTTAGCTTTTGAACCTCTCGGAGGTTAGCCGGAGGGCGCATCTGAATGATGGCCGAAACCTTTGCGGGGTTAGCTTCTACCCCTCGGTGAGTGACCATATAGCCGAGGAACTTCCCGGAGGCCACTCCGAAGGTGCACTTAGCCGGATTTAGCTTCATTTTGTATTGACTCAAGGCGGAGAATGTTTCGGCTAGGTCGGCCAGGTGGTCTGTAGCGGCGTAGCTTTTTACCAGCATATCGTCAATGTAGATTTCCATGTTGCGGCCGAGCTACGGGGCAAATATTTTGTTGACGAGGCGCTGATATGTCCCGCCAGCGTTCTTTAGGCCGAAGGGCATCCGGGTATAGCAGTACAGACCGAGATCAGTCGTGAAGCTGGTCTTGCTTTCGTCGTCCGGATGCATTCGGATCTGATGGTAACCTAAATAGGCGTCGAGGAAGCTCAGAAGCTCGTGGCCGGAGGTCGCATCCACCACCTGATCTATCCGAGGTGGCGGGAAGCTATCCATCGGACAAGCTTTCTTGAGGTTGGTGAAATCCACGCACATTCGCCACTTGCCATCTTTTTTGGGCACCATCACCACATTAGCGATCCAGTCTGGGTGATGTACCTCTCGGAGATGCCCGGCGTCCAGCCCTTTTTGAACTTCGGCTTGAATGGCGGACCTCCTTTCCTGGTTGACGGTACGCCGCTTCTGCTTGACCGGGGGCTGGTTAGGATCGACATGCAGCCGATGCTCCGCTATTTCCGGGTCAACCCCGGGCATGTCTGCTGGGGACCAGGCGAGGACGTCGAGATTCCCTTTCAGGAACTCGGTGTGTAAGGATCGAGACTTTCGGATCCGGTTTTCGGGGTCGGATCCTGTAGTTCTGGTCCTAGTGGGGTCTGGGGCTCTGTGATGTTTCGCGTCGAGCGGGCTCGACGCGGTTTAAACGGCGTCCACCGTTGCAGACGCGTTTTAGGTTCTGCCACGTAGGTACCACGTGGGCTGGCTTCGGGCCGCGAGAGTACGGCCCTGTCGCGTCGTCTGAACGGCGTCCGCGTGGGACGACGCCTTTCAGACTGCGACTCTGGGTGTGTCAGAGTACGGCCCTGACAAGTGTTCTAAACGGCGTCTGTGTAGAACGACGCGTTTCAGAGTCTTGTCAGAGCGGCCGTCGCGTCACCTGATAGACGTCCGTGGATGTCGACGCGTTTTAGCCAGTCTCTGGTTAACCCCGCGAGCCCTCCTTCTTTCCCTCATTTTCTCCTTCTCTCTTTCTCTCCTTCCCCTCCGGCGAACTCGGCGGCAATCCCTCCTCCTCCCTCTTTTCCTCCAACCGTTTCATCTCTCCCTCCACTCCATCCTCTACCTAGCTCCTACCACTACCACCTCCACCTCCACCTCCACTGCGGCGTTCTACTCTCCGGACGGCGGCCGACGTCACGGTGGAGTAAGGACGACCACGGCGGTACCGGCGGCGGCGTGGGGCGAGACGGGTGGACGGCTTGAAGCTCGGAGGCGTTCAAGTATCCGGTAGGGTGACGGTTCCCATGGTATTGTGTTTAAACCATGTTTTCCCCCATTTAAGCATGTTATGGATCTTTGGTTTTAGGGGGTAGAACAAGCATGTTTAGGAATTCTTCTTGTTGATATGGGGGATTTTCATGATGTGATTTCCTGTTGATTGAATTGACCCTCTTTCCCCTCCGTTTTTGGGTGATTTTGGGGTTGTTTGGGTTGAAAAGGGAGCCCTCGGGCTCATGGCAGACTCTGGTTCCTGGGGTTGAAAGACGTCGTGCATGGACGACGCCTTTTTGAAGGGCGTCGGGCCATCACGACGCCTTTTAGACAGGAATCGCCTGACTGAGAGTCTGCCAGTTCGGGGATTCTGGGACTAAAAGACGTCATGGGTGGGCGACGCGTTTTGAATAGCGTCGGGTAGCCATGACGCCTTTTAAGGCAGAAATCTCCTGAGTAAGGCCTTTGGAATTCCTGATTTTCTGTGCTAAATGGCGTCTGAGGATGTCGACGCCTTTCAAAAGGCGACCACTGGTGTCGACGCCTTTTAAGGCCTGATTCTGAAGACAGTGTTTTACATAAACCAGTACATGGAGCTTGAATGGCGTCGGCCTTGGGCGACGCGATTCAAGACAGAACCTCACTAATTCATGCCAGTAAAATGTGTTCATACTGCTAGATAGATGGTTAGTGCATGTTTTGATGTACGTGGTAGAGATGGATTCTGCATGATCGGGTGATACTATTGTGCGTGTTATACGATCGCGGACTTTTCACGTGACCGGATCGTACTGTGCTGGGTTTTATGTTACTGTGGACCTGGAGTGACATTGTAGCGCTTTATCACCCTGTGCTGGTGGGGGCGTGAGCACAGCGCCGGTGGGGGCGTGGGCAGGGTGACGCCTAGTGAAAGAGGGTCACCTGGTGAACCCCGGGGTCAGCTAGTACCGGTGTCGGAGTGGTACATTCGGAGAGTCACTCGTGCTGAGGGAAGGAGTAACCACCTGAGCCAGTTGGGCCGGAGTAGCTAGAGTGCTATCCGAGGGGTTACTGCTTGGTCTCAGCGGGTCGAGGTTTTTCCCACCGTTGTTTGTGTGGTTGGCGTGTTCTATCGAGGCGACAGTTGTGGGTTCCCTTGTCGGTTAGTTTAGATATATGCACGTTTAATACACTTCGACTGCATGTGATTTCACGTTGAGAATTAGGAATTGTACCTACTACTGTGTTTGTTGCTTTACCGTTAGCTGTATTTTGCACTTGTGGGTGTGTGCGTGGGCAGTGGGGATCGAAGGATCCCTACTGAGTCTTGTCTTGAGACTCACCCCTGCGGTTTTCAGGTGAGGACTCCCAGCAGACCTAGAGCGGCGTGTGCGGCCGTGTGTTGAGCGCTTTCAGCGGTTGTTCCGGAGTATGCCCCGATGTAGTTGTTATTTATTTCTGGCCTGTATGTTTAATTATTTCTTTCAGTTGGAATATGTAATTATTTGCTGTATCGAGTCGCATTGTAATAATTTTAATTCCTGCACTTTCATTTCAATTCAATGCGATGTGAATGTTTAGCTTAGTTTATTATTTATTTCCCAGACTTACTAGATCCTGGTTTGATTCCAAATTAATGATTCAGTACCCATTTAGTAATCGGATCCCCGATTATAGGGTGGCGGGTCGTTACACGGTGAGTCTCTCTGCTTTGGTTTTCTCCAGGCCGGAGCCTATCATGAGGGTTTGTCCCTCGCCTCCCGGAACCGGGATGGCGACGAGTTCCTCTCCAGGGGATGCCTCGGCTGAAGATTCGATTGATAGGGATTCGGCCGCAGCCTTTCCTTTGACCGAAATCATGTAACATTGCCGAGCTGCTTCTTGATTCCCCTTGGCTTCGCCTATTCCATGGCTAGTATGGAATTTCAACTTTTGGTGAAAGGTCGAGGGCACAGCTCCGATCCCGCCGATTAGCCTTCGGCCAAAGATGGCGTTGTAAGCTGAATCGACTTTTACAACGGCAAAATCCGTTTCTACGGTTAACTGTCGGGGAGCTGAACCTATTGTTATAGGGAGCCGGACAATGCCTTCTACTCGGCAGGGCGACCCGTTGAAACCGAATAGAGGCCCCCGGTGAGGCTTCATATTAGCCTCATTCAATCCCATTTTTACAAAACAATGGTAAAATAAAATATTGGGGGCGCTTCCATTATCAACGAAAATGCGATGAACATCATAGCTGTTTATTACAGCGTTTACAACGAGGGCGTCCTCGTAAGGAACCTGAATATCAGTCAGATCCTCTTGGCCGAAGGTGATGTCTTCTGGATGAGACCACTTCGGCTCGACCTCAACTGCCGCTACTGTTGTGGAGCTGAGCTGACGACGCCTCGATCCTTCTCCCGGCCCACCGGATATCATCATGATTGACCCAACACTGGGTCTCTGGTGAGATGTTTCCACAGGAGCCGAGGTAACCTTTGGCGGAGGAGCGGCTTCCTTCTCCGGGGGTTGTTGCGGCCTGGTCGTCTCAGGGACGTCCCGGTTCCGCTGTTGCTGAGGTTGCTCTCGCCGGTACTGTGGTAGTCTGCCCTCTCTGATGAGGCGGTCGATCTCCTCCCGAAGGTGCCGGCATTCGTCAGTTGAATGGCCGATCTCCCGATGATACTCACAATATTTGTCGGGGTCCCTTCGGCGAGGATCAGTTTTGATGCGCTCCGGCCGCCGGAGCATGTCCTTCACCTCCATAAGCATTCGGAAAGGGGGAGCAGGTAGCGGCAGGTACCGCGGCTACGGATCCCGTCGCTTATCTCGGTCCCACTCCTCCCTCCAATATCGCTTACGAGAGGGTTCTTGATCTTCGGACCGAGGGCGGACCACCGGAGGGGCAGGCGCTGGTACTGTTTCGGTCGCACTCTTGCCTTTGGACATCATCAGGGCCTCCCGGTTGATATATTTATGGGCCCGGACTACGAGGTCTTGGAAGGTAGAGGGATGGCGTTTCCCGATGGAGCCGAGAAGCCCTTCATCCCGACACCCGCTGATTACGGCCGAGACCGCAATTGAGCTGTCCAGGTTTGGGATTTGGGCGGCTTCGGTCCGGAATTTAGTGAAATATTCCTGGAGGGTCTCGGCGGGGCCTTGCCGAATGGCTAGTAGGCTGGCCGAGGTTTTGCACTGCCGGGTGGCATCATAGAACTGGTCGATAAATAATTGGCCCAACTGGACTAGAGAGATAGAGTTAGGGGCCAATGTCTTGAACCAGGTCAGGGCAGTTTTCTCAAGAGTGAGGGGGAAGAGACGGCAGCGGACTGCCTCAGTGACCCCTCGGACGGATAGGTAGGTATTGAACCTTTGGAAGTGGCAGACCGGATCTGACATTCCGTCGTAGAGGGGGCCTTTCGGCAGTTTGAAGTTAGGAGGTACCTCGGTAGCCAGGAGCTCTGGCGTGAACGGGGTTTGCTCCAGGATGGTGCTGTCAAGGGGTGCTCCGTACGGCCGAGACACCATCTGTTGCATCTCTTTCCTCATGGCTGTCAACCGCCGATCCAGGTCCAGGGCAGTTGAAGTAGCGACCGAACGTCCTCCGGTTCCGGCTGGACGAAATTCGGACAAAGCATAGCCTTGCTCCGTCATCATGTAGTCGGCGCGAGGGACTCGGGCAGGCGGTGCCGAGGTCTCTCTACACGCCGTGGCGGTCTCGTCAGGGAAGACCGGCGAGGGTGCCGACCGGAACCTTATATCTTGGACGGGATAAAATGGAGGAGGCGGCGCTTGTTGGGGGAGCTGGCCCAATAACCCCATGCGCTGGGCGATGGTGGATACCATATCTTGTAAGGGTGCCAGAGAGGTGAGGCAGCGGCTAGCGTTGCCACTTGCTGCTGAAGTGCCTCCACCCGGTCGTCTCCAATAGCGAGGGACTCTGGTATTACAGGCAGATCCGCGCTTTGAGGTGGAACAGACGGGGCGCTTTCGGAGTGTAGTGGCTGCACTGAAGTTGCCCGCGTCTCTGCTTCGTCTTGCCCGGATCGTCGGGTTACAGGACGATGAGACATGACTATTTGCTTGTTTCCCACAGACGGCGCCACGTGATGTAGCCGAAGCTATCACGACCGGACTCCGAAGTTGGAATCCGAAGTTGGGATCCGAAACTGGATCGGATCGAAGAAGAGGCCCAACGGGGATCCGGAACGCGACGAGGGCGGAGACGAGGCCGAAGATCCGAAGCCGAGGGTCGCCCGGTCGGATGTGGGCTAGCCTGCGGAAGGTGCGGCCGAAGCTCCTCCGGTTGAGGGACAGCTGGTGCGGGACGGAGCCGAAGCACCTTTAAGTGAGGACCAGCCAGCGAATGGCGTCGAGACCGGAGGAAGAAGTCCGAGGTCGGTGGCCGAGACCGACTCGAGGAGGTCGGCGAAGATTCAAACCGAGCCCCTGCAGGAGGGAAAGAAGAAGAAAAACCAGTCAGCAGGAGTCCCGGGCTTCGGCCCTTAGGAACCCCCTCCGACGGTGAAGTTAGCTTCTGAAGATGATTCAATTCAGAAGTCAAAGAGGTGGAAGAAGCAGCTTTAATGCTTTTTGGACTGTAGTCATTAAGGGTCACGAAGACATACCTTTGGTAATAAATAGCCGTGTATTTATAGCGGAGGATAGAGGATGCTTAACGGTGGCAGCCGATATAGGACTATGTTCTGGGTTTATTGGTAAACCGCCATAGTACCTAACCTTCCCACCGGAGTGGGCCGGATACGGCTACTGGGCCGAAGGGGATTGGGCCGCTGATGGGCCGAAGCCTACTGGGCCGAGGGCTGCTGAGCCGCTAATGGGCCGAAGGCTGTTGGGCCGCTGCCGGGCCGAAGGTTATCGGGCCGCTGACGGGCCGAAGAGCACTGGACTGCTTACTGGGCTGAGGGCCGCTGGGGCGCTAACGGGCCGAAGGCTGCCAGGGGGCCTTTTACTGCTGCTGTTGGGCTGATCACAATGTTGGGCCTGCTTTAAGGGGCCGAATCGGATTCTGCCTCATCAGAAGTATTTTTCTTTATTTATTTGGCGGTTGGTTTGTGAAGTAGGCCAATAGACTTCTGTTGGATTTGCCGTACTATTTTTAATTTTTAAAAAGAGAGACTTGCTAGTGTCAAATCCACCAACCCTTCACCACGTCTGTATCATATAATAATTCTTGATTAAATAATCAAGAGAAATAAAGAAAGAAAGAGATCAAGCACTTGCAAAACCCACATCCATCGTCAAATGCACGTGTATAAAAAGCTCCAAAATTGTTATTGTAAGTTCAATCATCAAAACCGAACAAGGCTTCTCCTCGCTAAGCTTCCTCCGGGCTCTTCCCCTCTCACCCAAACGAAGCACTTGTCGACCAGTTTCTGCACCATGGCAAGCATCCCAACCTCTTCATCTCCTGCTAGAAGGTCAGTGACCTCTCTCTCTCTCTCTCACCTCTTCATCTCCTGCTAGAAGGTCAGTGACCTCTCTCTCTCTCTCTCTCTTTGTGTGTGTGCGCACGCCTACAACCCATGGTGACGATGATCGTGCACTGTAGGCTAGATGGCAAGGTAGCCCTGATCACCGGCGGAGCCAGCGGCATCGGCGCCGCTACCGTGCAGCTTTTCTGCCAACAAGGGGCCAAGGTCGTCATTGCCGATTTCCAGGACGAGCCGGGCCTGTCCCTATGCAAAAAACTGGGCGGCCCCCCCTCCGCCACCTTTGTCCACTGCGACGTCACCAAGGAGGACGACGTCAAGAACGCTATGGACGCCGCCGTCTCCGCCTTCAGCAAACTCGATGTCATGTTCAACAACACCGGCACGGCGGACGCCCTCAAGCCGCTCGTGGATGCCGATGCCGCACACTTTGACAAGATCATCACATTCAACCTGAGGAGCACCTTCCTAGGGGCCAAGCACGCCGCCTGAGTCATGGTGCCCGCCCGCCGCGGCAGCATTATCTTCACGGCGAGCGTGGCGGGCGTGATGGGAGGCATCTCCACGTATGCCTACACGACTTCCAAGCACGGGATGGTGGGGATCATGAAGAATGCGGCCGTGGAGCTGGGCAAGTACGGGGTGCGGGCCAATTGCGTGTCCCCGTACTTGACGGCGACCGGACTTTGCATGCGCTACTGGCAGATGAACAGCGACGAGGTGGAGAGGAAGACGTGCGAGACCGCCAATCTCAAGGGGCGAGTGCTGAAGGCGGAGGACATCGCCATGGCGGCGCTGTATCTGGCGAGCGACGAGTCCGAGTACGTAAGCGGGCACAACCTGGTGGTGGACGGTGGCTTCACCATCGTGAACCCCTCGCTCTCCGCCTTCCCCTAGCTAGGAGGGCTTTGTTGTTGCGTGAATAATGGCTGCGGCCAATGGCGCCAGTCGTTGCCCGCAGCGGCGTCCATGGCGGCCGCCTCGCTTCTATCTAATGTGCTGTAATATGCTATTATCCGATTAAACTTATAGTTGCTATAATTTACTACTTTTAAAGAATTAAAATATTTTAAATACTTTTCAACTAATGTTCTTTACATAAGGGATGAGAGAAAATGTAATTCTAAGTAACTTCTGCAAAAGAGTCGTTGTCAAAGTTAAACTAGTCTACTTTATCTACATCTTAAAAACTAAGAAAAATAAGGAATTTTAATTAAAATTAAGATTATTTGTCAAAAATAATAAAATTTAACTTTAAAAAGGTTCTCCTCAAATGAGGATTTCGAATTGAAATCCTATATGCTAATCGGGTTCCGTTTTAAACACCTTGGTAATAAAATTCTTTTTTTTCTTTTTATCTTCGCGTTCAAGTTACATTAACTCTACAGTGCGTCACTCCTTCACCTTCTCTCCGTGCCATCATTAATGTGAATTCTCTTTTGACTTGCACAAATTAAACCTCCTTCTCATTCTCTCCGTCCCATAATTAATCTGAATTATATTTTAACTCGCACAAAAAGAATGTTTCTACCAAGAGAAGTCTAAATTTTTATCTTTTGTGGGAGCCGAATCGTCTAAATTGGATTGTTTGGATTTTTTTTCTGGACACATATAAAAGAACGTGAATGAATTATTTACTTTTGAAATGATGTGATAGAATAAGTACACCCTCCTTATAGATGTGTACAGGGGTATAGGAAGGTTATTGTATTGTACGGACGGAGATTACATTATATGAACGGTTAGGACATCTTAAATTTCACATAAAAAAATAATTATATATATATATATATATATACCCATTATAATGTCTTCATTGTAGTTGGAGGGGAGAGGAGGGAGGCATTGTAACAGAGAATAAGTCAATTATTTTTTTTGGCACCCTACTTTTTTTTAGATAGTAGATGAATATGAAAAAAGGTGGAGAGAAAATGAGAAGATGCCACCTGTCCGGCACATTAGCAAAGATGCCACAAGACATAATAAGTACTCAAAACTCTTCTTTATTTGTACCAAATCTTATTCCCAAATTTTTCGTCTTTATTTTCCATGTACTATTATAATCTAAAGGGGTATAACTTTAACAAACGTGTCCTAGAGCATTACAATACACATAGAATACAGTGCCCCCATAAACTGCATCAAGTATTTCTCAACGTGCACCGACGCCACAACAGCCTGACAACTGGCCAGATCCTCGTCAGTCGCAGAGCTTGATGGCTATGAATTAAAAGTGTTGAACTTAAAAACATATTAGAATGTATTGTGTCATATTTGTTGAACATTGGAGTCTTGTATTTAATTTCTCATGTTTTCATGATAACACATAATGAAAATGAAGTAATTAGATCATATATTAATAGAGTTAAATGATTGAATTAGTCGATTATATCATGATAAATTTAATATATAATTCAGCTCAGACCACTTTGTTGTAAGACTAAGTTAATTTCAAAAACTCATAAGAGAAAGAGTAATGTTTGCTGCAATGCTCCTCAATCGCAACGGGTGCATTGCAACGGGTAGAGGATTTTTATTTATTTTTTTATTTTTTTTGGTCGGCTCCGAGATCCTACCTGGTTGTACAGTGCAATGCCCAATCGAGCAATCCAAAAAAATCTGAAAAATCAAAAACTATTATTGGCTTCGGCCCATTAAGGGGTATCTTTTACTGTTTATGACGTCGATTTTTTATTTTTCAAAATTTTTTTTGGATCACTTAATCGGACATTACATTGTACGGATGTCAGGGCCGACCTAAAAAAAATTCTTTTACCCATTGCAATGTCTCCGTTACGATTGAGGGGGAATTGCAACAAGCATTACTCCAAGAGTAAACACTTCTATATCGATTAGAGACTTCCTGAAACTTTCAATTAAGTTTCACTACTCAATCAATTATATAGTGAGTAAGTCATTTATGTTTAAAAGTCACTTAATCAATTTGTGCATCAGTTAAATCTCTCTTATCGATCCATGTAATCGATATCACTATCGATTAAGTTTCCTGCAAGGCTCATTTAGTCGATTGGTTATGTTAATTTATCTCGTCTTATAATCAATTAAGTCTGTCAATTAACTTCTTGAACTATATTGATTACGTGAACCCTCTAATTGATTATATATACCAATTTGTACCTTAAAGTGACGGTTATTGACTAACTAGTAAGTTATTAATTAATTGAAGCACCCCCTCATGAAGGACTCTAAAGCGATTAACTCTATTCGTTACTTTGATTATCTGTTTGAGCACTTGTGATACCCAAATTATAAATTTGTAGAACTAAAGCTTCAAAGTTGGTGATCTTTGCTGAAAATGGATTTCCTGATTAAATAACATCAAGCACACATCTAAATACCACCAAATTTGGTACATAGGTGTATGTTGACACCTCAAAGCTCTGAAAAATATCAATTTAGTGATTTGAAACTCAGAAGTCGAAGTAGCTCAACGAACAGTTGCAGACCTGAGTCACTAGAGGCCAGTACAGAAAACAGGTCAAATGAGGCCCAAATGAAATTTAAAAAAGCATCCCCCGGATTTTTTTTTTTTGAATTTGAGAAGACCCACTTTGATAGGGGTCGCCCCTATGAAACTTCGTTAAGGCTCTAGATATAACGACATGTCATCCTATAATCGGAGATCCGATTATTAAATGGGTACCAAATCATTAAAATCTAGGGCCAAGCCAAAATCTCGATAGATCTGAAAAATAAATGATAAACTAAGTTAAACAATCCACAATATATCAAACTGTAAAAAAAGTGCAGGAATTAAAAATTATTACAATTTGACTCGACTCAATAAATAATTATATATTCCAACTGAAAATAAATAATTAAATATACAGACCTAAAAATAAAATAACAACTACATTGGGACATATCTCGGAACGATAGTTGTTGGCGCGCAATCCGAGACGAAACTCCACCATGCTACGTCTGTCGGGAACCCTCACCTGAAAATCGCAGGAGTGAGTCACACCGAAATGGACTCAGTAGGAATACTCCGATCCCTACCATCCGCACACGCACCCACAGTGCAACAAGACTAGATTTAGGCAATTAAAGTAAAGCAGTAAACACGACTCCTAAAGATTCCCAAATTTCGATATGAAACACATGCATTTGTAAATGCAACAGGCACAACTCTGAAACCACTCCATCACGGAGTCCACAACCGGCATCTCGGCTAAACATACAAACCACGCAGCCGAACGCGGAAAACACCGACCCTCTGGGATGGAACAACAACCCTTCGGATAGCGTACTGACTACTTCGGCATGTCTAGTTATAAGTGGTTATGTCTCCTCCCAGCCACGAGTGACACTCCGAATGTACCACTCTACACCGGTACTAACTATACCATGGAGTTCACCGAGTGACCCTCACCTACTAGGCGTCACGTTGCCACTCCCACACTAGCACTGTGCCACTCTCACACCGACACAGGGTACCTAAGCGCTATCAATTGTCACTCTAGGTCTACGATCGCACAAAACATAACACAATGCGATCCGATTACGTAGAAATCATCGGCCTTGATGTACGATTTCAAACATGCATTTAACTAAACTATCTAAGAATGTAAACACATGTTAATTACATGAATTAATGAGATTCTGTCTTGAATGGCATCACCCGTGGCCGATGTCATTCAAGACCTCTAAACAGGCTCTGTGTTCTGCAGCACTGGGGCCAGGGGATACTGGCCTGAATGGCGTCGCCCATAGGCGACGCTATTCAGCTCTTTATCCCTGCACTGGCCTCAGAGTCTAGGAAAATGAGTTGTAAATCGCGTCGGCTATGGTCGACACCATTCTAAATGACGTCACCTGGTCTCGACGCCATTTAACGTCCGAAACCGAGGAATCGTCCGACCTCCACCGAGCCAAAACCAGGGTTCTTTCTCCCCTAAAAACACCCAAAACTCAAGAAGATATGGGAAGAAATCAAATAACCAATTGAAACACACTAAACCCCATTTCATAAAAAAAAAGGTCCATTTTTATTAAAAACCCCTTAAAACATGCTCTTTCTACCCAAAAATCTTCATACACATTGCATGTTTCAAAATGAGAAAATCATAGTTTTAAACAAAACACAATGAGAATCGTTACCCTACCGGTTTAGCTTGAAACTCCACCTTGCTTCTTGCCGCCGAACCGTCGCACCACAAGCCGCCGTCGGTACCGCTGTAGACGTCGTCACTCCACTGGGACGTCGGCCACCGTCCGGAGAGTGCAGTGCCGCGGAAGAGATGGTAATGGTAGTGGTGGGAGGTAGAGCGGCATCGGAGTGGTGGAAGAGGAAGAAGGGAAAGAGAGAGGGAAGGAGAGGGTCGGAGAGAGAGTGAGAATGAGAGAAATGAGAGAAAAGAAGGAAGGTTCAGGAGTCAAATCGAACAAGTCTAAATCGCGTCGTTCTAAGAAGATGCCATTCAGGTGACAGGACAGGGATGTATACTAACATATTTCTGAATCACGTCTACCACGCACGACGTCAATCAGACGATGAGACTGGGCCGTACACACACGCCCCAACGCTGGCCCATGCGGCATAGCAGTAGCTCCTCTAAATGGCATCTCCCCAGGCTGACGCCATTCAGAATGGCGTCGCCCATGCCAAATGCCAAACATAAGCCAAGCCCCAATCCCACAATGGTCCATCCAAAGGGGTCTGACACCGAAACCGACTCAACAACTAAATATGAAACCTCAGTCCTTACACCAGATGACTTAAAGGCCAATTCGGGGTCAAAAAGAGGTCAAATCATATGAAATTTAAAGGGCCACCCATTCATGATACTTATGCTAATGCCACTGAGATCAGCTCAATCTAAGACTCAAAATGCTCAAATCATAGGTCCCCCTCCGTGAACTTAAAAGTCGACCATTTGTCAACATTCAAGGTAAATGGCTTCTGAATCCAGTGAAACTTGAGCAAATATCTTTAATTGAATTATTAAGATGCCCAAAGTGATTTCAGCCTTTTCAAAACTTCAAGTTTCTCAAAGTATATGGGTTAGTTAGTAAGTGGCTCCTAAACTGAAGAAAATGTCCTAACATTAGAAAAGGGGTCAAAGGATATCAGAATATGCTGAAATTTAAGAGTTCACTTAAAATTATCCAAGAAGATCAGAGGAATGGAAATTAGAAGATTTGGAGGTCTGAAGCTGGCCGACCTCTGCTACCCGAACCCTAGAGGTCGGCCAGCTTCCTTACTTAAATTACTTGAAGGTTGACTGAAAGTCAACACTGTGATCAGATGACCTCCCAATGGGCTGAAATTTATGGGAATATCTTAAAATTACACAATAATACCTTAAGAAAGGAAAACACTCAATTTGGAGGTTCAGAGACTAAACAATAAGGTCAGCTAGCCCCTGACTTAAGTCACTTGAAAGTCAACCCTTGGTCAATGCTACAACCAAATGGGATCTAAATGACCTGAAATTTATGAAAACACTTTAATTTGCTTCAGGAAGTCTATAGAAGGTAAAATCATCAAAATTTGCAATCCATATAGCCTAAACCCTAGGGGACAGCCATGTCCTAATGAGTTAAGGTTATGAAAGGTAGCTAAAGTCAACAATTTAAAGCAAATAAAGTCCAAATGCAATGGAATATGGGTAATCATCTTATTTTTAAATTATGGAAGCTAATAGAAGTGGTTTCATGTGATTTGAACCTCTTGAGACCCCAAATCGTAGGGGTTGGCCAGTAAATAGGGCCCTCAAGGGCTAAAATAGCTGAAAAAAGGAAAATAGGGCAAATGAAGTCCAAAATTAATAACATTTTCAAGAACACCTTGATTTGTCATGACATTTGAAGAGAAATTGAAGTTAGTTGAAACTGAGCTCCAGGAAGATCAAGTACAGGGGTTGACCAGTGACTTAAGTTAAAGATATGGGGATCAAATTAAAAAGTCAAATCAAATCCAAATTGAATGAAACTTAAAGGAACACTTTGTTAGTCCAATATATAATATAAAATTAGAATCAAGTCAATTGGATTATTCTAGAGGAAGAATCATAGGAGTCGGCCCTTATAGAAGGAAATTCTTAAAAATTCCACTCATAAAACTCAGAAAATTCAAGTATCTCCAAAAGGTACCAAATTCATGAGAATCTTTCAATTTTTGGAGCTCTTTCCTGGGATATAAGGGATTAGAAAATCATAAGTTCGGATTGTGAGAAGCATAAGGGTTGGCTAGGGGCCTTGATTTGACTTTTGACCTTGTTGACTAGTAAAATCTTAGTCAAATCACGTCAAACTTATGCAAATGGTTCAAAATTAAATGAAGAAGGTAAATGGAAGAAAAAAAATCTAAAGGTTTAAATCCCTGTGGGCCAAGATGATAGGCGTCAGCCATATCATTCCTTTATGTTCTTTAAAAAATGACTTTTAGTCACTTAAAAGGGCAAACTTGTAATACATTTCAACTTTTCATGAAGAGAGGCCATAGAGATGCTCTAATAGCAAACTTGTAAATGTGAAAAACTTGAGTCTTGGGCCTAGAAATAGGAACCCATAGGTACCTTTGTATCTCTTTTTGTAATGACCCGCCATCCTATAATCGGGGATCCGATTACTAAATGGATACCGAATCATTAATTTGGAGCTAAACCAGGATCTTGATAAGTCTGGGAAATAAATAATAAACTAATCTAAACATTCACGTCGCATTGAATTGAAAAGGAAGTGTAAGAATTAAAAATTATTACAATGCTACTCAACTCAGCAAATAATTACATACTCTAACTGAAAAGAAATAATTAAGCGTACATGTCAGAAAATAAAATAACAATTACATCGGGGGCATACCCCAGAACAGTGGCTGCTGGCGCGCAACCCAAGGCAGCACTCTCATCGCTACGCCTGCTGGAATCCTCACCTGAAAACCGCAGGGGGGTGAGTCTCATCGGAAAAGACTCGGTAGGGATCCTTTAATCTCCACCACCCACTCACACAACCATAAGTGTAGTACACAAATATAAGCAATTTAACTAAATAAAGCAGTAACACAATTTCAAGCATGCAATTAACCAAACTATCTATCAATATAAACACATGTTAATTGCAGGAATTAATGAGATTCTGTCTTAAATCGCGTCGCCCAAGGCCGACGTCATTCAAGCCGCCTAAACTGGTTCATGTGCAATCTGGCCTCGGAAGAAGGTTTAAAACGCGTCGTCCAATAAGGTCACCGTTTAAAAGGCGTCGTTATCCCTAGTCGTCTAATAACGACAGAAACAGAGACATACCTTGGGGTGATCTGACTTAAAATGCGTTGAGCATGGAAGTCGCCGTTAAAAAAGCGTCGCAGACGCTCATCAATCCAGAAATAGAGTCTGTTATTTGGGTTAAATCGCGTAGCGGGTTGAAGCTGCCTTTCTAAAAGGCGTTGCTGTCCCCCGACGCCATTTAACCCTCACAGACAAGTTCTTCCTCCGCCATCTCCCAATCCACGGGGTGGGATTTCCTCCTCCAAATCATGTAAAACCACTAAAAAAGTGGAGAAAGAGGAGAAGAACCTAAATACCCATTAAAGACCTCAATTTCTCATTTCATGCAATTAGTGTCTTCACCCCCAAAAACCCCCTAAAACATGCTTCAAAGCAGAAAAAACATGGTTTTAAACACAATACAACGGGAATCGTCACCCTACCGGTTACTCGAACTCCTCCAAGCTCCAAGCCGCCGACCCGCCTCGCCATACGCCGCCACCGGTACCGTTGTGGACGCCGTTACTCCTCCGGGACGTCGGCCGCCGTCCGGAGAGAAATGCGCCACGGAAGAAGTGGTGGTGGTAGTGGAGGAGGTTAGGAGGTTAATGGAGTGGAGGAAGAGGAGAAATGAGGAGAGGAAGCAAGGAGAGGGGAAAAGGGTTTGCCGGCGATCGGAGGGAAGAGAGGAGAGAGAAGAGAAATGAGAGAATGAGGAAAAGGAGGGAGGGTTCGCGGGATCAAACAGAAGCTGGCAAAAACACGTCGTCTAAGCCCGACGTCATTCAGATGACAAGACCAGGCCGTACTCTGACAAAGCAGGGTCGTACTCTAAATGGCGTCGTCCATACAATACGCCATTCAGACGATAAGACCGGGGCCGTACTCTCGCGCCCCAAGGCCCGCCTACGTGGCGCCTACGTGGCACAGCCTAAAACACGTCCACATTGTTGGACGCCGTTTAAACCGCGTCGAGCAAACTCGACGCGAAAAGGAAACTAAGTCTCAGCCCCACCAGGATCTAAACTAAGGAATCCGACCCCGAAACTGACCCAATAACCGGATCTGAAACCTCAATCCTTACATTCTCCCCCCCCCCCCCCCCTTAAAAGAATTTCGTCCCCGAAATTGCCTGCTACAAAATAACGAGATTGAAAATAATGGTACAAGCTCACAAGAGACTTACAAGAAAAGGTAGGGAAACTGCTCCCGCATCTCATCCTCGCGCTCCCAAGTCGCCTCGCCCCCGGAGCGATACTGCCAAATCACCTTAACTAGAGGAACAACCTTGTTCCAAAGGACCTGTTCCCTGCGATCCTCAATACATACTGGAAATTCTGGAAAAGACAAGTCTTCAGCGACCTCCAACTCTGAAAAGTCCAACACATGCGATGGATCCTGAACATATTTTCTCAGCAAAGAAACATGGAACACATCGTGTACTCTTGCAAGACTGTGCGGCAAGGCTAGCTGATACGTCGTTTCTCCAATTCGAGCAAGAATGGGAAAAGGCCCAACATATCGCGGACTCAGCTTCCCTCGCTTCCCGAATCTCATCACAGCCTTAGAGGGTGAGACTCGGAGAAACACGTGGTCCCCAACTTCAAACTCAAGCGGTCTCCTACGGACGTCTGCATAACTCTTCTGTCTACTCTGAGCTGTAGTCAACCTCTGTTGCACCACTCTAGCAACCTCAGCACACTGTTGTACCAACTCTGGCCCTGCTATCTGCCTCTCACCAATCTCAGACCAATTCACAAGAGATCGACACGGCCGCCTGTACAATGCCTCATAAGGCGCCATGCCGATACTAGAATGATAACTGTTGTTGTAGGCAAACTCCACTGTAGACAAATGCTACTCCTAAGAACCTCCCCAGTCTAGGTGTAACGACCCGCCACCCTATAATCGGAGATCTGATTACTAAATGGGTACCGAATCATTAATTTGGAGTCAAACTAGGATCTTAATAAGTCTGAAAAATAAATAATAAATTAAGCTAAACATTCACATCGCATTGAATTAAAAAGAAAATGCAGGAATTAAAAATTATTACAATGCGACTCGACTCAGCAAATAATTACATACTCCAACAGAAAGGAAATAATTAAGCATACAGGCCAGAAAATAAAATGACAACTACATCGGGGCATACCCCGGAACAACGGCTGCTGGCGCGCGACCCAAAGCAACACTCTTCTCACTACGTCTGCCTGGAACCCTCACCTGAAAACCGCAGGGGTGAGTCTCATTGAAAAGACTCAATAGGGATCCTTCGATCCCCACCGCCCACTTACGTACCCACAAGTGCAACAACACAAATATAGATAATTAAAGGAAGTAAAACAGTAAACATAGTTCCTAGATTTCGATATAAAACATATGCATTCGAAATATAACATGCACAATTCTGAAACCATTCTACCACGGAGCCCACAACCAGCGTCTCGACAAAACACGCCAACCACACCGGCGAACGCGAGAAAACTGCGACCCACTGAGACCAAACAGCAACCCCTCGGATAGCGCGCTGGCTACTCCGGCTTGACCGGCTCTAGGTGGTTCTGCTTCCCCCAGCACGAGTGACACTCCGAATGTACTACTCCCACACCGGTATTAGTTATATCTCGGGGTACACCAGGTGACCCTCTCTCTAGGCGTCACCCCGCCACTCCCACACCGGCGCCGTGTCACTCTCACATCGACACAGGGTGCCTAAGCGCTAACAACTGTCACTCTAGGCCCACGATCGCACAAAACACAACGCGGTGCGATCCGATCACATAGAATCCATCGACATCGAGTACATTTCTAAGCATGCAATTAACTAAACTATCTAACAAAGTAAACACGTGTTAATTGCAAGGATTAATGAAATTCTGGCTAGAATGACGCTTGAATCACGTCGCCCAAGGCCGACGTCATTCAAGCTTTCTAAACTGGTTCATATATAAACTGGCCTCAGAAAATGGCCTAAAACGCGTCGTCATATGTAGCCGCCTTTTGAAAGGCGTTGCTGTCCCTAGTCGCCTGATAACGACAGAAATAGAGACAGAACTCGGGGTGATTTCACTTTAAATGCGTCGAGCATGAAAGTCGCCGTTCAAACGGCGTCGCTGTCCCTGGACGCTCATCAGTCCAGAGACAGAGTCTGTTATTTGGGCTAAATCGCGTCGCGGGTGTAAGCCGCCTTTCTAAAAGGCGTCGCTGTCCTTCGACGCCATTTAACCCTCACAGACAGGTTCTTCCTCCGCCATCTCCCAATCCACGGGGTGGAATTTTCTCCCCCAAATCGTGTAAAAACACAAGAAAAGTAGATAAGGAGGAGGAGGACCTAAATACCCATTAAAACACCCAAATTCTCATTACATGTAATTAGTATTTTCACCCTAAGAAAATTCCTAAACATGCTTCAAAGCGGGAAAAACATGATTTTTAAACGAAATACAACGGGAATCGTCACCCTACCGGTTACTCGAACTCCTCCTAGCTGCAAAGCGGCAACCCGCCTCGCCACATGCCGCCGCCGGTACCGCCGTGGACGCCGTTACTCCATCGGGACGTCGGCTGCCGTCCGGAGAGAAAAACGTCGCGAAGGAAATGGTGGTGGTAGTGGTGGGAGTTAGGAGGTTGATGGAGTGGAGGAAGAGATGGAATGGAGGGAGGAAAGCAAGGAGAGGGGGAAGGGTTTGCTGGAGATCGGAGGGAAGAGAGGAGAGAGAAGAGAAAGGAGAGAATGAGGGAAAGGGGGGAGGGTTCGCGGGATCAAACAGAAACTGGGAAAAACGCGTCGTCCAAGTCCGACGTCATTCAGATGACAAGACCGGGCCGTACTCTGACAAAGTAGGGTCGTACTCTAAATGGCGTCGTCCATACAAGACGACATTCAGACGATAAGACCGGAGCCGTACTCTCGCGCCCCAAGGCCAGCCCACATGGCGTCCACGTGGCACAACTTAAAACACCTCCACATTGATGGACGCCGTTTAAACCGCGTTTCGCAAGCTCGACGCGAAAAGGAAACTAAGTCCCAGCCCCACTAGGGCCCAAACTAAGGGATCCGACCCCGAAAACTGACCCAATAACCGGATCTGAAACCTCAATCCTTACATTCTCCCCCCCTTAAAAGAATTTCGTCCCCGAAATTGCTGCTAAAAGTAACAAGATCGAAAAATAACGGTACAAGCTCACCAGAAAACTTACGGAAAAAGGTAGGGAAACTGCTCCCGCATTTCATCCTCTCGCACCCAGGTAGCCTCACCTCCGGAGCGATGCTGCCAAATCATCTTAACCAGAGGAACAACTTTGTTCCGCAGGACCTGTTCCCTGCGATCCTCAATACGCACTGGAAATTCTGGAAAAGTCAAGTCCTCAGCGACCTCCAACTCTGAAAAGTCCAACACATGAGATGGATCCTAAACATATTTCCTCAATAAAGAAACATGGAACACATTGTGTACTCCTACAAGATTGGGCGGCAAGGCTAGCTGATATGCCATTTCCCCAATTCGAGCAAGCATGGGAAAAGGCCCAACATATCGTGGACTCAGCTTACCTCGCTTCCTGAATCTCATCACACTCTTGGAGGGTGAGACTCGGAGAAATACGTGGTCCCCAATCTCAAACTCAAGTGGTCTCCTACGGACGTCTGCATAATTCTTATGTCTGTTATGAGTTGTAGTCAACCTCTGTTGCACCACTCTGGCAACCTCAGCACACTGTTGAACCAACTCTGCCCTGTTATCTGCCTTTCGCCAATCTCAGACCAATTCACATGAGATCGACACGGCCGCCCGTACAATGCCTCATAAGGCGCCATGCCGATACTGGAATGATAACTGTTGTTGTAGGCAAACTCCACTGTAGACAGGTGCTGCTCCCAAGAACCTCCCCAGTCTAGGCAACATGCCCTGAGCATATCCTCCAGTGTCTGAATGGTCCTCTCCGACTGCCCATCAGTCTCGGGATGGTAAGCCGAGCTAAAGGCTAACTGTGTGCCCAAGGCCTTCTGAAAACTCTTCAAGAATCTAGAAGTAAATCTCGGATCCTGGTCTAACACGATGGATAAGGGCACCCCGTGCAGAGAGATGATCCGGTCCACAAACAACTTAGCCAACTTACCGACTGACCAGTCTTTCCTAATAGCCAGAAAGTGTGCCGACTTGGTCAATCGATCAACAATGACCCAGATCACGTCTCTTCTGTCAGGGGACACAGGTAAATCCATCACAAAGTCCATAGTCACGTGTTCCCATTTCCATTCCGAGATCGGCAAGGACTGCAATAGTCCTCCTGGTCTCTGGTGTTCTGCCTTAACCTGCTGGCAAGTCAGGCACCTTGCCACATAATCAGCCACGTCCTTCTTCATACCAGGCCACCAAAAGTGCCTCCTCAAACAATGATACATCTTAGTCGTTCCGGGATGCACTGCATATCTAGAGCGGTGCGCCTCATCCAGGACACTCCTGCGCACGTCTTCCTCAGCTGGGACATAGAGTCTGCCTCTAAATCTGACTGTACCATCATCCCACAACTCCACCTCTGGTGTCTGGAGAACCTACGGTAACTCTGCATCTGCCCTCTAAGCCTCGATTACAGCATGGTACACTGCTGGCCTAACGGTTAAGCTGGCCAACACGACTCTATCAGCCTCTCACAGAACCCTAAAGGAAGATTCCACGACCTGCTCAAATAATCTCCATTCTTGAACCATAAGATATGATACGACCGTCTTCCAACTCAAGGCGTCTGCCACCACATTTGCCTTGCCCGGATGATACGAAAGGTCGAGATCATAATCTTTGATGAACTCCATCCACCTGCGCTGCCTTAAGTTCAGATCCCTCTACATGAATACATATTTCAGGCTCTTGTGATCGGTAAAAACCTGAAATTTCTCTCCATACAAATAGTGCCGCCAGATCTTTAGTGCGAACACCACAGCTGCCAACTCCAAGTCATGGGTGGGATAGTTCTCCTCATGCTTCTTCAGCTGCCTAGAAGCATAGGCCACGACCTTACCATGCTGCATCAGAACCGCACCCAAACCTTGACAAGATGCATCTGAATAAACCACAAATCTACCGGAACCTGATGGAAGCACCAGCACTGGAGCCGAACTGAGGCGAGTCTTCAACTCGATGAAACTCCGCTCACATTCCTCGATCCACACGAAACGAACTCCCTTACGAGTCAACCTCGACAAGGGGGTCGCTATCGAAGAAAAACCCTGGACAAACCGTCTGTAATATCCTGCTAACCCCAAGAAGCTCCTAATCTCAGTTACTATTGTCGATCTGCTCTAGTCCATCACTGCCTCAATCTTGGCTAGATCCACTGCACTGCCATCTTCAGAAATGACATGCCCCAGGAAGTGTACCTTATCTAGCCAAAATTCACACTTACTAAACTTGGCATAGAGTTGGTGCTCTCTCAGAACTTGCAATACCACCTGAAGATGTGTGGCATGCTCTTCCTCAGAAGAAGAGTATATCAAAATATCATCTACGAATACCACCACAAACTGATCCAGGTAGGCCTTGAAGACCCGGTTCATCAATTCCATAAAAGCCGCCGGAGCATTGGTCAAGCCAAAAGACATAACCAAAAACTCATAATGTCCATACCGAGTCCTAAAGGCCGTCTTACTAACATCAAGCTCACGGATCCTCATCTGATAATATCCTGATCTCAAGTCAATCTTTGAAAACACCTTCGCAGACTACAACTGATCCATCAGATCATCGATCCTCGGAAGTGGGTACTTGTTCTTTATCGTCACCTGGTTTAGCTGTCTATAATCAATACACAACCTCAGAGAACCATCCTTCTTCCTGACAAATAGAACTGGAGCACCCCACGAAGAAGTATTGGGACGAATAAAACCCTTATCCAGCAATTCCTGTAACTGCGCCTTCAACTTAGCGAGTTCGGCCGGAGCCATCCGATACGGGGCCTTAGACAAAGGCGCCGTACTGGGTGCAAGCTCGATAGTAAACTCAACCTCTCGCTGAGGAAGAAGGCCAGGCAACTCCTCAGGAAACACATCAACAAAGTCACAAACTACAGGCACCTCCCAAGGACTAGAACTACTACTAACATCAGCTAAAACAACAGAGGCCAGGAAAGCCTCACAGCCACCAACAAGCAATCTCTGGGCCTTAAAGGCAGAAATAAGGATACCACGAGAAGAGAGCCTAATACCTTGGAAGTAGAAGGTCGAGATGTCCGGAATAGAGAAACACACCCTCTTCCTGTGGCAGTCCACCTCGGCATAATAAGCCTCCAACCATTCCATGCCCAAGATGACATCAAAGTCGCGAATGGCAAGCACAACTAACTGGGCAGACAACTCATGGCCCTCAATAGTCAAGGGAACCTCACTCAAACAGTTATAAGACAACATGAAATCCCTAGAAGGCACCTCTACCATCAGTCCATCAGACATCTCATTAACGGGTGCAGAAAGAATATCTACGAACTACTCATAAATAAAAGAATGTGAAGCACCCGAATCAATTAACACATGCGCAGAGTTCTTAAGGACATAAAGTGTACCTTCCACCAAGTTGGATGCACAGGCCTCCTTCTTGGTGATAGCTAGAACTCTCCCTTGGGTCCTCGGCTTCTTCTGATCACCTAGTCCCTGCCCCTGACCATGCCCCTGCGGGCAATACCTCACCAAATGGCCCTGCTGGCCACAAGTGTAACACCTCCCAGAAAATGCAGGACACTGAGTCCCACCATGAGTACCACCGCAATGTCGACAAGCTACCGGAAGCCTCTGAGCTGCCTCCTGCTGAGCACTGGACATCGACTGACTCTGCTGGCTCTGCCTGGGCCTACTATTACCGCTGCTGCCGCTGCTACTGCCACCACCTCGAAAGAACCTCCTGAATATGGAGCCAAGTGAAGATGATCCTGATCCGGACAAAGGAGCTGCCGCTGCTGCTGTCTTTCCCCTGCGATGAACTGGCCTCTGAGTAGTCAGTCCCCTCTCTCGAGCTGACTGCTCATGCTGTGCCTCTACTGCTGCGGCACACCTAACCGTCGATGCCAAATCTGTACAACAATGGGATGCCACAAAGCTCCTCAAATTGGACCTCAGTCCATCCACAAACCTCTCAATCCGACGCTCCTCGTCTCTTGAAATAAAAGGCACAAACCTCCTAAGTGAAATAAACTTCATCTGGTACTCAAGCACTGTCATGCTTCCTTGGGTCAATTCTATAAATTCCTTCTCCTTGGCCCTCTAGACATGCCTAGGAAAGTACTGCGCATTGAATTCCTTCACAAATGTCTCTCATGGAATCTCCCTGAGATTCCTATCCGCATATGACAAACTCTTCAAAGTGGTCCACCAGTCGTAGGCATCATCCTTCAACATGAAGGTAACCAAAGGAGTCCTCTCAACCGCCGCACAATCCATGGTATCAAAAGTCTTCTCCATCTCCCTCAACCAATGAACAGCCTCATCAGGGTCGGGACGACCGGTAAAATGAGGCGGCTTCAGCTTCAAGAATTTCTCCAGAGCAGCTGAAGGCCCTCCTCGAGTACTAGAACTCTCACTAGGGTCTCGGGTCTGGTATCTAGCCATCGTGTCCATCATAGCCTCCATGAAACGCTCCATACTCGGCCTACTGACCTCATATCCACTAGGGACATCTCCCCACTCTCTAATAACTGGCATCCTCTTCTTAGGAGCCATCTAATCGCCTACAATCACAAAAATCGAAAAAGTTCTAATTAAAGTCCTAAAACCTACACTACCGCCATGCTTGTACGGGATAATGTAATTATTTGCCAAAATTATAATATTTAACCTAGTTATTCATTTATTTGCCAGACCGAATGCTCTGATACCAACTGTAACGACCCGCCACCCTATAATCGGGGATTCGATTACTGAATGGGTACCGAATCATTAATTTGGAGCCAAACCAGGATCTTAATAAGTCTGGGAAATAAATAATAAACTAAGCTAAACATTCACATCGCATTGAATTAAAAAGAAAATGTAAGAATTAAAAATTATTACAATGCGACTCGACTCAGCAAATAATTACATACTCTAACAGTAAGGAAATAACTAAGTATACAGGCCAGAAAATAAAATGACAACTACATCGGGGCATACCCCAGACAACGGCTGCTGGCGCGCGACCCAAAGCAACACTCTCCTCGCTACGCCTGCCTGGAACCCTCACCTGAAAATCGCAGGGGTGAGTCTCATTGAAAAGACTCAGTAGGGATCTTTCGATCCCCACCGCCCACAAGTGCAGCAACACAAATATAAGCAATTTAACTAAATAAAGCAGTAACACAATTTCGATATAAAGCATGCGCATTTATAACTGTAACATGTACGATTCTGAAACTACCACAAGGTCCACAACTAGTGTCTCGGCTAAACACATAAGTCACACAGACGAACGCAGAAGACACCGACCCACTGAGACCAAACAGCAACCCCTCAAATAGCACACTAGCTACTCCGGCCTGACATGGCTCAAGGTGGTTCTGCTTCGCCCAGCACGAGTGACACTCCGAATGTACCACTCCCACACCGGTACTAACTATACCCCGGGGTACACCAGGTGACCCTCTCTCTAGGCGTCACCCCACCACTCCCACACCGGCGCTGTGTCACTCCTACACCGACACAGGGTGCCTAAGCGCTAACAACTGTCACTTTAGGCCCACGATCGCACAAAACTCAACACGGTGCAATCCGGTCACGTAGAAATCATCGTCCTTAAGTATGATTTCAAGCATGCAATTAACCAAACTATCTATCAATATAAACACATGTTAATTGTAAGAATTAATGAGATTCTGTCTTGAATCGCGTCGCCCAAGGCCGACGTCATTCAAGCCGCCTAAACTGGTTCATGTGCAATCTGACCTTGGAAGAAGGTTTAAAACGCGTCGTCCAACAAGGTCGCCGTTTAAAAGGCGTCGTTGTCCCTAGTCGTCTGATAACGACAGAAACAAAGACAGACTTCGGGGTGATCTGACTTAAAACGCATCGAGTATGGAAGTCACCGTTAAAAAGGCGTCGCTGTCCCTGGACGCTCATCAGTCCAAAGACAGAGTCTGTTATTTGGGCTAAATCGCGTCGCAGGTTGAAGCCGCCTTTCTAAAAGGCGTTGTTATCCCCTGACGCCATTTAACCCTCACAGACAGGTTCTTCCTCCGCCATCTCTCAATCTACGGGGTGGGATTTCCTCCCCCAAATCATGTAAAACCACTAAAATAGTGGAAAATGAGGAGAAGAACCTAAATACCCATTAAAAACCACAATTTCTCATTTAATGTAATTAGTGTCTTCACCCTAAAAACCCCCTAAAACATGCTTCAAAGCGAGAAAAACATAGTTTTAAACACAATACAACAGGGATCGTCACCCTACCGGTTACTCGAACTCCTCCAAGCTCCAAGCCACCAACCCGCCTCGCCACACGCCGCCGCCGGTACTACCGTGGACGCCGTTACTTCTCCGGGACGTCGGCTGCCGTCCGGAGAGAAATGCGCCGCGTAGGAAGTGGTGGTGGTAGTGGAGGAGGTTAATGGAGTTGAGGAAGAGGAGAAATGAGGAGAGAAAGCAAGGAGAGGGGAAAATGGTTCGCCGGCGATCGGAGGGAAGAGAGGGGAGAGAAGAGAAATGAGAGAATGAGGGGAAGAAGAGAGAGTTCGCGGGGTCAAATAGAAGCTGGCGAAAATACGTCGTCTAAGCCTGACGTCATTCAGATGACAAGATCGGGCCATACTCTGACAAAGTAGGGTCGTACTATAAATGGCGTCGTCCATACAAGACGCCCTTCAGACGATAAGACCGGAGCCGTACTCTCGCGCCCCAAGGCCCGCCCACGTGGCACAGCCTAAAACACGTCCACATTGCTGGACGCCGTTTGAACCGCGTCGAGCAAGTTCAACGCGAAAAGGAAACCAAGTCTCAACCCCACCATGACCTAAACTAAGGAATCCGACTCCGAAACTGATCCGATAACCGGATCCGAAACCTCAGTCCTTACACTTTTTCTCTATAATTTCTTCATGAAAATTGTCCCTAAGCTTGGGAATGCTCTAAAGACATGGGAGAAGGGTGAAGAGGCCGGCCCTACAGGTCCCCTCTTAAGATCCCTTGTGCCCCTTTATGGAAACCCAAGTTTAGCTTCAAATCTTCATCGATTTTTGCTTCTTGGATATTTTTATATAATTTTCTTTAATTTCTAGCAATATTCCTGGTCCATGTTTATTTCTTGCAGAAATCTCTATCCCCAAATGTTTATTTCAATTAGTTCCCTTTCCACATGTTTATTTAATACAATATTTTCCTTTCCTAGTTTTATTTATATTGAAATCCCCATCCCCAAATTTATTTTCTGCACTTTTTTCATCCCCATGTTTATTTTATGCAGAAATCCCCTTTCCCATGATCTTATGTTGTTTATTTCCTGCACAATTCCTTCCCCTACATTTTTTTCATCTTCTTAGATAAACAAATGCATGCTTGATACTTTTTTGGAGTATTAAGGGGCTTTTCTCCATTTCTGGTCTCTTTATTAATAAATGCAAATCAAGGTTACATGGGAGTCTCCTACAACTCATCGTGATGGTGATCATGGACTGATCTAACAATACATGCCCGACAAGAGACTACATCTCTCAACGGATCCGAATAATATCTGACTCCCATTCGTGTCTGCATCTGATTAATCGAATATTCAAAATTATTTTTTGAATTTTTTAGGTGGGCTCTGAGGTGTCTTACATTTCTACACAAACCGATCTCCAATGGACCATCCAGAAAAATCTGAAAAATGAAAAATCGAATCCTAATAAACAGTAAAAGAATCCTCAGTGGGTCAAGTCCAATAATAGTTTTAAATTTTTCAGATTTGTTTGGGTCGTTCAATCTGAGATCGGCTTGTACGGACATATAGGACACCTCGGGATCCACTTAAAAATTTTTAAAAATATTTTTTTTATTTACCCATTGCATTGAGGGGCGGTGCAAATGGCACCCTCAGTGCAGCAAATATTACTCGATGTGGATTAGTGGTGGTCAAAGTGATCAGATGACCCGGTTGTGGACACTTGGTCCTAAAGCCCTTTGGAGATGGAATTTGGGCCGGCCTGGTACCTGGCCCAAAGAACGAATTTGAGCTGGGTCTTGGGCTAAAAAGTGCATTCCTCAATTCTTTGGATTCACTTGAAGCACATATGAAATCCCACAGTGACGCTTGGTTTTGCACCTGTAGAATACTCAGCAGCTCTTTGGTCGTATCATATGAGTAATGTCTGCTGTAATGTTGTGGGGACTGCAATCTGATCTTTAAGATTAGATCGACCGGATGGTCATATAAGAGTTAATTTTTTAATTATTCAAAATAAAGTTGTCGAACTTAGAGATCATTTGGATTCTAACCTTTATTATCTGATTTTTAATTAGATGAATAATTCTTAAAAAAATCGTTTCACAACGACTCGGATCAGAAAGTCTAGCATGTTGTGCTTGGGTGGTCCTAGTTTTTTTAATTTTCTTTCGTGTTCTTCTCGCTTTGTGCATCACATTTAAGGAACCATAGGGTTAAGGAATAAGGCCTCTATAAGATAGCTGGATGTTTATGTTTAGGGTGGTAATGATGGTTGGGGGAAGTATCGTTTATACTGAATCAGTGTCCAACTAGGGCTGCAAACAGGTTTGAGACAGAAACGGAAAAATAAATTTTTTATTTTTTTGCTTCTGTCGAAATTTTTGGAAATGGTTTCCATTTCTGCATCCATTTCTTATATGAAAGTAGAACGAAAATGGAAGTATCCATTTCCATTTTCCTCACTTCTCATATATATTGATACTCATAGCATACATGCTTGTAATGTATGTCACTCCTTATCAACCATCATATAATTTTATATGTTATGTGATGTAAGTTAAGGTAGTTGTTTAAAATCACATTAGACAAGAATACAAGTGAAGACCTATCTTCTTTTATGAAATTAAGTACCATTCTTTATCAATCTAAAACAATAATAGTCTACGTACTTAGCTTGAAACTAAAGTTCAAGTCCCCAATAGTATTAGTTAGTTTTTGTGAAGAGAAAAAAATATAATAAATAATATATTATTAGAATAAATATTAGGAAGCATATGCGAAAATGAGTATTTCTACTTCTACATCTATTTACTTATCAGAAAGTTCAAATTCAAAAATATTTTAGAATCGAAAAGGGAAGACTTCTTTTCTTCCCGCATCCATTTCTAAAACATCAAATACATATCGAAATTGAAAAGTCTGAATACCATTTGCAGTCGTATGTCCAAATCTCTAATCTTTCTATCTGCCACATTGCCAGTTAAACATTTGAACCCTAAATCAAAAGGACTTGGACGTTTCCTGCACCCATGGCAGTTTTAGTTGGTAAACCTAAACCAATTAATCTACTGAATCCAGATCCTCTAAGTGCAGGCGAGGATGAGATTCAATAAGTGCAGAGAAAGAAAATTATCAAAAAATGCCCTCATGTTAAACTTTTTTCAATCCCCATAAAGGATTTTCTTTAAAAATTCCCTTGTCCCTTTTGCACTTTTTTTTTGTCAATAAAAGATAATTATCTTTCATTTAAACATAAAGAATAAGAGTACGAACATGGAGCACAAGAACACAAACATAGAGCTCATGAGCACATAAATAGAAAGGGATTTTTAGATATCGATCCTTTTAAATATAGTGAATTTGAAATAAGTCTTTGCATCTTGCGTATTTTGATGTTAGTCCCTATAAACTTAAACTTTTTAGTTTTTATTTCCTACCATTTGCTTCCATAAATTTTTATTAACTCTACAATAGTTAAACATGACTTTAAGCTTAACTAACTCTAGAAAAGTCACTTATACCTCTATTTAAATTTTCACTTTTACTTGCTACACTGGCAGTTAGTGCTAAATCAATTGTGAATGCAGCCAAAATTTAAAAAAATATTTTTTATGTCACCCTAAACATAACCCATGTGTCTAGACAAACTGATCTCTGATTGGACGATCTAAAAAAATAAAAACTATTGTTAAACTCAACCCATTAAGGTCACCATTTACTATTTAGTGGGGCTCAATTTTTTTATTTTTTTGAGTCATTTAAGTATTTCTATATTTGTGTGAAGAATATTCCATGAATGTTTCCTTCTTTCAAGGTTTGTCGACTCATGGATCCAGATCAGATCGGGTTTAACTAGATACAAGTCGGATCCTATCGACTCAGATCCACTCAAGCTGACTCAGACGAGTCAAATTGATTCAGGCTGATTCATGCCTCTCTTTTTTGACAAATCTCTCATTTTTTGAATAATTATCTAATTATAAATGTCCTACTTTATGTCCATCATTACCGTAAATGATCATATTTTAAGAGAAATACTCCAATTTAATGGATTTAAAATTATAAAAAAAATTAAGTTGAGATTTTAATTGAGAGAAATTTAGTCTAAGGATCTCAATTTGCAAAAAAAAGTGGTACACCACATCTCATAAAAAGTTAAAAAAGTCAAATCTCAATTTACAAAACAAAGTACTACACCTAGACTAACGAAAGTGGATTGCACCGTATCGAGCGGGATTGTGTCGACTTGAGTAGAACCACGACCGACTCTTGTCAGATCATGGTGACTTGAGTCCGTATCATGTGCTCCTACACGAGTCAGTCTGATACGGTGCGAGTTGGCTCAATCTAGAAGCGTCCCAACCCGCCCCATAGATCCACCCATGCCAACAACTCAGGATCATTCAGATGAGTCGACTCATATGAGTCAGCCAAATCCGATACGATAAGGCAAACCATAACTTCTTTTAAACGATTCTTAATCGAAAGGATTTATTACTAAATCATATTAAGTGTATAAGGACTAATATAAAAATACACAAGATATAGGGACTCATTTCGAATTCACTAGGGATCGATATCCAAAAAGCCAAATAGAAAACGAGAGCTAACATCAAGAGGCTCGCACAAAGTAGATAGTAGGAAACATAAGATAGAAGGTAGTGATGGCTCAGGGAAGCGTCGATCGGCGAACATCAAATGGAGTTGCCTCTATAAGAAGGATCATACTGGACAAAGGATACCCTCTGCGAAGATGCCGACAAGAGAGAAGCCAAAAAGACTGCAACCTTTTGGCAATAGAACTGGTGGGAACTCTAGGATATATGCTAACTGGGATGCATGGAATAAGCGCATGATCTGAAGCTCTAACACCCATCTCCACGATGATCATAAGATCGAAGACAACCTTCTTCAGGCACCAGAAGGATCTGCGACTTGCACGAGGACACTTGAAAAGAGAAGGCACGAGCACAAAGACAAATAATAGACGTCTAGATGCCGACGTCAACCACAACCCAGCTCCAAAAAAAAAGCCCAAAGGAGACCAAAGCCCACAAAAGTAGGAGACTGATGGGGCCAAACAAAATGAAGATGAGGGAGGAGAATAGGGAACAACGGAGGAAAGGGAGGCAAAGCAGGGAGGACCGGGGAGGATCGGCCACACACGACAACGGCAAAGAAGAGGAGGAAGGGGTGGGGATCAATGCCAGAGGAAGAGGAGGATGAAGGTGTTGGGCTCGATAGCGAAAGGGTCAAGGCAAATGAGGATGAGAAGGGATTGACAAGGGAAAGGTAGCCACACTAAATGACACCAGGGGGCAGAGGTGAAGAAGAAAGTAGGAGAAAGAACATAAGGACACAGGGGTGGCACGGCGACGATTGGGAAGGTCGGGCATGGAAAAGAAGGATTAGACAAGAGAAGGAACACTTGATGGAAGCACAACGAACATATAAGGAGAAGAAGAAGAAGAAGAAGAAAGAAGAAAACCAAGGGGGTGGGAGGGAGGGAGGGGGGAGCCACTGGCGCGAACTCCCCCCTCCTCAACAAAAGTAGACGACAATGACATCGGAGACGTCTTCGTTGTCGTAATCTTCGCCAGACCCAACGGGTGAAACTTCCAAAGAGACGAAGTAGGCTCTTACCTACTCCTATAAAACACACACACAACATGAGGTCACATTACTCCTTTAACCTCAACTTTGCACATACCCACTAGTCCCCTCCTCACTTGCACTTACATAACTGGACTCTAACCTTACTTTGCAATTTGACCATCAGACTGTTGTTTGATTGGAGGTTTACCCAGGTTAAGCTATTTTTATTCTAGAGTAAAAGGTAATTTGATAGGCTATAAATTAATAGTTGAATTAAAAGGGGCTTGTTCCAAAATAAGACTGTGTAAGGGACAAAAGCAAAAAAACCTTAGAAAGATGATGAGAATCAATTTTTCAAAACCAGACCAATCATGAAACCGGAGAGACGTTCGGTCGGGTCTGTTTTGGATCGATCCTATAAAATTAATTTTTGGATCAGATCATTTTATTTACTTAAACAACATTCAACATATAATATATGTATTACATATATTTTCATTTTTTATTTATCTTAAAATTCATCTTATCCTTCTTATATGCTGATTTTAACTTTTAGTAGACATCTTGAATTCAAATATAAATAGTTTTAAATACTATTTTATAAATAAAACATTATACTTGCCTTTAAACCGACGGATTTTCAAGTGAACCGGGCTACACTAGTCGGTTTTAGTTGGTTCATGAGATTTTTTAAAGGATGGTGGTTTTCATTGGCCCGGATCGGGAAAATCATGGGTTTCTAGTTTATTTTCCGGCTAACCGAATGGTCCGGTCCGATTTTAAAACATTAGAAGAGGTATTGAGATCGGACCCAGGGCCGGACCAAAAGATCAGGCTGGCGTCACCGGAGCAGGCTGGTCCAATGAGCCCTGGCTCTTCAGCAAAGCTTACTCCGGAGCCCCGCCCCAAACCGCGACGCTCCTCCCTTCGAACTTCTTCAAGAAAGGTGGGATTTGTTATGGGTTTCTCCCTCTGTAGACGAAGAAGAACGAGATTGCCGGCTCCTGCTCTGGGTTTCTCGCGCGGTGAAATGCTGTGGGCGATACTTCATTCTACGTTGGAACTGCATTCGTAGTCGAGTTTCCACTACCCCATTTGTGCTTCGTTGAGAAAAAAATTGTATCTTTTCTGTTTCAGAACATCACCCAGGCAGCGACGTGTTATGATATAGATTCCCCATGTTTTCCTGTACATTTTTCCTATGCTTTTAGGCATCCTTTTGTAATTTACACAGAATTCTGAAAAAAAAAAGAGTAATCATAGTTCATGCCTTTCTGAAACTTGCCTAAATTGAAGAATCTATTTAATGAATTATCACACTGTTTGAGGCATAAGCTTTTCCCTTGGTGGACTCGCCAGTTGTGTTTGGATGCACATACCTAAACGTGTTTGTTGTTATATATGCCATTCTATCGCAGCATCGCATATGTGGAGCTTGTGGTATTGAGAAAATTGATAATTCTGTGCATGCTCAAATTTCCTTAAGAGAACATAGGCGCTTCAGATTTCAAGTAATAGGCACCACCTTACCTTAGTACATATGTGGTTAGTGGCCTTGGGAAAGAGAACTTGAGGTAATGGTGAATTACTATGCAATGAGTCAGGATGAGCATCATGCAGGCTCTACTTTTGGGAGCATGCAAATGAGACGGTTGGAGACGAGCTCCTACGTCAATTTGATACAACATTTGCTGACTCTATTCTTGTTGAACTGAAACTAATGATCTGTAATCAGTCCTACTCAGATATGAAGCTTCAGATAGGTGATTTTGTCTTTCACCTTTAGAAAGAGAGTTGGGTTGAACATTATGCTTGTGCTCTGGATTATGAAATTCAAAATATTGTCAACCTAGTCAGCTACGCTCAGTGAAATATCCTAGGATTTGGTTTTGTTTTGGAACATAAATCATAATTAATGTTTGAGAAGGTTTGCACAATTAAATGAAAGTGTACATTCCAATTGTATTTTGCATTTTATGCCTATTTTAAATCTCCTGCTCAATTTTTCTTTAATTGTAGACTCGATTGCAGAATACAAGTTGGGATATGCTTTGTCCATTACCTGACTCATCTTTCTTTTGCATTGAAAGTAATTCATTTCGTGCAGCCTTGTTCACACTCGTGCAGTCAGTAGAGATAACTATGGAGCATGATCTTCCGCAGGAAAGTGAAACCTAAGGGTATTGAGCTGACATTGGTGAGATAAGGTTTTACTATTGAAGGCTTTGCCAACATTGATGATTCTGGGTAAAAGCATTTACATCTGCCATGGAACTTTGTTTCTCAACTTTCTATTCATCAAGTGCTCATTACCATTACAATCTACGGATTGTGTTAACTGAAAACATGTTAGAAATTCAGGAACGTGGGAAATTGTAGCTTTATAATGTGCTTTATCTTCTTCATTGCATCTTCCAGTTAAGTTTATAATCAGGTGCCTCTCTAGCTTTGCTTCCACAGTCATATGGACATCTGTTAGAAACACACTCAAAAAGTTTCTCTCAAATTCATTCCCAGTATATATCACCTGCTGTTGGTTGTGGTTCCACTGTTGGCCATCTTGCATTGGATGCAGCAGACTTCTACCATTCCTCAACCAAATCACTCCCCATGATTTAACTCATCAAATCATGATAGAATATAGAATGCTTTGCTATTGTAAACCACGAAACAGATAACAGGTCTCGGCAAATCTCCGCTTTAAGCATGTCCATTGTGGATTCACTGGGTTAACAAAATTTTCTATCTTGGAAAAGGTTTCAGAGTTTCTTTGTCTGCCAACTTTGAGATGTCATTAAGATTTTTCCTCCTTATTAACAGCATGATCAGTGTAATCTGGCACTTTTGCATCTGTTGATTGGCCAATTGATCAATTAGTCAATCATAAGAGTGGATCTTTCAACGCGGATTGACTAAGATCGGATGTTCAGGCAATTCACTTTCTTTGGTCAGTGTTTCACTGCTCCTTTTTAGTCTTTGGCAGTATGCAATTTTCTTTGCTTGTTATGCCATTCCTCTTCTCTTGCTGCCCAGCTATCTACCATAAGCCTTTCCCTGTTTGAACCTCAGGTTAGGGCGATATCATCCTTAGTGCCTGCTAAATGGAATGAACTCATCAGTGTTCATGAATGGAAAATAAAAGCGTTGGTTGAATTGCTGAACTGAAGAAAGTGGGTTCTGTCATAGCATTGGCTCATGTGCTGGAGATGGCTGGACACAAGCTGCTAACATCTGTGACAGGGTAAACTACTATTTTTGGAGCACCCATGACTAATTCTACCAAATGGGCAAATGAAAGACAGTATTTCCTAGTGTTTCAAAGCATTTGGTCAAGTTGTTCTGTAAAATTCTAAGATGAATCTTTTAACTGAAGGTTTGCAGGATATTCTTCGGCCAGACATATAGTCATTTTGTGCATATACATAGTAACTGATTGTGGGATGTTTAAAAGATTCTTATATCTTTCTCTCACGTTTTTTGGTGTCTTGAATTTCAATATGTGCATGGAGCACCAAAAATTCTGCAACACAGTTTGTGATCAAGCTGTTATTGTTGGTATCAAACTGTCATCTATACATGGCAGGTTATTTATCAACATCTGGCTTGAATATTTTTCTGTTGCTTTGGAGGTGCTGCAGATAATTTGTCTACAGAGGTAATTTGACCCTTGATGTCATCAAAAGCAACTGCTACATGCTCATTGATTACTGTTCGCTGATTGGTGTTTGGTATAATTGCTTTTCTTTTCCTGAAGATTTTCAGGTTTTCTTGTTTTAATGTTTGCCATGTCTGAAGATATCCTGCACTTGGAGATCTTTATCTCTTTGGTTCCAAGGGGAAATGAAGACTGAGGTCCAGGGGGAGGAGGGGAGGAGTTTAACAAGAAGCAAGGTGAATGTGATGATGAAGAAGTGGTGGGGAAGGAGGAGGAGGAGAAGGAGAAGAAAGAGAAAGAGAAGGATAAAGAGGAGGAGGAGGAGATTGTATCTCAATCTCGAGTTCTCTCTACGATCTCTTCTCTCTGATCTGCTGACATCATATCTAGATATGCAATCCTTGCTTGTTTTGTATGTAGCTCCTCTTTGTCTGCCTGCATGGTTCATAACCATGCTGATTGTTATATATTTTGAGATAAGTTTCATGGTCTCTCACGATGTATTCTTGAATTTCCATTGTCACTTTTGTAACTAAACTGCCATTAGAAAGAGCTGGGTCATCATGGCTGAAGTTCAAAAATAATTTTTGGGCATTCTACTTGTATTCACAATGCTGTTTGAAATAACCTACTTTGTTCCTTCTCAGGTGCAGGGGACATTACCCTGGCCAGGGTGACACTGAGGAGCAGTAACCACAATAAAACTTTCTAGAGGATGACATCCAGACCATAGGGGTTTTTGATGAGGATTAGGACCCAGCAAAGGTACCCACAGAATGCTCAGGAGGGGGTGGGCAGTCTGGGGTAGGAGAAGGTTAATAAAATCTTGGAGGTGGTGGAGAGGTTGACACAGGAGCAAGCAAGAGGGCTAGGTGTGTCTGACAACAGGTTGATAAGGATGCAAAGGGAGTCTTTTATAAAAATAAAAAAATGTCAGATTGGTAAGAAGAGGATATGGAGTGGGAGAACTTTTCTAAAAAAGGAGGCAAAAGGAAAACCTTAGGTAAGGGGAAACATTGGTTCAAGGAGGGGGCCAGTTTTGAGAACAATCCATCTCTACAATGAGGGTTGTCTCTTGGAATAGGTGAGGAGATAACAGAGGGAGAAGAGGAAGTTGGTGAGAGAGATTATTAGGAGATGCAAAATAGATATTGTATGTTTTTAGGAGACAATATGAAAGGGATGGTGTGGTTGCTGTGAGGGAGATTAGAGGCATAAGGCTCTCTTAGGAGGTGGCTTCTCCTACAACTAGTTAATCAGGAGACATCATAGTTCTATGGAACAAACATGCTGTAAAAGAGGTAAACGGCTTTGGTAGGTGGGAAGGCATGTGATTTCATTTGCATTTAAAATTGTGGAGGATAGTTTGTTTGGGAATTCTAAGGTGTCTATGGCCCTCAAAGTAGAGAGGATAATAGGGTTCTCCAAGAAGTGTTACTTCACTATAATCATCAATTGGCCAAGCCTTGTTGTCCAGAGTCAAGATGAAGATTTTAATATTGTGGCTTCCTAGGGGAGAGATCGGGGGATCTTTGTTCTCTGAATCTCTAGAAATATTGAGTACTTTTAGGGGTTTATGCCACGGTAGCTTTCGTTGATGTGTACACTCCAAATCCTCTTTTTACATGGTCCAATATTAGGGTTGTTCCATCTTGCTTCTAGTTAGGTTCCTTGTACATACAGTTTGAAAGGATGATTGCTCTCTTAGAGGCAGTGTTTGGCCAGGCTAATGGCCGCTCATAGGCCTTTTCTACTAAAGATTAGCAGCAAACATCCTAGAAGATCCAAGTTCAGATTGGAGAAATACTGGCTGTTAGAGGATGTTTCATGGACATAGTTAGAATAATTTGGTAGAACAAAGATAGGAAATCTTAGCTACAGCTAGACTGCGTTTGAAGCTTAACAATTGGTAGAGAAGCTGCCTAGATGAGGGGTTGGTAGGCCTCTGCCATGCAAGGAGGCAGGGGATAAGATTCTAGAGTAGCTGGGTGGTATTGACCCCCTTGAAGAGGCAATATCACTTTGATAAGGGATACAAATAACTTTGACATTGGCTTATGTCATGATTTCTAAAGGAGAGATCTATTTGCATCAAAAAATCAAGAGGGCCACGGATGAAAGATGATGATAGGAATACCAGTTACATCCAAAGGATTGCATCAGTCAAAAAGAGGCTGAATTTATTAGAAGCCTAAGGGATGGGGACTAGCTTATCACATAAGACTATGCCATCAAACAGCATGCCTACACTTAGACCATAGATTGTTCATGGAGGAGGGTGGCGGTCTGTTTTCTTGGTCTGGAGGAAGCCGCACAACCCCCTCTGTTTCCTTGTGGCAGCAACATGAGAATATCATTTTCTCCCATCTTTCTCTCCTCTCTTCTCTTTTGGTTGATTTCCAGCATGGTATCAAAGCGATCAGTGGGCATATGCACCTTCTTTCTTGAAGTTCTTAATCAGCACACAAGCTACACAAAACAGGGGACTGGTTGAAGCTAGGTTCGAAGGTCCTCACACCTCCTGGAGAGGCAGATGAGTTGTTCACTCACTTCCCCTCCCTTTGAAAGGTTGTCCGCCCCTCACTAAATCCACTTCCGGGGCTCCATGTCCCTATTCTACAGGGCGCCCCTCTTTCCTTGCTGGATGAAAGTCAACGTCACCATTTTTGAGGTTTATTGGTAGTTAATTTTTATTTGTGTGGACACTTGGTTGCTTTTCTCTTGGAAGATGTCTTCATCTTCAACTTCCTCCCCTCCATTGCTCTCAACCCTCCAACCATGGCAACAGCTAAGCATCATCAGCCCCTTCAAATGACAACCATCAAACTTGATGAGGCCAATTATCATTTTTGTTCTATTTCTGCTCGTATCATTCTTGAAGGACGAGGCAAAGTTGGTTATATTGATGGCACAAATTGTCGACCAGCAAGTGAAGATCCTAAGTGATCTACACGGGAAGTAGAAAATAGTCTTGTCATGGGCTGGATATTAAGCTCTATTAAACCAGAGATTCAGTTCTTGATTATGTACACTGAGATAGCCTATGATATGTAGCACCTTTTAGAGAAACTGTTTGGTCAGCGAAGGAATGTTTCTCTCACTTATCAATTAACAACTGAAATACATGCCTTGAAGCAAGGAGATATGACTGTAACCTCCTGTTTTAGTGAACTCAAGATTAAATGGCAAGAGCTTGATTATTATGCAGCCTACAAGTGGTCTTGTTCGATCAAAGACAATATTTGAAGCATGTGGAAGAGACAAAAATTTTCCAATTCTTGGCTGGGTTGAAATCTTATTATGATGCCCTATGCGGACAAATATTGAGCACTGATCCACTTCCAACTCTTGAGGATGCTTACTCCAAGGTTTCGAATGAAAAGGGTAGAAGACCAATGTCATGTCTGGAGTCGCTATTCCTGAAAATTCACAAGCTGGAAATGATTTTGCAGCATTGGCAAATGCCTCCCAAAAGTCTAATAAAGATGTTACCAAGACCAAAGGTAAGATTGGATGACACTACACTCATTGTGGGCAAGATAACCACAATACAGATTTTTGTTGGGAGTTGTATCTAGACAAAAAACCGCAGAAGTTCAAGAATATCAAAGGATCACAATCAACCAAAGGCAATGTTGTTATGTCTTCTGCTTTAACTCTGGAGGGAGCGTCTATTGGAGCACAATCTCCATTGCTGTCCACTTCTGACATTTAATGCCTACAATGGGTTCTCTCACACTTTGCACCTTCCACTCACCTTGCAACCTCCACTTTATCCTTAGCTATTAACGGGACTACACTAGTTGTCGCGTCTACGTCATTATTAGCTCCATGGGTCATCGACTTTGGAGCTATGGATCATATGACCAGTATTCCCGCTCACTTTGCTACCTACTCATTATGCTTTGGATAGGACAAAGTGACCATTATTGATGGGACCCGTGCTACTATCTCTGGCAAGGGTGCCATTCATCTGGATGATCACTTGTCCTTGTCCTCTACTCTTCATGTCCAAACACTTTCTATCAATCTTCTTTCATATGAGAAGTATTACCAAATCCTTAAATGTTACGTCACATTTTTTCCTACTCACTATATTTTTCAGGACTTGAAGACACAACAGACGATTAGGAGTGGTCGTGAAGTTGGAGGCCTCTACCATTTTGAGCCTAGTGAACATGTGGCTTTTCAGTCCAGAACCACTCATAGTGCCAACTAGGTCATGTGTCATTTAGATCTCATCATATATTGTTTCCAAAATTGTTTCATTCAGTTATCATAGAGTCTCTTCAATGTCAAGTTTGTCAACTTGCTAAACATTGTCGAACTATGTTTCTCAATTCAATGAATAAAAGTTCATTCTCTTTTTAGTTGGTTCATTCTGATGTGTGGGGTCCTTCCCCTGTTGCTTCTATGGATGGTTATCAATATTTCTTTTCATTTATTGATGATTATCCTCATCATTGTTGGATTTTTTTGATCAAATCTAGAGATGAAGTGCCTCAAATTGTTCCGGTGTTTTGCAAGATGATTGAAAAATAGTTAGACAAAAAAAAATCAAGGTGTTCAGATCTGATAATGCACGAGAATACTTCGAAAGATCTTCGAGCAACTTTAATTTACTCAAAGAAACTGGGAAATTGGGATGCAAACTAGCATATATACCTATCGAGGTGAATCATGGCCTGTGCGACATTGAAGGGGAAGTATTATCAGACAACGAAAAAGGTAAGTGTCAGCGTTTGGTGGAAAAATTGCTTTATCTAGGTCCCACGAGAGCTGATTTGGCCTATACGTAAATGTAGTGAGCCAATTTATGCATGCCCGAGAGCATTACATATGAAAGTTGTAGAGCGTATCTTGAGATACAATAAGTCCTATTCTTGAAAAGGTGTATTATTTTTTCAAAGGTAGATCACATGAAAATGAAAGGTGTTTCAAATGCTGATTGGGCTGGTTCTCATGATGATAAGAGGCCTACTATAGGTTATTATATGTTTCTAGGTGGAAACTTAGTGATTTGGAGATCCAAGAAACAGCCCGTTGCTCAATCAAGCGCTGAGGCTGAATACAGAGCTATGCCATATAATGTAACTGGAATGTTATGGCTGAAACTCTTTCTACAAGATCTTGGAATTCAAGTTCATCTTCCAATGAAACTATGTCGTGACAATAAGGCTGCAATAAATATTGTGAAGAACCCTATTCAATATGATAGAACAAAGTATATAGAGATTGATCGTCACTTTGTTAGAGAAAAAATGGATTCTAGAAAGATACGCCTTCCTTATGTCAGGTCATAGGACCAACTTGCTGATGTCTTCACCAAAGGATAGACTATGGCTCAATTTAAATCAAACTTGGCCAAGTTGAGCATGACTAATATCTATGCTCACCTTGGGGGGGGGGGGGAGGGGCGTCTAGAAGTTAGTGCCGACATATGGAGGGGCAGTTTTGTCTTATTTTATGTTTTACTCCTCATGTTTTTTCTTTTTTGTTATTTGCTCTTTCCACTCTTTTGCCATTAGTAAGGGGTACCTCAGTCATTGTATTAACCCTAATACTTAAATGGATATAAAGTAGGGGTAGTGGTCTGTTTTCTTGGTGTGGACGAAGCCACACAGCTCCCTTTCTGTTTCCTTGTGGCAGCAACATGAGAGAATATCATTTTCTCCCATCTTTCTCTCCTCTCTTCTCTTTTGGTTGATTTCCAGCACCTAAAAAGGAGGTTGTTGATTGTCTTTAAGACTATAGACTCATTAAGTCTTCTAAAGGGGTTCTGCAAGATTATTACTAAGATACTAGCCATGAGATGTCATTAGTGGAGTCGTCAGTGGCAACCAAGGAGCTTTTATTAGAGGAAGGCATATACTAGAGAACTTTCTAGTACCTCATGAGTGCCTTCATGTCCTGAAATATCAACAAAGGTAGGGGCTACCCCTGCATGTAGATCTTGAGAAGGCTAATGGTTAGGTGAGTTGAGACTATTTATTTCAAGTGTTGACTAAATGGGGTTTGGAGATAGGTGTGTGAATGGATAAGAGCCTATATTTCATTTGCCAGATAAGATTTTTATTCTTATAAATAGGGAGCTGTCTACATACTTCTATAGTTGCAGAGGCATATGTCAGGGTGATGCTATGTCCTTCTTCTATTTCTTATAGTGGCCCATGTACTTAGTAGAATGTGGTCTAAAGCCGAGGCACTTGTCCTGATCCGAACATTGTCAGATTTAACTCCTATGGTTTGAAGATGACACCATCTTATTTGTCCCTAACTCAAGGAGAAGCTTTATGTGATTAGACTTATGCTGGAGCTTCTTTAAGAGGTTAGTGGGCCTGAATATGAACTTTGAGAAGAGTCAATTGATGGGGATAAGTGTGGAGGAGACGTCTCTTATAAGGGAAGCTTTGATACTGGGGATGTTATCCAAGAGAGTTTCCTATCATCCACTTGGGATTGCCTTTCATATAATCCTCTCCAAGCTCCTAATTTACTCGTAGTCCATTTTTAGGGTCCTAAAGATGGTGGTTGGAAAGCTATGGTAGATTCAGAGCAGATTGTTTTGGCATGGAAATAGGTGCTAGTAAAGGGGATGGCATGATATAAACTAGAAGAGAGTGTATAAGAATAAGGAGGCTAGGGATTTGGCATAAAAAAATATAAGGGACTTCAACTTGGCACTTCTTAGTAAGTGGTTATGGAGGTTGGGTATCGAAGACAAGGGATTTTCTAATTAAGGTCTCCCATTTATTGCGAGGGATTTAATAATTTTCATAAAAATATCTTATTCTCTACATTCCATATATATCCTTCGAGTACCATCCTTCTTTGAAGCCAATAGTGCAAGGATTGCACGGGGACTCATGCTCTTCCTAATTGAACCTCTCCTCAAGAGCTCATCCACCAACCTTTATAACTCCTACGCGTTTCGCAAGGTTCATATGATAATATGGCAGGTTGGGCAAAGTGGACTACAAAACTAGATCAATCGTGTGTTTGATGTCATATATTGTTGAACCAGATCAATCATATGTTGGATGTCACGCATTGGTGGTAAATAGTTTAGAAGGTCCTTAGGGAGAACATCTGGAACTCCTAAAGAATGGTCGCAACCTGAATAGGTGGCTTGCTTGGGACCTCCTCATTAACCTCTAGCAACAACCACATAAACCTTAGTCCCATCCTCAAACTTCCGCACAAACTCCTTCGCACTAATTAAGTGAAGAGCCTTCGACTGAGGCTCGCTAGGTGTTAGAGTGGTAGATAGTTGAGGGGTGCTGGATGTAAGCGGAGTGCTCTGACGAGAAGCACTGGTAATGGGAGAGGTGCTCTGTTGAGGGGTATCCTGTCTAAATGGACTCCTGGGTTAAGAAGGATAGAGCATAATGTAGTAGCCACTATAGTCAAAAGTATATGTATTGGACCGACCATGGAGGGTTGTATCCACATCAAAGTATCACGGCTTGCCCAGGATAATGCTACCAACCTTCATCGGCAACATGTTGCACCAGACCTGGTCTTGATATGAGTAAAGCTAAATCACAACAAGGCACCTCGTCTGGACAAGGATGTAAGTGTCTTCCACCCAAGGCATTCGGTACGGCCTAGGATGATCTATCGGAGTCAACCCAAGGTGCGTAATCGTACCGGTGGAGATCGCATCAATACAGTACCACTGTCGATGATGATCTTGCACAACTTCCCCCCCCCCAACATGACGTAGGTGTGGAATATTGAGGTCCGATGCTAGTCATCACTTTCCTTAGGCTACGTTAAGATACAGGGAACCACTCCACCTTAGCCAATCATCACTTTCCCTGGGTTGAGTTAAGATGCACAGAACCACTCTAACCCTACCTCCATCAGGAAGCTCCTAGATGTCCCCCACTCGATAATACTTACACAGGATACAACCCACAAACTCCACATCAGAATGAAATTCATCGACCAACTCGGGATCAGCTATGTAACTAACCTCCTCTAAAATCAGATGGGGATCCTCGAGATCAGCTTCTCTCATAACCATAGTCCATGTGGGGCACTGCGCGGCATAATGACCATACCTATTGCACCTAAAACATCGGGTGTGGGCCCCTCTAGCCGACGATGACTCTCTAGCTATTGGTCATTTCCTTTGTCTTCTTGCCTAACAGGTGGAGCAATAATATAGGGGTGGGCATAAGGTGTAGGAAGGGGAAATGGTTGATCCTTTGGAGTGAGGGAGTTGGGGCCTAGGGGTTAGGGGATCTTGACGAGTTGGCTCATGGGGTCTAATGGTGGGCGCCTCCGAGGTAACCAAGTGCGCTCTGAGGGTCAGGAGATTGCGGGAAAGGTGGCCTCGGCCGTAGAGGGGGCTCTATCTCAGACTCAAATGCTCAGCCTCAAGTGCAAACGGATAAGCATACTCAAGGGTAGTCACATCCCACCTGAACAACTCAAGTTGGTAACTCGGATAAAGACTCTTCCAAAAGTGTATCATGCTTTCTTTATTGACACTGCACCAATACTCATCAAACTTAGCGATGTACTTAAACATAGAGTGACTCCCCTAGGTAAGACTTTACCACTGATCAATGAGGCGATGGCAATATGTAGTAAGGTGGTACTTGTCACGAAGTTTTATCTTCATCTCATCCCAAGTGTCAATGGGCTCTTGTTGCTGCTTGAAGAGGTGATATTCAACTAGATAGTCTTAGCTTGTCTTAGCAACTTCATATTGACAAATCAAACCTGCCGAGCATCCGATATCTTGTACCACTCAAAGTATTGGTTCATGTCAGCCTCCCAATCTAAAAAGAACTTCATATCCAGAGACCGGTTGAAACTAGGAGCTTCAACTTGCATGTTCCAAAGGACTCAGTCATCCAGATCCCCTTGGTCACAGAATGACTTATGCTCGTAATTGTACTCCTCACCATGCCTACCATCTGCTTTAGGGAATCTCTGGACAGTTGGAGATCTCCAGTAATTATCCACCTCTACATCAAAAGGGTTATCCTCCAAATCAGCCTCAGAGCTCTAGGGACCTACAGGGGAGGCGGTCCACAATGATCAGCTGGCCTAGTGGGACCTTGCCCTTGGGGGGCTCTCCCTAATGCGGCGACTTGGCTGATCATTCCTTAAACTAAATGATCAGTACCCCAAGTCTATCTCTATGACCCTAATGAAACCTCAGACTCGCAGACTCTGATCTATGTAAGGATTGATGGTAGCCGAAGAACTACCACAAGTCTAGGATATTAGGAACCACAGGCAAGGAACCTTCAGGACGAGGTCTCACACTCACAAGCCCGCAGTGATTTGATTCATTGGCTAAGAACTCTACCTTACAATCAGTGGCAAATGAAAGCAAATACTAGTAAAGCAAGTGCCAAGAAGGGAAACCGAGCACATACCTTTATATTGGTGCATGGGAGAAGATCGGTCGGTGCTCATGTCCCTAAGAAGTAGGAGGGAAAGAGGGAAACTACAGCGGGAAATCCCACCCTTTGCATAGGGATAATAGACAAATGAGGGAAAGGGGATGGAGATGGTGGGTGGTTAAGGGGCGATAGGAAGTTGGGATGAACTCGACGGCATATGGACAGCGGTGGCGGCGCAGTGTTGGATGTAGCTAGTGAGTTGTCAGCGAAACCGATGGTGGTGCACCAGCAAAGGGGCTGGCAGAATGGGTGCTGGCGGCGTACATGGGTGCACCGGTATAGGCATCTTAGGGTGCTGGCGCATGTGCCGACTGCCGAGGCATGCTAGCGTGTAGGTCACGGCTCGCAAATGTCAAACCCGTCTCAGGGGCACCTTCTTCGTCTCAAAGAGGAAACAGAAAAATACTAAAAATACGTACTAATAATTCAGAAAAAATTGAAAACTATCTCACAATATTTAAAAGAGAACTAAACCCTAATGGACACGTTAAGCATGGCCCTGGACCAAAATACCCCTAGACTCGATAAATAGTGCGAAAATCACACAAAAATGTCTAAAAATAGAAAAAGTGCCAACAAACCCTAAACTGGCCAACAAAATATCAATGGACTCGTCATCTGAAGACCCATGTTTCAAGCATCATTTGGAGTGTTTTTGAGCCACAGGGAAGCTAATGTAGTCCTCTGATGACAGTAAACGCATTCTGGGTCGAAGCAGATGCAAGCTCTAGTGCCCTCACCAGTTTTTAGTTTGTTATGGAGATACTGTGTGATCTTAAATAATCGGCTTCAGCTGGCTTCCACAGAAGGCAGGTGCACAGGGATGATGAACAGCGAGAAGGCAAGTGGCGGGCGAAAGGCATGTGCAGCATCAGATCTCATAGGTCCTTGTTTGATGAGCTTCTAGTTTTTCCAATCAACACCAAGGTTGTTCATGGCAGCAAGTGTTCAGGAGCAATTGGACTGCAGAATTGGTCGTGATTAAACAGTGAGATGGTAAATTATGGTAGAAGTGCCAATCATCAACTAGGCCTGGGAGATAAGTAGGCTTATCAGTCATGAATGCCTTGTGAAATGGCGGTTTGCTATCAGATCTTGGATGACGGCAATGGAGAAGGTCTGCTGCTGCAGCTATGGCTGAGAGCAGAATTTGGATTCTTTCTGCAGAAATGGCACCAAACAAATCCGATGTGCATGGGTCCTCCTAATCACATGATGATGTTCAAAGGCAGTAGAGAAAGAGAACGAATCATATATAAAGAATTTCATGAGGATAGTCGGCAATACGGAAGGAAAGAAGAGGAATGACATGCAGGAATTTTGGAGATGGAAAAAGAAAGTACAGAAAGAAGAATAAACAAAGAAGATGAGTGGAGGTTTGGCTTCATGTCTGGGTAAAGGAAGAAGGGTTTGGCTTCTTGTCAGAGCATGACCACAAGACTTGAGTCTGCCTTGTGCCCCTGCTCATGCTCAGGAGGAGGAAAACTGACCTATTCGCCATCTGGTTTCACAATTTATAATTGAAATAACCTACAGAAGTTGCCTCAAAATGAGTAATTAAAAATAAAAATATCCCAAAAATTGCTAAATTTACCTGTGGCCCTCAAACTTGGAGCTACAAGAGTAAATATACTACATAGACAGCTAACTTAACAAATGATCGGATGCTGTGGTTCTGTTCCTTCAAAGTATGCATCCATGCCATGTCCATCAGACAGCTGTGTCACACGTATACGTCCATTCCAAGTGTACTCCTCACTCCTGCATCCTTAACTTTCGGAACACCGGATGAATGGTGTAGAATGGAAGTCCAATATTGATTTCTGTTGTGTACTTGAAGATGGATGAAATTGATTATAATTGGTCACAAGGAGAGATTTAATGTTAAAAATTGGAACATAATGAACACTCCTATTCAGTTGCAAAATTCCTAACGTTTCTACTCAGCTGCAAAGTTCCTGATGTTTCAGGAGAAAAAGGAGATTGATTAAGCTTTAGTGGTAGCTCCATACTGGTATAAATTTATGGAGAGGATATGGGATTTATTGATGGGAGATTCGCTAGCTTGTATTTGGCAGGATAAGGAGTAAGGTGTTTAGGAATTATGACTCATAGTTTGTACATCGGTGATTATCCATCTGTTAAGATGATTTCCTTCTGGGTTTTTTGGTTTTCGACTCCTATAAATAATCTTATTTTGTATTAAGCTTATTCTTACTATTAATTACGACTCTTCTGACTCTTGATTTATTCGATAAAACCCCCCAAAAAATTGAAAACATTCCCTGAATATTTTGGGAAAAGTACCTGAGAAGGCATATTTTCCAAATAGAGGTGAGATAACAAGGACTTTTATGGAGATTATAGAGTCTACACAAAATTAAGTAGATTAGAAGGACTAAAAACGAAAAAGAAAACCTTTCCTTTTACCACAATTCAGATATCAAGGTAGGTGCACACAAGCTCGTAGATGTGCACCTCGGACTGTTAAAGTTCTCCTTTCCCTTCTTCTGCTAGGTAACAGTGCAGAAACATAGGACCACACCAGTCAATCTCTTTTATGTGAATACAGTTCTTATGAAGATACACGATTTGCATTAAATGGGTTGTATCTTCCGTCATTTATTTAAGACATAATTACTAGGCAGTCTCGTTAGCTTCATTAAAAATGTGTTTCTCATGTGTATCATATCTTTGTGTATCGAACTCTGTAACCATTGAGATGTTGCAGATGTGTCAATGAGGCAGCTTTGTGGTGTTGTATATCTGTAGCTGCCATGTTAACGTGCAGTCCTATCATTCAGCCATCCTCAGGTGGTGGTACCTCTGTGTTTGGTCTTTATATGATTCCCTAGCCAATAATGAATGGATACTCATTTTTGGATGCTGGATTTTGTTGTGAAATATATAGAAAGTTTCTAAGTGTCGAACAAGACATACAATATTGGGTTCATATCAATTTGGTTTCATTTTTGGCTCTTTCTTATGCCCCCACCTATCTTGTCCGAGTCCTATATCAGTGGCTACCTTTGACCGTGCACTGCAGATGTAGTCTCATTATGGCCAGTGCATGGATGCCAATTCTGTTAAAGCAGGCCAAAATCATCGGTTGTAGATGTCGGTGGAAGAAGATTGCTCCAGTGGTAATGTGTGTTTCTTTAGTCTTGCTGATGCTTTTGTTCTGAATATTCTTGATCCTGTACAGTGGCATGCAGGAAAAGATGACAATTGTCATGTGTAAGATCGGATCACAAGCAGAATACTGAGATGACTGCTGCAAAAAGGGGAATGGTTTAGGAACAAACAGAGTGGATATAGAAGGAAATAGATGTTATGAAAGGGTATAAAGATCCTTCTCCTGAGGCAAGGTGCACTGCACAAGGTTTTTCTTTTCATATTTGTGCTGTGTACATTTCAGTTTTCCTTTGATGTATTCGTAAACTTGTTTGGTGTTTTTGGAAACTGGCTTGATCCACCAAATCGTGGAACACAGACTTGTCGGATACTTGGTTCTTCCCCTCTGATCCAGGGAAAAGATCTCCAAAAATGTGTCTGGGATCATCTACATCTTTGTTCTTCCGAAATGATGGGTGGTTGTTTTCCATAAAAGAACTGTTTCACTGGTGTACATTAATTGGCCATCTTATGCAATCTCTTCTTGATTTCCTCTGTCTGCACTAATTTGCAACTACCTAAGATTTCTCCCTCCCCCTCTCTTCGAACTCCTGTAAAAACCCAATGGTTTACCTCCCAGTTTTGCTCAGATGAGGAATAAATAGCTGTGAAAATTTTGTTTTCCCCTGGAGACCTGACCATAATAGTGCAACAGTGGTGCCTTCACTAATCCAGTCCCTCTGATTATGATATGGTGCTCCTTTTCCCAGCTGCACGCTGGACGGTGAACAGCCTCTCACCTGCATGTAGAACAATATGCTTTGTACACAACGTACAGAATTTTTACTGTCCTCAAGCTTATTGTGAACCCATCCATCCCATCCTGAGTAACAGATGGACACACTGGATTAATGGCCCAACTCCTTTTCCCGGCGTTGGATTGCTGATGGTTTCAACTTGTGAAAGGATCCATCTCCTTTTAATGTGGGGTGGGTCGTACTTGGGCTTCAGTGGGCATTGGATGGCTTGATAGCCTAGAGATCCACATTGGCAGCTTTAAAATGTGCTGCCAAAAGCCCCTACAAAACACTTAAAAATTGCCTTGAAAGCTCTGAGAGCCAGTGAGACAAGTCCCCCTCTCACGATCTTGTGAGCAGTGGGGAGGAGGGGAGGCCTGTGGTTGCAGCAGCTCATTACAACAGAACAAGCTCATGAATGGCAACTAATGTGTGGGTGGGGGCTTCTCAGGAGTAAATGGCATGCAGAGTGTGGATTGGACTGCCCCAGAATTTTTCTATGACAAGTGGTGGGGTAGGGCCTTTTTTTTGATACAATTGAACATAAATGCCATGGGGGGAAAGATGACTGAGAGGCCACATTCGAAATGAATTGGTACTTTGTACCAGTGTTTTAGAAAACCCATCAAACTGGATCGGGTCAGTTGGACCGGAAAAAACCAAATCTTGTAACATTTCCGGTTCGACCGTCCAATCCTAGGGCGGTTTGCAACCCCAGTTTTCCGTTTCTTTTTATTTTTGGTTTTGTGCATTTTGTGAGCAAGGGAAAAATGCTTGAAAATTATTTTTCATATTCTTAAAATGATCTGTAGATTAATTATTTTTTCTACCTCCTCCATGAGGAGATAGAATCTAGAAAAGATTTCCTCGATCAGTCTATTTTTGCCCACCCATGTTCTCTTTCCCTTTTTTGCAGCCCTCCCCTTAGGGAGAATGGGGACACATTTTTATTTTCCAGTTGTCACTGGTAAACTTGCTAAATACATACACTCTTTCCCTATTGGTAAATATTTTTTTAGAATTTTTGCTTTTTAAAAGGTATTCTCTATGCAACTTTAAATTTATGGGAAGTTTGAGAATTTAAACCCTCTGTTGTTTTATTTTAGATTTATTTGGTTTTCTTCTGATTTGAGCTATTATTAGACCAATAGGGACCAGAGTCAAATGCCTTGTCGATTAGACTACTAGTCCAGTCTTTAAAATATTGCTTCATACAAATCCATGCCTCCTCTTTGGATCACCAGTGATGCTGATTAGAAATGCCTAAAGGTTCTGACCTAAAACCCCATCAAGAATTGTAATACCTGTTACGATAGTACAAAGTTCGTGCACCATCTAATCTCACAATTGAACGACAGTTACAACTACAATGTTACAAAGCATTATATGTTATAGCAAGAACGCCACGGCTTTGTGATCAATAGTCCTCTTCCATTGCCATGGGAGCTTGCCGTGATCCAAAGATGTGTTTCCAAACAGTCGAGATCAACCGGGGTTCCTTACAAGGGGATGCCCATTTCACTTGTGCTTTTACCAAACGCCCTTGCGCAATTGAGGGGTTTCTCTGTGCTCGTGTGGTATGGGAGGGAGGGCACTGCACACATGTGTGATCTGTGAGGAGCAATTCGATGGGTGTCAAGGCGTCCAAAGAGAAAGAGCTTGTTGAGTACACCCATATGGGTCTCTGTAGTTAAAGAGAGCGTTAATGGGCGCATTGAAAGGAGGGGCACATAGAAAATTGGGTCGAGAGAGAGAGAGAGAGAGAGAGAGAGAGGGGTTTACAGATGGGTGGAGTAATAAGATTGGAACAGTAGTGTAGAGAGAGAGGGAGGTGGGGGGAGTAGAGACCTCTCCCCTCCCCTCCCCTCTCCTGCTTTAAGACAACAACAATAACAACGACATTTATAAAAGATGAAATGAAGGAAGCACTTGAATGTTCTTAATGGGTTTTCAATTCTCATGACGTGTTGCCATGGTGTTTGGCTGGCAACAGCAAATCCAGCCCACGTAAATGGCCACATGAATGCCCACCTGCTTCACCCCTCTCTCTCTCTCTCTCTCTCTCTCTCTCTCTCTCTAAACAGGCCAGTTATAATCCTTATAATCCTCGCCCAAGTAGATGGTATTCCACGGCTAAAGAAAAGGGAACAAGCGACCAAGTAGAATTGTTTGTGTTGATCACAGTTTAGAATACCTTACTAATATCTATGCTAACTGTGGAAGGCTCACTCTTGAAATTGTAGACAGGGAGATTTTTTTTTAAGGAATCAGAAGGAAAAGGAGGCACAAACGATATAAAACCCCGGTTCAGTTAATGCTTTTCTCATTTCTTTTGATTAGAAACCATATGTAATACACCTTTAGGAAGATCCATGGAAAGGAGTGGATTTTGCCAATCTTTTGCTCCTGAAAAAGAAGAGAGAGAGAGAGAAGAATCCTCTTCTGAGAAACATATCTAGTGACGTCTTAGCTCATGAATGAAGGTTCAGAAGAAGCATTTAGTTGCATTCAAACACATCCGATTCTGGTGATTTGAAGCATTTAGTTGCATTTAAACACTTAACAAATTCTGGGGATTTGTCCCGTCATGCATCCAATATTGATGGCAAACATCAACTTTTATAATGGCGTCCTATTTTGGGTTATTTCCATATTTTAGTTCTGAAACAAAGCACGTTTGCTCTTTAACTGTTTATGGCTAGGGATGCAAATTTGTAATTGATAATCTGATTATTCTACCGACCGTTTAGCTTATAAGTCAATTAGTGGATAGTCTTTCTAAATCGATTTGTATAGCGGATAAGGTATTGGATGTGACTTTTTTATGATCGAATACATATGGTATGCTGAAGATCTGATTATTCAACGGATTACTATCTTATAGGACAGTTACTGGATAGTCTTTCTAAACTGATAACATAACGGATTCTGTCATGGATCTACTTTAGTTCTACACCGAATCCGATCAGTTTGCATCCCTATTGATGCCGCTGGAAGACTTAATTATATCCATACATTTAAGGCGGCATTCTATGGAGTGTTGAGATATCGTTCATCGAACTAGATGAGAAGTTTTGAAAGCTGCCCAACAGCTGCATGGGTACAAAGCGTGCAATTAAGAAGTTGTTCTACCCATTTTATGCAATCAACATGATGTTCCACCTAAGATTTGTAATGATATTCTCAACTTTGCACCAACTTGGTTGGAACTAGATAGGACTGTCGACTGGAGAAACAGGCCACTTTTACAATACTTGAAGACAAATCAGGTCGTAAAGTAGACCTAGGCACTAGTTTTATAGACCTCTCACAAGTTAGAAGATATAAATTTTCACCCGGGGAACAAGACCAACTATGTTCTAAGATGCATGGTTCCCAAGATCACGGTGCGTCTTAATTTGACCCACATCCTTTTTATAGCGGATCAAATTGAGTTGTGATCTGTCATGGTCCTTGAGCGCGTACGTGCACCAAAGTGGATATGATTCCATCTTCTGACCTATGGATCACTAGTTAGAAACGAGATTCTCCAGACCTCTTCTCATGCATTCCTGTCCGTCCTCAGATACATGAGAGGAGAGAGTAATGGAGTACGAACCCATCATTTCAAGATCAAATGACTCATTCCCTTTTCTTGCATGTTTCTGAAAATACACATAGAGAGGCACAGGGGAAAGAGGTTGCGAAGATCTCGTTCCCACTAGTTAAGTCATCTGCAAAAGTAATTGGTCTGTTTCTCCCCCTTTTTTCTGATTGACCCAATGGGACACACTATTCTCTGGATTGCAGCAAACTACCAATACATCTGATTTGCTGAGGGCGGTAACCAATCCGACAGGAACTCAGAAGAGGACCACTCAGACTGGCGCATGAAACATTTGTATCAAAGGTCAGATGTAACAAATGTGAGCAATAAAAAGGGTTGTGGGCCCACATCGACTTCCGGTTGACCCATTGGAGAAGAGAAGCTTATACATCAGGACATATATGGGACCCCACTTCATCCCCACCAACTCTCACCTTTGCCTTTTTCTATTGCAAGTTTAGACAAAACAATTCATAGAATGGTACATCATCTTGATACTTCCTAAGAGGAAACCGGCCCCCTTGATTACTTCATTGCTTATGAAAAGGCAGTGGAAGCCTAATTCCTGAGAGGTGGAAGCAAACTAATGAGAAATCAAAGTTTAGACTTACTAAATCACTTAGTGGAGAAGGGAAGATGTGCGTGTGCGTATGACATGCAATGCAAGAAGCATAAACTATATCAGGTCTACCATAGAATATTAATGAAGCATCAAATCTTTCAAGAATGTGAGAACATATGATATTTATAGTCAACATCTTCCGTGAAAGAGGAGGAAAGGTGGGCCAATGGATAGTGTAGTTTCAATTGCTCACACCTTACTCCAAGCATCAGGTTTTCTCCTAGCCTCAGGCTCATCCTTTGTTAGGAAATATGGTGGGCGCTGGGCACATTCATGCACACAATCCTACTCCACCCAAGTCGACTATGAAGAAGAGGAAGGGCTCCATAGTTGGCCACTTGGATGCTTATCAGTCTGCCATTTGTCACATAAGTTTAGATCGATCGACTACAATGTTGGATAAACTAAACTCAATCAACATCTAAAGTTGAGTCATTATATTTTAAGTTCGATTACATTCGTTGGGTAAGTCTCTTTTCCAAAAATCACTGACCCCTCTTCTTCCACACAATTGGAAGTAACAAATTAATCTTGAGTAAGTATTGATTGAGTTAACCCATCTAATGAGGGGTGACTGGGATCCAACCCAATCAGGTCTAACTAGCCGAAGCCCAAGTGACCACGGTCCATAAGGACCCACGCGTGGGCGCCACGTAAATTTTCT